>CM069145.1:3999014-4651514 GCA_035221665.1 Okamejei kenojei
GAAAGTGTGAAAGAGAGAGTTGAGAGATTATATATAGGTGGGAGAATAGGGGGGTTAAAGATGGAGATATGATGATATGTTGTTTATATGTGTATGAGGGAGATGTGTAGTATAGGTAATGTTATTGTGTGATATTTAGAAAGTATTAAGGAAGAGAGATGGATATGTAGAAATTTTAAAAGAATGGGGGATGAGTAGATAATAGGGTTTGTAAGTTTGAGAGAATACTGAGAGGGATGTGTGTATTAAAAAATAAATAACAGATGTGGGGAAAAACAGTATAGGGAGAGGTAGCAGCTGAAGATGTACTGCTTGTTTGGCCATGTCCTGCCAAGCCTGCCATCCGCAAGGGTCACGGCGCCAGGACGAACAGCCTTTACGCCGAGCCGCCCTCTGCCCTTTTCCGGAAAAACGTCCCGTGCCTGGTGGGGCTAGAATGGACTAATTGCCCTGTCCCACGGGCACCCTGACGGTGTTCTGCGACCATTGGCACCCAGGGTGTTGAAATGTAATCCTCAATAAGGATTGTAAACATAGTTGTATATAGTTATTAATGGTATATGTTTTGTTTGTGTTATGGTAGTGGGTTCTGGCTTGTTTTATTGTACTGTAAATATTTTTAATAATTGAATAAAGTTTTTGAAAATAAATTTTATTTTTTTTAAATCATGCCATTAGTTTTCTTCACAAAGGGAGTGAGAAAGCTATTTGCATTTGGCCTCATATGAAAGGATTTGAGTTAGGAAGACAAAGAATCGTCCTACCTGCAGTTGACAGAGCCCTGGTGAGACCGCACCTGGAGTATTGTGTCAGATTTTGGTCTCCTAATTTGAGGAAGGATATGCTTGCTAGTGAGGGAGTGCAGCGTGCTTCACAGGTTAATTCCCAAGATGGTGGACTGTCATATGAAGAAAGAATGGAACAACACGGTTTGTATTCACTGGAATTTAGAAAGATGAGAGGGATCTCATAGAAACATAAAAAATTATTAAGGGATTGGACACCTAGATGCAGGAACCATGTTCCCGATGTTGGGGGAGTCCAGAACCAGGGGCCACAGTTTTAAGATAAGGGGTAGGCCATTCAGAACTGAGATGAGAAATACATTTTAACCAGAGAGTTATTATCTCCGCTTTCCAAAATACGAAAGACGGCCTCCACAGCCCGCTGTGCAATGAATTCCACAAATTAACTTCCTCCTCCTGAGTAAGAAATTCCTCCTCATCTCCTTCAAAGGTAACATCCTTTCATTCTGAGGCGATGGCCTCTGGTCCAAGACTCTTCGCACAAATGAAACATCCCCTACGTATCTACTCCTTCTAGTCTTTTATATGCGATAAGTTTCAATGAGATCCCCCCCTCATACTTTAACCTCCAGCGAACTATAGGCCTTTCCCAATCATATATCATAATTCAACTATTACCCAATCATACATAATTTAACCCAAACATCCCGGATTATTCTCATGTGTGGATACTGATTATGGGAAATTTGATACTGGATTGCAGGGGTGTGGATCCCGTGCAGGACAGAAGGTAGGTGAGGAAAGGCCTAAAAGTTGGGTATGAGAGGGTGGTGTTGGAAAGGCTAGGGGACAGAATTGGCAGGTGAAAGGCGGAGAGGGAGGAAGGAGGGTTGGGTGTAAACCCTGCACGATTTTTAATGCAAGGAGCCCTGACAGGTAAGTCAGATGAGCTTAGGGACATAGATAGGTATTAGCGACTGGACGTTGCAGCCATTAAAAACATGAATTAAGAGAGGGCAGGACTGGCATCTCAATGTACAGGAGCCAGGAGAGATAGTGGGTGAGGTTAAAAGAGGAGGGAGGGTTAAGGAGGATGTCACGGCTGTGGTCAGAGTGAATATTACGGACGGTTCGTCTAGTGGGGCAATATGGCTGGAGCTGAGGAACCAGAAAGGGATGACACCGTTGTTGGGGTGTAACTACAGACCCCGAATAGTCCAACGGGAATTAAGAAGAACAAATGTGCAGAGATTGCCGACAGCTGCAGGTCAAATAAGGTTGTTGTAGTTGGTGGATTTAACTTTCCCAAATCACTGGGAAAATCATGTGGTGAAACATTTAGATATGGCAATTTCTCAAAGGTGTTTCAGCGCGTTTATCCAGCAATATGTAGAGCCCCCCATGCACGAGAGGGCAACACTTGATCTATTGGGAAAATTGGGAAGGGCCAAGTGAATGAAGTGTTTCATGGAGGAGCCTTTTGAGACCAGTGACCACTGTTCTACTATTTAGTTTTAAGATAGTTATGATATGGATAAGGGACAGGAGGATCCCACCTGTTTAAAATAGCTAAATTGGGATAAGGGCCAACTTTGAAGGTCTCGCTCAAGTTGACTGAGCCAGGTTATGTGAGGGGAAAGGGAACACGGCCAAGTGGTATGTTTAGTGGACAGAGCTAGATGCAGGAAGATTGTTTCCCGATGTTGGGGAAGTCTCCAGGACAAGGGGTCAGAAAACAGCTTAAGGGGGAATCCTTTCAGACCGAGATGAAAAGACTTTTTTCCACAGAGAGTGGTGAGTCTCTGGAACTCTCTGCCCACAGAGGGTAGTATTGAAGGCCAGTTATTGGCTATATTAAAGTAGTTGGATGTGGCCTTGTGCAAGGGGGATCAGAGGGTATGGGAGAGATGGCATAGGGATACTGAGTTGGATGATCAGCCATGATCATATTGAATGGCGGTGCAGCTCGAAGGGCTGAATGGCCTACTCCCTGCACCTAATTTCTTAGTTTCTTCTATGTTTCTATGTTTGTAAAGTGTGCTGACAAAAACTCAGGATAATGCCACGTCCCAGAGGATATGTCAAGAATAAGAAAGGCCACATGGACAGGTATAGGCCCAGCTGGATCATGCATCCCCTGCAGGAGTTTTTTCGGGAACTAAGGAGCAAAAGTAAAAAAGAAAATCAGAGGGCAAAAAGGCGGTCCAGGGAGACCTAGGAGCTCTAGGCGCGTAGCATTACAGGAGCAGGTAACACTCACAAGAGGCTGAGATTTTATCAATAACATAAGGGGACAAGGTAACAACAACGTCAAGTGACCCGCATTTAACCATCTAACACTCAATCGAGCGTCACCTCTGTGTGGAGCCAGAGAGATGGGCAAAGTCCTCATGAGTATTTCTCCTCTTTAATTAACTGAGGAGGAAAGACCTGTAGGACGGAGAACTTATGGAATCAATGGGACTGTCTTGAAGGCAGTCTGTGTTTACGGTCGAAGAGGTGCTGAAGGTACTATCGTGTATGCAGGTAGACAAATCTCCGGGCCGGATCAGATATATCCGAGGACATTGTGGGAAACTAAGAGGAATTGCGGGAGCCCTGGTTGAAATTTACGAACCGTCCTTAAATACAGGAAGAGGTGCCAGAAACTGGAGGTGGCAAATGTTGTGCCTCTATTCAAGAAGGGCTGCAGGAAAATGCTGGGAACTATAGGCCGGTGAGCCTAACATCTGTAGTTTGGAAAGTTACTGGAGAGTATTCTGAGGGATAGGGTATACAGGCAATTTGGATGGGCAAGGGCAGATTAGGGATAGTCAGCATGGTTTTGTCCGTGGGAGGTAGATGTCTCACAAATCTGATTGAGTTTTTTGAAGACGTGACCAAAAAGGTCAATGAAGGGCAGAGCTGGTCGATGTTGTGTACATGGGACTTCGGCAAAGCATTCAACAAGGTCGTGTAGCTGCTCTGGAAGGTTAAGCTCATGGGATCCAAGGAGAGATAGCTGAATGGATAGCAAATTGGCTCCATGGAAGGAAGCAGAGGTGGATGGTGGAAGGTTGTTTCTTAGTACTGGAGGTCTGTGACTAGTGGTGTGCCTCAGGGTTCGGTGCTGGCCTGTTACTGTTTGTCATCCACATCAATGATTTGGATGAGAAATTACATGACAAGGGATTAGCAAGTTTGCAGATATGAAGATGTTGTGAAAAATCCCAGCAGTTGGCAGAAAATGTTGATGGAATTTAATACAGAGAAATAGTAAGATTAAACGAGAACTTAACCAGTTTGAAGTTTGATCTTGATTTTATGAGGAGTTACGTTGGTGATTATGTGAAGAAGAGCCCATCCAGGCCGCATGCGCGTCAATCTTCAAAGCAACGTATGAATCCACAAATAACAATTACTGAAGTGACATAGTAAGATGCGTGACTCGAGAACTACCAATGATCTTTATGAGAGCGGTTGGGCGTGGAGGGCACGTAATCACCAACGTAAAATCAAGATCAAACTTAAAACTGGTAATTTCTCTCGATTAATCTTACTATTTTACTGTCGGAGTCACGTGAGTGATTCCATGAAGAGTTCGAAGCTTTTGTTAATACATGCCGCAGATCCAAATCTCAGTGTCTCACTGCATCAATTGACTCAGGATGATGAATAATCAAAATGCATTAAGCATGACATTGATTCAAATGTATTAATGGTATTACGTTAATAACAAATCAATAGCAACCCCTGTAACTCAAGGGAGGCTAAAGTGGACGCAAAACAAATGGGCAAAAACCCCGGGTCTGTAAACCATCCTATGGTAAAAAAACATTTGAATCAATTCAGTTGACCATCCTGCGGTCGCGAAGAAATGGTCCGATTGGGCACGTCCCATTGCCCTGGCCGCTGACGTTGATGCTGACTTGGTGGAATGAATATACAATCGTCAGTGTTAATACCTGCATAACCTAGAACTGCTGCAGCCACCTTGAACATAGTCTGAACTGACCTTCCTTTTGTGTAGTGTTTTGTTGATTAATAAACAATGCTGATTCCCACACTTCTTAGGATTCTGTGGCCTTGAAATAATATAGCCCTCCCACATAGACGTGAGACCGTGGGGTATCCGAAAATGGATCTTAAATCCTGCCACCCCTGGTCTGCTCTGCTTGTGTAGATCAGATGTAAAATGTAATGGCACCTGCAGCCAATTCCATCCTATCTATCCACAGCGTTTGCAATGTTTGCCCTCGGTTGTGCTGATATTAGTTGTCCCATAACTAAGGATGTAGCTGGAACCCCTTGGTGAAGTAACGTTAACACATTTTCAATAACCAACTGCAAATTCTTGTATGGGAAAAATTGTGTCAAGATCTCCTTAACAACTCGATATCCGGGTTGAAGCCGACAGAGTGGTTTCCGTTTGTTGCAACTGATCTCTGTATCTCTGTAACTGAATATTGTCAAATATCATTTAAGAATGGAAGATGTCAGTAATCTGTACCCAATTTAAATGTAACATTAACATTTTAAAAATCCTTCCAATCCCTCAATAGGAAAATGTACTGCGTTTTTTTGGTCTATCCCTGACTCTGCAGTGAACCACACATCATGGCTTGATGTGAACAACCTGAGCCATAAGTCAATCCAATTCAAAATGTGTAAGTCAATAATTGTTTTTATTATGCAAAGGCCGATCTCCTGACCCACAGTTTGAACCAGCAAGTTTTCGTTTTTTGGCATAACCGTATACCGTCATCAGGTATAACCGTCTCAGGTATTATTATGCCCTGATGAAGCAGGCAACATGGTTACTTAGCCAGTCCGACAGTACGAACCCAAGCAAGGTCTTGCTGACTGTTTTAAGACCCGGCTAATGAGGTTAAAATGGAGGAAGACATAAAAGGACATTCCTCCTTTTTGTAGCGAGAATGTAGATTCTCCGCACTGTTGTGCCACATATTTTTGCAATCAGTGAATAAACATGACCAACATGTCACTATTCATGTACATTGAACCATACTTTCATAATACTTTTGATCCAATACCTATTCTGTGTTGTGATCGATCTGAACTGGATGATACACCAGTGGCAAGGAGATTAGGCAATTATTATACAGGATACTTTACTCGATTGCCATGTGAAGTAACATATGCCACCATCGTAGTGTAGCAACTGAAGTTGAGCATGTAGATTATGTATATTCGCTCACTAGCCCCCTTACCCATGGGGTGCATCTAGTGTATATATTTAGTTTATACCCAACAACTGAAGAATAGTAACTCATGCAAATCTCCAATACCTCCAACTAGAGATGGTATTCGGAACTTCTCACCTTAGAGTCCTTTGCATCAGGTTGTAATAACTGAATTCAACCGACCAAACTACTGGAGCAAGTTCAAGTTCAAGTGAGTTTATTGTCATGTTCAGCAATGCTGAATGCTGTTTGTTCATCATTGTGACTGAGACTGAGGTAGCTTCAGCTGATAATAGCACAATGGTCTACATGTCGTTTGAGAGGTCGCTAGTTTGCACCATATCAGTTCCTTGATTTGCTCAGCTGAAACACAGCTACTATATTGCCAATTACTCTTGATGAAATTAAAAATCAGTTTTATAATAGGTTGCTATTAACTCCAATCTCTTGCCACAGGTTGAGTCATAGGCTAATTAATAGTTAAAGGTAAATTCCAATGACCAACGAACAGTTTATCCCATTCCGCAATGTTTTACTGTTATTAGTACATTTATATTGTGCATAGCATGGATCTTTGAGACCCTTATGAATCTGTTGTTAGTCAGAAAAAGATGTTTTCATATTCGGAAAGTTCATATGCCCGACACTCTCCATTTTTCATAATAAACATGCCACTCCTGCCTTATCCATGCGTGTTTTGCATGAGATCTTTGGCCCAATTTCCGAACCTTTTCTTCAAAGATAACCCTGGCCATAATCCAAACTTGCTTGGAATGCTAATACTGTGCCTGAACCAGATGTTTTTATCCTTTGTGTGTTATACAACAAATGTAAATTTTACAACTTGTGAACGGTGCACTTACCCATATTTTGAAGTGCTAGACCAACTATTTTTTTCTTGAGTAGGGTTGGTAAGGTGCATGGAATCTCTGAGCTATCATGCTGCCCCCAGCTCCAGTGAACCGCCTACTGCCGATGAGCACCTGGGGTGCGTTCTGAAACGATGACCTTTGCCCGCCGTTGGCCTTAATTGATTCGTCTGCCAGGTTTCCTTCCCCTGTTGAATAGGCCTACCTGAATAACAGATTCAGCGGCTGGCTCTCACATCCCCCTGTTGGCGCTGTTCACTGCCGGCACATATGTGCTTCAGTATATTCCATCGACTTCTTTAGAGCCTGGAGTCAGTAAGTAGCCCTAAACAGGCGCTACCGCAGGCCGCAGGATACCTATGCTGATATGAACCCATTGGACCTATACCCGAATAGAACATTCTGCTGGGATGGCAACTTTGTTGTCAGGAAAAGGTACCTCTGACACGTGCCCTGCATCCCTTGGGGTATGCCCCACGGCCATACCCTGAGACTCAACGTCAGCAGGATACTGACCCATCTTGATCTCTGCCTCCAAGAGGGAGACCTGTAGCAGCTCTGTCAACTGGAGCTGCTGGTGTGGCCTGCAGAGGTGGAACTTCTGTCTCAACCTTACCATCAGAGTCGGGGTCAGAACTAAAATGACCCATGGCTCGCGCCTCCTCATCTATGAAGGTGCTATCAAACAGTTCTCTACTAGATGCTGTTGGCACCTTTTTTGTTCAGGGTGGCGCTGACACTCCTCCTGCTGGCGCGTGCCCTGCTGTAGCACTGTATGCAACAGTTGCTGCATTTGGGATAGTCGTTCAAACGCACTATCCAGCCCCCAGTGAGGAATCAGCCCCCGATCCCCCGCTCCGTGGGCCGTGCTCCGGCGGGGAATCATGTCCCCGACTCTGTGGGGGCGTAGCAGACATTGTGTGAACTTGAGCAACCTCTGTCCCAGGCGTTGCCGGCGCCGCCTCTCGAGTAGGCCGGCGCTTTTTGACATGAAAACAGCCCTGTCCCAGGCGCTGCTGGCGCGGGTCGGCAATGTCATAAATCCCTGTATCAGGCGCTGCTGGCGCGGCTCTCCCGTAGGCCCGCCTTTCATACATGAAGCAGCCCTACCAGGCGCTGCTGGCGCGGCCTGTCCCCATAGCCCGCGCTATTATCAGTGTAGGCTCACTAAATCAACATTTTTGGTGTACAGCTTTACCTGAGAAGGGTTAAAGCAATTTTTTAACCCTTCACAGCAACTTGTGCTAAACAAGAAGAATTCATTGTCAGGGACATATAACAATAACCTTTTATGACTTTTCTAACTTTTGCCTTTAACGTTAATTTAAGAAAAACACTATAACATACATTAAACATTATTATAAGAAAAAACCCTTGTAGACTGACTCACCCGAGTCCAAATAGGGCTGAACGAGTTCTTTCTCTACCAATTTATTCCTGGCCTAGGACCGACGTCTGTGAGCCGTTGACCACACGGTCAGCGACTCTGGCGTTATATTTCTTGTCATTCTAAGGCATCCCTCCCGCAGGCTGGAATCTCTTGCCACTGATATTATTCTACTGCCTCGGTCAGCGGCTCCTTATCTCATAATCCGATCTTTTTTATGTGTGTTGGTTGAGCCATCCGCTCCGCGGACGGACCGGGGTCATTTCCCCCTCAGTCCATAACCGTTTTCATCAGCTCACGTGTCGCTGAAAAACTGGCAGGTGAAAACCTCTGTAAAGAGAGGCTCCTGCTCGAAAAAAACCCATGGTAAAGTACAAAAAACGAACTTACCTTCTAGTTTAACTTACCGCTGCAGGAGCGCTGCCCTGCCAGTCTGGTGCTTGTGCCAATGCGGCTGACGTAATGACGCGCATGCGGCCTGGACGGGCTTCTTCACGGAATCACTCACGTGACTCCGAAGTAAAATGTGAGTTTTTGCATTTTTGGAAGTCTAACATGGGCAGGAGCTACACAGTGAATGGTAGGCCTCTGGGGAGTGTCAGAGAGCAGGGGAATCTAGGAGTGCAGGTGTATGGTTCCTTGAAGGTAAAGTTAAGGTGGTCAAAAAGGCATTTAATCAGTCATTGAGTAGAGAAATTGGGAGAACGTTGCAGTTGTATAAGATGTCGGTGAGACCTGCATTTAGAGTATTGTATTCAGTTCTGGGCACTATGTTATAGGAAATATGTTGTCAAGCTGGAAAGGGTACACTGAAGATTTACAAGAATGTTACCTGGGCTAGAAGTTCTGAACTATAGGGAGAGGTTGAGTAGTCTGGGGCTCTACTCCTTGGAGTGCAGGAGGATGAGGGGTGATCCTATTTAGGTGTATAAAATCATGAGAGAAATAGATCGGGTAGATGCACAGTTTCTTGCCCAGAGTAGGGGAATCGAGGTCAAGAGGACATAGGTTCAAGGTGAAGGGAAAAGATTTAATATGAATCTGCGGCATACCTTTTTCACACAAGAGGATGGTGGTGGGCATATAGAACAAGCTGCCAGAGGTGGTTGAGACTGGGACTATCCTAACGTTTAAGAAACAGTTAGACAGGTACATGGATAGGACAGGTTTGTAGGGATATGGACCAAATGCGGCAGGTGGGACTGGTGTGGATAAGTTGGGCCAAAGGGCCGGAGGCTTTACAAAGCACTGGTCAGACCGATTTTGGTGTATTATGAGCAGTTTTGAGCCCCATATCTGAGGAAGGATGTGCTGGCGTTGGAGAGGGTTCAGTCATAGTGTCATAGAGTGATACAGTGTGGAAACAGGCTCTTTGGCCCAACTTGCCCAACAATGTCCCCGCCACACTAGTCCCACCTGCCTTGGTCCATATCCCTCCAAACCTGTCCTATCCATGTACTGTTTCTTAAACATGTGATTGTCCCAACCTCAACAACCTCCTCTGGCAGCTTGATCCATACACCCACCCTGTGTGAAAAAGTTATCCCTCGGATTCCTATTAAATCTTTTCCCCTTCACCATGAACCTATGCCCGTCTGGTCCTTGATTCCCCCACTCTGGGCAAAAAGACTTCTGGGCAAGAGGTTTATGAGGATGATCCCATGTATGATTTGCTTAATGTATGATGAGCGTTTGACGGCACTAGGCCTGGCGACAAGTCATTGGGTATTTTTAAGGTGGATTAGTAGTATTGGTATCAGGGCTTATGGGAGAAGGCAGGAGAATAGGGTTGAGAGGTAAAGATAGTTCAGCCATGATTGAATGGTGAGTAGACTCAATGAGCCGAATGGCCTAATTCTGCTCCTATGACACGAATTTATGAACTTCAATATGTAGAATTATAATGTGATCATTTTCCCCAGAGCAGGAGCAGTTCTTTGCTCAGTTAATATCCATAAAGTTTATAAAAATCACATTTTGTAGCACTCTTAATATTGCAAATTAAAAAGAACAATCAAAGTAAAATTTTACTTGGTTAATCATTTGTGTGTATTTTCCCAGAGTAGTTTGGGATTAAACTCTGATATTCCTTTCTTTGAAACACAGTAAACTTTGCCTCGTTTTGGCACATAGGCCAGATTCTAATTGGAAAGCATTATTTAGCCTTGTCCAGAGAAAAAAAATTATACATCCAAAAGAAATAACTAAATGACTCGGTGTCTGTAAGTGAAACAAGTAACCATTTAGACGGAGAAAGAGAGATGGGCAAAGTATTCCAAAGTCAACAACCTAAAGTCACAAAATCATGAATGTGGTTTTTTTAAATAGTAAGACTGTTCTATATTAAAGGAATTCGAGTATAGTTAGTCAGTGTAACCTCAAAGAGAATTCTTAACATTTACCGTGTTTTTTTATATATAGTTGATTGTCAAGCAAGAGAATGTTAAATGGAATTAAATATTAATTGGCATGTGCCTTGGAGGTGGTTCTCCATTGACACTGTAACTTAATTAAAAGTTTGTAGAGGCATTTCCCTGATGTTCCAAAGGTAGATTGGGAGCATTTCTGAAAAACCCTCAGACATTATTTTCACTTCAGCCATTTCATCATAGGAGTTCAGAAATAATTAGGTGAGCAATCAGCTTGATCAAAAATCAAACCGTTTCTATTGTACCACTACTATTCCCCAACTGCAGTCTTCTACTAAAGATGCAAAGGTCATTTTTTTTAAATATCCCATTAAACTTGATAATAATTGCCATTTACAAAGTATCCTTGCACATATATTTACTTAATGAGTCATGAAGCAAGATATGGAGTCATACACATGAAAACAAGGCCTTCGACCCAAATTGCCCCTGTCCACCAAGGTGTCCTATCTAAACAAAGCTAGGCACAAAATGCTGGAGTAACTCAGCAGGACAGGCAGCATCACAGGAGAGAAGGAATGGGTGAAGTTTCCGGTCGACACCCTTCTTCAGACTCTGTCCTGCACGTCCTATCCACACTAGTGCCACCTGCCTTCATTTGAGCCATATCCCTCTACACCTTTATGGTTCTTGCTTCAACTCCATCCTCTGGCAGCTCGTTCCATTTACCCACCATTCTCTGTGCAAAAAGAGTGCCCCTCAGATTCCTATTAAATGCTTCCTTTCTCACCTAAGCATATATCCCCTGGTCCCCGGTTCCCCTGCCTTGGGTAAAAAACTGCATTCACTCTATCTATTCCCCTCATGATCTTATACACCTCTATAAGATCACCCCTCATCCTCCTGTGCTCCAAGGAATAAAATCCCAGCCTACTCAACCTCTCCCTATAGCTCAGGCCGTCGAGTTCTGACAACATCCTCGTAAGTCTTCGCTGTGCCCTTTCCATCTGAACAACTTCTTTCCTATAGCAGCGTGACAAAGATTGACAAAGATAGTCCAAAACGTGGACTTACCCATGTCTTGTGCATCTGTAAAATAACATTCCAACTTCCACACTCAATTCCCCTACAGTTAAAGGCCAAAGTGACAAAAGCCTTTGTAACCACCTAATCTACCTGTAACACCACTTTCAAGGAACTATGTACCTGCTCTCCTAGATCCCTCTGCTCTATAATACTCCCCAGAGCCCTGCCATTCACTATGAAGGTCCTGCCCTGGTTTAACTTGCCCAACTGATCAAGATCCTGCTGTAATATTTGATCTTCACTATATACAACACTACCCATATTAATGTAATCTACAAAGAAACTCATCATGCCTTGTCCATTCTCATCCAAATTGTTATAAACTAGCCCTGAGGCACCTAACCACTTGTCACAGGCCTCCAGTCCGAGAAGCCACCTTCCACAATCACCCTCAGCTTCTTTCAGTGAAACCAGTTTTCTATCCATTCGGCTAGCTCTCCCTGTATCCCATGCGATGTAACCTTCTAGAGGAGCCTACCACATGGAACCTTATCAAATGATTGCTGAAATCGAGATAGATAACGTCCATGGCTCTGCCCTCATCAACCTTCAGAAAACTCAGGTTTGTGACACAATCTCCCACGTACAAAGGAGAGGAGCTCGTGTCTCACAAATACAATTGTGTTTTGTAAGGCTCAAAATTCAACCAGTTTTGCAAAATCACATCTGTCCCTGAAGAAATTCCAATGCTCCAAAATTCTGAATCCCTGCTCCCTATAACAATTCCTCAGCCACACATTCATCTGCGTATCTTCCTGTTCCTTCCCTCACCAGCACGTGGCACCAGGAGTAATCCAGAGATCACAATCCTGACGGTTTTGCTTTTTAGCCTTTTCGCCGAACTCCTTACAATCGTTTTGCAACCCTTTTCCTACCTTTGCCATTTGTGCCAACATATACAACGGCCTCTGGCTGCTCACCCTCCCCCATGAGGATGTCGTGCAGCTGCTCCGAGACGTCCTGGACCCTGGTACCAGGGAGGCAGCACACCATCCTGGAGTCTCGCCTGCTGCCGCACAATCTCCTGTCTGCACAGTCTCTCATTATCGAGTCACCCACCACTACGGGTCTGCCTGACATTACCCTTTCCCACTGTGCCTCAGAGCCAGGGTTGGTGCCTCAGTGCTTCTCGACTGTTGCTCACACCCGCACACAACACCAGTCCCCCCGCTACACACGTCCACCCCCCGCACACACACTCCCACCGCACACACACTCCCCCCCCGATGCCAACTGTACGATTTCACCAATTTCACACGGAACATTGGCCACGGTAAATGATTTTCACTCCCCCCCGCTACACGTACAATCCGGATTTGTGCCGATTTTACCGTTAGCACATTAATTGTTGCGTGTGTTGGGATGGTGAATACAGTGTGTGTGTGTAGTGTGTGACTCCCCCCCATGATGGAAATGGGGGGGTACAGAGGGACACCTCCCCCGTTTCCAGTTTCACCCCTCCATCCGCACACACACGCAATTCCCCCTTTATCCCGCATACAAACTCCAAGGACCACGACACATCTCCCCCCCCCGCCCACACACTCCACGGGGGCCCGAAAGACACGTGCCGCCCCCGCACACTCAATTCGGATTGAGAAAAAAAGAAGAGACCCGAACCACAAACCCCCCTCCCCACAACACACTCCCCCCCACAAAGAAGAAAGAAAGAAATAAGAAAAAAAAAGAAAAAAAAGAAAAAAAAAAGAAAAAGGAGAGAAAAGTGATAAAGAAAGAGAAAAGAAAAGAAAACCCTTCCCTTTACAGACCGTCAGGGAAAGACACTCCCCTCCCCCGCACATGGCATAAGGACAACCCACCCGCACACAATCTGCACACTCCCCGCATTCCCTTGGGATTTCAGCTGAACACAGGGTCTCCTGCCCTCCTCCCCCAAATGTCACCTATTGCGCCTACGATGTTGCTTTCCCGTCCGTCGTGCACACATTCAACTGCAACACCACTCCCCCCTCGCGTGCCCCCACGCACATATACTCGCGCACACACACTCCCCCCCACGCACACACACGCAGACTCGGCGCGGGCCGGACACACAGCCCCCAGGGTGCACACACAGGATTGACACTCCCCCCCCAATGGGTCATGGCACACTTAACAACTTCCCCCCCAGGGGGGTGGGGGCAGGGTGGGGGCTCACACTCCCCCACGCTCTGGGAGGGACACTTTTCTCCCCACTCGCGATAATCTATACAACATTAGACACTCCCCCCCGCACACTCCACTGAAAACACACACACTCCCCCCCCCCGCGTTGAGTACACTCCCCGTATGTGCGCACCACACCCCCCTTACACATTTCACTCCCCACCCCGCACAACAACTTCCCCCCGCAATACACAAACTCCCCCCGCAACACATCTCCCGCGCACACCGACCCCGCACTACAAACACGACTCCCCCCGCGCACAACACACTCCCACCCTCGCGCACACAACCCCCCTTCGCGCACACATACACCCCCCCCGCACAACACTCCCCCCGTCACACACACTCTCCCCGCCCCGCACTTGGAGGACAGCCCCCCGCGCTACAACTCACTACCGCCACACATCAAAATGTTTCCCCTCCCCCCCGTGCGAACAACACAGGTTCTTCTTCAATACTCCCCCCGTGCACACAACACTACCCCCCACGCACACACGCCCCACACACACACTCCCCCCTGCAACACACTGTACATTCCTATAAACCCCCCGCAATTTAAAAAAAACGTACATTTTCCGCACACACGCGATTTTTTATTGTTTTCCTATTTTTACACCCGGGGCGGGGCCCGCACACACATTTGGTGCCCCGCGCCCCACACTCCCCCGCGCACACACATCACACCCCCCCGCACACACACTGGGGGTCCCCCCCTCTAAGGGGTTGCGCACACACACTCCCCCCGCACAACACACTCCCTTAAAATTCCCGCCACAATAAATCGTCTCCCCCCCCACATCACACCCCCCCGCGCACACACTCACCCCCCCGTCTCCAAGGGGATTGTGCACACACACCCCCCCTCGGCACACATACTCCGCGCACATTCACAACTCACCCCCTGCCAATCACACTGATCACATCCCCCCCCGCGCTACACCCACTTTTGACATACTATGCTCTTCCCTCCCCCCGCACACACACTCCCCGCAGCACACACACGCACCCCTCACACACACTTCCCCCCCACTTACACACACCTCTCTCACTCTCCCCCCGCCACGACCCAGAGTACCCTTAGCACACACACTCCATTTCCCACACACTGGGTGTGTGTACTCATGTGTCTGTGAAACTATCTTTACTACTGCTTACTTCACCTAGTGTGTCTGTTGTTGTGAGTGTGTCTGTGTGTGTGAGTGTGTCTGTGTGTGTGTAGGCTGGCTCCGTCTGTTGTGTAAGTGTGTCTGTGTGTTGTCCGTACACAGTTCGACTAGTGTGTGTGTATAAACATATCAAGACACTATCTTCTGAAATGAACTACTCGTTCTATCCTCTTTCAATCTTTCTCGAGCACACACAATTCCCCTGGACTAGTTAAATACACTTATGTATCACACAACATACAGTATGTTAATGTTAACACATTACGCTATCTCTTGCCTGTGGGAGCCGCACACACACAGCTTGCACACACAATGCACACACACCCCCCCCCACACCCCCCGGCACCGCACCACACTCCCCCCCACACACACCACCCCCCCGCCCCTACACGACACCCCCCCAAAAGACCCCCCGCACACACACTCATTCCCCCCCACACACACACACCACCCCCCGCACACACACTATGATTACCCCCCCGCACACACACACGCTCCCCCCACACACACAACTCACTTCTCCCCCCACACACTCACACTCCCCCCGCACACACACCTCCCTCCCACACACACAACTCCCCCCGAATCACACACCCCCACCACCACACCACCCCCCCGCGTCACATCACACATTCCCCCCTCGCGCGACATACACCCCCGCCCGCACACACACTCCCCCCCTCCCGCACACAACACATCCCCCCCACACACACATCCCCCTCGCGCACAAACACACCCCCTCCGCAACACAGACAACTCCCCCCACTCGCGCGCATACATACTCACTACTTCCCCCCCTCGCCTCACACACACCCCACCCCCCCACACTCCCCCCTCAGCACTCCTCCCCTCGCGGCACACACACCCCCCCCGCACACAACATTCCCCCTCGTCACTAACACACCCCCCCGCAACACGACATTCCCCCCTCGCGCAGAACACACACCCCCCCGCACACACACACCCCCCTCGCGCACACACCCCTATACCCCCCCGCACACATCACACTCCCCCCTCGCGCACTACCACCCCACCGCAACACAAAAACACTCCCCCCTCAGCTGCACCACACACTCCCCCCCGCGCACACACACCCCCCCGCCACACACTCCCCCTCGCGCACATAACACCCCCCCCGCACACACACACTCCCCCCGCACACACACTCCCCCCGCGCACACACTCCCCCCCGCGCACACACTCCCCCCACACACACCCCCCCGCCACACACTCCCCCCGCACCCTCCCCCCGCGCACGACACTCCCCCCGCACACACACTCCCCCCGCCACACACTCCCCCCCCGCACACACATCACACCGCGCACACACTCCCCCCCCGCACACACTCTCCCACCCACACACACTCCCACCCTCGCGCCAGACACACACACCCCCCCGCACACTCCGCGCACATACTCAACACTCCCCTCCGCACACACACTCCCCCCGCGCACAACACTCCCCCCCGCACAACACTCCCCCCACACACTCCCCCACTCCCACCCCGTCACACTACACTCCGCCCAGCACACACACTCTCCCCCGCACACACACCCCCCCCACACACACACTCCCCCCCGCACACAACACTCCCCACCCGCACACACCACTCCCCCCGCACACTACACTCCCCCCGCACACTACACTCCCCCCGCACACACTCCCACATCCGCCGCACACACACTCCCCCCCCGCACACACACTCGCCCCCCACACCACACATCCCCTGCTCCCCCCGCACACACACCTCCCCCCCCCACACCCCCCCGCACACACACACCCCCCGCACATACCCCCCTCCCCCCGCACACTACACTCCCCCTCACACACACCCCCCCCGCGCACCACACTCCCCCGCACACACACTCCCCCACGCACACACACACACCCCCCCCCCCCGTCCCCCCCACACACACACTCTCCCCCCCCCCGCACACACTCACTCCCCCCCACTCCCAGCCCCCCGCACACACACTTCCCCGCACACACACACGCCCCCCCACGCACACACACCTCCCCCCGGCACACACACCCCCCCCGCACACACTTCCCCCCCCCGCACTACCCCCCCCCACCCGCGCACTACACACTCCCCCCGCCACACACACTCCCCCCCACACACAAACTCCCACCCCACAGCACACACACTCCCCCCCCGCACACAACACCCCACCACCGCACACACACTGGTGCTGCCCCCGCCACACACACGCCCCCACACACACTCCCCCCTGCACACACACTCCCCCTCACAACACACTCCCCCACCACACACACACTCCCCTCCCGCACACACCACTCCCCCCGCACACACAACACTCCTCCACACACACACTCACCCCCGCACACACACTCCCCCACACACACACTCCCCCCCACACCCACTCCCCCCACAACACCACACTCCCCCCGCCACACCCCCCCGCACACACACCCACAATCATCACGCGCACCACTCCATTCCCTCCCTCGCGCACATAACACACCCCCCCACCCACACACACATCCCCCCGCTCGCGCACACACAACTCCCCCCCGCACACACAGCACACTCACACCCCCCCGCACACACACACACTCCCCCCTCGCGCACACACACCCCCCCCACACACACTCCCCCCCGCACACACACCCCCCCCACACACATTTCCCCCCTCGCGCACATCACACCCTCCCCGCACACAGCACTCCCCTCTCCCCTCGCAGCACACATACTCCCCCCCCCGCACACCCACCCACACACTCCCCCCCACAACACACCCCCCACGCGCACAAACATACACAGCACCACACTCCCCCCGCACACAACACTCCCCCCCCGACGCACACACCACACAGCTCTCTCGCACACACTACAAAACCCACCCCCCGCCGCACACACACACACTCCATACACACCCCCCCGCACCACACACACATCGCACAACACCCCCCCCGACACTCCCCCTTCCCTCCTCCTCCCCCACTCCCCCTCCGCTCGCGCACAGTCTAACCCGCACTCCCCCCCACACACACTCCCCCGCGCACTTACACCCCCCGCCACTCACCCTACTCCCCCCGTCCGCCTTCCGCTGCACACACCACTCCCCCCTCACAACGCGCACTCCCTCCGGAATAATCATACCCCAACCCACCCCCCGCGCACCTACACTCCCCCCGCACACAGCACCCCTCCCACACCAGCGCACTACACATGCCCCACCCGCGTCTACACACTCCCCCCGCGCACACAGGCCCCCAGACACCCTCCACCGCACACGACACTCCTCCATACTCCCCCACACCTCATCCCATCTCCCACAGCCCCTCCACACCCCACACCCCCCCACACACACTCCCCCCCCCCCACACACTCTCCACACCCACACCCCCGTCTCCCTCCCCCCCACACGCACACTCTACCCCCCCCTCCACCCCAGCCCACTCCCCCCCACTCCCGCCCCCACACACTCCCCGCCCCACGCAGACACATCCCCCCACACACTACACACTCCCCCCCCACCACACTCCCCCCTCACGCATCTCCCCCATGCACTCACACACTCCTCCCACACAACACTCCCCCCACACACACACTCCCCCCCACACACTCCCCCCCACACACACACACTGCCCCCCACACCCCCCACACCACGCCCGCACACACCACGCCCGCACACATCCCCCCGTCACCACACACCACACCCTGCACACACCCCCTCCCGCACACACACCCGCCCCTCAGCGCACACACACTCACTACCCCCCCCCGCACACACACTGCCCCCGCGCACACACACACTCCCCCCCACACACCCCCCCCCCCCCCCGCACACGATCACCCCTCCTGCACACTCCCCCCCCTCAACACACACTCCCCCCCACACACACACCCCACACACCATCACAAGTAATCCCTCCCCCCCCACACACACACACTCCCGCCCACCACTCCTCCGCCAACCCCAACACACACACACCACTCCTACACCCCACTACACACGCCCCCTCCCCTCCCCCACACATACTCCGCCCCTTCCCCACACACACCTCCTCCTCCTCCCTCCACGCACCCCCCTCCTCATGGACACTCCATACACTCCCCCCCCACACACAGACCGTGACCTGACTCCCCCCCCCCCCCCCCACAATTCATGGGCACGCAATAGGCCAGCTCCGCTACACATTGCCTCCTTTTTATTGATTGCTCAATTTTGATCACCCAACCAATCCACCGACTAACTTTTCAATTCTCCTGCTCCTGTTTCGACACTGAAATTAACCAGAAGTAAACAGTTTTTTGACGATATTTTTAATGGGGAAACAAAATAATTAAAAAATGTCCCATTTTCAGAAGGTGTAGTGACTTTGACTAGCAATGCCCATCTGATTCTCCAAGGTTCCAATCTTTTGTTTTTAAAGGGGACAGGTAGATGGGGAGGAAAGGGTGAGAGGGATATGGGCCAGACGCCTGCACATGGGACTAATGTAGGTGCACCTTGGTCGGCAGGGACAAGCTGGGCTGAAGGGCCTGTTTTCTGCTGTGTGACTCTGATAGCGATGAAAAGAAAAAGGATGTAATTTGTGTTCAGGATTGAACACAGGATTCTCTTAATGATCTCGTTAGGATTGTTTTCAGTATGGCTTTGGATGATGTAAGAACCGGGGGTGGCATGGTGGCGTAGCAGTAGAGCTGCTGCCTTACAACGCCAGAGGCCCGAGTTCAATCCTGACTACTGGTGCTGTCTGTATGGAGTTTGTACGTTCTCCCTGTGACCTGCATGGGTTTTCTCCGAGATCTTCGGTTTCCTCCCACACTCCAAAGACGTACAGGGTTGTAGATTAATTACCTTGGTATTAATGTAAAAAAACTGTCCCTAGTGTGTTTAGGGTAGTGTAATGTGCGGGGATCGCTGTTCAGTGCAGACTCGGTGGGCTGAAGGGCCTTTTTCCACACTGTGTATCTAAACTAAACTAAACTGAACAGATTAGGGTTTAAGAAAGTACCTTAGTTCATCTGAAAGTAAAAACCCACAAATCAAACATGCATTTTCAGAAATCACAAATGTCCACTTTTTTCATGCTGAGGTCCAATGACTCAAATGAACAAAGTCGCCTCTTTGTTGATGGGAAGCCTCGTTCCATTATGTATATAATATAAAATATCTAAGCATTGATCGATGATAATAACTGTTTTTTGTTTTCTTCCCAAAGCTCGATGTTCTATGCAATGGGGAAATTATGGGGAAAGATCATACTATGGAATTCATTGGGGGTAAAGTGGGGTTCATATATATGACAAGATGGAGACTCAGAGCTGAAAATGTAAGTATGCATATGTAAATGTTCTGTTATAAATCATTTTAATGTTAACAAACAAATGTGACATGAGCGCTTTACCCAATAAATATATCACAAACTATAGTTTAGGAAGGATCTGCAGGTGCAGGTTGAAACGGAAGACACAAAAAAGCTGGAGTAAGTCAGCAGGTCAGGCAGCATCTCGAGAGAGAGAAGAAATAAGTGACGTATCTGGTCGAGAACCTTCTTCAGACTCTTCAGACCCGAAACATCACCTATTCCTTTTCTCCAGAGAAGCTGCCTGACCCGCTGAATTACTCCAGCATTTTGTGTACTATCACAAACTATTGTTTCCTGTTTACATCTGCAGAATATTTCTGAATAGGTAAGTTTAACACGGACGTCATTATACAGAATCTACAGCACGATATTTCTATTTTTGTATTTGCATGTTGTTTACAGAATTGTTTACAGTGTTATTTAATGATCCCTTCCAAAACGCCCATGACCTACTGGTAACGCTGCTTGAAATGCAGGTAGAATCCCAACGTCATGCTGCCTGCTTGTATCTCTGGTTGCAGCACACAGGCAGTGGTAATAATTTAGTCTCTTGGTTCAATGTATCAACAACGTAGGTATTGTGGCAGGCTAGCTCCAGCTAAAGTTAAACTCCACAGCAAGTTCAGTCTGTGTGCAAAATGATTTTGACCAGGAGAACATTCTTGTAAGTTCATAAATAGGAGCAGAATTAGGCCATTGCCTACCGTCTATTCCGCCATACAATCAAGGCTGATGTATCTCTCCCTCCTAACCCCATTCTCCTGCTTTCTCTCCATAACCCCTGACACCCGCACTAATCAAGAATCTGACTATCAATTCCTTAAAAATATTTAATATATTTGATGGCCTCCACAGCCTTCTGTGGCAATGAATTCCACAGATTCACCACCCTCTGATCAAAATAAATTCCTCCTCATCCCCTTCCTAAAGGCACGTCCTTTTTTTTTTAATTTTAATTTTTTTTCCCCCCTGAGGTTATGACCTCTGGTCCTAGGCTCAGACATGGGTCCCAGAATTACTCACAATACTCCAAATGCAGCCTAACCAGCGCCTTATAGCGCCTCAGCATTCCACTGAAGGAGGGGGAGTTGGGGTGCTGAGCCTGTGCATGTTGCTTCCCACAGTGTAATTATGAGAAGAGTCTCCAAGGGTGCATGTGTGTCGGCTGCCCTTTCACTGGTGTCGTTATTAGATGGCCCTTGCAAGTGATTCAAAGGAAGTTGACTCTCCGTGGCTGCATCATGATTGAGATCACAAGCATCCAAACAAAGTTGACCATTTCCATCTTGAAAACGCCTGCACAAAACACAACCAAGTGCAAAGCCATATCTGGGTCCTCTGCAGCAGAATCCATGTATGCCATTGCACTATGATGTGCTGGAATCTAGCCTATTGTTACCTCCTTGCCTGTCTGATGGGGTATGTAAGCCCAATGTCTACGTTGATGGATGTTCTTATGACATTTAGTGATGGGGGGGGTCCCCCCGGGGGGCTGTTTTCTTTATCAGTGTTTCTTTAATGTTTCCCACTTTCTATGTTTTTGAAATGTAAAAAAGGTTATAAAAGGGTGAGATTATAGTGTAAAAATTAGTAAATAAAAGACGCTGCTGCTTATGGTACCTGGAGCTTGTGAACCAGCAGAAACTCTGGGTTTGATGTGGAACGGGAGGTGAGAGGAAGGGGCCTGTCCCACTGGTGAGGTGAGGTGCGGTGGCGTAGGCGTAGGCAGTGGCGCGCGGTAGCACACGGCGCCCCAGGATTTTGCGATTCACAAAATCTTCGTACGCCACCTGCGTGACGTGCAAATGGCGTCCAAGTGGGACAGGCCCTGAAGGATCAGTCTGATGACACAAGGAACTGCAGATTCTGGAATCCTGAGTAAAACACAAAGTGGCTGGAGTAACTCAGCAGATCAGGCAGCACCCAGCTCAAAAAGAGGTGGGGGTGGACAAAGCCTGGCAAGTGATAGGTGGATACTGGTGCAGAGGGTTCATGTTACAGATGGGTGTAGCAGACAAAGGCGAGAGATGAAGAGGAGACAAAAAGGGATCAGAAGTGGGGTGAAATTCAAAGCCTGGTAGTGGGATAAAGGTGGAATGGGATGGGGATGGGGGATGGGAACAAAGGGGCAGGGCAGTGAGAAATGCCACTGCCATGCACCAGAGTGGGAACGGGGAGGGGCGGCACAGGAAAGAGAAATGGGGAAGGGGGGTTTACTCAAAATTGGAGAGTTCGATCTCGATACGGTGGGGTTGTATGCTAACCAAGCACAATATGAGGTGGTGTTCCTCCAGTTTGTGTTTGGCCATTTGCCAGGCTTTGTCTTGCCCCATCTTTTTCTCAGCTTTCTCCCCCTCACTACAGTCAATCAGAAGAAGGGTCCTGTCTCGAACCATCGCCTATCCGTGTCCTTCAGAGATGCTGCCTGACCTGCACAGTTACTCCAGCACTTTTTAAATGTTATTATCTATATCGGGGCAGTTAGAACATAGAGGCCGGCCCATCCATCTCCTGCTGAACATGCCTAGGCAAGATGGATCCTGTAAGAAAGAGCTAAATATGACAATGCAGGTGTTGTTTAACCAAAAATGATACAAATGCTGGAGTAACTCAGGGGGTCAGGTCGCATCTCTGGAGAGCTTGGATGGGTGACATTTCGAGTCGGTTCCCTTCCTTAGACTAACGTTATGTATTCTACTAAAACAACCTATATTTATATGGTGAATTTTAATCGCAGTGAAACACATCGTCTTCAATTATGTACTTCTTAAAATGTGGTTACTGCTGTAATGTGGAAGCCTTACACATTACAGCAGTAACGCACCGTAGACTCTCACAATCAGCGAGGGGATAATGGCCAGGTGGTCCTTATTTGTAATGTCCAGATATCTCCTGTGGCCTCATAGATGGGACATTATGCAAGAGAAACTTAGCCGTGAACTAGTGGGACCTAACCACATGAAACCTTCAAATCTACGACAAAGTGCTGGAGAAACTGCAGCACTATGAGCTACGGGAAGATGATGTGAGGAGGGGTGGGGGGTCGGGATAAGACAGGAAGAATTAACTACTACCAAATAAAGAAAAGTCAAATGTCAATAACTGGAGTGCCAGACGGCCCAAATGTCGCATGCACTGGCATCAACCTGTGTGAAGATAATGCCTAAGACAGTCAGATAATCCCCTGTCCATGTTAGTTTTCACTCGTGGTGATCACGTGAGTCTCAACTTGTACTAACCACTCTGGGAAACCTTGGAATTCTCAAAAACACGAGTCACAAGTTAAAAAATGGGTCAAAAAGAGGTCTAGAAACTTTTTTATAATCAGAAAGGGACTGAACCAAAGTAGTATATATGTAAATACAAAATATGTATATACATTATAAATATTATATATATCAATTCCAACCCCGAAGCAATTGAGAGGCAGCCAAGCTGGAGCAGCACAATCCGGCGAAGAGAACCAGGGAACAATGAAACCCTCTTCGCGTTCCTTTCTATATATGATACTGTATGAACGGTCGATTCAGAGGTGACTGAAAACAAAGACTTGTCCGACAACACGTAACCAAGGTATTTGGGAAAGGAAGAAAACAGTGGAGCTGAGGGCGAATCCCCGGGCGGCCGAGAGAGAGAAGAGAAATGTGTGTGTGTGAGTGTGTGTGTGTGTGGACCCTGAAATTAGAAAAGTCAATGTCCATATCTCTCTCTCTACTGGAGTGCAGACGCTCAGGAAAATGGCAAGAGGTCAGTCACCGCGAGCTGCAATAAGGGCAAGAAGTTACTATTTTCCCAGTCTTATCAATAGGTCATATCAATAGAAGCCGCCGCGGCAGGATGGAGATGTGTGCTTTATTAAAACATAATGCACGGTTGGCCTGAACTTGTAACCTGATCGAGAACTTCGGTTACACACTTGATCCTTGAAGTCTCGTGCCACAGCCACGAGTCTGTCACTCAGGCACAGTGCCTATAGCACAAGAGACTGCAGATGGGGGAAAAGGAGAGCAACAGGGGGAACGCAGTGGGTCAGACAGCATCTGTGGATGCAGGTGAGGAAGGCTAGGTTGGCAGTCACAGTCAGTTGGGGGAGGAAAGGATGGAGATAGCAGGAAAAGCTGGGAGGTGATGAGTGGAGAACTAAAGTCTGTAAATTCTGGAATCTGATGGGAAAGGAAGGTGAAGTATGGAACTGCCCATTGAAGGGATGGTGGCCAATGGGATGAGAATAGGGAGCTGAGAGGCGAGCAGTAGGCAGGGATGGGCATCCAGTGGGAAAATAATGTTGGGGAGGAATCCAGGTGATTGGAGGCTAGGAGGTGAGGTGGGAAGAAATGGATGTGTGAAGAACAGAGTAGATAGGAGGTGTGAGGTATTTATATTTGGAAAGTTCAGTCTTCAGACTTGTAGACTACCCACATGGAAAATGAGGCCCTGTCTGCATTTAGCCCTGGGCCTCGCCTTGGCAGTGGAGGAGAACGAGGACAGACAGGTCAGTGTGGCAGTGGGAAGGGGCAGTAACATGGCTAGCAACCTGGACATTCAAATGGCCACAGTTAGATAGTCCTGATGAATGTAAATCATGGGTAAATGAATCATGGAATAATGGAAATTCTATTAAGGGAGCTATAGAGTCATAAAGCTTAGAAACAGTCCCTTCAGCCCAACTTGCCCATGCTGAGCAACATAGAATCATAGAAACATAGAAATTAGGTGCAGGAGTAGGCCATTCGGCCCTTCGAGCCTGCACCGCCATTCAATATGATCATGGCTGATCATGCAACTCAGTATCCTGTACCTGCCTTCTCTCCATACCCCCTGATCCCTTTAGCCACAAGGCCACATCTAACGCCCTCTTAAATATAGCCAATGAACTGGCCTCAACTACCTTCTGTGGCAGAGAATTCCACAGACTCACCACTCTCTGCTGAGCTTCTCACCTAAAAGTCCCCCTTCCGTAAAACTGTGACCCCTCTGACTATCCCCCAACATCCCCAACATCGAAGAACCAATTTTCGCTGCATCATCGAGCCTGAAAAAAAAATCCCCCCTCAATTCTCCTAAATTCCAGCGAGTACAAGCCGAGTCAAATCCAGTCTTTCTTCATATGGAAGTCCTGCCATCCCAGGAATCAGTCTGGTGAACCTTCTCTGTACTCCCTCTATGGCAAGAATGTCTTTCCTCAGATTAGGAGACCAAAACTGTAACGCAATTTCCAGGTGTGGCCCCACCAAGACCCTGTAACAACTGCAGTAGAACCTCCCTGCTCTTGTACTCAAATCCATTTTGCTAGAATGCCAACATACCATTTTCGTTATCTTCACAGCCCTGCTGCAACCTGCATCCTACTTTCAATGACTGGTGTACCATGATAGCCAGGTCTCGTTGCATCTCCCCTTTTCCTAATCGACCACCATTCAGATAATAGTCTACCCTCCTGTTTTTGCCGCCAAAGTGGATAACCTCACATTTATCCACATTATACTGCATCTGCCATTCATTAACCCACTCACCCAGTCTATCCAAGTCACCTTGTAGACTCCTAGCATCCTCCTCACAATGAACACAGCCCCCCAGCTTCATGTCATCCGCAAACTTGAAGATGTTCAATTCCCTCATCCAGATCATTAATGTATATTGTAAATAGCTGGGGTCCCAGCACTGAGCCTTGCGGTACCCCACTAGTCACTGCCTGCCATTCTGAAAATGACCCGTTTACTCCTACTCTTTGCTTCCTGTCTGCCAGCCAGTTCTCTATCCACATCAATACTGAACCCCCAATACCGTGTGCTTTAAGTTTGTATGCTAATCTCTTATGTGGGACCTTGTCGAAAGCCTTCTGAAAGTCCAGATATAACACATCCACAGGTTTTTCCCTTATCCACTCTACTAGTTACATCCTCGAAAAATTCTATAAGATTTACCTTTCATAAATCCATGCTAACTTTGTCCAATGATTTCACCACTTTCCAAATGTGCTGCTATCCCATCTTTAATAACTGACTCTAGCATTTTCCCCACTACTGATGTTAGACTAACTGGTCTGTAATTCCCCGTTTTCTCTCTCCCTCCCTTTTTAAAAAGTGGAGTTACATTACCTACCCTCCAATCCTCAGGAACTGCTCCAGAATCTAAAGAGTTTTGAAAGATTATCACTAATGCATCCACTATTGCTGGGGCTACTTCCTTAAGTACTCTGCGATGCAGTCTATCTGGCCCTGGGGATTTATCGGCCTTTAATCCATTCAATTTACCTAACACCACTTCCCGGCTAACCTGGATTTCACTCAGTTCCTCCATCTCATTTGACCCCCCCCCGGTCCCCTGCTATTTCCGGCAGATTATTTATGTCTTCCTTAGTGAAGACAGAACCAAAGTAGTTATTCAATTGGTCTGCCATGTCCTTGTTCCCCATGATCAATTCACCAGTTTCTGACTGCAAAGGACCTACATTTGTTTTAACTAACCTTTTTCTCTTCACATATCTATAAAAACGTTTGCAGTCCGTTTTTATGTTCCCTGCCAGTTTTCTTTCATAATCTATTTTCCCTTTCCTAATTAAGCAATTTGTCCTCCTCTGCCGGACTCTGAATTTTTCCCAGTCCTCTGGTAGGCTGCTTTTTCTGGCTAATTTGTATGCTGCATCTTTAGGTTTGTTACTATCCCTGATTTCCCTTGTTATCCACTAATTAGCACTACCTTCCCTGATTTATTCTTTTGCCAAACTGGGATGAACAATTGTTGTAGTTCATTCATACAGTCTTTAAATGCCTTCCATTGCTTAGCCACCGTCAACCCTTTAAGAATCCCTTGCCAGTCTATCTTGGCCAATTCACGTCGCAAACCCTCAAAGTTACCTTTCTTTAAGTTCAGAACCCTTGTTTCTGAATTAACAATGTCACTCTCCTTCCTAATGAAGAACTCAACCATATTATGGTCACTCTTGCCCAAGGGCCCACGCATAACAAGACTGCTAACTACCCCTTCCTCATTACTCAGTACCCAGTCTAGAATAGCCTGCTCTCTCGTTGGTTCCTTTACATGTTGGTTTAGAAAACTATCCCGCATACATTCCAAGAAATCCTCTTCCTCAGCACCCCTACCAATTTGATTCACCCAATCTATATGTAGATTGAAGTCACCCATTATAACTGTTTTATCTTTGTGGCATGTATTTCTAATTTCATGTTTGCTGCCATCCCCAACTGCACTACTACTGTTAGGTGGCCTTTACACAACTCCCACTAGCGTTTTCTGCCCCTTAGTGTTTTGCAGCTCTACCCATATTGATTCCACATCCTCCAAGCTAATGTCCTTCCTTTCTATTGCATTAATCTCCTCTCCAACCAGCAACGCTACTCCACCTCCTTTTCCTTTCTGTCTATCCCTCCTGAATATTGAATATCCCTGGATGTTCAGCCCCCAGCCTTGGTCACCCTGGAGCCATGTCTCTGTGATCCCAACTATCTCATATTCATTAATAACTATCTGCACATTCAACTCATCCACCTTATTACGAATGCTCCTTGCATTGAGACACACAGCCTTCAGGCTTGTTTTTATAACATTCTTACCCCTTATACAATTATGTTGAAAAGTGGCCCTTTTTGATTTTTGCCATGGATTTTTCTGCCTGCCACTTTTACTTTTCACCTTGCTACCTATTGCTTCTACCCTCATTTTACATCCCTCTGTCTCTCTGCTCGTGCTCCCATCCCCCTGACACATTAGTTTAAATCCTCCCTGACAGCACTAGCAAACACTCCCCCAAGGACATTGGTTCCCTTCAAGCCCAGGTGCAGACCGTCCTGTTTGTACTGGTCCCACCTCCCCCAGAACTGGTTCCAATGCCCGAGAAATTTGAATCCCTCCCCCTTGCACCATTGCAACATGCCCCATCTACATTAGTCCCACCTGCCTGTGTCTGGCTAAATGTTGTTTAAACAGTTTGATAATACCTGCCTCACTGACCACCTCTGACAGTTCGTTCCACACACCTTGAGTAAAACAGGTGCCCTTCAGTGTTCCAATTAAATCTTTCTTCCCGCACCTTAACCTTTGTCCTTTGGTTTGTGATTGCACTTCTCATGGTAAAAGACTCTGTATTTGCCCTATCTATTCTCACATGATCTTACAGATCTCTGTAAGATCACCCTTCACCCTCTTGCACTCCAAGGAATGAAGTTCCAGCATGCTCAATCTCTCCCAATAGTTCAGGTCCTCGAGTCTTGGTAACATCCTCATAAATCTTCTCTGCACCCTTTCCAGCTTAACAAAGGTAACAGGTGACGAAAACTGAACAAAATACTCGAAATGTGGCCTCGCCATTGTTTTGTACAATTGTAACATGACTTCCCAACTTCTATACTCAATACGCTGACTGATGAAGGCCCCAATGTGTCGAAAGCCTTCTTGATCACACAATCTACCTGTGATGCCACATTCAAAGAACTTGCACTACTAGATCGCTCTGCTCTACAGCACTCCCCAGAGCTTAGGTCCTGGCCTGGTTTGCCTTCCAAAAATGAAATACCTCGCACTTATTTGTATTACACTCCATTAAGGATACCTCAACCCACTTGCCCAACTGATCAAGATAATTCTGCAATTTTCACTATCTTCACTATCTACAATATCACTCACTTTAGTGTCATCTGCAAAGTTACTAATCATGCCTTGTATGCTCTTATCCTATCATTAATATAGATGATAAGCACCAAACCCTGAGGCACACCACTAGTCACAGGCCTCCAGTCCGAGAACAACATTTGCCACCCTCTGCTTCCTTCCATGAAGCCAATTTGCTATCCATTCAGCTCTCTCTCCTTGGATCCCATGCAACCTAACCTTCCAAAGCAACCTACCATGCGGAACCTTATCGAACGCCTTACTGAAGTCCATGTATACAACATCTACAGCTCTGCCCTCATCGACCTTTTTGGTCACGTCTTCAAAAAACTCAATCAGATTTGTGAGACATGACCTCCCACGTACAAACCCATGCTGACTATCACCAATCAGCCCTTGCCCATCCAAATGCCTGTATAACCTATCCCTCAGAATACTCTCTAGTAACTACCAACTGCAGATGTTTAGCTCACTGACTTGTAGATCCCAGCATTTTCCCTGTAGCCCTTGAATAGAGGCACAACATTTGCCACCCTCTGGTCTGCTGACATCTTACCCATACGTAATGATGACTGTACGGATGAATCCAGATATATGTGGGATGATGCACTTTGGGAGCACTAATGAGAGTAGAACATGTCATGAAATGTAGGGCCTCAGGGAATGTTAAGGAACAGATCCTTGAAGGTGGCAACATAGGTGGTCAAAATAGTCACTGGAGCCTCGTGGGTCGGAGCCAAAGCCTCGCAGTGGAGGTGGAGCCTCGGAGTTGGTGGAGCCTCGCTGTGGAGGTGGAGCCTCGGAGTTGGTGGAGCCTCGGTGTTGGTGGAGCCTCGGAGTTGGTGGAGCCTCGGAGTTGGTGGAGCCTCGGAGTTGGTGGAGGCTCGCAGTGGAGGTGGAGACTCGGAGTTGGTGGAGCCTCGGAGTTGGTGGAGCCTCGGGGGTTGTTGGAACATCGGGGGTTGGTGGGGCCTCGGGGGTTGGTGGATCCTCGGAGGTCGATGGAGCCCACGGAAAGCCCATGGGTCGCCGAAGCCCGGTCACTGGGGCCTGGGTCGCCATCACGAGAGACGTCCAGAGAGGACCCGGGGGGAGGACAAAGGGGGACCTGTCACAGATACTTGTAACCTTGTAAGCACCCTTTATGTGGTAACTATTTCACTGTGACTGGTCACATGTGACAATAAAGTATTCATTAGTTCACTAATGAGGGTGTAGAAGAGATTCACCACGATGAAGCTTGTGACATTAATGGGAAGAGACTGGAGAAGCTGGGTGTTTTCTCCATGGAGGAGGATGAGAGGGGGCACAAATAAGGTCTATAAAATTATGATGATATGGGTAGGTGTGACTGCAGGAACTATTTCACCCCATCAATGGTAGATAAAACTAAAGAGCATCGGTTTAGGGTAAGGGGGAAGAGATTTTGAGGGGATCTGAGTGGGACATTTTCACCCTGAGAGTGGGAATGATTATAAGGCCCTGCCTGAGAGTATGGTTGAAACTGGTTCACCGCCAAAGGGGACCACGCAATGGCTTTGGAGAGTCGATTAAAGACAAAATAATGAAAGGCTTGCCAGAGTGGATGTGGAGAGAATATTTCCCACTGGAGGGAGAATATAGGACTGGAGGGCACAGCCTCAGAATAAAAGGATGTACCTTTAGAAAGATGAGGAGGAATTTCTTCAGCCAGAGCATGGTGAATCTGTGGAATTCATTGGCCCATTCAACTGTGGAGGCCAAGTCTTTGGGTATTTTTAAAGTGGAGATTGATAGGTTCTTGATTCGTAATTCTGTCAGAGATTACTGGGAGAAGGCAGGAGAATTGGGATGAGAGGGAAAGACAGATGGGGAGGCTAAATGACCAGCAAAGGATTCAACAAGGTTCCACATGGTAGGCTGCTCTGGAAGATAGATCAGACATGGTGGAGTAGACCCGATGGGCCAAATGGCCTAATTCTGCTCGTAAGTCTTTTCAACATGAAAATCCCAAACCTTTTATAGCCAGATTAAAAACCAGAGGGTAACCAGGGAGCGAGGAGGACCATTCGTGGATAAAGGAGGAATTTGTTTTTGAGGTAGACAAAAATGCTGGAGAAACTCAGCGGGTGAGGCAGCATCTATGTAGCGAAGGAAATTGGCAACGTTTCGGGTCGAAACCCTTCTTTAGACCCGAATCGTTGCCTATTCTTTCGCTACATAGATGCTGCCTCACCCGCTGAGTTTCTCCAACATTTTTGTCTACCTTCGATTTTCCTAGCATCTGCAGTTCTTTCTTAAACAATTTGTTTTGGGGGTCTGGGGATGTAGGTGAAATACTTGACAAGAGCTTTGTTTTCACCAAGGAGAAGGGCATGGAGGGCAGCGAGATGTGTATGGAGAATATTGATATGCAGAGGTAGTTTGAGATTGAGAGGGAAGAGGTGTTGGGACTCTAGAACTATGCTGATTAAATCCCAGGATGAAATGGGAACATGAGGATGGTGGGTATATGAAACATGGGTATAAGGAAGAAGCTGCCAGAGGAGCTTGTTGCAGCACATGCAATTACAGCATTTGAAAGACACTTGGATGTGTACATGGGTAGGAAAGGTTTAGAGGAATATGGGCCAAACATGGGCTACTAGTGTAGCTGAGACAAGTTGGCCGGTGGGGGCAAGTTGGGCTGAAGGGCCTGTTTCCACACTGTATCACTCTGACTCTAAGTTCTAGGTAGCTCTCTTATTCTTGCTCATGTGTGGGTCTCATTTAGAGTACGTGTAGCATTGTTTTGAATTTCGTACGGATTTGACAAATGGTCGATTGCTTCTGTTCTCTGCCCACTCACCCTGTTGTAGTGTTGCCGTGCCATGGCAGTGATATGATTAGTCTTGCAATATTCATTATTTAAAGCTACTCCTTGATTCCTGATCTATCATAATCAAGATATGAGAAGAAGCAAAGGAACTTTATGTGTTAAATTTTCCAACTCACCCAAAACCTAAATCAAAAGCAAGACAAGAAGTGAATTTACTTTGGAGATCTAAAATATGTATGTCTTAAAATTAATTGATAAGGTTTTTAGTGTTTCATAGGTTTCTTATGAGCTTTGATGAGAGATACATCCCTAGCAGCAGTGCAATAGAATAGCATGTCTCTAAAACACATTTCACAATAGAATTACTTTCAGAGGCAACATGCAACACATTGTCACTGTGGTCTCACCCAATTAGCACTACTGATGAGGGATGAACTTTTAAGCTATAAGCTTCTAAACAGTGTGCTAGTATGTGCTTTTCAAAGGAGTAGCATTTCCTGATCTCTTGTTCCTGTGGGAATGACAGTGGGGGGTCTGATTTAGCATGGGGATTTTCAACCAGCAAATAGCACTGTGATGAGTTAACAATGGCTACATTCATTCAGTGGGTGGCGTATAGTGCTATAATGCAGGCGTACAGTTGACAGAACAAATCACTAAGTATGAGAAATTGTTGCTTAGTGATATTTTGATAGGGCTATATGTCTACATTCCGTAGCCCTTGGAAATTGCAAGATTCTGTGCTTCATTGTAAACGAGCCCTCTTTATTTGTCTTGACATGTTTGCTGCCTTTGGCGGTGTTGTTACATATTTCTGCTCGAAACCTCTTCTCTTCAGTCCGTGGGGCTGCTGTTCCTGTTTCCATCCCTCTCTCACTTGTCGTTACACAGCTAGAGATTTTCAACCTCATGAAAATATTCAAATGACCAACCTACTTTCTGAGTGAACAGTGGCTGTCTGCTCCTTGTTTTGTGTCGATTAAACCAAGAAGATGTTGGGTTGGACTCATAGAGTCATTCAGCACGGAAACAGGCCCTTTGGCACAACCTATCCTTTTCAACCAAGCTGCCTCATCTAAGCTAGTCCCATTTGCCCACATTGGACCCATTTCACTCTGAACCTTTCCTATCCATATACCTATCCAAGTGTCTATCAAATGCTATTCTAGTATCTGCCTCAACTATCTCCTCTGGCAGCTTATTACACATACCCACTACCCTCTGAGTGAAATAAATGCCATTCAGGTTCATATATCTTACCTCTCTCACCGTAAACACATGATCCCTATGATTTTGATTCCCCTATCCTGGGTAAAAGACTCTGCATTTACCCTTTTTATTCCTCTCATTAATTTATACACATCAATATCGATTTTATTCACTTTGTGATAGATAGATTTTTGATTAGTACAGGTGTCAGAGGTTATGGGGAGAAGGCAGGAGAATGGAGTTAGGATGGAGAGATAGATCAGCCATGATTGAATGGCGGAGTAGACCTCATGGGCTGGATGACATAATTCTACTATCACTCATGACCTTATCACCTATCTATAAGATTACCCCTCAGTCTCATGCGCTCCAAGGAATACAGTCCTAAACTGCCCAACCTCTCCATGTAGCCCAGCCACTTAAGTCCTGGCAATATCCTCGTGAATCCTCTCTACACTCTTTCCAGCTTAATAACATCTTTCCTATAGAAAGACGATCCAAAACTAAACACAGTACTCCAAGTGTGGCCTCACCAACGTCTTGTAACAACCCAACTTCTATATTCAATACCTTGACTGATGAAGGCCAATGTAACTCAAGGGCCAGTCCCACTTAGGCGATTTTTTTGGTGACTGCCGGCGACTGTCACAGTAGTAGCAGGTTGCTGAAAAAGCGGCAACTGGACCCCCCCTATGACAATGTCTACGACAAGCTACAATAACCTACCACCTAGTCGACATCTAGCTACAGCAAGCTACCGACAACCGGCGACCCATTAGGACGTCCACCTACGACCACACTGGCGATAACCTACGACCACACAGGTGACAACATACGACAACCAAAGTCAACCTACGTCCATCCGCGACAAGTTACGACAAGTAACGACCCTGTCAGCAACAACTGAAGACAATTCAGTCGCCGGTACCTGTCGCCGGTTGACGTAGGTAGTCGCCACTGGAATTCATCGAAGTCTGCACCTGGCGACAACCAATAACCAACGTCACCTGTCGACAACCTGCATCAACAGGAGAAGCCAAGCTACGTCAAGCCCAGTCACCAAAAAGTTTTGAATATTTCAAAATCCAGCGGCAACCAGAAAAATTTTACTACTTTTTAGGCAACTTGAGGAGACTACTCATGACCATACAGGCATCACCCCGTGACCATGTGGCGACAGCCTAGTTGCCTGTAGTCGCCTAAAAAATCGCCTAAGCTTAAGCCTTCTTTATATATAAAATATATATTATTATGAATGTGTATATATACTCACTAAACTTTTTTTTTCTCGGAACTTCTATTGTTTACAGTGTACAATGTTTACATATTCTGTTGTGCTGCTGCAAGTAGGAATTTCATTGGGGGACACATGACAATAAAACACTCTTATCCCTTGACCACCCTGTCTATCTGTGGCACACTTCTCGTGAACCATGTACCTGTACTCCCAGATCCTTCTGTTCTACAGTACTCCCCAGGGCCCAACCGTGCACACCCAAAATGCAATACCTCACAATTATCTGTATTATACTCCAGGTTTGATATTTTAGCATTTAATCAGACCCCAATTTGTTAAGGGTTGGCAGTGTAGCCTTATTGATTTGTAAGATTTTAAGTGCAAACATTGCTGAGCTATCACCGATCTGTTAGATAGTATTGCATGTGTACAACTTAATGGCAATCTTTGATGGAATAAACTCAGAAAACCCCTTTGATTTCAGGTGTGCTAGTCAGACGCAGTGTGGCTAAACAAAGCAATGATTGTGTTTGAACAGATAATTATGAGAGTACTTGAGTCTCTAAGCTTTAAAGATGAAAAAGAAATATCAATCATGTCTCACTGAATTTCTGTGATTAGTAAACGAGTCAGAAGAAGGGTCTCGATCCGAAACACCACCCATTCCTTCTCTCCAGAGATGCTGCCTGTCCCGCTGTTACTCCAGCCTTTTGTGTCTACCATTAGTAAACAAGTATTTTTTTTATTCACAAGTGGCCAACATGTTGAAGAGAGGAAGATCAGAAGTAATTCAGTCTTAGATTAGTGTATTATAGTCAGAATGGCTGGAAGGCAGGAATTTACACAACACCATAATGCCATCTCACACATTCCAAACCACTTCATTGTCAAAAAAACATTTGTTGGAGCCAACTCGCTGTTGACAGTAAAATGTCGATACAAAGAACTACAGATGCTGGTTTATGAAAACAATAAACAAAGTGTGGGAGTAACTAGCTGGGCAGCACAGTGGCGCAACGGAAGCCACTTACGTCGCAGAGACCTGGGTTCAATCCAGGTTAATGGATGCTGTCTGTACGGAGTTTGTACGTTCTCCCTGCGACTGTGTAGGCTTTCTACAGGTGCTCCAGTTTCCTCACATATTCCAAAGACCTGCAGGTGTGTAGGTTATTTGGCTTCTGTAAATTGTCCCTAGTGTGTAGTATAGAACTAGTATACAGGGTGATCGTGGGTCGGCATGGACTCGGTGGGCTGAAGGGCCTGTTTCCACGATGTATCTCTAAACTAAACTAAACCACTAAACTCAGTGGGTCAAGCAGCATCGCTGGAGAACGATGGTTGGGACACTTCTGCAGACTGATTGTGTGGTTGGGGTGGGAGAGACAGCTGGAACAGGATGGGCCGGCCAAAACCTATTCATTGACACAGGTGAGGGAAGTTTTTTATAGGCAGGTGGTGGCAAAAGCCAAAGATGAAAAGACAGAAGGTGTGAGACAAAAGGATTGAAGAGTTTTGATATGTGAAATTATCGGGGGTGAAGCGAGTGGGGGAGGGTTTTGTAGTTTTCTAAAATTGGAGAATTCAAGGTACATACCATTCATAGGTTGCAAGCTATCCAAGCGGAACATGAGGTGTTGATCCTGCAGTTTGTATGTGGTCTCACTCTGGCAATGGAGGAGGCCCAGGACAGAAAGGTTAGTATGGGACTGGGAAGAGGAGTTAAAATGGTCAGCAACTGGGAGACCCAGTAGGCCTCAGCAGAACGAGTGCAAGTGCCCAATGAAACGGTCGCCGAGTCTACACTTGGTCTCACCGATGTAAGGAGGCCACACCGGAAACACCTGATGGGATCATGTTGGAGGTGACGGAAATGTCGGAGGATGACGTATTGGATGTGGAGGCTGGTGGGAAGATAGATGAGGACCAAGGGAACTCTTCTTCTTCCGTCTGGGGGGAGAGGGAGTGAGAGCAGAACTACGGGACACAGAGGAGTCACGGGTGAGAGATCCTTCTATGACGGCTGGGGGAAATCACATGGAAAGCCTCATCTTGGGAGCAGATCCAATGGGAAGTTATGAAATTGAGAGTGGGGGATAACGTATTTGCAAGAGGCCAGGTGGGGGAAAGTGTAGTCCAGATAACTGTGGAAGTTGGTAGGTTTGTAATAGACGTCAGTCGATAGTCTGTCCCTTGTGATGGCGACAGGTAATCCAGAAAGGGGAGAGAGGTGTCAGATAGTCCAAGTGAATTTGAGGGAAGGGTGGAAGTTAGTAGTAAAAGTGAATGAAATCAATGAGTTCTGCACGAGTGCAGGAGGCAGGCCCCATGCAGTCATCAATGTAGTGGAGAAAGGGTTGGGCAAAGGCCAGAGTATGTTTGGAACAAGGACTGTTCAACGTAACCAACAAAGCTGGGGCCCATGCAAATGCCCATGGTTACACATTTAACTTGGAGAAAGTGAGAAGAGAAAGGAGAAGTTATTAAGGATGAGAACATGTTCCACCAGGCTGAGGAGAATATTAGTCGGGGGAAACTGTTTGAGTCTCTATTCAAGGAAGAACCTTCCTGTCGGGGGATGGACCACAAACAATGAGCCTATCAGGTCAACCTAGTTTGTGGATCTTACCAGTGTGACTCCCCACCCTCACCTGTATCAACCTGCCAGGCTTTGTCCAGTACCTCATCTCTTCTAGCTTTCTTCCCCCACCTACAATCAGTCTGAAGAAGGGTCATGACTAGTGGGGTACCGCAAGGCTCGGTGCTGGGACCGCAGCTATTTACAATATACATCAATGATTTGGATGAAGGGATTCAAAGTAATATTAGCAAATTTGCAGATGACACAAAGCTGGGTGGCAGTGTGAACTGTGAGGAGGATGCTATTAGAGGATGCAGGGTGACTTGGATGAGTTGGGTGAATGGGCAGATGCATGGCAGATGAAGTTTAATGTGGATAAATGTGAGGTTATCCACTTTGGTGGCAAAAACAGGAAGGCAGATTATTATCTGAATGGTGTCAAGTTGGGAAAAGGGGAAGTACAATGAGATCTGGGGGTCCTTGTTCATCAGTCACTGAAAGTAAGCATGCAGGTACAAAAGGCAGTGAAGAAAGCTAATGGCATGTCAGCCTTCATAAAGAGAGGAGTTGAGTATAGGAGCAAAGAGGTCCTTCTGCAGTTGCACAGAGTCCTGGTGAAACGATACCTAGACTATTGCGTGCAGTTTTGGTTTCCTAATTTGAAGAAGGACATTCTTGCTATTGAGGGAGTGCAGCGTAGATTTACAAGGTTAATTCCCGGGATGGCGGGACTGTCATATGTTGAGAGAATGGAGTGGCTGGGCTTGTCTACTCTGGAATTTAGAAGGATGAGAGAGGATCTTATTGAAACATATAAGATTATTAAGGGTTTGGACAAGCTAGAGGCAGATAACATGATCCCAATAATAAACGGTCTGAAGAAGGGTCTCGACCCAAAACGTCACCTATTTCCTTCGCTCCATAGATGCTGCCTCACCTGCTGAGTTTCTCCTGCATTTTTGTCTGACTTATTTGCAGCGTCTGCAGTTCCTTCTTAAACTAACTAACAAGGTAGCTTTTGATGCAGAACAGGGTGATTACCCCTGCTTTCATAATTCTAATATTTGCAAAGTGGGATTAACAGAGAGCCAACCTAAATTTAGTTAGTAACATTTAACCCATTTGTTAACAAATGATGCAGCAACAGGTAGAGAAGGGATTACAATCGCGCCAGGACAACTATGGCCATGGACAACTGGACAATCCCCCATTGACTGAATTTTTCTGCTTTCATAATTCTGAATGTTTTATAATATTTGCAAAGTGGATTATTCAGTGTGGAGGATGCAAAGGGAAAAAATGATAACATAAATTATTTATAACGTGTAATACTAGGATGAGATGTAATCTTTGTGATAAATCTAACAATCTAAGGGGCTGGCACTGTGTAAAACCATGACATTTGGGAACCAGAATGGGCCATTCACCCCCTTCGATCCTGCTGTGCCACTCGGTAGGGTTCCTCAATCACTTTCCTATATTTTCCCCCTGATCCTTAAAATATGACCTTAAATATGCTCAAAAATGGCCTTAAATATGCTCAAAAACTGTCCCAACAGCTCTTTGTGGCAACGAGCTCCATAGACTCATAACTGGGAGAAAATAATCCTTCCTCAAATCAGTGAATGTCCCTATTTTGAGACTGGATTTGCCTGCCTTCTCCCCATATCCCTTGATTCCACTAGCCCCTAGAGCTCTATCTAACTCTCTCTTAAATCCATCCAGTGACTTAAGCCCCTGTCCCACTTACGTCCTTGGCACACTAATCCTCGTGGTCGTGTTGAGGCGCAACCATCCCGCGAAGGTCCCGCGTGATTTCATGCGTACGCACAGCCGTCTGGAGCGCGTGACGTCATCTGAAGATGGACACAAAATGCTGGAGTAACTCAGCGGGACCAGTAGCATCTCTGGAGAGAAGGAATGGATGATGTTTTGTGTCGAGAATCTTCTTCAGTTTGAAAGAAGGGTCTCGACCCGAAACATCACCCATTGCTTCTCTCCAGAGATGCTGCCGGTCCCGCTGAGTTACTCCTGCATTTTGTGTCCATCTTCAATTTTCTTGGCCCCGCTCTGGGAGTAGAAGTGGGGGCGGATCCGGACCGCAACGGCCGTGAGCCTCAGGCCGAGCTCGGCGATCGTTTGCCTGCTTCTACTGCTGTTGGAGGTGAGACGTTGCATCGCGCCAGGGTCTTGGGCCTGTCCCACTTTGGCCGTCAGTTACGCGACAGGCCGTTGGCTCGCAAAGATTTATTCGCTACAAATATTTTGGAGGCCCGCGTGATGTCACGCACAACTACATACCCCTCCGCACTTCTCAGTGGGACCGGCCCCGCACAGCAATACGATGCCCGTGCTCCTCAACGCGACCATGAGGTTGCGTAATTTGCGTGCCAAGGACATGTAAGTGGGACAGGCCCTTTAGCCTCCACTGCCCTCTGTGGCAGGGAATCCCACAAATTCACAACTCTCTGGTTTTTTCTCACCTCAGTCTTAAATGGCTTAAATGGCTTCCCCTTTATTCTGAGACTGTGGCCCCTGGTTCTGGACTCGCCCAACTTTGGGAAAATCTTTCCTGCATCTAGCTTGTCCAGTCCTTTTAAATCTTGAGGTAGTAAATTCAAGCTACTGTATGCCAAGGCAGTTCAATAAATATGGTGATCTATAACTAATATCCATGAAATGAACCTGACACAGCATTTGTTTTGGTTACCTGAAACCAATAAAACAGTTTGCTGCAGAATTGTATTAATCACTGCATTGTATCTTGCAGATAGTGTTTTTTTTACCATGGATTGTATCTTAAGAATATCACATTAAGTTTACAAAGTTCGAGAAACTTTCAAAATAATTTATGAGTACATCTGATACTTTGTACCTTTGTCAGCGCCCTCTATGTGACCACTCTTTGCATACCTCACGTACGCAAAACTTAGACTCTCACTGTGACATGTCACATGTAATAATAAAGTATCATTCATTCATTCACAATAGACAGTTGGGAATTAAAATTCTATCAAGTCATTAGAGACTAAGAGCTGTTTCTTAAATGGATTTTCTTCCATTTCTTTGGTGAAATGACGATATTACTTAGGTAACCAAAAACCGTATATAAGGTAAAGCATGATAAAGAGGTAAAATCTCATTAAAGTGAAGCATTTTTAGTGTGAAGCTGCATGACTTGGAGTGACCACAATCTGGAATGTGTGTGATCTAGTGAGTAAGTGTGTCCCAGAACCATTTTGGCCTTTTCAAACGTTATCCAGAAATGTGTCTTCCGGTATTGTACAAGGACTAGAGGGTGTGAGCTATAGGGAGAGGTTGAGTAGGCTGGGACTCCATTCCTTGCAGAACAGGATGAGGGGTAATCTTATAGAGGTGTATAAAATCATGAGAGGAATAGATCGGGTAGATGCACAGAGGCTCTTGCCCCCAGAGTAGGGGAATCGAGGACCAGAGGCCATAGGTTTAAGGCGAAGGAGAAAAGATTTAATAGGAATCTGAGGGGTAACTTTTTCACACAAAGGGTGGTGGTTATATGGAAAGAGCTGTCAGAGGAGGTAGTTGAGGCTGGGACTATCCTAATGTTTAAGAAACAGTTAGACAGGTACATGGATAGGACAGGTTTGGAGGGATATGGACCAAACGCGGGCAGGTGGGACTAGTGTAGATGGGACATGTTGCCGGGCAGGTTAGGCCGAAGGGCCTATTTCCATGCTGTATCACTGCATGACTCTAAATGATTGACATCCACATTTATCTTGCAATTTTATCTTACTAAAGGGCCTGTCCCACTTTCACGACCTAATTCATGACCTCTGCCGAGTTTGCCCATGACTCATACTCGCAGCATGGTTGTCACAAGCTCGTAGGAGGTCGTAGGTAGGTGGTCGCAGGCCGTGATGCTAGTCGTAGGTACCCGTGGCATCAAGTAGGTCGGGGCGTTTTTCTACCATGATGAAAAATGTCCACGAGTAAAGAAAGTCGTGAATTAGGTCGTGAAAGTGGGACAGGCCCTTTACATAGAAGTTGTAGAGGAAGTCTCTCTGGCATTTATTTATATTGTGGCTAATCCGATTCTAAACTCAACTCTATACCTATCTATCCTGAGTTGTCTTCCACATCTTAGCAGAGCAAGAATCTAATCTTCAACTGCCCTTTACAGAAGAGAGTTCTAAAGACCCTAACTCTCTGAGAGAAAAAATAGTCACCTTACTTTTCTTAAACGGTGACACTTTATTTTGAAACAGTGACCTTCAGTTCTCAATTCTCCCACAAGAACTTTGCAACAATCCTGTCAAGATCCTTCAGGACCTTATATGTTTCTGATGGAGAAAAAGTGAAAAAGCAAGCATGTTTCAGGTTGCAGAGAAAAGGGGCAGGAGAGAGAACAGAGGAGACCGAATGGTGTAAATACTGTAGTTGCTGTGCCTGCTGAGAGGGTGAGGGTTTGTTAATTGGAGCTGGTAGAGAGAGTGAGGAAAGAAGACATGAGAAGGTGGAGGGGAGGAGGGGTGATAATGCAGGAACTGTGAGATATGAAACACTGCAGCAGCTTCACATTTGGAATAAGAGAGAACACCAGAAATGCCCAGGAGGTTGCTCTGTGACAACATAACATTGACACCCTTTCATCAGTTCTGACATAAACTGGAATGGCTGGTTGTCTGAAATGTTATATTGAGTGGTTGTGAAGGGCGACGGCAAGCCTCACTGGAAGATAACATGCTATTCCTTGAACCTTTGTAACAAGATTGCACCATCCACCCTCAGCCACCAGCCTATTATTTGCATCATTCAAACCCTCTGTCTTCAGCCTCTCACTGATGTTTTCCTTCTAACTTTTCCATGTTCTGAGAAAAGTGCTCAGTCTGGATCATTAACTCATTATATATCTCTCCACATGCAAGGCTGAGCCGCTGAGTATTTCCTGTATTTCCTATTTTTGTTTAGAAGGAATTCTATCTTTAATGTAGTGCCACACCACTAACATTATTCTGCATTAGCTCTATTTTAGACACTCCCTTATTTCAAATCCATCTTCAGTACCATGTCAGAAGGTGAGATACTGTGCCTAGAACTTACATAACAAGCTTTCTCTCAGATAGCTCCTTGGTGCATTTTTCAATTCTTTCAAGCCTCAATCTGCTGGTATCAGAATTTACAAAACACCTAAGTCTTTGAATTTCAAGATGCATCTGTCCTCCACAATTAAAGGTGGACCCGTCGTGGGGACCCACCGTGGGGGGACCGCCATGAGGGGTGGGGTCGAACAAAGGAGGACCTGGGGTGGAATACTTTGTCACTTTGTCAGCACCCTTTATGTGGTGACTCTTTGCATTCCTTGGGAATGCAAATCAAGGAATCTCACTGGGACTCATCACATGGGACAATAAAGTGTTCATTCATTCATTCATTCGTTGAATTGATTGATGGCACAAGGACAGAAGCTGTTCCCATGGTCAAGGTTTCGCAGAACTTTGCGGCTCAGTATCATTGCTGTACAGTGTCACTTCTTCTTCTTTCGTGTGGCGTGCACAGCCTAAAGTTGTTAGACAACTTGTTCTATTTGATCTTCTGTCTGTGCACGTCGAGTTGATTGCATTAGTCGAAACAGGACGGACCACGTGAAGGTTGCAATCTCCACCCCACAGTGTCACCAGAGCAATGGATTGCAGGTGGATGAGATTATTTGAATGAAACATTCCATCAAAGACGTTTCATCTTGGAGGAGATTAAGAAAGTTACATCTTTCAAATAGAAATGTATATTTAAAGGTATAAATATCTATTGCAACTGTTAATCACAATTATGAATTTAATCTGAGTGCAAAAGTCCCTTATTTATGTTTATAACCACTGGCGATTGAAAGAGCTGTGGTGTATATGTCTGAGAATGCAAGACCCTATCTAGGTATCCGATTCTAAAAGGGTTGGCAACCTTCTTAAGATCTTATTCATCTGGCATGAATAAGGATAAATGTATTTTGTCGAATGCCTTAAATATATTTTTCAGTTGCAGTCGTATATAGTGATTCAGAACAGAGAAAGTGGAGATAAAGAAAGTACAAGGGCCTCAGTGAGGTAGATTGGAAGATCAGAAGTATTTTTTGCAGGAAATTAGGAGCTACAGCTGCACCAGATTGCCTCTCCAGCTCAAATGGACCTTTCTGGGTTGGCCTCTGATTGTTCTTCATTGAAATTTAGACTCTTTGCTTCATACAAGTAAGTGTGAGGTGTTGCACTTTGAGAGATTAGAATTTAAGGTTAACGGCAAGACCCTTAACAGCATAGAGGGATCCTAGAGTGCAAGTTCATAGCTCACTGAAGGTGGTAGCACAAGTAGATAGAGTGGAAAGGAAGACATATGGTATGCTTGCCTTTATTGCTCAGGGTCAAGAAGTCATGATGCCGTTCTATAGGACTTTGGTTAGGCTGCATTTGGAGTCTTACATGCAGTTCTGGTCATCCTCTAGCAGAAAAGATGTGCATGCTTGAGGGTGGGTGCAGAGGAAGTTTACCAGAATACTGCCTGGGTTAGAAGGTGTCAGCTATAGGGAGGGTTTGGATTGACTTGGATTATTTTCTATGGAATGTCAGAGGTTGAGCAGAGACTTGATAGAACTATGTAAAATTATGAGAGGCAGAGATAATTCAGAGCCTTTTTCCCAGGATGGAAATGCCCAACACTAGAGGAACTAGCTATAAGGTGAGAGAGGGAAAGTTGAACAGAGATGCATGGGGCAGGTTTTTTTTGCACAGGAGACCTGTAATGCATTGCCAGAGGTCGTGGTGGAGGCAGATACAATATCGGTGTTTAGGAGCCTTTCAGATCAGCAGATGAAAGTGCAGAGAATAGAGGGATATGCATCATGTACAGGCAAATGAGATCAGTTGGCATCATGCTTGGCACAAACTGTGCTGTACTGTTCTATATTCTATCTACTGTATATACTATGTACAACACAATATCCATAAAAGCACGCAGAGACAAGTGAAGTAAGTGTTCCTGAATGGATGCTGAAAAATAAATAGTGATTTCTTCAGAAACGTAGCAGCTGTGTTATATATTTTAAGCCTGATTTACAGTATAAGCGTGGGACCGTTTTCAGTGGGTGACTTAAAAATGAAACTTTTAAAATTTATAACCTTATTATAGAATTTATATATAATCCTATTTCTTATAAATCTTATTTATAATCTTCAGCTTTGAAATCCTTCCACGGTTTTTCTGAACACCTTTGCCATGATTTCTAAAAATGCAGCCACATCATAAGTTTGGGGCTAGGAAGATGAATGAAGAAATTTCATTTTTTGAAATGTTCTCCTAAGTCTGTATTAACTTGTTTTTGTTTCGTGTGACCATTATTTCCAAATACATGCACTAATGTCAAACTACATGAAACAGATGTTACCTAATTGAAAATATGCTGCTCTTCCCCAAACTACCATGTAATCACAGTATTTAATGGGTGGTTAAGCTGAGCAAAGTGTTAATTGGCCTTATTTATCATAGCACATTCACATTCAATAAAATAATGTGTCAATTGAACAATAGAACATTGGAAAACATTTGTTACAAGATGAATGGTGGTAGCATTAGTACATAAATAGCGAATAGAACAAAGTTGCTGATTTTGTTAATTCTACATGCTGGTTGCAAACAACTGCTCATTTACAATTTCTAATTACTTTGTAATTAGGCACTGGGCCTGGTTAGAGTCGTAATGACTGTAGGAGTATTTTACACAGCTCTGTGAGCATTTGCCTGTATTCATCGTTATTACACAGAAACACATTTCTGCAAAGTGTCTTCGAAGGCGATAAGTTATTCATTTTGGATTACCGTTTAGTTTAGTTTAGTTTACAGATACAGCCCGTCGGCCCACCGGTTCTGCGCCAACCAGCGATCCCCGCACACCACCACTATCCTACACCCACTAGGGACAATTTTTACATTTACCAAGCCAATTAACCTACAAACTTGTACGCCTTTGGAGTGTGGGAGGAAACTGAAGATCTCGGAGAAAACCCATGGAGAACATACAAAGTCCGTACAGACAGCACCCGTAATCAGGATGGAACCCGGGTCTCCGGCGCTGCATTCACAGTGAGGCAGCAACTCTCCCGCTGCACCACCGTGACCTATTCTGAATAATATACTGCAAAGTCCTATTTCTTTGCAAACCAAAATAGCCATACAATATACACTGTAGTTAGTCGAAAAAGTGCCGAAAAACACCAGTAATAAACAAATGTGTAACATTGCCTGAAAAGAAAAAAAATGGCTTAATGTTTTCAGAGATGCTGGTACACCAAAGTGGCACGTACCATCAGAAAAAAGCACTGTGTTTAGTCATTTTTTATTTATTCAATTACGATACAAAATATGTTGTTTAAATTTAGCTCTGGTCTTCCCTGATAGTAAAGTTGAGGTAACTGCAGTGCAATTTACGATGGCAAACCTCCAACCACGGTGCAATTTTGCTGGAATTTAGGCAAATTCAGGGTGGTGGAGACCAAGTCAAGTTGGTTGTTTTTACTTTGTTGCTGTCAATTTTCTTGAAAAAGATTTTCTTGGGAGAGATGGGTGACAACTCTGAATTCTGAAGACAATCTGAAGAAGGGTCTTGACCTGTAACGTCACCCAGTTTTTCTCTCCAGAGATGCTGTCTGTTCCGCTGAGTTAATCCAGCATTTTGCACCCAACTTTGGTGTAAACCAGCATCTGCAGTTCCTTTCTACAAGTTTCTTGAGTATTGTGAGAGCGCTGGAAACTAGAGCGTACATCATCATGCTCCTTTCCTGTGTTTTGTGGAAGGAAAGAAGGTTTGCGGTATCAACTTGTAAATCTCTCTTTGCAGAATATTCAATCTCTGACGTTGTCATTTCACGGATAATCCGTTTCAGTTTCCGGACAATAGTAACTTTTGACATGAATGTTACCTGACTCATTAGGAGAATGAAAGTTGGTGTAGGCCAAGCAGTCCCTTAGGCCTGCTCTGCCACTTTATGAGATTATAGCAGAACCTGACAGGGCCTGTTAAACACTGATTTTCAAAGGGTCAAGAGTGATTGTCAAATGTACCAAATGGAACAATACTTGCAGCATCACAGCAGGTTTGTAAATACAGTATTCAACAGATAACATAATAAACAAGCAGTTCAGTAAATTAAAAAAAAAAACAATATAGTGCAAAATAAAATAAAAACTAGAAATCCCTAGTGTAACCAAGCCAGTTTGTAGTTTGAAGTTTAGTTGGTGTTTGCAATAGCCTGCTGATTGTTGGGAAGAGTTGATCCTGAACCTTCAGGCCACAGTTTTCAGTGTACCTTCTTCTCGATGGGGGGCATGAAATGAGTGTGTGGCCAGGGTGGTGTGGGTCCTTGATGACTTTTTGAAGCACTGCCTCCCCTAGACCCCATCAGTGGTGGGAAGATCAGTTCATGTGATGGACCGGGCAGCCTTCACCACTTTTTGTAATCTTCATTCCTGGGCGTTTAAGTTGCTGAACTAGACCATGATGCAACCACAAAATATGCTCTCTACCTTACACCTGTAGATGTTCAAGAGTGTATTTATATACATCCCGAATCTCCACAATCTAAAGACTTTGATGGGCTTTTTCTGACGCTTGCATCAATGTGCTGGGTGCAGTACAGTTTCCCAGAGATTTGCAAGCCCAGGAAATTGGTTGTTGATTCTCTCAATGAATGCAGTTTTGTGGATCCTTCGCCTTCCTCTTTTAAGTCACCAACAGGCTTCTTGATTTTACTGACATTGAGAGCAAGGTTGCTGTTCTGGTACCATTTAATCAGACGATCTCTTGCTCTCATCGACTCAAGACTATCTGTGTTTCATCTATAAACAGCGCTGTTGTTGGCAAATGTAAAGATGGGCTTGGACACTCATGGGTGTAGAGCAGGGGACTGAGCACACAGTCTTGAGGTGCCCCTGCACAGACAGCTATCGAAGAGGAATTGTGGTGCCAACTCGTACCAAATGTATTCTGTTTATGAGGAAGCTGTGGAACCAGTTGCAAGGGGGTGTGCACAGACCAGTTCCATGAGCTTGGTAACATTTTTTTTTAATCAAAAAATTTATTCAATTATTAAAAAATAATATATACAATCCAATAAAAATAAGCCAGAACCCACCACCATAATACAATACAAACATATATCCATAATGAACTATTATACAGCTATGATACAATCCTTATTGAGGATACATTCAACACCCTGGGGTGCCCAACGGTCGCGGAATTCCCTCAGGGTGCCCGTGGACAGGGCGTATTCCCTCTCTTACCGCACCCGGGCACGGACCTATCCCCGGAAAAGGGACAGGCAGCCGGCCCGGGTAAAGCTCGCCACCGCCTGCCGTCTTGACTCGCGGTTGGTTGGTTACATCTTTGGAGGGGATGATGGTTTTCAACACTGAGCTGTAGGGGGTCAAAAGATTTTGGGGCATCAGGGAGCAGGCTACACACCAAAGAGTTTGTAGCTTTCAAAGTCACAGTGTTAAGTGGCTGGTCCAGTTGTCTTTTGCTTCAGTGGCAAAGCTTGCGGGTGCTTTGATGGTATTGACTCGGGTAATGTGGATGTCAAGTTTAAGTGAACAGGCTTTTTTTGCTTGGAGGACATTGCCTACTATTTTTGTGATCCATACTGCTATCGAATGGATTATCGAATAGATTGTACCATTATCAATAATCAATAGAAATAGTGATTATAATTGAAAAATAATCATTATATAACTTCAGCATTAGCATTATCCTAAGTATTTAAACAATAGTAATCTCATCCTTCTAGTAATCACTTGTTTTGTTTTTACAGTCTTATCCAATGGTACTACAGTACCGGCCAAGGATTGACTTTGGTTAGACCAGAGCAGCTGTTATCCACTATGGAGGATACTGCACTAAAGTTCACCCATCGACAGTTTGCACAATGAATGGATATATATTGGACTGAATCAGATATTTCGGAATAGAAACAGAATTTGTATCTGTCTACCATTTTTCAGATGTGTTTATTTTTCCCAAGAACAAGCTTGATGCTATTCTGCTACTGGAGCCATGAAACGTCAATGTTCGTCAGCGTGATATTTGTGTTGGAGACTGCAAATAATCACCCCTTTTTTAGCCTGTGAGTTGATAGTCAGTGAAACACTGTTCATGTGTTTAAAAGCCTATGTCCTGAAGTTATACATGTGCTTGTGCTAATGCTAAAACATAGAGCAAAATGACAAATCTAGGTCTACGGCCTTGAATACATTTATATTCCGGTTAAAACATGCATTGACTTTGTTTGTTTGTAGTCTGTTAACTGATCATAAAGACAACTTTTTGAAGCTATTAATGTTTTTGTTATATACCACTGATGTAATCATAAATAAGGAGGTGCATTTTTGGGGGGCAAATAACTTCATATCCTGTACCATAAGCATTGATGGTCCATTTCTATAGCTGAAGAAAATACATTGGTTTATGAGCATAAGAAAAAAATAACAACCTGAAGTAGAAAATTATTATTTATAACACAAAAAGACCAGAGAGCACGGATCAAAAATTGGTTCATTCCAATATGGAGGAACGTAGCTTGGACACCACTAAAAATAATTGGACTTCAAAGTCAAATTCCAGATTAACAAAATAATTATTCCAACAAGTCTTGGGGTAAATCTTGATGAATCTGTTTGTTGCTCATGTCAAATTTCAGACTGAGATATCTCAACAGATCATTACATTGAATTTGTATTTGTCTTCTAATCCGTGTGTGCTTGCATGGAAATGAGATCGGTGGATTTTGGAATCATGCTAGTTTAGAATATCATGAAGATTACGAAGATCATTGATTTGACAGTGAAAGAACGCATAAATAGGTTTCCTCCTTCACGTTTGCTAAAATAAAGTACTTTAGTAAATACAGACCTGTTAAAAATAGAATATCTTGCCCCACACAGTTCACCTCCTTGACAATCAGATGTAGTTGTATTGGCAATATATGATTAGACAACATTATATAATTTGTATTATGTTACACCTGTCCAACATTGGTTTAGGGATCTTTGGTACAATTTTGGTATGAGATCTGTGAATTCATCTGTACTGAATTGAATACCTGTGATGCAGACTATGAAAAATGTGATCTTGTTGCTAAATTAATATATAAAATAATAGCTCTGGCAGTATGACTTCGAAACTATTGAGAATGTGATGCTGGTGATTTTACCTCCCAAATGCACCTACAAAAGCATAGCTACTCAATAATGTCCACAGTCTAATCAATGAGTGCAGTGCATAGGTTGAGTGTCCAATAGTGAGGAAGAAATCTGCGTGAATTTGCGTTTAACCTTAGAGGTCTATTGTTTACACAAGTGTAGTTTTATTTGTTATTGTAATTTTATATTCCATCTGACAATATAGAGTTTTTAAAAGTGAACTATAATATATATTAGCATTGGTCAAAATAGTAAAGACACTGAAAATAATGTTCTTTACTACACTAAATTTCTAATTTTCAATTATATTAGAATTAGTTGGCTCAAAAGGGATTGGAATTAGCCAGGGTGTTGGACAAGAAACCAACATGTCGACATAGCTCTCTTTTACCTGTTGTTTAAATAATTAACATTTCAAATAGGTGGAATAATATCTCTGTACAAAAAAAGTCAGAAAATAAGGTTGGAAAATATGTTCAGCATTCAGCTCTTTATTTCAGCAATAGGAACTTAGTCATACAACACGGAAATAGATTCTTCAGCCCAAATTGTCCAACTCGTCTTAGCCCCATCTAAACTTTACCCATGTATCCACCTATATCTCTCTAAATCTTTCCTATCTGTGTACCAATCCAAATGTTTTTTAAATGTGGTTATTTTATCTGCCTCAACTGCTTCCCCTGGCAGCTCGTTCCATATACAAATATGGACCGCTGTTCTGTGTAACAGACCACTGGCTGTGTGGAAAAAGTTGCCCCTCAGGTTCCTATTAGGTCTTATCTCTCTCATCTTAAACATATGCCCTCTAGTTTTTGTTTCCCCCTACTCTGAGAAAAAGACTGCAAGGAATAAAATCCTAGCCTGCCCAACCCATCCCCACAGTTCAGATCCTCAAGGCCGAGCAACATCGTAAATCCTCTCTGCAGACTTTCCAGCTTAATGGCATCTTTCCTATGGCAGGGAGACCAAAAATGAACACAATTCTCCAAGTGCATCCTTCCAACTTGTTCATGAATTTTGTTTCTTCTAGTCGTCTGTAGTTAAAAGGGCCCAGGCAAGTATTTGTGTCATCTCACATAGTCAGAAGGATATATATCAATTGTATTAAAATATTACGTTCTTGAATGATTTGAGCAGTGTTAGTTTGCAAGAATTTGTACCTGTTAAAATGTAATACCATCTTTGCAATGGTGTCATTTTCAAAGTGTTACATTCCATTGTTTCCCCATTAACTAAACTTTTCTGAACTTTTCCATCATGTTTGTAATGCACTCTAAAATACTACACTGAACTTCGCCATTGAAGAAAAGGTCATTTTGCTGCGGTTAGAAAATGTCCAAGATCATTTAATTACAAATGAATAATTCACTTGAAGGCCATTGATGAAATCTTGCTATTAAAATGTAAATATTTTTGTAAAATGAACCTATTGTAATTGTTTGCATACTGATGTTAATAGTATTTTATGTTTTGCAAAAAAACTGTTTAGAGAAGCAGTTCTATTTTTTAATATGTATTTGCTGCAGGCATACATTCCTCTTGAACCATGTATGGGTTTTAGTGAATGTTCTGTATATTTGCAGTCACGCTGGGTTGAGAAATTAATACTGTGTCAGAAAATTGTATCAATTGAAGCACAATTCACCCAGTCTTGTAGTGGTTTGCTAATTAAATGAAGCAATAAAATGTATTAGTAATGAAAATGCTGTTGTTAAAGATTTACTGTGGATCTGGACTGCCATTGTCATTAAATCAATGAGTTGAAAATTGAAGTTTTTAAAACATTTGTAAGATGCACTTTTTACTATTTTTGATTGCAGAACACGTTATCTTGACTTTTAATTTACAACAAGGCTACTTTTTGCAATATTACAAACAACTTTGCACAAACTTTTTCACGAGGATAATACCTCAAAGAGAATTCAGAGGGCGGATACATATTCTTGAGATTATGATCTTTTATCAGATTGTGTAAAAGGTTTTTCAACAGTGTGGTCAATTCATATGAGATAGACACAAAAAGATGGAGTAACTCAGCGGGTCAGACAGCTGGATAAAAGGAATAGGGGCTGTTTTGGGTCAAAACCATCCTTCAGACTTAGTTATTTTCCAGATAACTTAAGTTCTATCGAAGTAAATAATAAACCCTAAATATCAGTGATCATAAGATAGTTAGTCTACTCCATTCCTTTTTACAATGGAATGTGCAGAATCTGAAAATATCTTCACACGTGTCCAAAGATGAGTGCAGTCCCAAGTTGCCACTTTTTTTTAACTGAAAAGAAGAATGCAACTGGAAAGCAAAATTGACCTTGCCCATCTTATTGATATAAAGGTATGAAAATAAGTCAATAATTAACAGAACAAGCCTTGTAACAGTGGTGTATTTCTGGAAAACTGCAACATCTTTCAAGTTGATGAGTTTCAAGAAGGTGGGATCCCAGCAAGGATTTGGAAGCAAAATACTATTCTTCAAATGTCCATACGTTCAATACTTTTCACACTTAACAAGAGCATATACCGTATTACATTGGGTTTTGTCAAGGGATCAAACTCTCCATTTGATTAAATCAGTGGAGCAGTTACATTAAACTGTGTAATTCTCTTTTACTCTGAGCTCCAGGGTAAACTAGAACTAGTTGTAAAGGCAAGTCTTCAAGGACACCTTCAATGTATTACATTTAAACCGTTTTTCACAACTTCTGAAAGTCCCAGTGCATTTTGTAGCCATTAAAAGACTGATGTAATATAATCCTTGTTCTAAAAGTGCTACAGCCAATCAGTACAAAGCAGTTTCCCACAAACAGTTGTCTTGCAATAAAGATGATCTCTTTTTACTGATGTTGATTGATGGATAAACAAGTGTCTGGAGTGTCTGGGATATCTGCCCTGCTCTACTTTGATATACTGCTATAATATCAAGTCAAGTCGAGAGAGTTTATTGTCATGTGTCCCAGATAGGACAATGACATTCTTGCTTTGCTTCAGCACAACAGAATATTGTAAGCAAAAATACAGAACAGCAGATAAAGTGCAATAGGCTGTTACAGTTCAGAGTCTGTTTGTTGGCGAGTTTAAGAGCCTGATGGTTGTGGGGAAGCAGCTGTGTTCCTGAACCTGGATGTAACAGATTTCAGGATCCTGCACCTTCTGCCCGATGGTAGCGGAGAGATGAGTGCGTGGCCAGGATGGTGTTGGTCCCTGATGATGTTGGCTGCCTTTTTGGGGCAGCAACTGCGATAGATCCCTTCGATGGTGGGGAGGTCAGAGCCAGTGATGGACTGGGCAGGCAGTGGTCACAACTTTCTGCATCCTTTTCCGCCCCTGGACCCTCAGGTTGCTGAACCAAGCCACGATGCAACCAGTCAGCAAGCTCTCTACTGTGCACCTGTAGAAGTTCGAGAGAGTCCTCTTTGACATATCGACAATTTTCTACAACTTAAAAGTTTGCCTCATACCCCAGCTTAACATCTGAAAGAGGTTATCTCTGATAGAGCAGTGCTCATTAATGTTGGCCTAGAGTATCAGTTTAGTTTATTGTCGTGTGTACCAAAGGACAGTGAAAAGCTTCTATTACATGCTATCCAGCAGCGGAAAGACAATACAAGTCAAGAATGTTTTATTGTCATATGTCCAGGACGGGACAATGAAATTCTTACTTGCTGCAGCACAACAGAATATGTGAATATGTAAACATTGTATAAAACGGGGGGAAAAAAAGAGAAAGTTCAATAAATAACAATTATAGTGCAATTAACAAATAATAATAGTCTTTTGCAGTTCAGAGCTCAGAGCTTATTCATTGTAGTGTTTAATAGCCTGATGGCTGTAGGGAAGAAGCTGTTCCTGAACCTGGATGCTACAGTTTTCAGGCTCCTGTACCTTCTTCCTGATGGCAATGGTGAGATGAGTATGTGGCCAGGATGGTGTGGGTCCTTGATGATGATAGATCCCTTCGACAGTGGGGAGGTCAGAGCCGGTGATGGACTGGGCAGTGGTCACAACCTTTTGCAGTCTTTTTCACTCCTGGACATTCAAGTTGCCGAACCAGGCCACGATGCAACCAGTCAGAATGCCCTCTACCGTGCACCTGTAGAAGTTTAGGAGAATCCTCTTCGACATGCAGAATCTCTGTAATCTTCTCAGAAAGTAGAGGCGTTGATGTGTCTTCTTTACAATTGCATCAGTGTGCTAGGTCCAGGAAAGATCTTCTGATATTGTTTTAATATTGTGTTTCCTTACTGTAAACTGCTCCATTACAGCTACACAACTAATTAACAGAGGCTTTACACTCAAGCCGTGGGTTCAGGATCCATCTAGTCTATAGCTTCATGGGTATTGCATCATGGGTACTGCACCACCAATGGCTCTATTCCCATAACACCCCCCTTTGTTTACAAGACACATATGTAGAGGCACTTTACGTGTATAGCGCTAAATTACATTCTTCCTTGGCATCTTATTTCACATGTCCAACATGTGTCCGACAGTCCATTTTCCAACATGCATTTGACAGTCTATTCCCGTGGTAGCTTTCAAAGTCAAAAAGTCAAGAGAGTTTATTGTCATGTGTCCCTGACAGGACAATGAAATTCTTGCTTTGCTTCAGCACAGCAGAACAGAGTAGGCATTGACTACAGAACAGATCAGTGTGTCCATATACCATTATATACGTAAATACACACATGAATAAATAAAGATAAAGTGCAAATAACAGATAATGGGCTATTAATGATCAGTTTTGTCCGAGCCAGGTTTAATAGCCTGATGGCTGTGGGGAAGTAGCTATTCCTGAACCTGGTCGTTGCAGTCTTCAGGCTCCTGTACCTTCTACCTGAAGGTAGCAGGAAGATGAGTGTGTGGCCAGGATGGTGTGGGTCCTTGATGATGCTGCCAGCCTTTTTGAGGCAGTGACTGCGATAGATCCCCTCGATGGTAGGGAGGTCAGAGCCGATGATGGACTGGGCAGTGTTTACTTTTTGTGGTCTTTTCCTCTCCAGGGCGCTCAAGTTGTTGATTCCACGATGCAACCAGTCAGCAAGCTCTCTACTGTGCACCTGTAGAAGTTAGAAAGAGTCTTCCTTGACAAACCGACTCTCCGTAATCTTCTCAGGAAGTAAAGGCATTGATGAGCTTTCTTAATAATTGCATCAGTGTTCTCGGACCAGGAAAGATCTTCAGAGATGTGCACGCCCAGGAATTTGAAGCTCTTGACCCATTCAACCTTCGACCCGTTGATATAAACAGGACTGTGGGTCCCCATCCTACTCCTTCCAAAGTCCACAATCAGTTCCTTGGTTTTGCTGGTGTTGAGGGCCAGGTTATTGTGCTGGCACCATATGGACAGTCGCTCGATCTCTCTTCTGTACTCCGACTCATCCCCATCAGTGATACGTCCCACTACAGTGGTGTCGTCAGCGAACTTGATGATGGAGGTCGCACTATGACCGGCTACGCAGTCATGAGTATAGAGTGAGTACAGCAGGGGGCTGAGCACGCAGCCTTGAGGTGCTCCCGTGCTGATTGTTATCGAGTCTGACACATTTCCACCAATATGAACAGACTGTGGTCTGTGAATGAGGAAGTCGAGGATCCAATTGCAGAGGGATGTGCAGAGACCCAGTTCTGCGAGTTTGGTAACCAGCTTGGAGGGGATGATTGTGTTAAATGCCGAGCTGTAGTCAATGAATAACAGCCTGACATATGAGTTTTTGTTGTCCAAGTGGTCCAGAGCGGAGTGGAGGGCTAGCGAGATCGCATCCACCGTTGATCTGTTGTGGCGGTAAGCGAACTGCAGTGGGTCCACGTTTTTGTCGAGGTACGAGTTGATTTTCACCATGGTCAACCTCTCAAAGCATTTCATCACCACAGACGTTAGTGCCACTGGTCGATAGTCATTGAGGCACGTCACCTTGCTCTTCTTGGGCACTGGTATAATTGATGCCCTTTTGAAGCATGTGGGAATGTCAGACCTCAGAAGTGACAGGTTGAAAATGTCCGTAAAAACTCCAGCCAGTTGGTCCGCACAGGTTTTTAGAACACGACCGGGTATACCATCAGGTCCAGACGTTTTTCGAGGGTTCGCCAAGCAAATTCTCATTCCTTGGATCTGCGGCAGTTCTGTGCTCGGAATTATCTAAACTTTGAACAACACATCTCTGGTTCCACATTTCCTTTCCCCTTTTTATTTATCTATTTATTTATTTATTTATTCTGTTTGAAGATGGCCGTTATCACTACTTCTACATAAACTAAGCATATCAAACTATAAAAGAACAATGTAACATGAACTATTTAAACATAACCTAATAGCCTTTTAAATCTATAATCAACTACAAGTACAGGCACTATCCTTATTTGGGCACATAATCCTGCAGATAGCGTGGTTTTCGAACGCATCTACCAGATCTTGCTGTCAGGGTTTGATGCTCCCTGGGGATCGGTGGTCGGCTCATAGGTCGATTGTCTCGCTCCAGTTCAGGTGACATCACCAGGTCATCCCGGTCAACATCAGCGCGATGAAATGGCTCTTTGGTCATCCTCAGATGACGCCGATTCCAACGATAGATGACGTCGTCCTCGGTCCTGACTTCATACGATCTGGGTTGTGCCACACGGCCTACGACCACAGCCTTCCTTCAGGGCTGATGTCGGTCACCGGATGACTTCACTCAAACTGGATCACCAGCCTTCAGGGGAATCAGATCTTGGGATCCTCTGTTGTAGTAGTCTGCTTGTCTGTCTCTAGCTGCTCTCAACTTAGCTCCTACCTTTTTCTGAATTTCAGGTTTGAGCAGCCTCTGAGTAGAATGGTCCTGGTACATCTGTTCATCAATCTTTGTACTGGACTGCTACTCATGCCAGGTGTTGGTGTGTTGCGAAAAGCCAGTAGGCTCAGGTAAGGGTCAGCTCCTGCAGCCTTAGCCTTCCTCAGCAATGACTTCCCAACTTTCACACTGCTCTCCGCCTTTTCATTACTCTGTGGATAATGAGGTGATGCGGTCGTATGTTCAAACTGCCACTTCTTGGCAAATCTCTTGAAGTCCTCAGCTGTGAACTGTGGCCCATTATCTGTGATGAGCTGATCTGGTGTTCCATATCTTGCGAGCTGGCCTTTGATTTTATGGATGACATTAAATGAAAGTGTTTTCTCTAGATAGTCTATTTCCCAATATCCTGAGAAGTAGTTCACAGTGGTCAAATAGTTCCTTCCATCCAAGTAGAACAAATCTGCACCCACCTTACCCCATGGCTCTCTGAAATTTCATGGGAATGCAGTGTTTCTTTTGGTTGCTCTTTCCCTTGAGCTTGACATGTCTCACATTTCTGGACAAAGTCCTTGATTTCTGCACTCATTCCGGGCCAGTGCAGACGCTCTCTTGCCTTTCTTAGACAGCCATTCACACCAATGTGGGAATCATGTACTCGTGTGATCATGTCTGGTCTCCTGGCTTTAGGGATGATTAAATATGAGGTCATCTCCAACACTCAGCTCGTCCCTCCCATGGAAATAGGAGATAAGTTCTGCGTCAACATCCTTCTTGTTCTCTGGCCAGCCTTGTTTGATCACCTCTTGCAGTCTATGCATAGTCTCATATTTTTTCGTTGCATCCCTTATGCCATTTATCAGAGGCTGTGATATTGGGATGTGCCTTGCCAGGTTTACAGTCTCCAGTTCTCTCATGGTTTTGTCAGTCTTGCCAGTGTGAATATATGCTCTGCTCAGTGTGTCCGCAAGCTGCATCTCCTTCCCTGGTCTGTATCTTATTGTCACATCATAGGTCTGCATCCTCACCAGCATCCTCTGCAATCTCTTTGGTGCACGATGAAGTGGTTTTGTGGCGATTATCTCCAGTGGCTTATGGTCTGACTGCACATTCACTGGCCTTCCATATGTGTACACATGGAACCTCTCTGGACCAAACACCACTGCCAACAATTCTTTTTCTATTTGTGCATATCTGGTCTCCGCATCCGTCAGGGCCCTGCTGGCATAGGCAGCTGGATGGCCCTCCTGCATCAGCGCCGCACCAAGTCCAGTTTCTGATGCGTCGGCCTGTACTGTCAGCTCCTTGGATGATCATAGTATCTGAGTACTGGCTCTTTATGTCCATCACTGCCCTGTCATGTACCTGTGTCCACCACCAAACTACATCCTTCTGTGTCAGCTTGCATAGTGGTTCACATAGTTTGCTTAGTCCAGGAAGGAATTTGCTCAAGTATTTAACAAACCCAATAAATCGTTGAACTCCTTGGACATCTGTCGGGTTAGGCATCTGTAGCATTACTTCTACCTTCCCTGGATCTGGTTTCAGTCCTGCAGCAGAGATTCTATGTCCTATGAAAGTGACTTCCTTCACCCTCAGCTTTGCCTTCTCTATGTTCAGCTTCAGGTTTCTGTCGCAACATCTCTCCATCAGAGCTCTGACCTTCCTGTCATGGTCTCTTTCTGCTTCCGCTGCAGTTTTTCCTTTCCAAAACACTAGGATGTCGTCAGCAACAGACCCCACGCCTTCCAGGCCCTCCAACACTTGGTTCTGTCATCGCTGGAACTCTTCAGGGGCTGTGGACAGACCAAATGGCATGTGTCTCCATCTATATCTGCCATATGGTGTGTTAAATGTTGTAAGCTGAGAACTCTCACCATCCAGTTCCACATGCCAAAACCCATTCTTGGCATCAAACGTGCTAAAGACCTTGGCGTCATTCAGGTCTGTGAGGTCATCTTCAATCGTTGTCATTCTTTTCAGCCCCTTGTTCAGATCCCTCGGGTCTAAACACACTCTCAACTTTCCATTGGGCCTTTCCACACACACAAGGCTAGATACCCATGGAGTTTGGGTCTCTACTGGGGCAATTATTTCAGATTCTGTTAGTGTGTCTAACTCCTGCTTATTCTGTTCTGAATTACTGAAAGGGTGGGGGGGGGGGGGTGAAGGGTGATGGCAGGTGGAGAGATGGTGGGAAAAACGGGAGCACAGGGAAAAGTTGAATCAGTGGTCATCTTATTGAATGACCGCACTTGTTCAAGGGACCAATTGGGGGGAGAGTTCCTTTCACAGCGTGTGGAGAGTCTTTGCCAGGGGTAAAGTTGTGGGGAGGGCAGGAGTGTGGAGAAGGAGGGGGTCGGGGATAATGCCAGTAACTCACTCACTCACCGCTGCCGCAGCTCTCCGGGCGCGAAGCCACGCACTATAGCCGGGGATAGAAGAAGCTCGGGGAGCTGCGAGCGGCCGCCGGGACCCGACAGCAGAACTGGCCACCACTTCAGCGCCTTCTGCCGGCCTGCTCACCTCTGGCAGTGCTCTCCGTCTAAACACCTGCCACTCGCTGACTTTGCTCATGTCAGCCGCTTCCTGCAAATCCTTAAATTCCCACAACCGAGTAACCTCAATCACGCTGTTGGAATTTAAGGATTTGTGGGACGTGAGTGAGGCCAGCGAGCGGCAGGAGAGAGGTTTTTAGATGGGAGATGCCAGAGGTGAGCGGGGGCTGGCAGAAGGCGCTGAGGTGGCGGCCGGTTCCGCCGTCCGGCCCGGGAAATACAGTACTTAAAAACATCACCAAGAAACGTACTTATCACATCATTGGTACACGAACTCCATTCTTCTCTCTCTGTTTCCTAAGATACACTTAAAATAATGCCATCCATATTTGAAAACCCCGCCAAAAAACTAGCGCTGCGCATGCGCAGTAGGCTGCTGCGCCTGCACAGTGATGCAAAGGCAGACTTTCAGCTGCCTTCAGCCCCGCTTGAAACTGACGGCTTCAAGCAGCGCTGACGGCACGTGCGCTGCACAGACCTTCAAGTAGGTATGTTACAAAACTTACCTTCAGCGGTGCTGCAGTTCTGTCACTGGCCGTGTGCGCGACTTTGGCGCCTTTAAGGGGGGGGGCGGGGTTAAAATGCGGTTTTCCCCTTGCCATCCGGAGCTTTCTTTTGTCGGAGTGCGATCTATTTCTGGAGATTCGTTCCGACTGCCGGTAAGTTAATTTTTTTAAATAAATAGACCGACTATTTAATCGCTGCAGTAAAATAAAATTTAGCTTCTAATGCCATGAACGCTGACAACGGGGACTGATTTTACGTAGGGGACAGGTGAGTGAAAGCTTATATTTTTACATATAAACCTGCTTGTTTAGATGACTTTAATGAATATCTCATGTTGCGAAACGGTGATTTAGTCCCCATACGAACCGGCAGAATTTTTCCTGCCGATATGGGGTTTAAATTCACCGCAACTGCAACATTCCAATGCATCACGTTCCAGAAAATCCCACTCGCAAGCTGATTTAAATGGCCATAATTTATGGGCATTAAATACTAAATTTCTTCAATTTGGCCTATAAATTAATGACAATTAGATTTTAAAATCATGTTATATTTGTGAATTATTGTGTGAATGTTAATTGGACAAAAGGCTTTAAATTTTTTTTTCTCTTAAGTAATGAATAGATGTTTAGATCTAGTAATTGAATTTTGTAATTAGCTACAATTGGGTAACTAAATAATTACAGTGGCTTGCAAAAGTATTCTTACCCCTTGAACTTTTCCACATTTTGTCACGTTACAAACACAAACGTAAATGTACTTTATTGGGATTTTATATGATAGACCAACACAAAGTGGCGCATAATTGTGAAGTGGAAGGAAAATGATACATGGTTTCCAAATTTTATTACAAATAAAAAACTGAAAAGTGTGGCGTGCAAAAGTATTCTGCCCCCCTGAGTCAATACTTTGTAGAACCACCTTTCGCTGCAATTACAGCTGCAAGTCTTTTGGGGTATGTCTCTACCAGCTTTGCACATCTAGAGACTGAAATTTTTGCCCATTCTTCTTTGCAAAATAACTCAAGCTCAGTCGGATTGAATGGAGAGAGTCTGAGAACAGCAATTTTCAAGTCTTGCCAGAGATTCTCAATTGGATTTAGGTCTGGACATTCTGGGCCATTCTAACACATGAATATGCTTTGATCTAAACCATTCCATTGTAGCTCTGGCTGTATGTTTAGGGTTGTTGTCCTGCTGGAAGGTGAACCTCCCTCCCCAGTCTCAAGTCTTTTGCAGACTCTAACAGGTTTTCTTCCAAGATTGCCCTGTATTTGGCTCCATCCATCTTCCCATCAACTCTGACCAGCTTCCCTGTCCCTGCTGAAGAAAAGCATCCCCACAGCATGATGCTGCCACCACCATGTTTCACAGTGGGGATGGTGTGTTCAGGGTGATGTGCAGTGTTAGTTTTCCACCACACATTGCGTTTTGCATTTATGCCAAAAACTTAAATTTTGGTCTCATCAGACCAGAGCACCTTCTTCCACATGTTTGCTGTGTCCCCCACGTGGCTTGTGGCAAACTGCAAACGGGACTTCTTATGGCTTTGTTTCAACAATGGCTTTCTTCTTGCCTCTCTTCCATAAAGGCTCGATGTGTGGAGTGCACGACTAATAGTTGTCGTGTGGACAGAATCTCCCACCTGAGCTGTGGATCTCTGCAGCTCCTCCAGAGTTACCATGGCTGCTTCTCTGATCAATGCTCTCCTTGCCCGGCCTGTCAGTTTAGGTGGACGGCCATGTCTTGGTAGGTTTGCAGTTGTGCCATACTCTTTCCATTTTCGGATGATGGATTGAACAGTGCTCCATGAGATGTTCAAAGCTTGGGATATTTTTTTTATAACCTAACCCTGCTTTAAACCTCTCCACAACTTTATCCCTGACCTGTCTGGTGTGTTCCTTGGGCTTCATGATGCCCAAGGAACATTGTTTGTTCACTAATGTTCTCTAACAAACCTCTGAGGCCTTCATAGGACAGCTGAGATTAGATTACACACAAGTGGACTCTATTTACTAATTAGGTGACTTCTGAAGGCAATTGGTTGCACTGGATTTTATTTAGGGGTATCAGAGTAAAGGGGGCTGAATACTTTTGCACGCCATACTTTTCAGTTTTTTATTTGTAAAAAGATTTGAAAACCATGTATCATTTTCCTTCCACTTCACAATTATGCGCCACTTTGTGTTGGTCTATCACATAAAATCCTAATAAAATACATTTACGTTTGTGGTTGTAACGTGACAAAATGTGGAAAAGTTCAAGGGGTATGAATACTTTTGCAAGCCACTGTATATGCTTTAATTTCAGGTCATCCAAGTAAGATTGTTTCATATTTGTTTCAGAATACTTCAATATATAATAACTGAAAATTTGTTTCAGTTCTCTTAATTTTTAAGAAAGTTATGGGCTTTTGACTGTCCTTGATCACAGCTTTTGTGTTAAGTTCATAGAAAAGCAATAGGGAACAAGATGCTAATTTCCGAGTATGAAAATGGCCATAGCTTTTTTAATAGATATGAAAGTGAATTAGGTGTCAAATTAAACTTCTTTTTATGCTTTATCTGATGAGATAAATTGCAGACTTGATTTTTTAAATCTCAAAATTTTGTAGCATTGCTACGTCTAGGGTTACAAGTGCTGCGGATGAATGGCACGGAGAATTATGCCTACCTAAGAGATCGATCTCTTACATAGGCATCATTCTCCCATGCCTTCATTATTTATATTTAGTTATTACCATTTTATAATTTTAGTCAGGGTAGGCAGTGCCTACCTTGCCGACCCTGACGGCACGTGCCTGCTTATGCTGCATACTATTCTACCCTGTATCAGTGAATCCTTCAACTCTCTGAAACAGCAATGAGCTGCCAAGAGCTTCAGTTTTATTAAAAACAAATCAAAAGTCTCCCCTCTTTCTTGGCTTCTCGTAAAGAATCTATACCTGTCGATGGTCTCGTTCCTCACGGGTTGAAAATGCTGTTCGAAAGCATCGAGAGCCTCCTCCAGCACAACATCTTGTACGTTTCCATCCGGCGTCCGTGTCTCCAGCGTTTTGTAGAGCTCTCCCCCTTGCGGTCCAACTAGGTACATGAGGAGTTTCCTCATTGTCTTGTCATCCTTCCCTGCCATGCTCAAATCAACATAGAGCTCAAACTCCTCCCTCCATTGTCTCCACTCCATTGGCAGGTCCCTTGCCTCAAAATCCATTTGCCTTGGGGGGCTTTAGCTGCTCCATTTTCCTGACAAATCCGCCCCTCTGTCGATGGAAACAATGTAGGCCGCACACTCGTATCTCGGTAATACTCACTCACAAAGGTCGTCTGCCGTCAAAGTACACCCAATCAAAACTCTCGACGAATCCTAAAACAGGCCCTGATCTGACACCATGTTTTAATATTGTGTTTCCTTACTGTAAACTGCTCCATTACAGCTACACAACTAAACAGAGGCTTTACACTCGAGCCTTGGGTTCAGCCATTTTAATTCAGGATCCATCTTGGCTCCTGCCCCATGGGTATTGCATCATCAATACTACACCACAGATGGTGCTATTCCCATGAAAGATATATGCACGCCCAGGAATTTGAAGCTCTTGACCCTTTCCACCATCGACCCGTTGATATAAACAGGATTGTGGGTCCTCATCCTCCCCTACCAAAGTCCACAATCAGTTCCTTGGTCTTACTGATGTTGAGAGCCAGGTTGTTGTGCTGGCAGTCGGTCGATCTCACTTCTATACTCGGATTCGCCCCCATCTGTGATTCGTCCAACCACAGTGGTGTCATCGGCGAACTTGATGTTGGAGTTCGCACTGTGTCCGGCTACATGAGTATAGAGTGAGTACAGCAGGGGCTGAGCATGCAACCTTGTGGTGCTCCCGTGCTGATTATTACTGAGGATGAAGTGGTTCCTCCAATTCGAACAGACTGTGGTCTGTGGATGAGGAAGTCGAGGATCCAATTGCAGAGGGATGCGCAGAGGCCCAGTTCCGTGAGCTTGGTAACCAGCTTGGAAGGGATGATGGTATTAAATGCCGAGCTGTAGTCTATAAACAACAGCCTGACGTAGGTGTTTTTATTGTCCAAGTGGTCCAGTGCGGAGTGGAGAGCCGGTGAAATTGCATCCTCCGTTGACCTGTTGTGGGGATATGCGAACTGTAGTTGGTCGAGGTTCTTGTCGAGGTAGGAGTTGATGTGCACCATAACCAACCTCTCAAAGCACTTCATCACCACAGGCGTTAGTGCCACAGGTCGATAGTCACTGAGGCACGACACCTTGCTCTTCTCGGGCACCGGTATTATTGATGCCCTTTTAAAGCAGGTGGGAACCTCAGACCTCAGAAGTGAGAGGTTGAAAATGTCCGTAAAAACTCCTGCCAGTTGGTCTGCACAGTTGGTCTGCTTGAGAACTCAACTGGGTATGACATCAGGTCCAGGCTCTTTCCGACGGTTCACCCCCCTGAAGGATCTTCTGACATCGGCCTCTGTTACTGTGACGTCAGGGCGAATAGGGGCTCGGGAAGGCACATCAGTCGAACCGTACGCATTGAACTCGTCAGGGAGTGATGCTTCGCTGTCGTTTGAGCCGCCTCCTGATTTCTCCTTGTAGAAGGTGATGGCATTCAAGCCTTGCCACAGTTGCCGAACATCCGTCTCATCCTCCAGCTTGGAGCAGATGTCCCTTTTGGCCTCTTTGATGGCCTTGCCTTGATTACAATCGAGCCATTCCTGTGTATGGATACATGATAAGGGAATAACGTAAAGCCTGCAAAGTCCGATTAAAGTTAAAGTAAGAAACGCTGCCGTAGGAGTTGGGATTTAAGAGTGTGCAGCGATTGAAATAAGTGATTGTAGATTTGCTTCTGTGGCTAGCGCGCAAATAGTCGCCTGGGCTGGGCGCTATCTTCGAAGCAGCCAGTCTAGATATATGCACTTATATTTTTGAAATGGAAATTGAACCCATAACGCTCAGACACAGAGGTGGAACTATTGCCAATTAAGCCAAGACAGATAAGTCTCAGTTCCTGAACAAAGTCTGAAAAAACCCATCTATTCCAAACTACCCCAGAGGTTATTACTTTGTGTAATGGATAGAATCCTGGTCCTCTGATTTAAACAACCAATATAGGAGCCAATTACAATATAATAATTTCCTTTTGAAATGACCCTGCGCTGAGTTTCAAAAGTGAACTACCACATTCATTTGCACCCCTATATAGAAACATAGAAACATAGAAAATAGGTGCAGGAGCAGGCCATTCAGCTCTTCGAGCCTGCACCGCCATTCAATATGATCATGGCTGATCATCCAACTCAGTATCCTGTACCTGCCTTCTCTCCATACCCCCTGATCCCTTCAGCCACAAGGGCCACATCTAACTCCCTCTTCAATATAGCCAATGAACTGGCCTCAACTACCTTCTGTGGCAGAGAATTTCAGAGATTCACCACTCTCTGTGTGAAAAATGTTTTTCTCATCTCGGTCCTAAAAGACTTCCCGCTTATCCTTAAACTGTGACCCCTTGTTCTGGACTTCCCCAACATCGGGAACAATCTTCCTGCATCTAGCCTGTCCAACCCCTTAATCTATATCTATCTATACATAACTAAAACTCTGATCTTGTTATCTTCTGGTTCGTGCCGTTTTTCTATTTGCGCATAAATGGTACACGATAGCACTACAATATTTCGCCAGCTCACTCACCGTTCTCCTGTGCTGTGAGTGCACCATGTTTCGTTCCATTCGGTGGAAAATGCAAAAGTTATTAAGGTTCAGAAAAAGTAAAAACCGCGAGTGCGCAGATTGGTCTCCTCTTCTGTCAGCAGATTGGTCTTCTCTTCTGTCATTTGCCGGGACGGGGACGCCCTTTCCGGCACCCACTGTCAATCACCGGTGGCGAGGAGAATAAAGCTGAAGGAGCGGAGTGAGTAGAGTGTGGAGTGCGGGTGGCGTCTATGTCTGCGCCTGCGTCGACCAGGAGCTTGGAGCCGTCCCCTTCCCAGGCTGCAGGATGCTCCCCACCGGTCACCGGAGAGGCAGCGGTAGGCCACTGCAGCGGTAGGCCACGACTGCGATAAGCCACGCCGGCGGTAGGCCACGACTGTGATAGGCCACGCAGGCGGCAGCAGTAGGCCACGGCACAGCACCCCTCCCCCACTCAACAGGCCCCGTCCCCACAGGCAGGATGCTCCCCACCGGTCACTGCCTGAAGCTGGTGGGGAGCGGCAGCGATACGCCATGGCAGCAACAGGCCACGGCAGCTGCAGGCCCTGACAACTGAAGGCCACGACAGTGATAGGCCTCGGCAACGTTAGGGGTTGTCAGCAGTAGGCCACAGCAGCGCTGCCCCCTCCCCCACTCTCAACAGGCCCCGCCTAAAGCCGGCCCCCTCCCCCAGCTGCAAGACACTCCCCCCTCCCCAACCGGCCCGCAACAGCCCCCATCTGAAGCCATCCCCCTCCCCGCTGTAGGACACTCCCCCCCCCCCACACTGGCCCCGCCTGAGGATGCGGAAGCAGTAGGCGACAGCAGTGGTAGGCCACGACAGTGATAGGAGTGGCAGGGGTAGGCAGCGGTAGGCCTCGGTAGTGCACCCCCTCCCCTCTAGCCCCCGACAAGCCCCGCCTGAAGCCGTCTCCTTCCTCCAACTGCAGGACGCTCCCCCCCTCCCCCCAACGGCCCCCGCCTGAAGCCATCCCGGTCCCCAGCTGCAGGATGCTTCAGGCGGGGACCGGTGGGGAGCGGCAGCGGTAGGCCATGACAGCGACGGGCCATGGCAGCGTTAGGCAGAGGCAGCGGTAGGCCATGACAGTGATGGGCCATGGCAGCAGTAGGCAGTTGCAGCGGTAGGCCACCGCTGTGGTAGGCAGCGGTAGGCCACGACAGCAGTAGGCCATGGCAGCGTTAGGCCACGGCAGCGGTCCCCCCTCCACCAAACTCCGATAGGCCTCGGCTGAAGCCGTCCCCCTCCCCTGGCTGTAGGACACTCCCCACCGGTCCGCACCTGAAGCTGGTGAGGAGTGGCAGTGGTAGGCCACGGCAGCACTCCTCCCGGCCCCCGACAGCCCCCTCCTGAAGCTGTCCCCCTCCCCCACTGCAGGGCTCTGCCCCCCACCGGCCCCCAACTGAATCCATCCTGTCCCCAGCTGCAGGATGCTCCCCACTGGACCCGCCTGAGGGAACGGCAGCGGCAGCGTTCGGGGCAAGCAGCGGGAGGCCATGGCAGCGCTCCCCCTCATCCCCTCTGGCCCTAGACAGGCCCCGCCTGAAGCCATCCCCTCTGCTGGCTGCAGGACGCTCCCCCCCACCCGGCCCCCGAATGAAGCCATGTGGGGAGAAGAGGGGGATCATGGGCATCACAACGGGAACCCATCAGCTGCGCTGGCGCTGTTGGAGGCCATGCGTGAGTGGTGGAATATTGCGTTGGGGACCAGGCCTCCCGTTTGACACTGGGACCCAACTTTATATCGAAGGCCCGATTAAGAAGACCTAGAATAATTGGTGCCCTCTTCATTCCTATGAGTCAGATGTGACCCTGTATTTTAAATTGAAGAGAATACCTGGACTTCACTCCGCTGGTTAATTAATTACAAATTCAACATCATATTCTCCAAGGGCATATTTTAGCAGGGCTAAATATTGATTTTTGAACTGTCTCTCATGTTTTCTCAGCTGTGCCTAAACCACTGGATGCTGCTGCCTCAGTCACTGAACACCCATTCCATTTACAGCAGGCTACACTATAGGTGAGTCGCTGAAAAGGCCCCATGCCCACAATCTCCGTGCCCATCATGAAGTTGCTCAACTAATCCCCTCTGCCTGCACGTGTTGCATATTCATATCCTAATTCCATATCCTCTATTCCCGCCATATCAATGTATCTATCCAGAAAGCACTTTCATTGCGAGCGGAGCACCATGGCAAATTAGTTGTATGTGTACATACTTGGCCAATAAACTTGTTCATTCCATCCCACTCAGGCAACTGGGCCAACTAAACTTGTTCATTCCAGGACAATAAGGCTTCCAGCTGCTCCCAGCTGCTCTCCAGCGTGCTCAGCGGCGGGCTCTCCAAGGTGCTAGCTTCAGAGCTGTGCTGATCTGATTGGGACTATCTCGGACCACTTTGGTGCCCCTCGGACTAACTTTTGCCTGGTGATCTGTGGTGGATGTTAAATATGTGTTATTGTGTGGACTTTGACTGCAAGGACTTTTCTTGCTGAATCTGCACCTAAACCGCTAAGGGCGCCACATTGAAGGCAGCTTCTGCCTACAGTCTGTCCATTTTTTCTATCTTGTTTTTATTTTAGTTTGTCTTAACAGTATGTTTGGAGGTTTCTTCAGTTTTTCTATGTGGGGGATGGGGTAGGGTAAGGGGGAAATTTTTCCCAGTCACTTCCTGGCGAGGATACGACTATTCTCCGAGTCGCGTACTCCCCCCCCCCCCCCTCCTCGCGGTCTACCAACTGGATTGGCGCATCTTTCCTGCCGGTGAGCAGACCAGGGCTTCAGCAGCAGCAATGGCTGGATCCACGGCGGAGCAGGCGATGCCTTACCTGGATGACCGTTTGAAGTTCCAGAGTGTGGGGCCTGCAGCATCAACATCGCAGAGCTGTGGTTCGTAGAACTCCCAGCACAGGCAGCGCAGACTTCAACATCATGGAGTCCTGGGATCCCTTTGCCGGGGGCCGCCAGCGTGAATCTCCGCCCAGCGCGGCCTGTGGACTTTGGGAGCCGCTGACTCCGGTAAAATGTGGCCGATTCGGAGGTCCAAGCCACTGAGGTTGTCCTCCCGTTCCGACGTCAGAATTCCATCACCCTCGGCGAGCAGGCCTGAGCGGCGGGCCGCCCGGAGCGGCGACTGCGGAGGGAGCTCGGGGAGGCCCCAACCACCGGTGAACAGTGGGGAACATTAGAGGAAGAGACTGACTTTAGTGCCTTCCCTCACAGTGGGAAACTTTGATCCTGCTGTGTGGGGATGTTTTATGTTGGACTCTATCGTGTGTTGTGTTCTTTATTTTATTGTATGGCTGCATGGTGATTTCATTTCACTGCACCAATTGGTACATGTGACAAATAAATGTATCTTGATCTTGATCTAAATGCTATTCCCTTACCATGTATCCATATACTGTAAATGGATCGATTGTAATCATGTATTGTCTTTCTGCTGATGGGTTAGCACGCAACAAAAGCTTCTCACTACCTCGCTACACGTGACAATAAACTGAAGTGAATGATCACTCTGTGTAAAAAACTAGCCCTGCACATTTAGTTTAGTTTAATTTAGAGATACAGCGCGGAAACAGGCCGTTTGGCCCACCGAGTCCATGCTGACCAGCGATCCCCGCACGCTAACGTTATCATAGACACATTAGGAACAATTCACAAATATAACAAACCAATTACGGCACAGTGGCGCAGCGGTAGAGTTGCTGCCTTACAGCGCTTGCAGCATCGGAGACCCGGGTTGAAACCCGACTACGGGTCCTGCCTGTACGGAGTTTGTACGCTCTCCCAGCGACCTGCGAGATCTTCGGTTTTCTCCAACACGCCAAAGACGTAGAGGTTTGTGGGTTAATAGTAAGATTGTGGGTTAAACGAGAACTTACCAGTTTGAAGTTTGATTGTTATTTTATGAGGAGTTACGATGAGGGATTACGTGAAGAGGGCCGTCCCCACGCATGCGCGTCAATCTTCAAAGCAATAGTGTGAAGTCACAGATAACAGCAGTTGAACTAACATAGTAAGATTATGGATGACTAGAACTATCAGATGATCGTTAAGTTACGAGGGTAGGGAGCGGAGGGCACGTAATCCCTCATCATAACTAAGGGACAGAAGTTTAGGGGTAACGTGAGGGGGAACGTCTTTACTCAGAGGGTGGTGGCTGTGTGGAATGAGCTTCCAGCAGAGGTGGTGGAGGCAGGATCGATTTTAACATTTAAAAGTAAAGTGGATAGGTATATGGACGTGAAGGGAATGGAGGGGTATGGTCTGAGTGCAGGTAGATGGGACTAGGGGAAAACAAATGGTCGGCACGGACTGGAAGGGCCGAGAGGGCCTGTCTCCGTGCTGTAATTGTTATATGGTTATAACTCCTCATAATATGCCATGAAACTCAATTTGAGCCCTAGTACCCCTGGCCTGCTCTGTTGACGAGATCTCGAACGAAAAAGGTGACATTATTGCTGGACTAACTCATGCGGTCCAGTCTGGGTTTATGTACTGTTTGGACCCGTTGTGCTGAGGCCAAGGCCATGAGCATAACTACTTTCAATGTCCGATGGTGTAGGGACAGAGATGAAACTGGTGCCCACTGACGGAGCAGTGTGAGGACCACACTGACATCCCATATATGATGTACCTGGGTCTAGGTGGAGTGGAATTAAAGACACCCTTCATAAATTTAGTTATTAAAGGATGGGACCCTACCATGTGATGTGCTGACCCCAGCTGTAAATAATTGGACAAAGCACTGCGGGCACTGTTAATGGCACTATAACTCAGTTTGCTATCGTGATAGAGTGACGATAGAAACTCCAAGACATCAGTGATTGTAGCTGTGTGGTATGAAATGTGAGAGCGGGAACAGTACATCTCCCATTTTCTTATGTGAGAAATGTACTGTTTCTGAGTGCTCTTTCTCCAGGCTGTAGTGATGACATCAACGGTACGCTCTGAAAGCCCCAGCCCCAGGAACGGTCTCCTCAGAATCTTCAAAGCAACAAATTTATACGGTCATGAAGAGGGTGGCTATCCCCTGTCACTGGGTGTACCAGCAGATTTCTGCTCTTGGGCACTGCCATAAAAGGCTGTGTAATTAAGGCTAGCACCAGAGGGAACCAATGCTGAGTAGGCCAGTCTGGCACTACCAGAATGCCAGTGGCGGAATCTTGCTGGATTTTTCGAGTAATGAGGCAGAATGGGGGAAATACATACACAAATTTACCACCCCAATGTAGCGAGAATGCATCCACCGCTACTGCCCCTGGGTCTGGCTCTCATGATACATAAATTGGTAACTGATGATTAAGCCGGGTAGCAAACGGATCAATATCCGGCACACCATAACAAAGGACAATATCATTGAACACTTCGTGATTTAACATCCATTCTTTGTTATCATTGAATTCTCGTGACCTGGTGTCTGCCTCTGTGTTATACCTTCCTGGTAAATATATAGCTGAAACCCAGATATTTCTTGCAATACACCAATGCCAGAGAGGATTGGACAACCTATCACAGGATACAGACTTACTGCCACCCATGTGATTAATGTACGCTACCGCAGTAGTATTGTCAATCTGAAGTTGGACATGCACATGATGCCTGTTGGTACGAAAAACCTTTAACCCACAGAGTGCACCCAACAACGCTAAATAGTTAATGCCGAGTGATTGAAGCATGGACGCTTCCTGCAGATCCCATCTGCCACCACAGCTTGAGACAGTATCAGTGGCACCCCAACCTAGTGCACGGGCATCAGTCTGCAGGATAACTGATGGTGTATTGACCAGAATAGTACCAGAGCAGCACTGAATATTGGCTTTCCACCATTGTAACTCAGTTAGAGCGTCAGCTGATAGCTGCATGGGTCTATCGAAATGACCTCTCTGAAGCTTAAGTGCCTGTTCCTTTGCATGCTGTAAATTTTGGTAATGCAAAGGCCCGAATTGAGCAGCTAGGAATGCCGCCACTAATTTTCCAATTACCCGAGCCACATGTCTAATAGAAGGGTGATTATCAACAATGAGTTTCCTGCAGGCTTCAATTAAGTCTAATTGCTTGCCCTGAGGCAGAGTCACTGACATGTGTACTGAGTTAATGGTGAACCCCAAATAGTCAGTTATCTTAGATGGCACCAATTTAGACTTAACTGGATGGATAATGAATCCAATCTTTTCGATAACGGGTTTTGTAGCTGACACAGATAATTCAGCTAATTCAAAAGTCCTCCCAATGACTAAAATGTCATCCAAATATGCCATAACAATATGATTTTGTGCTCTGAGTAACCCCAGAACTGGTTTGAGCAATTTTGTGAATAGTCTGGGAGCCGAAGTTAACCCGTTAGGCAAAGCTTTAAACTGCCAGAACTGATCCATCCAGTTAAACTTCAAAGAAATTCTGTGCTGCTCATGAATTGCCACTGAATAGTAAGCATCTTTGAGGTCAATGCTTACCATATAACATCCTCTGGAAAGCAGTTGTTTAGCTGTAACAAACGTTTCCATTTTGAAATGTTTATACTGCACTAAAGTGTTAAGCTCTGTCAAATCTAGAATAATTCTACATCCTCCATCCTTTTTTGGCCTCATAAAGATATTGGACACAAATTGATAAGACTCACGCCTTGCCCTTTCAATTACACCTTTTTTGAACAAATAGTCTAGCTCTTTTTGTGCACTAATACACTCCTGTTGTGAGAACCCAAACTTACGGCCAGCTGTGATCTCCCCCAACTTGTAATGTATCCATTGCAGTCGCACCTACCTTTGGATTTACCGGTGGTAACGTCGCTGCTTCTGCCCCCGAGGTCTGCGGGGTAGGACTGCTGGAGGGCGCCGCATCTTGAACATGGCCCGGCTTGGGCCCTGCCCTAAAAAAGGCCTCTGTGTAGGTTGCTCCACACTACGTGCACCATAGACAGTGAACCGTTTGGCATGCACATGAGGGTAGGGGTACAGTCTCCAGAAAGACGACCCCTTCGGACGAACCTTCATGAGCCCAACAGTCTTAGACTCTTCGTCCAATTCTTTCACCTGTTTACTCAGGTTTTCTCTGAATAAGAAGTCTGTGGGTTGAACACTCCAGTTTACACAGTCCGGCAAATTTAGGGTTAATGGCAGGACGGATCACATTTTTTTCTGATACAAATAATTTCAAAATGTGCACTGCACATTAATGCCATCGCGTCCTCCTGAGTCTCTGAGAGAGGCACTGACCTTGCAAAGGCCGTGATGCCCGAGGAGAGTAGCTGGAGTACTTTTTGCAATTTTACCTCCTGGGCTCTGACGCCCCCTCCAATGTGCCCCCATATAGACTGGTTTACTATGGGGACACTCGATGAGGCACAGTTTTGTGGAGTAGTGTACCTGGCAGTGGTCTCCTCCGTCGTCTGTTCTTGCAGAGGATGGGAAGCCATGTAATTTATATTCTCAGCGAGCCCTGTGTCCAATAGCTCTCCGGTGAGGGCTGGGACTGCAAATATGGATGCAATGGACAATACACCCGATGGTCCCTCTAGCCCAACTGTGCCTCCGTACTCTGGGTCAGCATAGCACTGACCTCGTACACTCCCGTCATCTGACAAGGAGATACCACGCAGCCCTGACACAGGCGCTGCTGCCTTGGGTTCAATAAACTCCCCGGGCTCCGATAGCTCTGTCCTTTGGAGCGTATCGTGCTGGAGTAACCTCTCCCCAGCTGGGCCAGCCTGCCAGTAACACTGCCCTTAGGAAGGAACTCGTCCACCTCCTCCTGGCCCGACTCCGCAGAGCCCAGGGCCCTTACAGACTTGTTCGTGGCTTTTCTCCCCCCTTCTGGCCGCACCAAGTCTGTGGCTGCTGGCTGCTCTGCCAGCGGCTCTATAGGCGAATTCGGCGGTCGCACGCTGCCCGCAGGCCCGTGCTCTTCCGCAGCCGGTTTGGTCGCGACTCGCCTCTTCACCTTGGATATATTTGCACACAATCCACAGTTAAAGTATTCTTGAATAAACGCACTCTGGTCGGGAGCAACGATTTCAGCCAAATCAGTTTGAAAAAACACTTACCTGGATCTTTTAAACTTACCCGCTGGAAGGAGCGACGCGCCTGCCAGTCGGTCGTTGCACTATCCGTCAGACATAATGACGCGCATGCATGGGACGGCCTTCTTCACGTAGTCACTCACGTGGCTCCGAAGTAAAATTGGCCTGGGTTTGTATACTTGCTATAAGTGTAAATCATCCCTAGTGTGTGTAGGCCTGTGTTAATGGGCGGGGATCGCTGGTCGGTCTGGACTCAGTGGGCCAAAGGGCCTGTTTCCGTGCTGTACCTCTTAACTAAACTAAACTAAATATTAGCCTACAAACCTGTACGTCTTTGGAAAGTGAGAGGAAACCGGAGATCCCGGAGAAATCCCATGCAGGTCACGGGGAGAACGTACAAACTCCGTACAGACAGCACCCGCAGTCAGGATCAAACCCGGGACTCTGATGCTGTAAGGCAGCAACTCTACCGCTTCACCACCATGGCACCCACGTTAAAACTCTCCTTAAAATATCTGCCCCACTTGTGAGCATATAAGGAGAGTTATCAATTCACATCATTCCCCTATAGTTTAAACCCCTATGTGTATCGAAAGTGAGTTTGGATTATGCACAATACCACAGTTATCTCCGGCATCACTTGCAGCTGTGCCAATTCCAGGCAAGATTACCATGTGTCCATTCATTCATCAAGATGCTGATGCAATAAAGGACTCCAGTTTTGGTTCTAGCTCGATCCACTGAGCAAGGAGCCATCTGCACAGGACATTAGCTTGAGACTTCAGTGTTCTCTGTGAGTCTGCCCCTGCTAAGCACTGCTCAACGAGAGATGTAGCAGGAGCAGGCAGCTATTTCAAGCTGGCAAATTATACATGTCACCCTGCCCCACACTCAAACAACCCAATGACAAGCTGCAAAGAGGCTGACCCAAACTACCCCAGGACATCAATGAACATTTAAAAAACTGCTGATTCTGGAATTAGGAAAGAAACAGGAAATACTGGAAAAACTCAGCAAGTCAGGCAGCATCTATTGTGAGACAAACAGTCGAAGTTTTGGTTCTGTGATATTTTCAGATTGGAAACGTTGACTATTTCTCTTTGCACAGGTGCTGTTTGAATTGCTGAACGTGTCAGCATGGACCAAGGCATCCGCCACAGTGCCAGCACTCGTCAACAGAACATGAAGGGCTCCTTCAATGACATGAGCAGTTTGATGGCATGTATCACCCACTTATCTCCTACCTTCACCCACGCAGCAACCAAAGGAATACGGGGATAGAAGTGACTGTGCTGGAGGAACTCAGCGGGTTGAGCAGCATCAGTGGAGGGAGATGGACAGTGGATGTGTCAGGTTGGGACTCTTCATCGGGACTGGAGGAGCAGAGGGAAATTTGCCAATATAAGGAGGTGAGAGGGGGAGGGATGGGGCATGAGCTGGCATGTGATACGTGGGTCCAGATGAAGAGGTGTGATTGTCAGATGGAGTCAGGAAAGAGATGATGGGTGGATATAGCGATAGTGGCCCGTTAGTGAGAGATGGTGATCGATGGGTGATAGTAACCCACCCAATGTTTCATGATTCACATCCTTAACTATTAGATGCCACCATCTGCAGCCCTTTGCTGCCACCACCTGTCTGTCACCTCTCAGTCTCCGCCACCCGTCCCACCTGACGTCCATCAACCTACCTGGATCCAGATGAAGATTCCTCTTCTGAAACGTCATTTGTGCTTTTCCCGCCCGACCTGTTGAGTTCCTCCAGCAGATAATTAGTAGCTCTGGGATACACACATTGTGAACCACACAGAGCTTATTCACTGAGGCAACAGGGATTGATTTACACTGCCATGCCAAACAGTGTTAGCAGAACTAATTATTACAAAGATGGTTTGTCTTTCCACGGAGATTTAATTAATATTTAAAGAGTTAAAAATTCCAGTGAATGAATTACTGTAAAACTCTGCTGTCTAGCAGAAGCCAAACTTAGGACCAGAGGTCATAGCCTCAGAATTGAAGGATGCTCCTTTAGGAAGGAGATGAGGAGGAATTTCTGTAGTCACTCCACTTCAAGAGAGTTTATTGTCATGTGTCCCAGATAGGACAATGAAATTGTCCCCTCTTTGTCTCGTATTCATCTCTCGCCTTTGTCTTACTCCACCCATCTGTAACATGATCCCTCTCTGCACCAGTATCCACCTATCACTATCACAGGGTCTGAAGAAGGGTTTCGGCCCGAAACGTTGCCCATCTCCTTCGCTCCATAGATGCTGCTGCACCCGCTGAGTTTCTCCAGCATTTTGTGTACCCTCCACCTGTCATTTGCCGGGCTTTGTCCCATACCCACCCCTTTTTGAGCTGGATGCTGCCTGATCTGCAGAGTTACTCCAGCCACTTAGTGTTTTACTCAGGATTCCAGAATCTGCAGTTCCTTGTGTCACCAGACTGATCCTTCCTCTCACCTCCCATTCCACATCAAACCCAGAGCTTCTGCTGGTTCACAAGCTCCAGGTGCCATAAACATGGGCTCTTTTTTATACTAGACCCTTTTTACACAATAACCTCACACTTTTATAATCTCTTTTACATTTCAGAAGCATAGAAAGTGGAAAACATTAATGAAACACTGATAATGAAAACAGACCATTGCTAAATGTCATAAGAACATCCATCAACGTAGACATTGGGCATGAATACCCCATTAGACAGGCAAGGAGGTAACAATAGGCTAGATTCCAGCACTGTGCTCCACAATTTGAGATTTGTAATAGAAAAAAAATCACTGGTTAAAGTGCACATTGTCAGATTTTAATAAAGGCCATTTTTATACATTTTAGTTTCACCATGTAGAAATTATAGCAGTGTTTATACATAGTCCCCCCATTTCAGGGCACCATAATGTTTGGGACACAGCAATGTCATGTAAATGAAAGTAGTCATGTTTAGTATTTTGTTGCATATCCTTTGCATGCAATGACTGCTTGAAGTCTGCGATTCATGGACATCACCGGTTGCTGGGTGTCTTCTCTGGTGATGCTCTGCCAGGCCTGTATTGCAGCCATCTTTAGCTTATGCTTGTTTTGGGGGCTCGTCCCCGTCAGTTTTCTCTTCAGCATATAAAAGGCATGCTTAATTGGGTTCAGATTGGGTGATTGACTTGGCCACTCAAGAATTTACCATTTTTTGGCTTTGAAAAACTCCTTTGTTACTTTAGCAGTATGTTTGGGATCATTGTCTTGCTGTAGAATGAACCGTCGGCCAATGAGTTTTGAGGCATTTGTTTGAACTTGAGCAGATAGGATGTGTCTATACACTTCAGAATTAATTATGCTACTACCATCAGCATTTGTATCATCAATGAAGATAAGTGAGCCAGTACCTTCAGCAGCCATACGTGCCCTGCCCCATAAACACCCCCACCACCGTGTTTCATAGATGAGGTGGTATGCTTTGGATCTTGGGCAGTTCCTTCTCTCCTCCATACTTTGCTCTTACCATCACTCTGATATAAGTTAATCTTCGTCTCATCTGTCCACAAGATCTTTTTCCAGAACTGTGGTTGCTCTTTTAAATACTTCTTGGCAAATTGTAACCTGGCCATCCTATTTTTGTGGCTAACCAGTGGTTTGCATCTTGCAGTGTAGCCTCTGTATTTCTGTTCATGAAGTCTTGTGCGGAAGTGGTCATTGACAAATCCACACCTGACTCCTGAAGAGTGTTTCTGATCTGTCGGACAGGTGTTTGGGGATTTTTCTTTATTATAGTCTTATTATATTATGTCATCAGTTGTGGAGGTCTTCCTTGGCCTGTCAGTCCCTTTGCGATTAGTAAGCTCACCAGTGCCCTCTTTCTTCTTAATGATGTTCCAAACAGTTGATTTTGGTAAGCCTAAGGTTTGGCTGATGTCTCTAACAGTTTTATTCTTGTTTCTCAGTCTCATAATGGCTTATTTGACTTTCGTTGGCACAACTTTGTTGATAAACAGCAATAAAAGTTTCCAAAGGTGATGGAAAGACTGGAGGAAAGACTAGGTGCTGAGGGCAATTAAACACACCTGAGCAATTACAAACACCTGTGAAGCCATGTGTCCCAAACATTATGGTGCCCTAAATTGGATGGACTATGTATAAACACAGCTATAATTTCCACATTGTGAAACCAAAATATGTAAAAATGGCCTTTAATAAAATCTGACAATGTGCACTTTAACCACATGTGTTTTTTTCTATTCCAAATCTCAAATTGTGGAGTACAGCGGCAAATAAATAAACGTTGGGTCTTTGTCCCAAACATTATGGAGGGCACTGTACATGGATTCTGCTGCAGAGGACCCAGATATGGCTTTGCACTTGGTTGTGTTTTGTGCAGGCGTTTTCAAGATGGAAATGGTCAACTTTGTTTGGATGCTTGTGATCTCAATCATGATGCAGCCACGGAGGGTCAGCTTCCTTTGAATCACTTGCAAGGGCCATCTAATAACGACACCAGTGAAAGGGCAGCCGACACACATGCACCCTTGGAGACTCTTCTCATAATTACACTGTGGGAAGCAACATGCACAGGCTCAGCACCCCAACTCCCCCTCCTTCACAGAGAGTTGTGAGTGTGGAATTCTCTGCCTCAGGGGGCGGTGGAGGCCGGTTCTCTGGATACTTTCAAGAGAGAGCTTGATAGGGCTCTTACAGATAGCGGAGTCAGGTAATATTTGGAGAAGGCAGGAACGGGGTACTGATTGGGGAAGATCAGCCATGATCACATCACAATTGAATGGCTGAATGGCCTACTCCTGCACCTATTGTCTATTGTAATGCTGGTAAGGCACTGGTCTGGCTGCATTTGGAGTATAGTGAGCCAATTTGGGACCCATATCTGAGAAAGGTTTACGAGAATGATCCCAGGAATGAGTCGTTTTACACATGATGAGCATTTGATGGCACTGGACCTGTACTCACTGGAGTTTAGAAGGATGAGGGGCGACCTCATTGAAACTTATGGAATAGTGAAAGGCTAGAGTGAATGTGCAGAGGATGCTTCCAATCTAGTGGGATAATCGAGGACCAGAGGTCATAACCACTGAATTAAAGGATGTGCCTTTAGGAAGGTGATGAGGTGGAATTTCTTTAGTCAGAGGGTGGTGAATCTGTGGAATTCATTGCCACAGAAGGCTGTGGAGGCCAAGTCAATGGTAAGGCAGGGTTAGATAGATTCTTGATTAGTATGGGTGTCAGTGGTTATGGAGAGGAGGCAGGAGAATGGAATTAAGAGGGAAAGATAGAGCAGCCTTGACTGAATGTTTGAGTAGACTTGGTGGGCCGATTGGCGTAAATCTGCTCCTATTACTTATGAAACTTGGCTGGGGTGTGTTAATCAAATATGGCCCAGCTACAGTACTTTCTTGGTACTGCCTTCTCTTGGCCTGGCCATTCTCACTGAAACACCAATCCCTAAAGTGTGCCAGACAAAGCTTTTACCATACCATGTATATATATATATATTTATATATATATATATATATATATATATACAGTGGCTTGCAAAGGTATTCATACCCCTTGAACTTTTCCACATTTTGTCACGTTACAACCACAAATGTAAATGTATTTTATTGGGATTTTATGTGATAGACCAACACAAAGTGGTGCATAATTGTGAAGTGGAAGGAAATTGATAGTACACAAAAAGCTGGAGAAACTCAGCGGGTGCAGCAGCATCTAAGGAGCGAAGGAGATAGGCGACGTTTCGGGTCGAGACCCTTCTTCAGACTGGTCAGGGATCAGGGAAACGAGAGATATAGACGGTGATGTGGAGAGATAAGGAACAATGAGTGAAAGATATGCAAAGAAGTATCGGTGATAAAGGGAACAAGCCATTGTAAGCTGTTTGTGGTGTGAAAATGAGAAGCTGGTGCGACTGGGGTGGGGGAGGGAGATGGAGATGGAGGGAATGCCAGGGCCCGAGGGCTGAGGGAGAGGTGGGAGGGGAGGAGACAGCAAGGGTTAACAGAATTGAGAAAATTCAATATTCAAGCCCAAAGGATGCAGACTCCCCAAGCGGAATATGAGGTGCTGTTCCAGCTTGCGGTGTTGCTCACTCTGGCCGTGGAGGAGGCCCAGGACCGAGAGGTCGGATGTGGAATGGGAGGGGAGTTGAAGTGCTGAGCCACCGGGAGGTCGGGGTTGGTTATTGCGGACCGAGCGGAGGTGTTCGGCGAAGCGATCGCCAAGCCTCCGCTTGGTTTCACCGATATAGATCATCTGGCATCTGAGCAGCGGATGCAGTAGATGAGGTTGGAGGAGGTGCAGGTGAACCTCTGTCGGACCTGGAAGGACTGCTTGGGTCCCTGAAAGGAGTGGAGGGGGGAGGTGAAGGGACAAGTGTTGCATTTCTTGGTGGCGTGCAAAAGTATTCATCCCCCTGAGTCAATGCTTTGTAGAACCACCTTTCGCTGCAATTACAGCTGCAAGTCTTTTGGGGTATGTCTCTACCAGCTTTTGCACATCTAGAGACTGAAATTTTTGCCCATTCTTCTTTGCAAAATAGCTCAAGCTCAGTCAGATTGGATGGAGAGCGTCTGTGAACAGCAATTTTCAAGTCTTGACAGAGATTCTCAATTGGATTTAGGTCTGGACTGACTGGGCCATTCTAACACATGAATTGCTTTGATCTAAACCATTCCATTGTAGCTCTGGCTGTATGTTTAGGGTTGTTGTCCTGCTGGAAGGTGAGTCTCAAGTCTTTTGCAGACTCTAACAGGTTTTCTTCCAAGATTGCCCTGTATTTGGCTCCATCCATCTTCCCATCAACTCGAACCAGCTTCCTGTCCCTACTGAAGAAAAGCATCCCCACAGCATGATGCTGCCACCACCATGTTTCACAGTGGGGATGGTGTGTTCAGGGTGATGTGCAATGTTAGTTTTCCACCACACATAGCGTTTTGCATTTAGGCCAAAAACTTCAATTTTGGTCTCATCAGACAGAGCACCTTCCTCCACATGTTTGCTGTGTCCCCCACATGGCTTGTGGCAAACTGCAAACGGGACTTCTTATGGCTTTGTTTCAACAATGGCTTTCTTCTTGCCACTCTTCCATAAAGGCCCGATTTGTGGAGTGCACGGCTAATAGTCGTCCTGTGGACAGATTGCCCACCTGAGCTGTGGATCTCTGCAGCTCCTCCAGAGTTACCGTGGGCCTCTTGGCTGCTTCTCAGATCAATGCTATCCTTGCCCGGCCTGTCAGTTTAGGTGGATGGCCATGTCTTGATAGGTTTGCAGTTGTGCCATACTCTTTCCATTTTCGGATGATGGATTGAACAGTGCTCCGTGAGATGTTCAAAGCTTGGGATATTTTTTTATAACCTAACCCTGCTTTAAACTTCTCCACAACTTTATCCCTGACCTGTCTGGTGTGTTCCTTGGGCTTCATGATGCTGTTTGTTCATTAATGTTCTCTAAACAAACCTCTGAGGTCTTCACAGAACAGCTGTATTTATACTGAGATTAGATTACACACAAGAGGACTCTATTTACTAATTAGGTGACTTCTGAAGGCAATTGGTTGCACTGGATTTTATTTAGGGGTATCAGAGTAAAGGGGGCTGAATACTTTTGCATGCCACACTTTTCAGTTTTTTTATTTGTAAAAAAATTGGAAAACCATGTATCATTTTCCTTCCACTTCACAATTATGCGCCACTTTGTGTTGGTCTATCATATAAAATCCCAATAAAATACATTTACGTTTATGGTTGTAACATGACAAAATGTGAAAAAGTTCAAGGGGTATGAATACTTTTGCAAGCCACTGTACATATATATATATATATATATATATATATATATATATATAGTCCTTCCTCAGGGCCATATGCAAACCTCATTATGACTGCACAGATTTCAATTAGCAAATGTAGCACAAGATTTATACCCAGGGTGTTCAGCACAACTCAGTAACAGTATATATGGCTTTGGGTTAGAAGCTGCGACTTCAAGTACTTCAGCAAGATTCAAACACATTAGTTAATTTCAGTCGGTGTTACATTATCATTTGGCTCATTATCATTTGGAAAATGGATATTAATCACGTCCAAATGAGTATTTGAACTTACTTCTAAGTAGCAAAAGTTAACATACTAATTATAACCTGCAGAAAACCTGATAATAGCCAAGTCATTCTGGGAACAAGGCATGTCCTCAATGTTGGAAATAGTTTGTGCAAAATAACAAGCTCATTACAAATATGTATCTTGGACCTGAGTAAATGACCCATGAAATCCTGTCTGCACATGAAATTCAAAACCTAGACATCCCTTAGATGGTTTACTGGCAGGAATATTAATAGAATGTGGGTGTATTATGCATTCAGCTTAGATATTAAAAAAAGTGAAAGAGGGTGAATAGTTTAAGAAAGCAAGGCAACAATTTTTCTGAATGGTTGTAATATGAGTCCCTCATTAAGTTCAAGTTCACATTTATTGTCATATGCACCAATTAAGGTACAGTGAGTGATATTTGAGTTACCATGCAGCCATACAATTAAACAAACACAATACACAATAGAACTTAACATACGTTTCCACCATAGTGATCAATGTGATGGAAGGCAATAAAGTTCAGTCAGTCTTGCTCCTTTTGTTCACCCGTGTTTGGGGCCTTGACTCTCCGCAGTCGCAATGGATGGAACTTGGAGTTCCCGAATCGGCCACTTTGTTACCGTAGACCGCGGCTTCTCGATGTTATAGGCCGCAGGCTGGCGGTCGGAGCTCTTCTCTGGTGATCCCCGGCAAAGGATCCCTTACTCCGCGATGGTAAGTCCACGCCTGTTGCTGGAAGCTCCGCAGACCGCAGCTTCACGATGTTAAAGTCAGCAGGCCGGCGGTCATAGCCTTTCTTCTGGCTCAGTGATGGAAGTCTGCACCGCGCCCGCTGCTGAAGCTCTGGGCCGTCTCCGGGAAAGGCCCCACCAATCCAAGTTCTTAGGCGACTAGGAGAAAAGCTGAAGGTAGGCTATTCGATAATATAAACGAGGATACTAAAAGTTTTTTCAGACATATAAAGAGTAAAGAGAGGCAAGTGGACATTGGACCGCTGGAAAATGATGCTGGAGTAGTAATGGGGAACAAAGAAATGACACGAACTGAGTATAATTATGCATCAGACTTCAGTGAGAACATGCCAGAAATGCAAGAAGGTCAGAGGGCAGAAGTGGGTGCAGTCGCAACTACTGAGGAGAAGGTGTTTGGGTAGCTGAAAGGTGAATGTCACCTGGACCAGTTGGCCTCCACCTCACTTCTGAAAGAGGTATCTGTAGAGATTGTGGAAGCATTAGTAGATGTGTAGATCTTTCAAGAATCATTAGAATCAGGAATGGTTCTGTCACTAGTGTAACTCCACTATGGGAACCAGGCAAAAGAAAGGAAGATTTTGGCTGGTTGATCTGACTTCAATGGTAGGTAAAATTTTAGAGTCTGGTATTCGGGTTAATGGTTCGGGCTACTTGGAACCCTTGATAAAATAGGTCAAAGTCAGCATAGTTTTGCCCAGGTGAGATCTTGCCTGACAAATCTGTTGGAATTCTTTGAGGAAGTAAATAGCAGGATAGACAAAGGAGAGTCTGTGGATGTTGTTAACTTAGATTTTCAGAAGGCCTTTGATAAAGTGCCGCAAGTGAGGCTGCTAAACAAGACAGCAGCCCATGGTATTAAAGGCAAGATACTAACAATGATAGAAAACTGTCTGATTGGCAAATGGCAAAGAGTGGCAATAAAGGGGGGCTTTCTGGGTGGCTGCTGGTGACTAGTGGTGTACCGCAGGGGTCAGTGTTGGATCTGATACTCGTCACATTATTTGATAATGATATGGATGATGGATTGATGGCTTTGTTGCCAAATTTGCAGATGAATTGAAGGTAGGTGAGGGGCAGGTAGTGTTGAGGAAGGACTGTATTTGACAAGGTTCCACATGGTAGGCTGCTCTGGACATTTAAATCTCATGGGATCCAAGAAGAGCTAGCTGGCTGGATAGAAAATTTGCTTCATGGAAAAAAGCAGTGGGTGATGGTGGAAGGATGTTTTTCAGACTGGAGGCCTGTGACTTGTGGAGGCCTGTGACCTGAGGGTCCACCTGGGTCCATTACTGTTTGTCATTTATATCAATGATTTGGATGAGAACACACAAGGCATGATTAATAAGTTTGCAGATGACACTAAGATGGGCAGTATTATAGATAGTGAATCATAGATTGGAACAGGATCTTAATTGATTGGGCAAGTGGGCTGAGGAATGGTTAATGAGAAGTGTGAGGTGTTGCATTGTGGTAAGTCTAACTAGGACATGATTACACTGAATGGCGGGGCTCTGGGTTGTGTTTAAGAGCAGAAGGATCTAGGAGTGCAGGTACATAGCTCCTTAAAAATGGCATCACAGTAGATACTGTAGGCTGGTCCAAAAGGCATTTGGCACATTAGCCTCCATCAATCAAAGAATTGAGTATAGAAGTTGGGAGGTCATGTTACAGTTGTACAAGACATTGGTGAAGCCACATTTGGAGTATCATGTTCAGTTTAGGTCATCCTGTTGGAGGACGTATGTTGTTAAGCTGGAAAGGGTGCAGAGAAAATTTACAAGGATGTTGCCAGGAATCGAGGGCCTGAGCAACAGGGAGAGGTTGGGCAGGCTAAGACTATTCCTTGGAGCACAGCAGGATGATCACTCATCTTATAGAAGGCTACAAGATCAAGAGAGGAATAGATATTGTAAATGCACTGGATCTTTTACCCAGAATAGGGGAATCGAGAACTGTATGGTACGAGCTGCCGGAGGAGGTAGTTGAGGCAGGTATTATCACAACATTTTAAGAAACATTTAGACAGATACATGGATAAGAAAGGTTTAGAAGGATATGGACTAAATGCAGGCAGGTGGGACCAGTGTAGATGGAGTATGTTGGCCGGCGCAGGCAAGTTGGGCCAAAGGGCCTGTTTCCACACTGTATGACTCTATGACTAAGCATAGAGTCTGCAGAAGGATTTGGACAGGTTGGGAGAGTGGGCAGATGGAATATAGTGTAGCATCTGTGCCATAGCTATGAAGGCGTAGACTATTTTGTGAATAGGGGGCGGATTCAGAAATCAGCAGTGAAAAGGGACTTGGGTGTGCTGGTGCAAAAGGACAGTTTGCAGATTGAGTCGGTAGTAAGAAAGACAAATGCAATGCATTCATTTCGAGAGGACTCGAATATAAAAGCAAGAATGTAATCACCAGCTTTGTAAGTTGCTGGTCAGGCCTAATTTGGAATAGTGTGAGCAATAAGTGAGTTCGGTATTCCGACTGCGCATGCCCAGGTCATAGGTCACTAGGTATAAAACAGTCTTGGCAACGGTGGTGCTGCATTGAGTGCAGGCTTGCGTTTCGTCCGTAGTTGGGGTCGTGGTCGGCTCTCCGTCGCTGCGGGTGTTGTTGAGTTGCCATTGGGCCATTCCCGTCCTCTCCCCGGTGTCCCGTCCCTGTCTGGAGGTGTCCGGGTTGTGCCGGCAGCCCTCCACCTCCACCCCCCTCCCCCTCAGTCCTGCTGAAGACGGGAAGCTGCTGGCTGAGCGGCTGACTCGGAGCCGCTGCTGCTGGAGTCGTCCTGGTCGGAGAGCGAGTCTGTGGCTATTGGCAGGGCAGGCACCCGCTGGAGCTGTTGGTGCTGCTGCCAGCAGCAGCAGCGACCTCCTCCCCCTCCCTTTCCCAGCCTCAAGCCCAGAGTCCAGACCAGCTCCAACTCCAGGTCGGGGCTGAAGCGGGTGGTGTGGGGCAGAAACCGGTGGTGTGCAAGGTACGGCTTGTACTTGGGGTGGCGGCTGAGGGAGTGCAGCTCGGCCAGGCCGTGGTTCCTTCAACCACAGGCCCGGCTCATCCGGAGAGGGAAGGTCACCGATCCCGGCCCCTACTCACCCCATGGACCGGGAATCAGGTCAACAGCGGCGGCGACACTGGACAAAGAGGAACCCGGGGGGTCTTACCTTCCGAACCCTCGAGGTCGGCTGCAGAGGAACGAGAGCTGAAGAGGGACAGGCAGGGAGCGGGATATCGGATCTCAGGACGACTGGAATAGAGGCAATGGCTACAGCGGGCCTTTGTTACCAAGGCCTTTGTTACCTGCAGCTGGGACTGGGAAATGGCACCAAAATGGTGCCCCGTGCATGCGGACACAGTGGGCTGTTCTATGCATTCTGTACTAACTGGGGTGATTTTGCTCACGGACAAACATAGTCTGCTGAGCTGTATGCAAAAAAAATGTATTTCACTGTACCTAATACACGTGACAATAAAGAAACCATTGACCATTGAACTATGTAAATGTTAACCAGACTGTCCCTCACCAATATGTGGTGGAATTACACACAATTCAGTGAATTATTCAACAAATGATTTCACATTAGACTATCAACAAATGTCTGGATGCCAAATAAAAGGGATTTTTTTCCTATCCTCAACAAAATTGCAATTTTGGGTTAACATTGTGGTAAGTGACAAATGCAATCACACTTGTGGAGAGAGGATTGCACGATGTGTGTACAATGTGGATTGTACAGAACCCAGGACAGGTCACAGCTCAGTAACACATCAGGAATTGATAGTGACGGGCAGTTTTATCTGAAAACGTCACGCACCCTTGATGTACAAACAAGGAATTGCAGATGCTGATTAACAACACAGAAGGGCGCAAAGTGCTGGAGTAACTCAGTGGTTCAGGCAGCATCCCGGGAGAACATGAATACCAGACGTTTCAGATCGTGACCCTTTTTCCAGTCTGGAGAGGGGACACAATCTGAAACGTCACCCATCCATGTTCACCAGACCCGCTGCCTGACCCGCTGAGTTACTCCAGCACTTTCTGACCTATTGAGTTACACATCCTTGATGTACCAAGCTCAGGTATAAAGTTAAATATTCTACACAATAACTGCTTTAATCATTAAAAAAAAAGCACACACTGGAGAAGAAAGTAAAATTTTCCTCCCCATTCTAATCTCAACAATCTTTAATAATGTTGTGACTGACAGTGCCGGACAATATTGCTGGCCTAATGTCACCAGGAACTAGGTTATAGGCACAGTCTATAACCTAGACTGGAGTAACTGCTGATTAACAACAGAGAAGGGTGCAAAGTGCTGGAGTAACTCAGCGGGACAGGCAGCATCTCTGGAGAGAAGGAATGGGTGACGTTTCGAGGCAAGACCCTTCTCCAGAGATGCTGCCTGCCCCGCTGAGTTAATCCAGCATTTTGCGTCTATCTTCGGTGTAAACCAGCAGTTCCTTCCGACACATAGGAACCAGGTTAGAACTGCTTGGTCACATTTTTCAGCCAAGTCTTACAAATACACAAGAGAATTTCCATGTCTTCTTTGCAAAATTGCTCCCACTGCTTTGGCCACTGTAACCAACTGCTGGTTATCTCAATGCGTTTCTATTCTGTGTGCTTCAGTTGATTCTTTTAGCTTGCTGGCATAGCTGCTGATGACTATGCAGTTCTCTCTTATTTCCTCATGTGCGAGAGACAGCTGGATCAGTGTCTTCCAGCCAGCACTAATTTTACCGCCACTTGTGGCTAAAGTGTTATGCATTCCTTGAGGGGAAAATAAGTCTCCTTATTAGTACAACACAAAGAGCTGGAGGAACTCAGCAGATCAGACAGCATATGTGGGGGGAATGAACAGGTTTTGAATGGGGACCCTTCTTCAGACTGTTTGGAGAAGGGAAGGAAAGCTGAAAAACAGGTGGTGGCGGGATACATCTTTGTAATTTTGTCAGAGTTTCCTTTTAGCATTAATAAGACACCACAGCTAGTATCATGAGTGGGAAATTATGAGACTCAAATAACTTGTGAGCCACATTTGATTATAACTCAAACTACAAGACAAAGGCAGGAACAGAGCACATTAAGATCTTTGCACATCGTTCTATATCAACTTCGATTCTATTAGCCATACGAACAACCAAAGTGAACCAAGTGTCATGGCACGGGAATGGTTGTCCAGAGGCGGCCCTTAGCTAGAGGGATAAAAGGCAAGGGTTTGAGTGCCATCTTCCTCTTGCGGACCTCTCTGATGACAAGAAGGACATTATTAAAAGTTCCTCCCGAAACACCTGGCTCCTCGCTTTCATTTCGAGACTTTCGCCCCTCACTGGTTAAAATATCAAACTCAATTTCAAACACCCTTCTCTGCACCCTTTCCAGCTTACTGGCATCTTTCCTATGGCATAGTGACTAAAACTGAGCACTATTGGATAGATTTGTATTGAAGAGATTAGTAGTCACCTTACTTTTGAATGTTTACTGAAGTTGGAAGATGGCCCATTGACTTTGCAGATGACACTTTCATTCAGGAAATAAAGAATTACTGTGAGCGATTTTCCAAATAAAGTAATTTTACCTATATTTGCCTGTGCAGCATATCAAAACGTTATCGCCTGATGTTGTATGGGAGAGGGCATACAGATGTTTACAGGTGTGTCAGAGGTTTACTCCGTTCACCGGTGCTTACTGCTAAAGTGCTTACTGACTCAAACGAGGAGAATATGTTGATCACGTCAATTTTGGCTTGTTGCAGAAAATGCCTCTAACGACAGTGAGTTTATAGGGTTATGTGCCATTTCCAACAGCCCCAGCCATATTAGTCTAGTTTAGTTTAAGTGTATTTATCATAATCGGATCAAGGTGAGGTTCTGACAGTAGTTTAGTTTAGTTTAGTTTAGTTTAGAGATATATTGCGGAAACAGGCCCTTCTGCCCAAAGAGTCCGCACCGACCAGTGATCCCTGCACATTAACACTATCCTACACACACTAGGGACAATTTTACATTTTATACCAAGCCAATTAACCTATAAACCTGTACATCTTTGGAGTGTGGGAGGAAACCGGAGATCTCGTAGAAAACCAACGCGGTCACGGGGAGAACATACAAACTCTGTACAGACAGCACCCGTAGTCGAGATTGAACCCGGGTCTCTGGGGCTGTGAGGCAGCAGCTCTACCACTGCACCACCGTACCGCCCCATTTGTTGCTTTCACCTTCCCTGCTCCAGCTGCTAATGCATATTCCACCATGCATATCTGTCCCTTGTTTAATCTTGCTCCTGCGGTTTTGTACACTACATGCAAAGCCACACAACTGGCCATAACTATTGTGATGGAAGGAACTGCAGATGCTGATTCACACCGAAAATAAACACAAAAAAGCCTGAGTAACTCAGCGGGACAGGCAGCATCTCTGGAGAGAAGGAATGGGTGACATTTTGCATCGAGACCCTTCTTCAGACTACTCCTGGGTATGGAACCCCTAGATTTCCAGATGAATCATGTAGGATGTTCTTTTAATTTGTCAATGACTCTTGTTATTATTGATATTTCAGGTCCCAGCTTGTGTGCTAGGTTTACTCAAAGCTGAAGTGAGATTTGAAGAATGGAGTTGAGCATTTCCTTTTCAATCCATGACTGGCGTGGGACAAGGAAGACAATGGGTTGACAATGAAATGGTGACAAGGTATTTCTTTCCCACATTTCATTCACGATACTTTCTACAGGTGCATGGTGAATAATCTGGTTGCACCATGACCTTGTAGGGCAACCTCACTGCCCAAGAATGAATAAGGCTACAGCCAGGTCCTGCCAACTCCACCATCAAATGCATTTATATGAGACACTTCCTCAAGAAGGCAGCATCTATCTCTGGTGCAATGGCCTTCTTGCTACTTCTGCCAGGCAGAAGCCTAAAGCCACACACCATCAAGTTCAGGAACAGATACTCTCCCACAACTATCAGGTTCTTGTTGACCCAATGCCTAATCTTACATTGGCAAAGGAACATGATGCTCAAAGGACCGTGACAAAGGTCCCACCTCTGAAACTCCCATGGACTTGTTTCCAACATGTTTAGCACTGACATTTGTTTTTGCATTGGTGGACAAAAATGCTGGGGAAACTCAGCGGGTGAGCATCTATGGAGCGAAGGAAATAGGCGACGTTTCGGGTCGAGACCCTTCTTCAGGCTGATGTGAGGGTGGGGGGGGGGGGGAGATCTGGGAAGGAGAGGAGCTGGGAAGGGGAGGAGAAAGCCGGGACTACTTAAAATTGGAGAAGTCAATGTTGGGGTGCAAACTGCTCAAGCGGAATATGAGGTGCTGCTCCTCCTATTTATGATGGTCCTCACTCTGGCCATGGAGGAGGCCCAGGACAGAAAGGTCGGATTCGGAATGGGAGGGGGAGTTGAAAGTGCTGAGCCACCGGGAGATCAGGTTGGTTATTGCGGACCGAGCGGAGGTGTTGGGCGAAGCAATCGCCAAGTCTACGCTTGGTCTCACCGATGTAGAGCAGCTGACACCTAGAGCAGCGGATGCAATAGATGAGGTTGGAGGAGGTGCAGGTGAACCTGGAAAGACTGCTTGGCTCTTTGAATGGAGACAAGCGGGGTGATAAAGCGACAAGTGTAGCATTTCCTGCGATTGCAAGGGAAAGTGCCCGGAGAGGGGGTGGTTTGGGTGGGAAGGGACGAATTGACCAGGGAGTGGTCTCTGCGGAAAGCAGACAGGGGTAGAGATGGGAAGATGTGGCCAGTGGTGGGATCCCATTGGAGGTGGCGAAATTGTCGGAGGATTATTTGTTGTATGTGACGGCTGGTAGGGTGGAAGGTGAGGACAAGGGGGACTCTGCCCTTGTTACGAGTGGGGGGGATGGGGAGTGAGTGCAGAGTTATGGGGTATAGAAGAGACCCTGGTGAGAGCCTCATCTATAGTAGAAGATCTTGTTTTTGTCTTACAGAATTTATATGTAGCTCATGTATAATTGATGTTTTTATGTGTCGCCTGCGTCTTTGTGTCAATAACGCTGCAGCAAGCAAGATTTCCATTGTACCCGTACCTCACATTACGATGCACTTGAGAATTAATTCAACCTGGGTTGCGTTATGTCACTTGCAGTGTCTTGCTGGGTGGAACAGGTATGGCAACATCTGTGCCCACTCTTGCCGTCTGTCTCAATGTCACACTGCTGTGGATATGGGTTTCTAGCCTCTAAAGTGTTCTGCATGTCCTTGACAAGGTTTGTACATACCAGTCATGGTGCATTAATTCCCAAAAAAGCCTCCATGCTTCCAGCCTCAGCCCCAGCTCTCTCTCTAAACGTACGGAGCTTTCAGATGGAAGGTCACCAAATCAAAATATTAACCGTTTCTTTTTCTGCAGATGCCATATGTTTAACAATACCCGGGTGGATGTATCAGAACTTTTTCAGCAGGACGTTTCATATCCAGCGTATCAGAGAATGAAAAACATTGTCTTGCGGTGTTTCGTTTTAGAGATAGAGTGTGGAAACAGGCCCTTCGGCTCGCACAGACCAGCGATCCCCACACATTAACACCATCCAACACGCACTAAGGACAATTCACATATCTGTACATCTTTGGGGTGTGGGAGGAAACCGAAGATCTCGGAGAAAATCCATGTGAGAACGTACAAACTCCCGCACCCGTGGTCGGGATTGAACCCGGGTCTCTGGCGCTGCAAGTGCTGTAAGACAGCAACTCTACCGCTGCGCCACCACTGTATTCACACAATAACCTTTGTAACCTTTTAAACCTTTGAATACGTGATATGCAATCATGCAGAATTGCTGCAAATTTCAATAAATGACCTGAAAGTGAAATAATCCCAAATCCCAGTTTTATTTTGGAATGTGACACAGGAGTAAAGGCAATGCAGACATCAGACTATTCTTATGGGAGTGCAGATCTACTCAATTTGACACAACGGTGCTTTAAACTTAATTCCCTTTACTTCTCAGAGAAACATAGAAACTTGGACAATAGGTGCAGGAGTAGGCCACTCGGTCCTTTGAGCCAGCACCACCATTCAATATGATCATGACTGATCATCCAAAATCAGTACCCTGTTCCTGCTTTCTCCCCATATCCCTTGATTCCTTTAGTTCTAAGAGCTCTATCTAACTCTCAGCCATTCGATTCTATGAAGTCCAATCAGTAAATCAACAAAATATCTTTCAGTGATCGAAGTTTCAGTTCTGGAATTCACATCGGTGAGGCACCAGGGGCCACGTTGGGACAAGGCTGTTGACAGCATGATTGAAGAGTCTTGATTATTTATTGCAGCAGGTGTGAGCTACATTCTGAACCTTTCTATTTGCAAGCACATGAATGTTGGCACATCTGCCATTGCTGAAGCATCACACACCAGATGCCACCATCTGTTACAGATGCAAAACAAAGTTGAAGGAACTGAAAGACAGATATTAGCCTGAATCATGAAGATATTACTACCTATAATTGAGTTCACTAGTCTATAAATAGCTGCAGTCACCTGCAATTGCTGACTTATGGGCCTGTCCCACTTCAGCGATTATTTAGCGGACTGCCGGCGACTGTTAGGTTGCCGACAGTCGCCTAAAAAACCGGGAGCTGGAACGGCGACTGTCAGAGTGGAACACACACACATACACACACACACAAAGGCGGGGGCCAGGGCAAGCGGGGAGGGCGCTGTCTGAAATTCAAAGCCAAGGTGATACAGACACACAACGCAATGAACAGGAAGGTTGGCGTTGTAATTAAGATGGCTAGCACAGTGTACGGTAAGTCCTTTAAAAGAGAGGAGAAGGGGGGGGGGAGGGGGGGAGAAGGAGTGGAGACAACTTTTAAGAAACCAGACAACTTTTCATAAGCCAGAGATACACAGCTGTGAAGTTCGGCGAACATTTAACATTACCGGTTGGTTTTCCTTGGTTCTGAAAATTCCTGCTTACATTTTTTTCCCCAATGAGTCAATGAAAATGCCCGGTCAGCAAAGGCGATTAACTAAAACTACCTACGACTACCTTGACTACCATAACTACATGACGACTGTACCTACGACTACAAAAGTATCTATTTTCTCCATGGCGACCAAATTTTAGTTGCAGAAAATGTTTCAACATGTTGAAATATTTGCGGCGACTATACTGAGGCCAGAATGTGGGAACTCCTCGCGACCATGAAGGAGACTCACCAGAGACCACCAGCGAACATGTGGCGACCATGTGGCGAGCGCAGACTTGAGAGTTCAACCTCACAATCATGATGCTTGGGGTTGGAGATTGCAACCTTCACGTGGTCCGCCCTGTTTCGACGAATGCAATCAACCTGCCGTGCACAATCAAATAAGATCAAATAGAACAAGTTGTCCTGCAACTTCAGGCTGTGCACGCCATACGCAAGAAGAAGAAGATCATGATTCTGAACTGAAACTGTCCACAAACAGGACAATGTACGAAAAATTAAACCAATTATTTAAAAAGAAATGTTATTCAGTAAGTTTCTCTTCCTATGAGGGAGGGTATTGCCATCCTTATGTGCGCGGTATTAGTGGCCACATCTAAGTGGCCTGTGTTCATTCACAGAGAGCTATTCAACCGGGCGGCACGGTGGCGCAGCGGACGAGTTGCTGCCTTGTAGCACATGTAGTGCCTGAGACCCGGGTTCGATCCCGACTACGGGTGCTGTCTGTACGGAGTTTGTGCGATCTCCCCGTGACCTGCGTGGGTTTCCTCCGAGATCTTCGGTTTCCTCCCACACTCCAAAGACGTACAGGTCTATAGGTTAATTGTGTGTAGGGTAGTGTTAATGTGCAGGGATCATTGGTTGGTGTGGACTTGGGGCCGAAGGGCCTGTTTCCACGCTGTATCTCTAAACTGAACTAAACCACACGGATAATCAGAAGCAAGGTCAAACTTATCATTGCACAGCATTCTACTTGTTTTACTCTAGCTATTCCAATAAGGCAATTAGGAACAGGAAATCTGTTAGCCCGCAACCCTTTCCCCAGCTCAGAGATCCTAAGGCCAAATTTGGCTGTTTTCCACAATTTGTAGTGGGATCAGTTTATTAAGACATTAAAACATGATATTTTATTTTTCCATCATTACTTGCCAGTGTTCCCCATGGGTTGTTCATCAGAGTATTTTAATTTACTATTATTAGCTTTAATTGACCAGGCAGTGATATTTCCTTCTACAGATCTCCTTGGGGGATGAGAATGGGCAGCGATTCCAAGCAAGTCTTGCTGTGTAGTAGAGGTTTGATGCAGCTGCCCCTGACATTTGGCTCTCACTTGGGTAAACAAGATGCCCTTTAAATGTATTCTCAAACAACTAGCTGCACTGATCCCCTGCTGAACAGATAACTCTGTTTATGCTGCTGATTAGTTTATAGAGCACAAGGATTGCCAGAAGGGAGGACCAAAATAAAGATGGCAATGAGAAAAGAATTGGGTGATAAAATCTAATTTGCTGGAAGACCCTAATGTGTAGGGTCTGAAGAAGTGTCTCGACCTAAAACGTCACCCATTCCTTCTCTCCAGAGATGCTGCCCGTTCTGCTGAGGTACTCCAGCATTTTGTGTCGATCCTCATAATAACATCTAATTCTGAATTGGGAGGGCTGCAGAATTCCTTGTTCATGTCAATAAAATGTGCATCTGGAGATATAAAAAGTCAGTCACATACTGTAGTTCTATTTATTTCAGTGCCGTGTTAATAACCATTTCCAGGTCGATTTGCACCACTCCAAAAATGTGGCTGGCCATTTCTCAGCTGCATGGTTTGTCCATATCTGACATAATTAGTGAGTGAGACCGACTTCAGAAATGCACTATTTTCCATAGCTCTGTTGGACCTCCACTTGGGAAATGAGTTCAGCATGTCCCAACAGTGCCAGGTCTTGGACACTCATACCCACAAAGTTGTAATCGTGAATGGATCCCACGGTTCAGTACTGTTGCCCAAGTTCTATCCAGCAGGGCCAGTGGTAATGGTGGCATATGGAATGCTTGCTCTGTTTGTCGGGGCATTGAATATATGAGTCATGGATGCAGTTCTATCGGACTTTGGATAAGCTGTGTTTGGAGTATTGTGTGCAGTTCTGATCACCCCATTACAGGAAGGACACAGATGCTATTGGCAGGGTTCAGAAGAATGTAGCCAGGATTCTGGGGTGGTCGCTAAAAGGAGGCGTTCGACAAATTAGGTTTGTTTTCTCTAGAACGCCAAATGTTGAGGGAAGGAGTGATAGAAAATCATGAGGCAGATAGAAAGGGTAGATAGTTAGAATCTATTCCCCAGGGTGGAAATGTACAGACCAGAGGGCAGAGCTTTAAGATGAGAAGGGCAAGGTTTAAAGGCGAGGTGTTGGGCAGGCTTTTTTTATACAGTGAGTGTTGAGTGTTGGAACGTGCTGCCATGAGTGTTGAAGGGGCAGTTGTGATAGTGGCGTTTAAGAGGCTTTTAGAAAGGCATACGGACATGCTGGTGACAGGCGGGTATGGATCATGTACAGGCAGATTAGATCAGTTTAACCAGGCCTTGTGTTTGGTAATGACATTGTGGGCTGAATGTTATTTTGTGTTGTACATTTCTTTATTCTATGTTTAAAATTCTATGTTTAACTAGCTCCCGCACCTATGTTCCTGACCCTTTTTGATGCCTCAGGTAGATTGGTCCAAAGAAATACCTGTCATGGCAACTTTCGTTGTATTGAAATGTATCACATGTTACATAGACAGAAAGGTTCGGTGACACATGTTGGCAGGAAATAAGTAAGTAAGTAAGTACGTTTATTGGCCAAGTATTCAAATACATGGAATTTGCCTTGGTGCTCCGCCCACAAGTAACAACATGACTTACAGTGACAGTTACGAATGATTCAGAAAACACTAAACATTAATAATAATAAAACATTAATGATAAAACACCATTGATCAAGCATGTGAACCAACAAAATACCAGATTAAAGGGAGGCTACAGATTTTTGGCTGTTGAGTAGAGCAACTACTCGTGAAATAACTGATGGGGAATAAAGCAGCAGGTTTATATTCAGTGGTGTTGAATATGTATTTATCATCATCGGACCAAGGTGAGGATCTGACAATGGCAATGAGGATGAGCTGGGAATTGAGGAGTTCAACTTTGGAATCCGACATGGTGTTTGGTGGAGTTGGGGCATCTGGGATTAGAGGTTTGAATCTATTTGAGCCGAGTGGGGAAGCAAGTGTGGTGCGTGCACGTTGGGACGCGTGGTGAGAGGAACCTGATGCCCATGCAGTCAGCCTGGCACTGCGTGTTGACTATTAACACCAGTGCAGCTCACACGACAGTGATCATCATTCAGTGCTGGAGCTTCAGTTCAGGAGACTTTCAAAACACGTCCAGGGCGGTGGACAAGTAGATTATACGATGACTGATGCCGCTTTGAAGAAGCATTACGTGGTGCAAACAAATGCGACATTTGAATGAAAATGAATGTCCGACCAACGGACATGAACAGACCACGTGGGAGTGAGGACACCGCTGCCGAGGGAAGGGACAAATGAGGACACGGCGTGGGGGACCACCGTGATGGGGATGGAAGGGGGGGGGGAGAACAAAGGGGGACCTGGGGGGGGCAGAGTTTGTAACATTGTAAGCGCCCTTCACGGGCGACTGTTGCATATCTTGGCACAGTACGCAGGCAAAGAATTTCACTGTGACTTGTCACATGTGACAATAAATTTCAGTGGTCCAAGCAGGTGAGAAGCACATTAGGGATGAATTTGTGGTAATTGAGGAGAAAGCAGAGCCACTCATGAGTAGAGTAACTGCCCGAGCATCAGGTGTGATACACATTGGCATCAATGTGAGCTCATTGGTTATATGTGGACTTAAAGGAGTTCAAGCCAGTATTTAGACAATATACAATAAACAATAGATAATAGGTGCAGGAGTAGGCCATCCGTCCCTTCGAGCCAGCATTGCCATTCACTGGCTGATCATCCATACTCAGTACCCAGTTCTTGCCTTTTCCCCATAGCCCCTGACTCCGTTATCTTTTCCCAACTTGGCACCATTCTGCTGAGAATGGTGTCACCATTCTGCGAGAAGACCAATCTGCTGATCTCACGATTTTGTAAACCTTCATTAACTTTTCTAATATTCCACCGAATATTTTTGTAATATTCCACTTTTGTAATATTCCACAAAACGTGGTGCGCTTGGAGCAGAGGAGAATGGTGAGTAAGGTGGCAAAATCCTAGCGATTTAGGGTACCGTTTTTGCGAGCGAGAAAAAAACATAATGCAAACCGGTAGTGGTCAAGATGAGAGGTTTAGTAATAGTATAGATAGATGGGTCAAATGTGGGAAAATGGGAGTATCCAAGTTGGGGCATCTTGGTTGGCAGTGACAAATGGGGCCGAAGGTCTTTATCCGTGCTGTTTAACTTTATGACTGCCTTTTACTGTTAGTTGAATAAGTTGCTATTCACCAGTATATTAGAGGATAAATGAAAATAAATGAGAGTTCCAAACTTACATCGCCAGAGAAAGGTTCAATCCTGATTACGGGTACTGTCTGTACGGAGGTTGTACGTTCTCCCTGTGACTTGCGTGGGTTTGCTCCAGGTTGCTCCGGTCTCTTCCCACACTCCAAAGATGCAGGTTTGTTGTTAATTGGCTTCTGTGAATTGTAAACTGTCCCTAGTGTGTGGGATAGTGCTGGTCAGCATGGACCTGGTGGATGAAGGGGCCGCTTCTGCCCGATATCCCTAACGGCTAAAGTCAAGTCTGAAGTAAAGAGATAAAATACAGAGACATGGATGACTCCAAGCAATTAATATTTGGAAAAGACAATCTCCGATCATAGAGCACAATTTGTAAGTTTGGAGACTAGTTCAAAAACCCGACAGTCAAATATATTAAGACTGAAAACTGGACAGATCACTGACCCTTGACCAGTGATGATGTTTATGATCTTTCTGAGAGTTCAGGCTGACTGATGGGTTGAGTATTCTCAGTAAGGTGTCACCCTTACAGTTTGGGCGGCTGTGGGTGGCTGTTCAAGGTTAATGGAGAGAAGAACCTGGTTGAAGGGCATGGGTCCCTCTTCAAGAGACCGCCTGTGCCATTAGGAGCAGAATTAACCCATTCGGCCCATCAAGTCTACTCCGCCATTCAATCATGGTTGATCTATTTCTCACTCCTAACCCAATTCTCCTGCCTTCTCCCCATAACCCCTGACACCCATACTAATCAAGAATCTAGCTATCTCTGCCTTAAAAATATCCAATGACTTGGCCTCCACAGCTGTCTGTGGCAAAGAAATTCCTCCTCATCTCTTTCCTAAAAGAATGTCTTTTAATTCTGAAGCTATGACCTATAGTCCTCAACTCTCCCACTAGTGGAAACAGCCTCTCCACATCTACTCTATCCAAGCCTTTCACTATTTGGTCAGCCTGCTAAGGGTACCCGATCACAAACCAAATGGGTTACATCTCAGGGATCATTTTTTTCTAATGAGGCATGAGACATTTCTGGAGTACCGGCATACTCAATATGTGTGACATTTTTCATGCTTTTTAAACTGAATTTTTAATTGCAACCTGCAAAAAAAACAATTTCTATTCTTTAGTTCAGTCTCACCCATAACTTGAAATGCTTAAACTCCATCTCAGCACAGTTACTAACCACAGAGAGCAAAGTGATTCAAAACATGCCCACAGCAACGAATTCTGAAGGAGCTGTGAGAACTTATTTCATAATGAAAGTAGCAAACACTCGCACTTTACATCCAATTTTAGTTTAGTTTAGTTTAGAGATACAGCATGGAAACAGGCCCTTCGACCCACCGAGTCCGCACCGACCAGCGATCCCCTCACACTAACACTATTCTGCACACACTATGGATAATTTACAATTATTCCGAAGCAAATTTACCTACAAACCTGTACGTCTTTGAAGTGTGGGAGGAAACCGGAGCACCCGGAGAAAACTGATGCGGTCACAGGGAGAACATACAAACCCTGTACAGACAGTGGCCGTAGTCAGATTTGAACCCGGTCCTCTGGTGCTGTCAGGCAGCAACTCTACCGCTGTGTCACCATGCAGCAGCCCTTTTGCTTTTGCTGGGTAGATACTCTTGTAAAATGTCAAAAGATTGCCGCCAGAATGTGCACAGTCAGGTGACAGAACAACACTGAGACAAACAAAACTATTGACAGAACAACACTGAGACAAACTATTTAGAGTCTTAGAGTCATACGGCACAGAACCAGGCCCTATAAAACCATGCTGACTATCCCTAATCACCCCGTCTGTCCAAATGCACATATATCTTATCCCTCAGAATGCTCTCCAGCAACTTGCCTATCACAGATGTGATTACCTGTCTATAGTTCCCAGGCTTTTCCTTGCAGGCCTTCTTTAATAGAGGCACAACATTCGCCACCCTCCAGTCTTCTGGCCCCTCTCCCATCTATAACGATGGTTCGTGTATCTCAGCCAAGACACCGGCAATTTCTTCCCTAGTTTCCTGCAGTGTCCTTGGACATATCTGATCAGGCCCGACAGATTTATTTACCTTCATAAGCCTGAGGACATTCAGCACCTCCTAGGCTGTTGTAGGATCTGCTCTCAAGATATTTCCATTAACTGTCCCAAATTCCCCAGTCTTCATGTCCTTGTCCATGGGAAGAACGATGGAACATAGAACATAGAACAGGACAGCACAGGAACAGGCCCTTCACCCACAATGTGCCGAACACCATGCCAAATTAAACGGACCTCAGATTCCTCATGGAATATTAAGCTGCCAGTCCGCTTTCTGTAATGGCTGCAACGTCCCAGTCACACGTAACTAGCCATGCCCTGAGTTCATCTGCCTCACCCGTTAGGCCTCCTGCATTCAATCCAACAGTCCTTCCTCACTCCCTGCCATGCTCCTGCCTATGCAGCCCACTGATCTTTCCTTCATCACCATCCCTACTGCCTTCCAGCCTTTCACCTGCTTCAGTTTTACATTGGATCCCACCCCCTGCCAATCAACTTTCAACTCACCCGTGTAGGACTAGCTAACCTGCTCGCCAAGATACTGGTTCACTTCCAGTTCCAATGCGACCCGTCCCTCTTGTACAGATCATCTCTGACCCATAAGAGATGCCAATGGTCTAACAATCAGAATCCCACCTCCGTGCACCAAATCCTCAGCCATGCATTCATCTGTTCTATCTTCCTGCTCCTACCCTCTCTAGCATGTGGCACCAGGATTAATCTGGGGATTACTTCTCTGGAAGTCCTGCTTTTAAACCTTTTGCCTAACTCCTTATAATCATTTTGCAGGACCTTCTTACCTACCTATGTCATTTGTGCAAATGTGGACAACAACATCTGGCTGCTCCCCCTCGCCCTTGAGGATGTCGTGCAGCCACTCGGAGACTCCCTGGATCATGCCACTGCTACCAATGTGTTTCCTAGGTGTGAGCTTTCCTTGCAGATTTTGGTGGTTGGGTTTGTAGTTTTAAGAGGTTCTGCTGCAGTAATCCAAGTGAATAACTGGAGAGCATCTTACAGATGATGCACACTGCATCCATGGTGTACAGGATAGTGGAAGGGTGGTGGATCAGGTGCCAGCAAAGTGCTACTTTGCCCTGGAGGCTGTCGAGCTTCTTTAGTCACAATCCTATTTTCTACCTGCTAGATCGAGTCATAGAGTCATGAAGTGGTACTGCATGGAAACAGGCCCTTTGGCCCAACTTGCTCACACCGGCCAACATGTCCCAACTACACTAGAGTCATAGAGTCATAGTCATGGACACTAGACCCACTTGCCTGCGCTTGGTCCATATCCCTTTAAATCTGTCCTATCCATGTACCTGCCCAACAGTTTCTGAAACATTGGGATAGTCCCAGCCTCAACTACCTCCTCTGGCAGCTTGTTCCATACATCCACCACCCTATGTGTGAAAAAGGTTGCCCCTCAGATTTGCATTCAATCTTTTTCCCTTCACATTAAACCTATGTCCTCTGGTCCTTGTTTCCCCTACTCTGGACAAGAGACTCTGTGCATCTACCCGATCTATTCCTCTCATGATTTTATGCATCACTATAAGACAGCTGTATTCCAAGGAATAGAGACCCAGTCTACTCAACTTCTCCCTACAGCTCGGACCTCGAGTCCTGGCAACATCCTCGTAAATCTTCTCTGTACCCTTTCCAGTTTGACAACATCTATCCTATAACATGGCACCCAGAACTGAACACAATACTCTAAATGCAACCTCATCTATGTCTTATACAACTGCAACATGACCTCCCAACTTCTATACTCTTGATGAAATGCTTTTAGTTTGTCAGCAGGTGAATGACTGGACACAGGATAACCTACCTCCTCTGTGAGCAAGGCACTTGTGTGGCTGATTCATCTGAGTTTCCAGCTTGTAGTAGCCATTCAGCTTGGGGATGTTGATGGTGGGAGTATCAGTTCAGTTTAGTTTATTGTCACGTGTACTGAGGTACAGTGAAATACTTTTGTTACGCACTATCCAGTCAGCAGAAAGACAATACATGATTACAATCGACCCTTTCAGCGTACAGATACATGAGAAGGGAATAATGTTTAGTGCAAGGTAAGGGCCTGCAAAGTCCGATCAAAGATAGCCTGAGGGTCACCAATGAGGTGGATAGTAGTTCAGGACTGCTCTCTAGTTGTGGTAGGAAGATTTAGTTGCCTGATAACAGCTGGGAAGAAACTGTCCCTGAAACTGGAGGTGTGTGTATTCACACTTCTATACCTTTTGCCCGATGGGAGTGGGGAGAAGAGGGAGTGGCCTGGGTGCGACTCGTTCTTGATTATGCTGAGGCAGCGTGAGGTGTAGATGGAGTCAATGGAAGGGAGGATGGTTGTGTGATTGTAGCAATGAATGTAATGCCATTGAATTTCTGGGGTAGCTAGTTAGTCTCTGCTGTTGGTTATAACACTCAAGGATCATGATGTTTCTCGACATGTATCATCCCATGACTAGATCTTGCTGTGTGCAGGTATGTTGCAGTCACATTAGTTGAAGTACAGCACTGAAACCTGCAACTCACCGAGTCCACACCGTCCATCAATCATCCATTTACATGAATCCAAAAATAATCCAACTCAGGAGATCATGCTCGAGTTGAGTTTTGAGTGAAATCATGCACGATTATTCTTGGCATCACATGTGAGCCCTGACGTAGAGGAGCTGCAGTCCCAACCGGACCAGCGGGCCTGGTCTAGTCCGGCTCAAACGTTGAGGAGACGCTGCCCTGATCCAACATGGAGGCACGAACGAGTGCAGGCCTCACCTTCCTAGAGTGCCTGACGCTGTTTCCCGACCTCGAGACCCGACCAAGTGTGGGCCTAGAGCGCCTGACAATGTATCCCAACATGGAGGCCTGACTGCGCTCAGACATGGCCTACTTGAGTGTCTACCTGGGCCTGACCAGGGGCAGCCGTGCTCTCAGGAATATTTTCTATCTATCTTTGTTGTTCACCAGCATCTGCAATTCCTTCCTGCACATCCTCCCAGGAAATATGGAAAATGGATTGAACTGCAGCTGGGACTGAAACAGTCAATTAGTCACCCCCACCTCCCCATTATACTGCTAACTTATGGCTAATGAGAACAAACTGGATGAACATAAAGCTAGATTTACCTACCTTAGTGAACAAAGAGACCCCCGCGTGCTCTGTTTTTCAGAGGCATTGCTCACCTGTGTCTCACCTGCCCAGGCTATTCAACCTGAGAGCTTCTGGATGGACTGCACAGGTAAAGGGTGGAGGGGTTAACTATCTAATTCACTCAGCACTGTGCTTGGACATGGTGGCCTAGCGAGCTCCTCCTCCACAGAACTGGAATACCTTAACGTATTACTGCATCATGACTTCCTGACTTACACTCAGTCCTGACCTATGAGTGCAAGTCAATCTTAATTGCCGTCCCTACTAGTTGCCGCAGGAATTCACTTCAGCTATCCAGTTTACATCCAACTCCAGGCCAAACCTAAGCCCGCACGAGGGACTACAAATCATCGCTAATAGCGTTGAACGACTCATCATGGGGCCTTGTTCATAATAGCCAGGGACATCAGTTTAGTTTATTGTCACATGTACAGTGTACAGTGAAGAGCTTACAATCAGGACAACCTCACGAGTGTGCTGCCAAATTATGATCAGCTTGTCTCCTGCCCAACAATGGGCCCCAACACCCTGGACCACTGCTACATGACCATCAGAAACACGCACCGCTGCTTCCCCAGGCCGCACTTTGTACATCTGACCACACACTGTGCTTCTTCTCCTTGTTTACAAGCTGGACCTGAAGTGGGACGATCCAGTACAGGAGGTCTGGCAGTGCTGGTGTTGGTCTGGGCAAACAGACAAGATATTTTACGAGTGCTTTGAGTCAGTGGACTGGTCCATATTCAGAGCACCTACGTCACCTGGCGACAGCCTACGTATTCCTGGCGACAACCTACGCCATCCTGGCGACAAGCTACGACAGCACCTATATCAGGAGAAGACTAGCTACGACAAGCCCACGGTCGCCGTCTGTCGCCGAAATGTTTTGAACATTTCAAAATCCAGCGGCGACCAGAAAAACGCTACGACTTTTTGGGCGACTGTGGAGACTACTCGTGACCATACAGGCGACACCCCGGTGACTACGTGCCGACAGCCTAGTTGCCCGTAGCCGCCTAAAAAATTGCCGAAGTGGGACAGGTTACTTATCATATGTGACGTTTATTCAGAGTGGAGTAGCCGCTAAATCAAGTAATTTTACTTCGGAGTCACGTGAGTGACTACGTGAAGACCCCGTCCAGCACGCATGCGCGACATTAGCGTTCATGCAGTGCACCCGCGACGAACGGGAGTTCAAGGCGCTCCCGCTACAAATTGAAAAGTCGGGCCGACAGGTAAGTTTACCGTGGCCGTGTGTTTTTCTCTCTGTGGTCTTGTGTTCCAGGAAGAATGAGCAAGGCCCGAGGAAAGAAGTCTGCAGCTCGCCCCCGTTCATCCTCCGTTGAGGAATGCTCTTTGGAGGGGGGGCAAGAGGCGGCGGTTATAACTACCGAGCCGAGCCCAGCACCGCTAGTGCTGCCTGAGCAGCGGGCTGGAGGTACCTGCAGCCGGAACCGGGCGGTAGTGTCCAATGTTTCGGATGAAGATGCCTTACCGCTCGAGAGGGACACAGGCAGCCGCCTAAGCCGCATGGAACGGCTCATGGAGCAATTACCCCAGCGAGATCTGCTGAGAGAGAGCAGCAGCAGCCTCGCCAAGGGAGCTCAGGCACTCCCGCAGTGCCTTTTACGGCACTGGCCATTGCTTCACCTTCTTTTGAAGGCAGCATTGCGACCAGTCTGGGCTGGTCAAGAAGAGGGGTCACTGGCTGAAGATATCGGGAGTACGCAGGGTGTACAGGAACAGGAAGAGCTGCTGGGTGTGGTCAACCGCTACGTGGCCATTCCACAAGCGGGTCGGCCATTAGAGCCGAAACGTGCAGCCAGCATTAACCACCTGTCCTCTAAACCCCTCCAAGAACAGATGGTCAATGAGGCTCTTCAACTATATACAGCCCCAGTAAATTGTACATCATTGAATGTACCTGCTGTCAATAGCCAAATTTGGGGACATTTGGGGCAGAACATCAGAAACCTGGAGTTGAAGCTCCAGAAGATCCTTAAACTCCTGACTGCAGGAATAACATCTTATGCTCGGTCCATTGATGGTGCGGACATCTCCACAAATCAGCAAGACACATTAGCTCTGCTGTGCACCACTCAATATGAAATAAATAATTTGCGAAAGGAGATTATCAAGCCTGCCCTCAACCCTAAATTTGCGGGACTTTGCAAAACACCGGGGTCAGAACCTCCTATTCTGCTCTTTGGGAAAGACCTTCCAAAAAAGGTGAAAGACCTAGAAGAAGAATCCGAGACCTTTGGTCTCGTGAGGGCAGGTTTAGGACCGAGCAGACCCAACAAACCCAGGCGGCAGTACCCCATGGCGTCCACCAGTCGTCGACCACACTATGGGACTGGTGAAAGCTCGGGGTCCGCAACCATTCCCCGTAAGCCTTTTTTAGGCCAGGGCCCAGAGCGGACCCCATGGAAAATGCGCCACCCCCAACAACATCGAGATCAACATCAACCCTCTACAGCCCAGCAGACGCCTCATCGCCCAGCGAAGAGGCAGAAGAAGCACCAATAACCATGGAGGTAGGTGGGTCTGGTTCCTCTCAGCATATGTGCAGTAGGGGCTTTGTACTAACTTGTTTGCACTTGTTTTTGGATGCATGGGAATCCATCACTAGTGACAAGTATATACTCAGCAGCGTTCATGGCTACAAAATTGACTTTGTCCATAAAAATTTTCCACCAGTTCAGCATATGCCCAAAAGGGTATTCACCCTCTCAGTCAAGGAGAAACAAGAGGGTCAAGCTGAACTGATGAGGTTACAAGCTAAAGGTGTCATTGAAAGAACAAAACATGAACCTTTGGAATTTGTGTCTAATATTTTCACTAAAATCAAAAAAGATGGTGGACGACGCATCATCATTGACTTAACTACTTTGAACAAGTCTGTCAGGTATATACATTTCAAGATGGATACTTTTGAAACAGCCAGACTATTGGTTTCTACAGGGTACTTTCTAGCAAGCATTGATTAAAAGATGCCTACTACTCAGTACCCATACACAAGGAGCATCGAAAATATTTAAAATTTATCTGGATGAAAACAGCTATGGCAATATAAAGCCTTACCAAATGGGCTAACCTCTGCTCCAAGGTTGTTCACTAAAATCTTAAAACCTGCCTTGGCATTATTGAGGAAACAAAAGCATATAGTCATGGCGTATTTAGACGACATTTTAATAGTAGGGAAAACCTTGGAGACAGCCATTCTGGCAGTAGCAGCCACCAAACGTTTGTTTGAAACTTTGGGGTTTGTCATACATCCAGATAAATCCAATCTTACACCGTCCACTGCCATGGACTATCTTGGATTTACGATTGATACTGTTCACATGATTGTAACTCTGCCGAAGGGGAAAGCATCAGAATTGGCGCTATCATGCAACGAACTCATGAATAAACATCAGCCAACCATACGGGAAGTAGCTAGAGTTATTGGCAAAATGGTAGCAGCTTTTCCAGCTGTACAATTTGGGCCTTTGCACTATCAAAATTTGCAAAGAGCTAAAGTGCATGCACTAAAGCAAAACTCAGGTCACTTTGACCGAGCTATGAGTTTAACTGCTAAATCCATTCCAGAGTTACAATGGTGGGCAAGGAACGTAAGACTCAGCTCCAGTCCCATAATGATCACCAACCCAGTATTAACCATTCAAACGGATGCCAGTGCTTTGGGCTGGGGAGCAACTAACATGCAATCCAGCACAGGGGCAGATGGACTAAATTTGAATCATCTTGCCTACAGACACGGGGTATCAACTATTTAGAAATGTTGGGTGCGTTTTATGGGTTAAAAGCATATTCATCTAATACGCATCATGCACATGTCCGGTTGCAACTAGATAATACCACGGTGGTGGCTTATATCAATCACATGGGTGGTGTAAAGTCGATATCGTGTGACAATTTGGCCAACCTAATCTGGCAATGGTGTGTTAAAAGCATATTTGGTTATCAGCAACTTACCTACCAGGTAAGCAAAATACAGTGGCAGACACCAGGTCACGTAGATTTTAATGATAACATCGAATGGATGTTAAATCCCAAAGTATTTGCTGAAAATTACAAAGCAATATGGCACACCAGATATCGATCTATTTGCATCCAGGCTGAATCACCAGGTACCAACGTATGTCGCTTGGGAACCAGACTCTGAGGCAGCAGCAGTTGATGCATTCTCGCTGCATTGGGGGAAAATGTTCTTTTATGCTTTTCCTCCCTTCTGCCTCATCAGTCGGGTATTACGCAAGATTCAATTGGATTCCGCTTCAGGAATCTTGATAATACCTGACTGGCCTACACAGCCATGGTTCCCAGTGGCTTTCGACATGGCTGTTGAAACACCGTTGGAATTCCCCAGCAGTCGACAGTTATTAATCCACCCAGTGTCAGGCATTAGTCACCCGTGCCATGACAGAGTCAATCTCCTGGCTTGCAGATTCTAAAAAGACCTCTACTGGGCCTGGGACTGTCTGAGGACGCCATCAACATGATGACCGCATCTCACCGGGAGTCCACCAGGAGACAATACCTGACCAATTATAGGAAAATGGGAACGGTATTGCTCCAAAACAGGAACTACCTACACTACAGCTACAGCCACCAGTGTTGTGGAGTTTCTGCTTGGATTACATCGGGAAGGACTCAGCTACAGCGCCATTAATACAGCCAGGAGTGCGTTGTCAGCTTATTTGGTTCCAGCAGCAGGACAACTGACTTTGGGGTCCCATCCACTAGTGGTCAAAATCATGAGGGGCATTTTTAACACCAATTCCCCTAGGCCTAGGTACACTCAGATCTGGGATGTCAGCATAGTACTGACGTACCTTAGGGGATGGCCACCACCCAGGTCACTTACTCTGGAACAACTTACACTGAAATCAGTCATGCTCATGGCACTAGTGTCAGCTCAAAGGGTACAGTCCCTCCACCTTCTGAGGCTGGACAGCATGACAGAGTCATTGGACTGTATCACATTTCACATTCAGGGCTGGGTCCAAACAAACTAGACCAGTACCACGCCTCCAGTTATGGAGTTCCGGGCATATTCACCTGACCCACGGTTGTGTGCCAAGACCCATCTCGCCAACTACATAGACACATATAATTTAAGAGGGAGAGAAAAAGCCTTATGGATAAGCCACAAGAAGCCTCATGGTCAGGTGACGAGCTAAACCATTTCAAGGTGGCTCAAGCAGGTGCTTAAGTCCGCGGGAGTCGATACTAATGTGTACAAATCTCATTCCACCAGGGCTGCATCTACGTCGGCGGCTAGGCGAATGGATGTGCCTATGGACCATATTCTGGCCAGAGCAGGATGGTCCTCGGAAAGAACTTTCCAAAGGTTTTATAATAAGCCGCTGGCGGAGCCTGCTACATTTGCAGACAGAATTTTAGAGTCTGCAGATAATATTTAATTTAAGCCCGGGGAGCTCTCTGTTTTTTGTTGTTATTAATAAACCTTTTTTTGTTCACAAACAGAATTATTGTTGATTGTATAACATGCTTCCTCCCTCTAAGGTCTTCAGGCAGTGAGTGAAGCATGAGCTGGTTCACGGTTCGGATTCACAGAGCTTTGAAGTCTTCACGTAGTCACTCACGTGACTCCGAAGTAAAATAGTAAGATTAAATGAGAACTTACCAGTTCGAAGTTTGATTCTGTATTTTATGAGGAGTTACGATGAGGATTACGTGCCCTCCGCTCCCACCCTCTATTATACAGATCAACTGGTAATTAAGTTCTTATTTTTTCTTTACTATATTTATTTCAATTGTTGTGTTTTCTGTGAATCCACACCGCTGCATTGAAGAAATGTCGCGCATGCGTGCTGGACGGGGTCTTCACGTAATCCCTCATCGTAACTCCTCATAAAATACAGATCAAACTTCGAACTGGTAAGTTCTCATTTAATCTTACTATTTTATTTCGGAGTCCCGTCCAGCACGCATGCGCGACATTAGCATTCATGCAATGCACCCGCGACGAATGGGAGTTCAAGGCGCTCCCGCTACAATTTCAAAGTCGGGCCGACAGGCCGTGTGTATTTTCGTGGTCGTGTGTATTTTCTCTGTGGTCTGCTTTGTGTTCCAGAAAGAATGAGCAAGACCAGAGGAAAGAAATCTGCAGCTCGCCCCCGTTCGTCTCCCGTTGAGGAGTGTTCTTTGGAGGGGGGGGTGGCGAGAGGCGGCAGGATTGACTACCGAGCCGAGCCCAGCACCGCTAGTGCAGCCTGAGCAGCGGGCTGGAGGTACCTGCAGCCAGAACCGGGTGGTTGTATCCGACGATTCGGATGAAGATGCCACACCGCTCAAGAGCGGCACAGGCAGCCGCCTAGGCCAAATGTAACGGCTTATGGAGCAATTGCTCCAGCGAGATCTGCTGAGAGAGCAGCAGCAGCCTCGCCAAGGGAGCTCAGGCACTCCCGCAGTGCCCTTTACAGCACTGACCATTGCTTCACCTTCTATTGAAGGCAGCATTGGCGACTAGGTCTGGGCTGGTCAAGAAGAGGGGTCGCTGGCTGAAGATGTCCAGAGTACGCAGGGTGTACAGGATCAGGAAGAGCTGCTGGGTGTGGTCAACCGCTACGTGGCCACTCCACGAGCGGGTCGGCCTTTAGAACCGAAACTTGCAGCCAGCACTGACCACCTGTCCTCAAAACCCCTACAAGAACGGGTGGTCAATGAGGCTCTTGAACAATATACAGCCCCAGTAAATTGTACATCATTGAATGTACCAGCTGTAAACAGCCAAATTTGGGGACATTTGGGGCAGAATATCAGGAACCTGAAGCTCCAGAAAACCCTAAAACTTTTGATAGCAGGAATAACATCATATGCTCGCTCCATAGATGGTGTGGACATCACCACAAATCAGCAAGATACATTAGCTCTGCTGTGCACCGCACAATTCGAGATTAACAATTTACGGAAGGAAATCATCAAGCCTGCCCTCAACTCTAAGTTTGCAGGACTTTGCAAAACACCGGGTTCAGAACCTCCAATTCTGCTCTTTGGAAAGGACCTTCCAAAGAAGGTGAAAGACCTGGAGGAAGAGTTCAAGACCTTTGGTCTCGTGAGGGCAGGTTTGGGACCGAGCAGACCTAACAAACCCAGGTGCCAGTACCCCACGGCGTCCACCAGTCGCCGACTTCGATATGGGACTGGTGAAAGCTCGGGGTCCGCAACCATTCCCCGTAAGCCTTCTTTAGGCCAGGGCCCAGAGCAGACCGTATGGAAAATGCACCACCCCCAACATCAACATCAACAGCAACATCAACAGCAACATCAACCCTCTACAGCCCAGCAGACACCTCATCGTCCAGCGAAGATGCAGAAGAAGCACCAGTAACCATGGAGGTAGGTGGGTCAGGTTCCTCTCAGCATATGAGCAGTAGGGGTTCTATACTAATAGGGGGAGATTGCACTTGTTTTTGGATGCATGGGAGTCTATCACTAATGACAAATATATACTCAGCAGCATTCATGGCTATAAAATTGACTTTGTTCATGAAAACATGCCGCCAGTTCAGCATATACCCCAAAGGGTATTCACCCTCTCAGTCAAAGAGAAACAAGAGGGTCAAGCTGAACTGATGAGGCTACTAGCAAAAGGTGTCATTGAAAGAACAAAACATGAACCTTTGGAATTTGTGTCTAATATTTTCACTAAAACAAAAATAGATGGTGGATGTCGCATCATCATTGACTTAACTTCTTTAAACAAATCTGTTAAGTATATACATTTCAAGATGGAAACTTTTGAAACAGCCAGACCACAACCATGGACTATCTTGGATTTACGATTGACACTATTCGCATGACTGTAACTCTGCCGAAGGGGAAAGCATCAGAGTTGGCACAATCATGCAACAAACTAATGGTTAATCATCAGCCAACCATATGGCAGGTAGCTAGTGTCATTGGGAAAATGGTAGCAGCCTTTCCAACTGTACAATTTGGGCCTCTGCCCTATCAAAATTTACAAAGAGCAAAAGTGCACAAGCTAAAAAAAAACTCAGGTCACTTTGACCGAGTTATGAATTTAACTGCTGAATCCATTCCAGAGTTACAATGGTGGACAAGGAACATTAGGCTTAGCTCCAGTCCCACAATAATCATCAACCCAGTATTAACCATTCAAACGGATGCCAGTGCTTTGGGCTGGGGAGCAACTAACATGCAATCCAGCACAGGGGGCAGATGGACTAATTTTGAATCATCTTGCCTACAGACACGGGGTATTAATTGCATAGAAATGTTGGGTACGCACATGTCCGGTTGCAATTAGCTAATACCACAATGGTGGCTTATATCAACCACATGGGTGGTGTAAAGTCGATATCATGTGACAATTTGGTCAAGCTAATCTGGCAATGGTGTGTCGAAAGACATATTTGGTTATCAACAACTTACCTACCAGGTAAGCAAAATACAGTGGCAGACATCAGGTCACGCAAATTTAACGATAACATCGAATGGATGTTAAATCCCAAAATATTTGCTGAAATTACAAAGCAATATGGCACACCAGATATTGATCTATTTCCATCTCTGCTGAATCACCAGGTACCAACGTATGTCGCTTGGGAACCAGACTCCGAGGCAGCAGCAGTTGATGCATTCACGCTGCATTGGGGGAAAATGTTCTTCTATGCTTTCCCTCCCTTCTGCCTCATCAGTCGGGTATTACGCAAGATTCAACTGGATTCCGCTTCAGGAATCTTGATAACACCCAACTGGCCTACACAGCTATGTTTCCCAGTTTGGCTGTCGAAACACCGTTGGAATTCCCCAGCAGTCCAGAATTATTAATCCACCCAGTGTCAGGCATTAGTCATCTGTGCCATGACAGAGTCAATCTCCTGGCTTGCAGATTCTAAAAAGACCTCTACTGGGCCTATGACTGTCTGAGGACGCCATCAACATGATGACCGCATCCCACCGGGAGTCCACCAGGAGACAATACCTGACCAACATAAGGAAATGGGAATGGTATTGCTCCAAAACAGGAATTACCTACTCAACAGCAACAGCTACCAGTGTTGTGGAGTTCCTGGTTGGATTACATCGGGAAGGACTCAGCTACAGTGCCATCAATACAGCCAGGAGTGCGTTGTCAGCTTATTTGGTTCCAGCAGCAGGACAACAGGCTTTGGGGTCCCATCCACTGGTGGTCAAACTCATGAGGGGTATTTTTAACACTAATTCCCCCAGACCAAGGTACACTCAGAGCTGGGATGTCAGCATTGTGCTGACGTACCTTAGGGGATGGCCACCACCCAGGGCACTCATGCTGGAACAACTTACCCTGAAATTAGTCATGCTCATGGCACTAGGGTACAGTCCCTCCACCTTCTGAGGCTGGAAAGCATGACAGAGTCATTGGACTGTATCACATTCCATATTCAGGGTCTGGTCAAACAAACTAGATGAGGAACCACGCCTCCAGTAATGGAGTTCCGGGCACATTCATCTGATCCACGGCTGTGTGCCAAGACCCATCTCGCCATTTACATAGACACAACATACAACTTAAGAGGAAGAGAAAAAGCTTCATGGATAAGCCACAAGAAGCCCCATGGTCAGGTGACGAGCCAAACCATTTCAAGGTGGCTCAAGCAGGTGCTTAAGTCCGCGGGAATCAACACTAATGTTTACAAATCTCACTCCACCAGGGCTGCATCCACATCGGCGGCTAGGCGAATGGACGTGCCTATGGACCATATTCTCGCCAGAGCAGGATGGTCCTCGGAAAGAACTTTCCAAAGATTTTATAATAAGCTGCTGGTGGAACCTGCTCCATTTGCAGACAAAATTTTAGAGTCTGCAGATAATATTTAATTTAAGCCCGGGGGAGCTCTCTGTTTTTTGTTGTTATTAATAAACCTTCTTTGTTCACAAACAGGTTATTGTTGATTGTGATAACATACTTCCTCCCTCAAAGGTCTTCAGACAGTGAGTGAAGCATGAGCTGGTACACGGTTCGGAATCACAGAGCTTTGAAGTCTTCATGTAGTCACTCACGTGACTCCGAAATAAAATAGTAAGATTAAATGAGAACTTACCAGTTCGAAGTTTGATCTGTATTTTATGAGGAGTTACGATGAGGGATTATGTGCCCTCTGCTCCCACCCTCTATTATACAGATCAACTGGTAATTAAGTTCTTATTTTTTCTTTACTATATTTATTTCAATCGTTGTGTTTTTTCTGTGAATCCACACCGCTCATCAAAGAATGTCGCGCGTGCGTGCTGGACGGGGTCTTCACGTAATCCCTCATCGTAACTCCTCATGAAATACAGATCAAACTTCGAACTGGTAAGTTCTCATTTAATCTTACTATTTTACTTCGGAGTCACATGAGCGACTACATGAAGAAGGCCGTCAGTCCGCTGAGCACGTCATTTCGTTACAAGCTCAGCGCGAACAAGCCGACTGGCGGCAGCTCTGCTCTGTTCAGTGGTAAGTTCAACTCGAAAACGGTAAGTTACCTTTTTTCCAGGTTTTCTTCTGTTTTTCTTTTGCAGGACTCTCTGTTAGAGAGGTACTGCACGACTGGGGCGAAGTCCGGACGGGCCCCGGAACAGGCATGGACCGCGGGGAATCCCGGTCTCGGCCATGGATACCGGGACTGAGGGGAACCCGGCTACAGGGACCGCGGAGGTGCGGGTAGCCGGTGGCCGTCAGATGCCCCCGAAAGACACTGGCATCGTAGTCAGTGGCTTCCAGACTGGCTGTGGCTCCCCGGAAGGGGGTAAAACTACCACACACTGGCAAGGTTTATTGCCTGGCCAGGACAGTTCCCCCAACACACAGGGGGCATCTGCTCCAGACCGGCAGTGATTCCCCGGGAAGGGGGTTAAACTAAACACATGCCGGCAAGGTCTGCAAGCCAGGCCAGGAGGGTCCCATCACTCCACGACTGGGGCCAGATATATCCAGACCACTGTGGTTCCCCATGTAGGGGGTAAACCTACAGCAGTGGGGCAGGCCTGTGGAAGTCAGGCCAGGATGGACACCACCAACATATAGCGGTCAGCCGCTTCCAGACCGCTGTGGGTCCCCAGAAAAGGGGTCAAACCTAAGGTAAGACGGTCAGGCCTGTGGACTACAGGAGTCAGGCCAGGAGGTTTCCTGATGAACAGGATCCCCTCCTACATGGGTAACATTTTCAAATGTTCAAACCCACATGGAGCACCTGATGGAGAGGTGCTCCACAATGATATACAATCCAAAGGAGGGAGTTACCAGCCCGGGTAATATGGAGAAGCCGCAGGCAACGGCACCTGTTTCGGGCTGCACAATGTCTCCCTCTCTGAGGAGGGGAGTATTCAGGTCAGTTTCAGTCAGACCCAGAGCAAAAACCTGACATAGGGTCGCTGGAGGGGCCATGTCAGCGCTGGTAGCCTCGGGGGCCTGCGGCAGCATCTGTTTTCAGGGCTGCCCACGAATCTCCCGCTCTGTGGAGGGGATTGCGAGTGGTCAGTATGCAACTGACTTCAAATTCAAAGTATGTCCGTGGAACATACTGGAGCACATGCATATGGCTTCAACAGATACTCGCAAATGCTACAAGTGCCGGCAGTGAACAGCGCTATCCGGGTGACATTGGAGGGCATGAAATCCAGGAAATGAAACCAGCCGCCGAATCCTCTCTTCAGGTAAGACTTTTCCCACAGGTCAGACCAGGATGTGGAAGCAAAAGCTGTCGGACTAATCAAGGCCGACGATGAGCGAAGCTCCATCGGTAGGCGACAACACATCCCACGCCTCCATCGGGGACAGCGTTCACTGAAGCCGGTGGCAGCTTGAAAGCTGTGCACGGAAATATGGCCAGCGTTGTCTTTAGAGGCAGGCTCAGAATTATGGCCAGAGCCGTCTTACGAGGCAGGCTCAGTATGAGGAGAGTTTTCAGACCAAAGCCTAACGGCTTAGCATGGAGGTAGGTGGGTCTTGCTCTCCCAAGACATGGGTTTGTGAACCATTTACATGTTGTTAATATTTACACTTGTGTTTTTTTTTCTACAATTGACCATGCTTGTATGAGATTTAGATCTGAGTTTAATAAACGGATGATAACATGTGATTACTTTATACTGCACAACATACAGGTTCCAAGCAGGCTTGGAATTGGGGTCGGAGTTGTCTTTCGAGACGGGCCCAGTATTATGGGCTGGATTGCCTTTCAGGATAGGGTGAAAGATGCAGGATGTCACTCGTCCAGATTTAACTCCTATGCGCAGCATAGACTTTCAAAATGGGATACATCGTTATTGTCCAATTATTGATTCTATAGGAACTGTATGACAGGCATCGATCTCAAAGATGCATGCTATTCAGTTCCCATTCACAGGATCCACATGAGATATATTTGAAATTTATCTGGATGGGTCAATGCAACAGTAAAACCGTTGCAAATGGGCTAACTTCAGCTCCCAGGGTTATTTACCAAATTAGTTAAACTGGTGCTTGGGCTGCTCACAGCTCTAGAACTTTGTTATCACCTATCTGGATAATGTTTTTTAAATGCTGTATTTTACTAAATTAACTGTTGCAGCCCAAACAATATTTGAGGATTGGGGTCCTTTAATCCATTCAGTTAAATTTAAGTTGAGACCAATCAGAACAATTGAATGTTGGGATTACTTTTTATATCAATTTAACAGGGACTCCGCCCTGGGGCAGGAGGGTAAATTACCAGAAGCCTGTAACAACCTCGTTGTTATAAGCAGCAATCTACTCATTAAGTGTAATTGGCAATATAGCAGCTGTGTTCCAGCTGTGCAAATTGGGCATTATCAGTAAGAATTACCCCTCAGTACCATGTAGGCATTTGTTAATAGACCCAGGCCTATCCAGCTGAAGCTACCAAAGTCACATGGAGGCAGTATTCAGCATTACTCCAGTAGGTTTGGTCAGTTATCCTCAGTAATTACAAATTGATGCTAGTCCTCAAAGATGAGAATTATGACTGCCATCTCCAGTTAGGTGGATACGGTTTGCATCAGTCACCAATTTTCAGTTTGGTATCAACTACCTACAACACTAGATGCATCCTATAGGTTAAAGGTTATTGTGAGAATATGCATAGTCTGCATTGCTCAACTCCAAGTTCATATACCATGGTGATGGCATATGTTAGTCACATGGGTGCAAAAAAGTTAAACTATCCCATGATTTTACCTAAACTTGTTTGAGGCTAATTGTGTCATTAATGAATTCAATGACAACACAGTATGAATGTTGGATCACTATGTTTAAATGTCATCATGATTCGATAGAACACAAAATATTGATATTTTACACCCAGGCTCTTTTTCCAGTTGTTAATACATGGCATAACAGTGGCGAGAATACACTATCGCCACACTGGGGAGGAATGTTACTTGCATGACTTTCCTCCATACTGCCACTACAGTCGGGTCTTGCAATAAAAACCCAGCAAGACACCACTACAGGCGTTCAAACGGCCGAAACTGGCATACGCACCACGGGTCCCCCTAATGTTGGAAATTGGTATAGAACCTAATACGGTCATTCAAATACATAACACTTTGCTTGATTTCTGCCAATGACATGGGAAACCAGCCACTGCAAGAAAATCAATTAATTGACTAGCAGACTCTGAACGACTATGCCTACAGCTCGGTTTACCCGGCCGATCCATGTAGTGCACAATGCAGAGTGCAGGGGGCACCCATAAGGTAGTATTATTCCACTTCAGAAATGGGAACCGTTTTTGTTCTTATATACATGTTACTACAACACAGCACGGATACTGATGTCTTACAGTTCATTTTCACATGGATCTATGACAATAATTAAAGAAAGTGCCATTCACTATGCCAACATGCTATTCTCATCATATTTACTGCAGCAGTGGGACCCACACTGTCGGGCCTCAACGCTCCGATCTCCAGAATATAAAAGGATATCTTTAAATACAAGTTTCTCCCAGGCCCGGGAACACGGAAGTAAATGGGACATACTCGAAATGTTAACATTACTTCACCCAGGGGCTCCGGCTACATTCTAAGCATTAAGTAGCAGGCTCTCTAAGGTTCTTATCCCTCATGGCACTGGCCTCAGTGCACCGGTCCAGTCATACCGTAAATTGCGACTGGACAGGAATGTACATCTGCTAATATATAACATTTCCTCACTAGCTAATGTAATTGGGTACAACAATCTTCATAGAAGGTTACACAAAAAGCTGGAAAACTCAGCGGGTGCAGCACATCTAAGGAGCGAAGGAGATAGGCGACGTTTCGGGTCGAGACCCTTCTTCAGAGTCTGAAGAAAGGTGGGATTACGTGCCACCCACCGCTCCCAACCCTCATATTATTAAGATGATCTGGTAGTTCTACTCATCTCTAATCTTAACTATGTTCAATTCAACAACTGTTTATCTGTGGATTTACAAACACCGCCTTGCTTTGAAGATTGACGCGCTCAGCGGACTGACGGCCTTCTTCACGTAACGCTCACCATCGTAACTCCTCATAAAATCAAGATCAAACTCAAACTGGTATGTTCTCATTTAATCTTACAATGTGGATAATCTTATCACTATCACGCACTACTTATTTCATCTCGTACTAATATGAATGAGAGTAGAAAGCTGCATGTGTTTTGTAGAAGTGTCTCCGCAAGATTGCACCACACTGGACTAGGTTGGTGCATCTTACAAAAAATAAAAGGTGACAGCTGACATCAGGAGAGCTCCCTGGACACATTCAGTAGAGACTACAGTGCGCACAAGCACAATCCAAATGCCTCACATTGGATGATAACTACATCTAAGAAAGGTTGCTTTCTCCAGACCCTCATTTGAGGGGCACATTAGTAATGACAGCGTTGATAATGTCCTGGAGACATTGAGCCAGAGATATCAAAGTCGTATAGCACGGAAACAGGACCTTTGGTCCACCATGTTTGCACTAATCATCAACCGACCAATCCCACACTAATCAATTTTATTCCCCCCACATTTGTAGAGTGATAGAGTCGTACAACAGGCCCTTTGGCCCAACTTGCCAAAGGCAACCAACATGCCCCCTCTATACTAGTTCCACCTGCCTGCATTTGGCCCATATCCTTCGAAAATTATCCTACCATATACTTGCCCAATGATTTTAAAAGTTGTGATAGTACCTGCTTCAACTACCTCTGGCCATGTACCCACCACCCTTTGTGTAAATAAAGATGCCCCTCAGGTTCCAATACTTCCCCCCTCATTGCCCCCCTAAATCTTTTCCCCCTCATTTAGGCATTTCCCCTATCTATTGTTCTCTGATCTTATAAACCTCTATAAGGTGACCCCTCATCTTCCTGAGATCTAAGGAATAAAGTCATAGCCTGCTCAACCTGTCCCCATAGCTCAGGCCTTCGATTCCTGGCAACACTTATTGAAACATATACGATTATTATCCTGGCAACACCCTTTCCAGCTTAACATCATCTTTCCTATAACATGGTGACTGAAATGGAACACAATGCTCCAAATGTGGCCTCACCAATGTCGTGTACATCTGTAACATGACCTCCCAACCTCTATACTCAACACACTGACTGATGAAGGCCAAAGTGCCGAAAGCCTTCTAGATCATCCTCTGTACCTGTGATGCCACTTTCAAGGAACTATGCACCTGCACTCCTAGATCCCTCTGTTCCACAACACTCCCCAGAGCCCTACCATTCACTGTGTAGACCGTGCCCCGATTAGACTACCCCAAAATGCAACACCTCACATCTTTATTAAACGCCTAACCAACTGATTAAGATAGTGCTGCAATTTTTTAATAGCCAATATCACAACCTACAATGCCACCCACTTTAGTGTTCCCATGGTAGACAAAAATGCTGGAGAAACTCAGCGGGTGAGGCAGCATCTGTGGAGCAAAGGAATAGGTGAGGTTTCGGGTCGAGACCCTTCTTCAGACTTTAGTGTTCCGAACAACCTCTCCCCAGTACCTGTCGAATCTCACTGCTCAACCACACATTATAATGTAGTATAAAGAACAGTAGAGCATATAAACAGGTCCGTCTGCCCGTGATGGCTGGGCCAAACATGATGCTAAGACCATCACCTATCTGCCTGCACATAACTCATACCTCTCTGGTTCCTGCTTATCCATATACAGAAGTATTTTAAATGTGTATCTGCTTCAACTACCTCCCCCGACAGCGCGTTCCAGGCACTCACTACCCTCTGTGTAAAAAAATCATTCTGGCTTTCAGTCACTGAAAGTAAGCATGCAAGTACAGCAGGCAGTGAAGAAAGCTAATGGCATGTTGGCCTTCATAACAAGAGGAGTTGAGTATAGAAGCAAAGAGGTCCCTCTGCAGTTGTACAGGGCCCTGGTGAGACCACACCTGGAGTGTTGTGTGTAGTTTTGGTCTCCAAATTTGAGGAAGGACATTCTTGCTATTGAGGGAGTGCAGCGTAGGTTCACCAGGTTAATTCCCAGAATGGCGGGACTGTCATATGTTGAAAGAATGGAGCGACTGGGCTTGTATACACTGGAATTTAGAAGGATGAGAGGGGATCCTATTGAAACATGTAAGATTATTAAGCGTTTGGATACGCTAGAGGCAGGAAACATTTTCCCGATGTTGGGGAGTCCAGAACCAAAATAGGGGGGGGGCCCCCCCACCGTTTAAAGAATATACAAGTGGCCCAGCAGAAATCTGGGGTGACAGAGGAACACTGAAGGAAATCCACATTAGGCAGGAAATGGTGTTGGATAGACTGATGGGACTGAAGGCTGATAAATCCTCAGGGCCTGATGGTCTGCATCCCAGGGTACTTAAGGAAGTGGCTCGAGAAATCGTGGACGAATTGGTGATCATTTTCCAATGTTCCATAGATTCAGGATGAGTTCCTGTGGATTGGAGGGTAGCTAATGTTATCCCACTTGTTAAGAAAGGCGGGAGAAAAAAACAGGGAATTATAGACCAGTTAGCTTGACATCTGTGGCAGGGAGTCAATTATAAAACATGAAATAGCGGCACATTTAGATAGCAGTAACAGGATCGGTATGGAGTCAGCATGGATTTACGAAGGTAAAATCATGCTTGAATAATCTTCTGGAATTTTTTGAGGATGTAACTAGGAAAATGGATAAGGGAGAGCCAATTGGATGTAAATTACATGGAACTTTCAGAACAAGCATCTTGATAAGGTCCCCCACATAGGAGAAGATCAAAGAGGGCAAAATATAGGGCACAATGGTTTATTGGGGAAAGAGTGGCTGACTGGATAGAAAATTGGCTGCAAGAACAGCACAACAAAGAAAGTAGGGATTAACGGGTCCCCTTTCAGAAATTGGCACGGCACTGACCTAGTGGGAGTACCGCACAGGCTTCAGCTGCTGAGACCAGCAGCTATTTTACAATAACATTGATGAAAATTCTTAACAAAAGGGAAAATTCAAAGTAACATTAGCAGAATTTGCAAGATGACAAATACAAAGCGGGGTGGCAAGTGTGAAACTGTGAGGAAAGGAAATGCCCCTACGAGATTGCACAGGTGACTTGAAACCAGGTTGTGGTGCGATGGCCAGAACACTGCTGGCATAATGCATTTTTAATGCACGGATATAATGTGTTAATCCACTTTGGTGGAGAAAACCAAAGGAATGCGAATTAACTAATCTAAAATGGTGTCCAATTGGGAAAAAAAGGAAGGTAACAACGGGATCTGGGGGGCCCTTGTTCAATCCAGTCCATGAAAGTAACAATCCGGCGTACAGCAGGCAGTGAAGAAAGTGAATGGCATGTTGGCCTTTATAACAAGAGTAGTTGGGTATAGGAGCAAAGAGGTCCTTCTGCAGTTGTACAGAGCCCTAGTGAGACCACACCTGGAGTATTGTGTGCTGTTTTGGTCCCCTAATTTGAGGAAGGACATTCTTGCAGCGTAGGTTTAATTCCCGGGATGGCGGGACTGTCATATGCTGATAGAATGGAGCGGCTGGGCTTGTATACTCTGGAGTTTAGAAGGATCAGAGGGTATCTTATTGAAACATATACGATTATTAAGGGTTTGGACATGCTAAAGGCAGGAACGACCCAACCCCTTGCCAATGTTGGGTGCGTCCAGAAACCAGGGGCCACAGTTTTTAAAGTCTAAGGTAAATCATTTTAGAACGGAGATGAGGAAAAACACTTTTTACTCACAGAGAGTTGTGAGTCTGTGGAAATTCTCTGCCTCAGAGGCGGGTGGAGACTGGTTCTCTGGGATACTTTCAAGAGAGAAAAGCTAGATAGGGCTCTTAAATAAGATAGCGGAGTCAGGGATACGGGAGAAGGCGCGGAATGGGGTACTGATTGAGGGATGATCAGACCATGATCACATTGAAATGGCGGTGCGGCTCGAAGAGCCGAATGGCCCAACTCCTGCACCTGTTTGTCTATTGTCCATTGTCTATTGTCTATTGCTATCTGTTTGACTTTTCCCTTCCCTGCAGTGCTCCAGAGCCAGGCTTGACACTGCAGGCCGCACCACAGCTGATGTTACTGCTCTCTTGTGACCGGTCCTTTGCCAGCACTGTATCCATTGTTTTTTTTGTTAAACCTGTCGTCAAGGGACCAGCACATTCTACCTACTCTCATTCCTGGTGGTCACCCATCTACCTCTTGCGCGTAACTTAGGCGTGACCACGTCGCTGTAACGGCTAGGTTTTAGTTTTAAAATTTTAGTTTCAGGGATACAGCGTGGAAGCAGGCTCACCGAGTGTGGGAGGAAACCGAGGATCGGGGAAAACCCACGCAGGTCACGGGGAGAACGTACAAACTCCGCACAGACAGCACCCGTAGTCGGGATCGAACCCGGGTCTGTGCACTGTAAGTGCTGTAAGGCAGCAACTCTACCCCTGTAACCACCGTGCCGCCTGGAAGGTGATCATGACTATCCACATATAACTACCCCATTTGTCACTAATTTTCCGTGAGATTTATTCCCTCCCCATTTCTAACAATTTACCATTTACCTACGCTATGGGCACTTTACACCAACCTGCATATATTTAAGACGTGGGAGGAAACTGGAGCTTCTGAAGGAACCCCATGTTGTCACAGCAAACACCAAGTAGAGAGCGATGGAGGTCAACATTCACCCTAGGTCATTGGCCGTGTGAAGCAGCAGGTCTACCTTCTCCCACGCTGTACTCACACTCAAGCTGAGTTGAGGATTTCACAGCAGGGGGTATAAGATTACCTGTTTATGCTTTGTGGCATCTAGCCTGTTCCTACAGACAGCAGACAGCCTGTTCCTACAGACAGCAGACAGCCTGTTCCTACAGACAGCAGACAGCCTGTTCCTACAGATTCTCAGAGAGATCGCTCTTCTATGCCTTCTAGATAAACAATGTATTCACAGACGTAGATTTTCCTCGGCTGAAGTATATGCAGTTTGGAGGCAGACGTTCAGCTGTGGTCTGGTTCCCGCACTGTCCTCTCTCTGGAAGCCAGTTTCATGTTGACTCTCAGCTCCTTTGCCACAGGGTTTCTCAGCGGCTGCAGCAAATTTCTGCTGTGTTGTCCAACACATTCCTCTCTCCTACATCAGAGAGATCACCCAGGCACAGTCTTCATGGAGGAATGGCACCATCTAAATAGATTTTGATGACAAGACTGTGATGCCAGGGCAGTGGTGATTTGCCAGCATAGTGGCGTTGACAGCCATTGACAGCACTGGGCTGGGGACTCCATTGCCGAGCCGTTTGCTGCTTTCCCCAAGGTCTCCAAGATGCTCCCAGTGAGCACTTGCAGTTCCCCGGGAGCAGTGGGATGCTGCATATGTTCTCCTTCACCAGGGAGATGGCACACAGCAGGTTGCACCTCATCGCTGACAGAGAACTGCCTTGTTTGAACAGCTTCACCCCAACAGGAGCATCTGCACGACATGTGGGAACTACAGTCATTCAATCTGCTGCCGCAGTGACGTACCCCCTTCACCCCAACCAACTCCACATGAGCAGAGTCCTGCTGCAAGGGTACAGAGGGGCAGGTTGGAGGTGAAGATTGAACACACCACTGATTAGTTTGATTTAGTTTATTTCAGTTTAGTTTATTGTCACATGTACCGAGGTACAGTGAAAAAGCTTTTGTTGCGTGCTAACCAGTCAGCGGAAAGACAATATACGATTATAATTGAACCATTCACAGTGTATACTGTAGATCCATGATAAGGGAATAACATTTAGTGCAAAATAAAGCATGAGGCATCGAAGATAGTCTGAGGGTGAACAAAATGCTCACTTTACTTGAAACACACTGCATGTTGCTTGGAGGGTGCAGGGCAACCTGAAACTGCCAGAAATAAAGGCTACAGGAGTCAGCAGACTCTCCTGAAATGATGAAGGAAACAACAGAGTAACTCAGTGTACTTTCACTCCTGCTGTGATAATGGCCAAAAGCACTCATTTCCACTGGCGAGACAGGATGCGGTGTAGAAAGCATTTTATCGGGATGTATCACAGCTTGGTTTGGGAACAGCTCCTTCCAAGACCGCAAGAATTTGCCGAGAATTGTGGACGCAGCCCAGACCATCACACAAACCAACCTCCCTTCCATTGACTCCATTCATACCTCACGCTGCTTCAACAAGGCCAGCAGCATAATCAAGGACGAGTCACACCCTGGCCACTCCCTCTTCTCCCCTCTCCCATCGGGCAAAATGTATAGAATTGTGAAAATGCACACTCCAGATTCAGGGACAGTTGCTTCCCAGCTGTTATCAGGCAACTGAATCATCCCACCATAACCAGAGAGCAGTCCTGAACTACTATCTACCTCATTGAAGACCCGCAGACTACCTTTGATCAGACTTTGCTGGGTTTATCTTGCACTAAACGTTATTCCCTTATCATGTATCTGTACACTGTGAATGGCTCGATTGTATTCATGTATTGTCTTTCTGTTGACAGGTTAGCACACGACAAAAGGTTTTTACTGTACCTCAGTACACGTGACAATAAACGGAACTAAACAAAACTAAAGGAGTGAATATTGAGCAAATAGGGTGCAAATTAGATGCACATTGACATACATAATATTGACATACTAACATGAAAAACACATGGAAGTGCCTGGAGCAATTTGCACACTGGTGCCGTACACACCATGAGTTAACCTGTAGAAGGGTCTCGACCCTAAACGTCACCCATTCCTTCTCTCCAGAGATGCTGCCTGTCCCGCTAAGTTGCTCCAGGATTGTGTGTCTATCTATGAGTTAACCTACTCTGGGTTAATTCAATATTGTACAATGGCGGTGCCTCGCGGCAGCGGCCTCTGCCGTACGTCTGTCTTTTTTAAATTTTTGTCCCACTGAGTGTGTTGTGTGATTTATATGTTGTTTTTAGCGGTGTATATGTGTGGGAGCAGGGGGAGGAAACGTTTAAATCTCTTCCCTGTACGGGGGACCCGACCTTTTCCCTGTCGGGTCTCCGTTGTCGTTGGGGCCTAGCACCGTGGAGTGGCCTCCAACCGGAACGCCCTGGGGGCTCCAGTCGCGGAGCCTGTGGACTCACCATCGTGGAGCTGGCAGGTGGACGGTGACATTGGGAGCTCGCGGGTCCCAGGTGGGAGACCGCTTTTCAGTGCTCCCGCAATGGCAACTTCTCCCGCCCGAATTGCTGTGTTGAAAACGACCCGGAGCGGGGCCTTACATCGCCCAGCGCGGCTTTAACGGCCGCGGGACATACCATCGCCTGCCGGGGGCTTTAACATTGGGAGAAGAATAAAGAACAGGGGAGAGACAAGACTTTGTCTTCCATCACAGTGAGGAGGTGTTTGGAGATTCACTATGATGGATGTTTGTGTAAATTGTGTTAATTGTGTCTTGGGTTTTTTTCTTGTTTGTTTTATTATTTTTTATTTTTTATTTATTTATTTATTTAAAAATTATTTTTATTAGAGGCAATTGTACAAGAATAAAACATTCGGCATGTAAAATTATACAATTATTGTACAGCTTCAATTTTAACCTTTTAACCTGAAAATGAGGGAAAAGAAGAGAGAAAGAACAAGAGAGGGAAAAAGTGAAAAGTGAAAAGATAGGACCCCTAGACCAGCAGTGTGGCCAAAGGGTGAATAAAGATATAAGAGAGGAAAAAGTAAAAAAAAAAAAAAAGTGGAGATATACCTGCCTCTCGTCTCCCCTCCCCCCCCCCCACTACCTCGTTCAACCCATAGTTGGATTAAAATACACATTTGTGTTGCGCCGTACTGTCCTTGTAAGAATTTGGTGAAGGGTGTCCATGTCATGAAAAATTGATCTGGTTTTTCAGCCAAGACAAGTCTAATATTTTCCAAATGTGTCTCGGAAATGTTTGTAATTCACATCTTTACAGTAGATGTGTGTTTCTAAAATTTAAGTATTCGTTTTTTCGCCGTTATCAGGCCATAGTTGAGGAAACGTCTTTGAAATACTGTTAGCTCAGAACAAGCTTTCTTGTTTGTAAGACTGCAGAAACGTAATAAAATATCTAAATCTAAATCTAAATCTAAATCTAAATATCTATGCTATTAACAAGCCAAATTTTGATGCATATGTATAGGGCAGAACAAGCTCAAAATGTTGCAATAAATAAAATGGACATTCTATAATTTGTACAAAACACAAGTGCTGGAGGAATTCAGCACGTCAGGCAGCATCTGTGGAGGGAATGGACAGACAACATTTTACAGGTCAGCATCCTTCTTCCGAATATTTGGAGTTTCAGGCCTGAGCTATAGTCATAGTGTCAGAGAATAAACATTTTGTATTCAGCATGAGTTTGTATTATTAACCACAAATATAAGAGTCTGAAGATGATTGCCAGATATAAGGGAAGACAATATTTCAGTTGCATGATATTATTTAAAAGACAGCACCTCCTATTGCACAGATAGGAATCAGCTCTGCACCTGATTGTCTTGTATGTATAATAGTAAGATTAAATGAGAACTTACCAGTTCGAAGTTTGATCCTTATTTTATGAGGAGTTACGTTGAGGGATTACGTGAAGAAGCCCCGCCAGGCGCATGCGCGTCATACTTCAAAGCAGCGGCGTGAAAACACAGAAAACAAATAGCCGAAGTAACATAGTAAGGCTTTAAGAAGACTAGAACTTCCAGATGATCTCTTAGATTATGAGGGTGGGAGCAGAGGGCAAGTAATCCCTCAACGTAACTCCTCATAAAATAAGGATCAAACTTCGAACTGCTAAGTTCTCGTTTAATCTTACTATTTTACTTCGGAGTCACGTGAGTGACTACGTGAAGATTTCAAAGCTCTGTGTTTTCATGCCATAGATGCACTCCACACGACAATCTGCTTCGGTTGACACCGTAGTAAATAATATATTGAACATTGCTTCAAATTATTCAATACCTATTTGTAATAATAACAAAAACAGTAATAACCCCTCTGTCCCAGGGGGAAATTACAACAATGATAGAAAACAAAGCAAATGAATTAAGTGGAACCCAAAACAGCATGCCTAACCTGTGACACTGTCTGTACAGGTTTGTCATAGAATTTAGAAAACGTTGATTCTCTAGGCCATCCTGCGGCCGCGAGGATTTGATCTAGCGGCACGTCCTGAGCCTTCGCCATGGATGTTGATGCCGCCCTGTTGGAGTGAGATTTAAATACATGAGTGTCGACTCCAGCATAATTGAGAACCTGTTTCAACGAGCTAGAAATAGTTTGTACTGACACTTTTTTATATGGGTTTTTTGTGACGAATGAGCAGTCTTGTCTCAGAACCTCTGAGACTCCTTTTTAACTGAATATATTGGTTTAAGTGTTTAACTACACATAACATTTGGTCAACAGGACCTTGGTTCCTGCCATACCTGGCCTGCTTTGTTTGATTAAATCATAGACATAAAATGTAATGTCATCTACAGACAAATGCATACAATCTATTCATAACAATTGTAATGTTTGTACATGTTGTGCTGAAACCAGCACCATTAAGATAACCACTTTAAGAGTTAATCACTGCATAGATGATGACGTAATTGGAGCCCATTGCCGAAGCAGTGTGAGAACGATACTGATATTGGTGGGGCGGCGCAGCCAGTGGCAGCAGCGGCTCGCCTGCAGTCCGTCTGTTTTTCTTTTTTTGTTGTTTTCTTGTCTTGTTTTAGTGTGTAAATATTGAGTTATTATGTAGTGTATGTGTGTGGGAGGGGTGGGAGAAACGTTTAGTCTCTCCCTTTTGGGGGGGACGCGACTTTTCTTGTCGTATCCCCCATCTCCGTCTCCGTCTGCGCTGAGGCCTAATGGCGGAGCTGGCGGCCTCCAACTCTAACTGCGACCGACCTCGAGGCTCCGGAGGCAGAGCCAGCCAGGACTTACCAGCGCGGGGCTGGCCGACTTCGGGGCTGTGGCGGCGTTCCGGCGTTCTGGCAGCCCGACTCGGAGCTGTGGCGGCTTTCCGGTGGCAGTGGCGGCGGCAGCGACTTCGGAGGCCCGGCCGCGGGCCCAGTGGACGACATTGTCGGGAGTTCGCAGGTCACAGGTTGGTGACCTGTTTTTCCGGAGCTCCCGCGGCAACAGCTGCGTCCGCTGGACTGGAGGGCGGCAGCTTTGACCGCCCCGGGCCGCGGCGTTGAACCGGCCCGTTCGCGGAGCGCGGTTCACCCGCGGGACTTATTTACATCACCCGGTGCGGTCAGAACATCGGAGGCCCGGGTCGCCTCAGCGCAGAGGAAGAGGAAGAGGAAGAAGGGAAGAGACAAAGACAAGATTTTTGCCTTCCATCACAGTGAGGAGGTGCCTGGTGAACTCACTGTGGTGGATGTTAAATATGTGTTTATTGTGTGTTTTGTTATTTACTATATGTATGACTGCAGGCAACAAAATTTCGTTCAGACCGCAAGGTCTGAATGACAATAAAGTTTCCATTCCATTCCATTCCATATCCCAGATTTCTGTATATCTAGGTTTAGGAGGGTTTTTGTTAAAATTCCTCTCATAAATCGGGATATTAACGGATGAGACCCGATAGGTTGTTGTTCTGAAGACTGCCCTAAATAGGAGGACAAAGCACTCCGAGCACCGTCAATGGCACTCAAACTCAAGTGCACATCAAAATGCAACTTAGCAAGGAACTCCAACACATCACATATGCTTGTAGTATGATAAGATATATTTGATTGTACCCAAAACATCTCCCATTTCTTTATGTGAATCACGCATTGTTTTTGAATGCTATTTCTCCAGGCTGCAGTGATAACCTCCATGGTCCTGTTCAACAATCCAAGGCCTTGGAATGGTCTGGTCAGAACCTGCAGACCAACAATTTGATACGGTCATGTAACGGGTGACTTTCTCCTGTAACCGGATGCACCAACAAATTACTGCAGCTGGGAATCATCATGAATGGCTGAGCCATCATTCTGAGTACTAATGGGAACCATGGTTGTGTTGGCCAATCTGGGACCACCAAAACACCTGTAGTGGAGTCACGCTCTATTTTGGTGAGGCATTACGTGATCAGACAAAATGGAGGAATGCATAAATTAATGAGTGCCCCCAATGTAACGAGAATGCATCCACGGCTACTGCTCCTGGATCTGGCTCCCATGAAACATATTTAGGCAACTGGTGATTCAATCTGCATGCAACAGATCAATATCTGGCAACCCAAATCGAGTGACAATTGTTTGAAAAATTTCAGAATTGAACATCCATTCTATATTGTCATTAAACTTTTGCAACCTATGGTCTGCCACCACATTGTCTATACCTGGTAGATAGATGGCTGAAACCCAGATGTTCTTTGAAGTACACCAATGCCACATGAGGTTAGCCAAGTTATCACATGATACTGATCTTGCTCCTCCCATATGATTAATATATGCCACTGCTGTGGTGTTATCAATCTGGAGTTGAACGTGTAAATTATTCATTGTGGAGCAATATGCCTTTAACCCATAAAATGCCCCCAATAATTGCAAATAATTTATCCCTTGTGTGTGAAGAATCAAACCTTCTTGTTCATTCCATCTACCCCCACAGCTAGCCTCCGTGTCCGTACCCCCCCCCCCCCCCCCCCCCAATCCGAGAGCGCTAACATCAGTCTGTAAGATCACTGAAGGTTCTTGTACCGAAATATTATTGGTAGCTTGACTAACATTAACAATCCACCACTGCAATTCTGCTAGAGCTGTGCTTGGTAACTGCATAACCCAATCAAAATGGCCTGCATGCTCTTTTAGTGCTTGTTCTCTTTGCAAATGTTGATAATGCAAAGGTCCGAACTGCACTGCAGGGAAAGCTGCTAACTATTTCCCAATGACCTTAGCGACTTCTCGGATGGAGGAATAAAGTTTTTGTGTGAGGCAAGTACAGACATTAGCAATATCCACAACCTTGGCTGTTGGTAATGTTACTGTCATATGAACTGAATCAATAAGAAATCCCAAATACTCAATATTTTGGGTTGGCTGTAACTTGGACCAGGATGGACCAAACCCTAATGTTTAAACACATTTTTGTTACCTACAACTGACTCTTCAGCTGACTCTTTAGTGTTTCTGATAATTAAGATATCATATAAATAGGCCATGACAATGTGATTATGGGCCCTCAATAGCTCCAGCACAGGTTTTAACAATTTAGTAAATAGCCTAGGTGCTGAACTTAATCCATTGTTTTGTTTTGCCACAGCTGTCCCATCCAATTAAATTTCAAGTACCTGCGACAATGAGCATGAATTTGAACTGAATAGTATGCATCTTGCCAATCAATAGTTGCCATATAAGAGTCCTGTGATACCAGCTGTTTAGCAGTAACGAAGGTGTCCATTTTAAATGCCTATAGAGAACTGAAGAATTTAAGTGAGTGAGGTCCAGAATACTCTACTACCCCCATCTTTTTTAGGTCTGGGGAATATATTAGACACAAATTATTGAGGATGAGTAATGGCTTTCTCAATCATCATCGTTTACCTGTTCAGTCTCTGGAGCAGAAAACACCAACATTTTATTAGGCTTGTGCTGTTGAGGTGGATCTATCCCTGAGATAAACTCAATGGTAGACCTGACACAGTATTTAGTATAATCATATCAGACGTTATACAGCACCATGCATTATAAAACAATTGTAATCTACCTCCAATAGGAGATAGTCCACCAGAAACTTTATCATTAACAAAATTCCCTGTACCTCTACAGTTGCCCTGTAAGTCTGTTGTCTGCCCATATTGGGGTTGTAGCTGGTCTGTCTTGGTGGGTACCCTCGTTGCCCCACTGTCCTCCCCCTGCTGGGCCCAGCACCTGGATCCGACCTTCAGTATATTAACCCAGGTTTTGGAATAGGTGGCCGTGAAATGCTTTGCTACATTAAGTCAATTGTTTTGGCCTCATCATTAATTTCACGAATTGTCTTGACCAGGTCCATTCCAAACAGGAATTCAGGCATTTGTACATTAGTCGCCTTACCTAGCAGCAAATTTTTGATTGAGTGTTGGCCTGATGGCGATATGCCCTGGTGCAATTTACCTCAAAAATGCATTGCATAAAATAGCCAACATATCTTTTTTGAGTTTGAGTAAGGATTGTCCCTTTGACCATTGTGCCAAATGCAGTAATTGCTGCAGCCACCAGTTGGAGGACGTGTTGATACCGAACCTCCTGTCCCCTCATAGAAGGACTCATGGGTGCCCAGATAGCTGGGTTCACCGTGGGCACTTTCAGTGATGCACATTAAACAGGTGTCTTATATTTGCCAGTAGTCTCTTGCATCATAGCTTGCTGGAGCTGGTGAGATACTAAATAATTTATATTGCTGGCAAGGTATTCTTCCATTGCCTCACCAGTCCCCTCCGTAATAGCAAACTCATTGCTATTTCCGGGACACCCGGAGCGTGACTCTTGTGCTCTGGTGTATGCACATGAGCAGGGACACCAGAATCAGGGTCAGCTGCATCCTGCCCTGCTTCTCCCAAGTCATACTGTAGGGAGGCATCCTCCAGTCCTAAACAAGGCGCTGGAAGGAAATCCCCTTGCTGATACTGCACATATTCTTCTTGATATGGCCTTCTTGAACAGCTGTCTGGGGAATCACTGGGGCCTTTGACACTTGCTTTATCAAAGTTTGGAGCATCTTCTCCATATATTGCATCCTCCCCCACATTCTTTTATTACCTGGAGGGGAGTCTCCTTGTACTTCAGACTCTTCTGATAAACTGGTCTGAAAGACTTTCTTTTTGCCTTCCTATGGCTATCAGTTGGCCACAAGCTCCTGAGTTTCTGGAGCTGGTGTAGAAAGTTAATTCGCTAGACTAACGGCTGTCGGTAAAACGGCACCCGGTATCGGAACCGGCGATGCCGCGCTAATCTGCCGACCCGATCTAATTTGTGAATCCCACACTTACTACGAACTTTCTTACCTTACACTCCATATCACGGACTCCTACTGACTGCTCGAGCCAGTTTGACGGAGTTAGATACTCACAGGTAAAGTTTTCAAAACCACTTACCTGTGAAGTTTCTACTTACCGCTGTTGGAGCTGTGCTCTCCAGCCCGTTCAGTGCGACGTGCGCGGACGTAATGACGCGCATGCGCCTGGCGGGGCTTCTTCACGTAGTCACTCACGTGACTCTGAAGTAAAATCCCTGATCTCATGACCTACTGACACAAGTGAAAATGTTCTTGTGCCTGTTTATGTGTGTATGACTCTTTAGAATGATGCAAATTGATGATATAATACAATAAGCACATATCCACTTTATTGTCCAAGCCATAACAAAGCATTGGCATAGAGTGAGCCTCCTGATATTACAGAGGGTAGAGAAAATATTTGACTTTTTAAATTATTGGTTAAATATATTTTTCCTACTTTTTTTAAAGCTCACATCTTGGTGTGGTGCCAGGTAATTATGGCTTCATAGTTCTAAGATGATGTGTAGAAACATAGAAACATAGAAATTAGGTGCAGGAGCAGGCCATTTGGCCCTTCGAGCCTGCACCGCCATTCAATATGATCATGGCTGATCATCCAACTCAGTATCCTGTACCTGCCTTCTCTGCCATACCCCCTGATCCCTTCAGCCACAAGGGCCACATCCAACTCCCTCTTAAATATGGCCAACAAACTGGCCTCAACTACCTTCTGTGGCAGAGAATTTCACAGATTCACCACTCTCTGTGTGAAAAACGATTTTCTCATCTCGGTCCTAAAAGACTTCCCCCTTATCCTTAAACTGTGACCCCTTGTCCCGGACTTCCCCAACATCGGGAACAATCTTCCTGCATCTAGCCTGTCCAACCCCTTAAGAATTTTGTAAGTCTCTATGAGATCACCCCTCAATCTTCTAAATTCCAGCGAGTAGTAGCCGAGTCTATCCAGTCTTTCTTCATATGGAAGTCGTGCCATCCCAGGAATCAGTCTGGTGAACCTTCTCTGTACTCCCTCTATGTCTTTCCTCAGATTAGGAGACCAAAACTGTACGCAATACTCCAGGTGTGGCCTCACCAAGATCCTGTACAACTGCAGTAGAACCTCCCTCCTTTTGCTATGTAGTTCCATGTGTCAGTGAAAATGTAAATCTTGAAGTTGAAGGAGATATGACTGTAGGGAACCTAGATGCTGTTTACAAACACAGACATTTGGAATTTGATTACAATAGGCTACATATTTCAATGCTCTTTCTCCTGACCAGATACCATGCAACAAAACCTTTTCACTGTACCTTGGTACACATTAATGTAGTTTAGTTTATTGTCACGTGTATCAAGCAAGGTACAGTGAAAAGCTTTTGTTGCGTGCTATCCAATCAGCAGAAAGACCGTACATGATTACAATCAAGTCATTTACAGTGTATTGATAAGGAAATAACGTTTAGTGCAAGGTAAAGCCAGCAAAGTCCGATCATGGATAGTGCGAGGGTCACCAAAGACGATAGTCGTTCAGCACTGCTCTCTGGTTGTGGTAGGATGATTCAGTTGCCTGATAACAGCTGGGAAGAAACTGTCCCTGAATCTGGAGATGTGCATTTTCAAGCAACATCTGTGAATTTTAAAGGAATTACCAATGTTTTGGGTCAAAATCCTCCATCAGGCCCCACTTTCATTTATCTAGTCCCTCGCACTTTAATTCCCAAGCTTATGTGCAAGCTGACAGGAAAATTGATTATTTTCATCCAAGGTTGCAAGGGATGTCAACATTTGAGCAGATCTCTGACTTGATCTTCAAAAGTTCAAATCTTCTCTGAACCCTTTCCAGCTTGACAACATCTTTCCTGTCACATAGTGCCCAGAACTGAACACAATATTCTAAATGTGGCCTCATCAATATCTTATACAACTACAACATGACCTCCCAACTTCTATACTCAATACTCTGACTGATGAAGGCCAAAGTGGCAAAAGCCTTTTTGACCACACAATCTCCCTGCAACTCCACCTTCAAGGATCCATGTACCTGTACTCCTAGATCCCTCTGCTCTACAACATTCCCCAGAGCCCTACCATTCACTGTTCGACATCCCAAAAAGCAAACATCTCGCATTTCTCTATATTAAATCCCATCAACCATTCCTCAGCCCACCTGGCCAATCGATCAAGATCCTGCTGCAATTTTTCACAACCACTATCTGCAAAACCACCTATTTTTGTATTATCAGCAAACTTGCTAATCTGGCCATGTATGTTCTCATCCAAAACGTTGATGTAGATGACAAACAGTAACGGGCCCAGCACTGAACAGGCCTCCAGTCCAAGAGGCAACCTTCCACCATTACCCCCTGCTTCCTTCCATGAAGCCAATTTTCTATCCATTCAGCTATCTCCCCTTGGATCCCATGCGATCTAACCTTCCAGTGCAGCTTACCATGTGGAACCTTGTCGAGAGCTTTGCTGATGTCCATGTGTACAACATCTACAGCTCTGCCCTCATCAACCTTTTTTGTCACGTTATCAAAATACTCAATCAGATTTGTAAGACACGACCTCCCACTTAAAAAACCATGCTGACTATCCCTAATCAGCCCCAAGTGTGTGTGTAGGGTAATGTAAGTGTGCGGGGATCATTGGTGGGTGCGGACTCAGTGGGCCGAATGGGCCTGTTTCCGCGCTGTATCTCTAATCTAAACTGAACCTGGGGCCCATGCAGCTGTGGGCAGGACCTCCAACAGCATGCTAAAGAATGGAAGGGACTTAGAGATCGTTTTTGCAACAGAATATTGAAGAAAAGGGAAGGGCCATGAAGAAATGTGAACACTGGGATTAGAATGTTAATTTAAAACAACAGACCTGAGCTCATGAGCATCTGTACAAGAGGCACAGTTGCATTGCTGCAGGAAGCTCCTCTGTTTCCTCAGCTGAAGAAACTGTTGCGCAGTTGACACCCATCCTGTTGACACCCATCCTGTTGATCTGAGTAAAGTAATAGTGCCTCCATGTACACTCATTTAAGAATGTTTTGTCACTGTTTAGTGTGTGCTGCAAATATTAACTGTAGCTCCAACACATCTAAAGTTGGCGTGTTTTCAAAGACAATCTTGCCCGTTCCATGAACATTCTGTTTACCCACAAACCTGGCTCACTGTCAGTGACTATGGCAGAAGTGAAAATCACTTTAGTACAGTGATAAGCATAATCCTTTCACCCCAGCACTGAGCCAACATCTCAGCAAATCAAGTGATAATGTCACCATATGTCTTGAGATTCTGATATTCAAATGAAAACGCCTTTCAATAAGCTGCCCCTTAAATCTTAAAGGAGAGGAATAGATGGGGTAGATGCAGAGTCTCTTGCCCAGGTGTGGACGGAGGGCCGGTGGGCAGACCAGCTGCAGCAGGGAGTGTACGAGCTCGACGGGGGAGTGGGCCGCTGGAGGCCCAGCAGTAGTCTGGGGCTCAGTTGGACCGGGCGCTGCTCTACGAGGCCGAGCATGTGGACCGGACACGCCCTACAGTGGTGGAGTAGCGTTGGAGGACACCACGGCTATGCTTGGCCAGGCCCACCCTGCAATGTCGCCATGACAACGGGCCTTCATGGTCAGGTTATGATCCCTGCACTTACAGCACTTGAAAATGACATCTCAGTGTAGTAGTTTAGTTTACCTTAGTTTAGTTTAGTTTAGAGGTACAGCGTGGAAACAGGCCCTTCAGCCCACCGAGTCCGCGCCGACCAGCGATCCCCGCACATACGCTGTGCTACACACACTTATACCAAGCCAATTTACCTCAAAATGAGCATGTCTTTGGAGTGTGGGAGTCATGGGGAGAACGTACAAACTCCGTAAAGACAGCACACGTAGTCAGGATCGAACCTGGGCCTCCTGCACTGCAAGCGCTGTCTTCTTCTTTCGAGTGGCGTGCACAGCCTAAAGTTGTAGGACAACTTGTTCTATTTGATCTTCCATTTGTGCATGTCGAGTTGATTGCATTAGTCGAAACAGGGCGGACCACGTGAAGGTTGCAATCTCCCACCCCAGCAAGCGCTGTGAGGCAGCAACTCTTCATCTGCTCCTCTTTCTTATGTTGTCACATCTTTATGTTCCCATAGATTTGGAAACTTGATTTCGAGACACCAAATAAATGGAAATGGCATCTGTAAGAACGGATTACACAGGGCCCAATTATAGCTAGGATCATCACAAGAGCAACATGTACGGGGAAGGGAAATCTAGGTATAGAAATATCCAAACCCATGTTAATGGTCAAAGGATTGACTGCTTTGTGTAGGAAGGAACTGCAGATGCTGGTTTACACCTGAAGATGGACCCAATGCTGGAGTAACTCAGCAGGACAGGCAGCATCACTGGAGAGAATGAATGGGTGACATTTCAGATCGAGACCCTTAGTTGCTCTGTCAATGTCCGGAAAGGTAGCAACTGCTTAAAAAAAATTACATAGAATTTGTTGTGCAGAATTGTAATCCTCAGGACTCGTGGTGACGTCATGTACAAAAGTAGAGATCTGATCCACATAAAGTTGGCATGTGGGAACAAGCTACGCCCTCAAAATGGCTGACAGAGTCTTTGACATGCAGCAAGGTCATGACCCAAACCAGACGGTGATCAATGCACTCAGTCTTTTCCTATTTCTCCTGAACGCCCAGAAACAGTTACATAATTGTGTGATTGTGATTCTGTTAATTGTGTGATTTATATTTAAATAATGTAAAATATATTAACTATTAAAAAATTATATAAACCATTGAAACCTAAATAAAAGCAGTCAGTCACTATTTTTTCTATTTCTTCTGAGAGCCCAAAATCCAGATACATTAAAAACGACTGAGGGCAATTTTACTTCGGAGTCACGTGAGTGACTACGTGAAGAGCCCGCCTGGCGCTGGCAAACGGCATTACGTCGACGCTGACGGCGGAAGGAGGAGCTGCAGTAAGGAGCAGCTCCTCCCAGCGGTCGGAACGGCCCCGCAGGTAAGTGCAGCAAAGTCGGGATGTTTTTTTAGCGTACGCTGGGTGGGTCCAGCAAGCGAAAAGTAAAAGTAAAAAATTCAGAGTCGCGTAACATGCTGATTTAGCACTGATAATAAAGAAAATGGAGAAATCGGGCAAAGAAAAATTTGCGGGTAAAAAAGATCTTCCCGGGGTGAAAATAAAAATACGGGACAAGAAGCTAGTGCGGATCCGGTTCCGATACCGGTGGCCGCTGATATACCCGATAGCGAGTTTCTAGATTCTCCAGCAATAATAACCATGGAGGGAAATGCTCCTAAAAAATGTAAAAAGAAATCTGAGAGGCCCGTGGTTTCTGATGACTCTGATACTGAAAGTCCTCCAGATAATAAAAACTATGTGGTTAAAAATGGAGCATATGGAGAAAGTTCTCCAAAAAATCATGAGACAAGGGTCACAGTACCCAGAAGGTACTTGTGAGTATGGCTGTGGGCCAAGTTGGGAGTTTGAAACTCCGGACCCAGGATTTGGGCTGGAAGAAGTCTCATGGGGTGAAATCCCAATTGATTTAGGGCTGCAGAAGGCAGACCCTGCTGTGGTGATTTTGGATTTTGAATGCACACCACCAAAGTAAAAAGAAAAGGCCAAATGTGCCTGGGATAGCAAAAGAATTTGCTATACCTGAAGGAAGTGGTGAGGCTATGGAAAAAAACCTAGCTGCCAGTATTAATTATATGGTATCTCACCAACTTCAAGATTCTGTGATGATTGAAACATCAGAATTATATAAAACACCAGGAAATTGTGCCTCATTGGAAGTGCCTACGGTTAATCCGTTGATATGGACATCCATGACTCCAAGTATGAGAGCTCAAGAAGTGAGATTTCAAAAAATCCTCAAACTAATTTCTGCTGCCGTTACGGCCTATGGGAGACAAATGGAGAGATTGGAGATGGATAAGATTCAAAAAGATACTTTGGGCTTATTGTGCAATTCTTTCTATGAAATTAACTGTATGAGGAAAATGGCGATTCGGCCCATATTTCACCCTAGATTTGCAAGCCTGTGTCGAGCAAGTGGTGTTCAAGTTCCTGGGTATCTGTTTGGAGAAAATCTGCCTAAACAACTGAAAGAGTTGGATGAAGAAGCTAAATATTTTTAGCGGTGTGAAACCTTTCGTCTTTGGACAAAAAAGATATTTTTCGCCCCGAAGGGGTTTTGACTTTGGAAATAGAGGCAGAAATTTGTCAAGGGAAGTATTATCGTCCTGCACAGCCCAATGCTTACCCGTATTCAGGGAGAAGGAGACCACCACGCTCATATGGAGAGGTATTAAAGACTTGTTTTTATCCTTAAAGAAACTGCGGATAAATCTCCAGTTGGAGGGAGATTACAAAAGTTTTATAAAAACTGGCTTACTATTACTTCTGATCGATTTATATTACAAGCAGTTTCAGGAGCCACTATTACATTTAAAGAAGGGGTTAATCCGCCTGTACAGAATAAACCTGCTTATGCTTTCGTGTTTACTGCTATTGATAAAGCAGAGATTAATGTGGAAATTGACAAATTATCTGAAAAAAGGGGTAATTGAAAAAACATATGAACACGAGCATTAATTTGTCTCTAATATTTTTCGGAGAAATAAAAAAGATGGTGGTAGCAGAATTATTCTGGACCTTACAGATCTAAATAAGTTTGTAGAATACAAACATTTTAAAATGGAAAAATTTAATACTGCAAGATATTTAATTTTCAGCAGGTTGTTATATGGCTAAGATTGATTTAAAAGACGCTTATTATTCTGTACCTATACATCAGTTTTTCCGGAGGTACTTAAAATTTAATTGGCTGGGACAATTATGGCAGTTGAAAGCTTTGCCAAATGGACTGAGTTCAGCTCCCAGGCTCTTTACGAAACTGTTGAAACCAGTTTTAGCCCAATTAAGAGCACAAAAACACATCGTTATGGCTTATCTCGATGACATTCTAATCATTAATGATAATCAAGAGTCAGGTGAGAATTCAGTTTCAGTTACTAAAGCTTTGTTTGAAAAGCTAGGGTTCTTGATTCATCCAATTAAATCCCAGCTGCAGCCAGCACAATCAATTAACTTTTTGGGGTTTGTAATTAACTCAGTGACTATGTTAATAACTTTACCAACAGATAAAGTTGATGATTATTTTGGTAACTTGTAATAATCTCATTCACAAAACCTTATCCTTCCATCCGAGAAGTAGCGAAAAACCATTGGTAAACTAGTAGCAGCATTTCCTGCAGTAGAATTTGGTCCATTACATTATCAAAATCATCAAAGGGACAAAATAAGAGCTCTCAAAGAGAAGGCAGGCCACTTTGATAGGCCTATGCAATTAACAAAAGAAGCTGTGTTGGAATTACAATGGTGGGTTAAAAAATGTCCCACAAGCTGCTAAAAAAACATTCTGATTAAACAGCCAGAAATGGTTTTACAAACTGATGCTAGTGCTCTCGGATGGGGGGCAAACATATTCATCCTCTAGTTGTGGAGGTAGATGGAAAGTTCAAGAAGAAATGTTTCTTCAAAACTTATGGTATTAACTATTTAGAGTTATTGGGTGCTTTCTATGGACTAAAAGCATATTGTTGTTCAAAAAAGGGTCTACATGTATTAATACAGTTAGACAATAAAAAGGCTGTTGCATATATTAATCACATGGGGGGAGTTAGATCAGTATCATGTGATTGTCTGGTCAATGAAATATGGCAATGGTGTATTGACCGCCAAATATGGATTTCAGCAAACTACATTCCATGTAAATATCAAGGATATTTAAAGATAACACAGAATGGATGCTTAATCCAGCAATATTTAAGAATATTGTAACCCAATTTGGTTTACCAGAAATTGATTTGTTTGCATCAAGGCTTAATCATCAATTGCCTAAATATGTGTCTTGGGAACACGATCCAGATGCAGTAGCAGTAGATGCTTTTTCATTGAACTGGGGGAATATGTTCTTTTATGCTTTTCCACCATTTGCTTTGATTCAGAAATGTCTGAAGAAAATAGAACACGATTCTGCCACCGGATTGTTGGTAGTTCCAAATTGGCCAACACAACCTTGGTTCCCATTAATGCTGAATATGATTAAAGAACCATATATGTCAATTCCTAACTGTAGTGATATTTTGATTAATCCAGTAACTAAAGAAATTTATCCATTATATGCATATATGAATTTATTAATCTGCAGGTTTTGACCAGACCACTACAGGAGCTGGGATTGTCGGACAAAACTATGGAAGTTATAGTCGCATCATGGCGAGATAGCACACAAAAACAATATATGACACATATAAAGAAATGGGAAGAATTTTGCACACAGTCAAATATTTCTTATGATACTGTGAATATTGCAAATGTTTTGGAGTTCCTTGCCAAATTGCATTTTGAGCAACATTTAAGTTACAGTGCCATTAAAACACTGCACGCAGTGCCTTATCATCTTATTTAGGACTAATGTCTGACCAGAAATCAATTGGATCACATCCATTAATATCTAGATTCTTGAAAGGAATCTTTAACATCAATCCACCCAAACCAAGGTACACAGAGATTGGTACTTACCTTACTTAGGCAATGGACTCCAATTGAAGGAGTGTCATTGGAAAGATTAAACATTGAAATTAATAATGTTAATGTCATTGGTTTCAGCTCAAAGAGTGCAAACTTTACAAATGTTGCGTTTAGACTGTATGCATGTGACTACAGATAACATTGTGTTCTATGTTTACGATCTGATCAAAACAAAGCAGACCAGGGAGATCTGGAGCTAAGGTAACCTTTCAAGCTTATCCTATTGATCCTACTTTGTGTGTGGTTAAACATTTGAATCAATATGTTAAAGTTACTGAAACTCTTCGAGGAAATGAAAAAACGTTAATGATTACGCATAAAAAGCCACACACAAAAGCTTCAGTTCAAACTATCTCAAAATGGTTGAAACAGGTGTTGCTTTTAGCAGGAGTAGACACTGATGTGTTCAAATCTCACTCCACCAGGGCTGCAGCTACGTCCGCGGCGAAGGTGCGGGACGTACCACTCGAGCATATTTTAAAAATCGCAGGGTGGAGTAAAGAAGAAACTTTTTCAAAGTTCTACAATAAACCTGTTCACACTATGACAAGCTTTGGCCACGCGGTGTTGGGATCAATATAGTCACCTGCTTTGTATACTATTGATTACTATAACCAGTTATGTAGTCACTTATACTTTTATCACTTGTAATCATTCCCTCGGATATAAGGAGGGTTATTATATGTTCTTTAACCATTAAAAAGTTAATTATGGAAAGAACTAATATTAGTCTGGTTTCTCATGTATGTATTTACTTAGCCGGACTGTCGTACTGATTAATTCTATGACATAAAAAAACACAGAAAGCTTTAAAATCTTCACGTAGTCACTCACGTGACTCCGAAGTAAAATAGTAGGATTAAACGAGAACTTACCAGTTCGAAGTTTGATCGTTTATTTTATGAGGAGTTACGATGAGGGATTACGTGCCCTCCACTCCCACCCTCATAAAATAAATGATCATCTGGTAGTTCTAAGTCTATTATGAGCCTTACTATGTTACTTCGGCTATTTGGTGTTCTGTGTTTTTCATGCCGCTGCTTTGAAGTATGCCGTTTGCCAGCGTGAGGGCGGGCTCTTCACGTAATCCCTCATCGTAACTCCTCATAAAATAACGATCAAACTTCGAATGGTAAGTTCCCGTTTAATCTTACTATTAAACATTTGATGTTAATTGTGTGATTATATATATATAAATAATGTAAAAATTATTGACTAAATAAAAAATCACATAAAGCATTAAAACATCTAAATTAATACATTCTTCAAAGAAACACAATGATTTAAACATGGTAAATGAGAAGTCAGCAGGGTGTAAGTGGCAGAGCCTGCTCACATTTACGATGTGTGTGGGTAGTTCAGTGTGGTTTTACATATGGCAATGACAAGCAACCTCTAACTCATCAGCTTCTAGAACATAATTATCTGCATTTCAGCTACTCCTGGAGACTTTCCTTTCACTTTCCTTTCATTGCTTTTACTTATCACCTTTAGTATTAGTTGAGTCTTGGTTCACTTTCCCAAATGGTAGCCAGGGCCAAGCCAAGCCAATCATCTGTGGAAGAGTGATGCCACCTGCAGTGAAGCCTTGATTGCCACAGACAGGTGAAGTGTGCATTCATTTTCACATAGGCTTGGAGATACACTTACTTGTTGGGTAAAAGTAAAATGGTTGAATGTAGATCAGTTTCAGTTCGGTTCAGTTTATTGTCACGTGTACAGAGTAACAATGAAAAGCTTTTGTTGCGTGTTAACCAGTCAGCGGAAGGACAATCCATGATCACAATCGATCCATTCAGCAATCGGTGCAGAATTGAATGTGGTCTGGAACCTGCAAGGGCCTGGGCTCCAGCAGCCTGGGTTCATTTCTGACTCGCCCATGGCTTTGCTCTAGGTGTTCTGGTTCCCTCCCATAGAAACATAGAAACATAGAAATTAGGTGCAGGAGTAGGCCATTCAGCCCTTCGAGCCTGCACCGCCATTCAATATGATCATGGCTGATCATCCAACTCAGTATCCCGTACCTGCCTTCTCTCCATACCCTCTGATCCCCTTAGCCACAAGGGCCACATCCAACTCACTCTTAAATATAGCCAATGAACTGGCCTCAACTACCCTCTGTGGCAGAGAGTTCCAGAGACTCACCACTCTCTGTGTGAAGAAAGTCTTTCTCATCTCGGTCTTAAAGGATTTCCCCCTTATCCTTAAGCTGTGACCCCTTGTCCTGGACTTCCCCAACATCGGGAACAATCTTCCTGCATCTAGCCTGTCCAACCCCTTAAGAATTTTGTAAGTTTCTATAAGATCCCCTCTTAATCTCCTAAATTCCAGAGAGTATAAACCGAGTCTATCCAGTCTTTCTTCATAAGACAGTCCTGACATCCCCAGGAATCAGTCTGGTGAACCTTCTCTGCACTCCCTCTATGGCAATAATGTACTTCCTCAGATTTGGAGACCAAAACTGCACGCAATACTCCAGGTGTGGTCTCACCAAGACCCTGTACAAACTGAAGTAGAACCTCCCTGCTCCTGTACTCAAATCCTTTTGCTATGAAAGCTAACATACCATTCGCTTTTTTCACTGCCTGCTGCACCTGCATGCCTACTTTCAATGACTGGTGTACCATGACACCCAGGTCTCGCTGCATCTCCCCTTTTCCTAATCGGCCACCATTTAAATAATAGTCCGCTTTCCTGTTTTTGCCACCAAAGTGGATAACCTCACATTTATCCACATTATACTGCATCTGCCAAACATTTGCCCACTCACCCAGCCTATCCAAGTCACCTTGCAGTCTCCTAGCATCCTCCTCACAGCGAACACTGCCCCCCAGCTTAGTGTCATCCGCAAACTTGGAGATATTGCCTTCAATTCCCTCATCCAGATCATTAATATATATATTGTAAATAGCTGGGGTCCCAGCACTGAGCCCTGCGGTACCCCACTAGTTACTGCCTGCCATTGTGAAAAGGACCCGTTTACTCCTACTCTTTGCTTCCTGTTTGCCAGCCAGTTCTCTATCCACATCAATACTGAACCCCTAATACCGTATGCTTTAAGTTTGTATACTAATCTCTTATGTGGGACCTTGTCGAAAGCCTTCTGGAAGTCCAGATATACCACATCCACTGGTTCTCCCTTATCCACGCTACTAGTTACATCCTCGAAAAATTCCACAAGATTCGTCAGACATGATTTACCTTTTGTAAATCCATTGCTGACTTTGTCCAATGATTTCACCACTTTCCAAATGTGCTGCTATCCCATCTTTAATAACTGACTCTAGCAGTTTTCCCCACTACCGATGTTAGACTAACTGGTCTGTAATTCCCCGTTTTCTCTCTCCCTCCCTTCTTAAAAAGAGGGGTTACATTTGCTACCCGCCAATCCTCAGGAACTACTCCAGAATCTAAAGAGTTTTGAAAGATTATCACTAATGCATCCACTATTTCCTGAGCTACTTCCTTAAGTACTCTGGGATGCAGCCTATCTGGCCCTGGGGATTTATCGGCCTTTAATCTATTCAATTTACCCAACACCACTTCCCGACTGACCTGGATTTCACTCAATTCCTCCTTTGACCCACAGTCCCCTGCTATTTCAGCAGATTATTTATGTCTTCCTTAGTGAAGACGGAACCAAAGTAGTTATTCAATTGGTCCGCCATATCCTTGTTCCCCATGATCAACTCACCTGTTTCTGACTGCAAGGGACCTACATTTGTTTTAACTAACCTCTTTCTCTTCACATATCTATAAAAACTTTTGCAGTCAGTTTTTATGTTCCCTGCCAGTTTTCTTTCATAATCTATTTTTCCTTTCCTAATTAAGCCCTTTGTCCTCCTCTGCTGGTCTCTGAATTTCTCCCAGTCCTCTGGTATGCTGCTTTTTCTGGCTACTTTGTACGCATCATCCTTTGCTTTGATACTATCCCTGATTTCCCTTGTTATCCACGGATGCACTACCTTCCCCGATTTTATTCTTTTGCCAAACTGGGATGAACAATTTTTGTAGTTCATCCATGCAGTCTTTAAATGTCTTCCATTGTATATCCACCGTCAACCCTTTTAGAATTAATTGCCAGTCAATCTTGGCCAATTCACGTCTCATACCCTCAAAGTTATCTTTCTTTAAGTTCAGAACCATTGTTTCTGAATTAACAATGTCACTCTCCATCCTAATGGAGAACTCAACCATATTATGGTCACTCTTGCCCAAGGGGGCACGTACAACAAGACGGCTAATTACCCCTTCCTCATTACTCAAAACCCAGTCTAAAATAGCCTGCTCTCTCGTTGGTTCCTCTACATGTTGATTTAGATAACTATCCCGCATACTTCCAAAAAATCCTCTTCCTCAGCACCCCTGCCAATTTGATTAACCCAATCTATAATGTAGATTGAAGTCACCCATTATAACTGTTTTGCCTTTGTCGCACGCATTTCTAATTTCCTGTTTGATACCATCCCCAACTTCTCTGCTACTGTTAGGTGGCCTGTACACAACACCCACCAGCGTTTTCTGCCCCTTAGTGTTTTGTAGCTCTACCCATACCGATTCCACATCCTCCAAGCTAATGTCCTTCCTTTCCATTGCTTTAATCTCCTCTCTAACCAGCAACGCTACTCCACCTCCTTTTCCTTTCTCTCTATCCCCTCCTGAATATTGAATATCCCTGGATGTTCAGCTCCCAGCCTACGTCACCCTGGAGCCATGTCTCCGTGATCCCAACTATATCATAATCATTAATATCTATCTGCACGTTCAACACGTCCACCTTATTACGAATACTCCTTGCATTGAGACACAAAGCCTTCAGGCTTGTCTTTACAACGCATTTACCCCTTATACAATTTTGCTGAAAAGTGGCCCTTTTTGATTTTAGCCCTGGTTTTGTCTGCCTGCCACTTTTACCTTTCACCACCTTGCTACCTAATGCTTCTACCCTCATTTTACACCCTCCTGCCTCTCTGCTCTTGTACCCATCCCCCTGCCACATTAGTTTTAAATCCTCCCCGACAGCACTAGCAAACACTCCCCCAAGAACATTGGTTCCATTCCATTCCAGGTGCAAACCGTCCTGTTTGTTACCGGTCCCACCTCCCCCAGAACTGGTCCCAGTGCCCTAAAAATTTGAATCCCTCCCCCTGCACCACTTTTCAAGCCACGTATTCATTTGCATTATCCTCCTATTTCTACTCTGACTGGCCCGTGGTACTGTAGTAATCCGGAGATAACTACCTTTGAGGTCCTACTTTTAAGTTTATCTCCTAGCTCCCTAAATTCACCTTGTAGGACCTCATCCCTTTTTTACCTATATCGTTGGTGCCAACATGCACCACGACAACTGGCTGTTCACCCTCCCCCTCCAGAATGTTCTGCAGCCGTTCAGTGACATCCCTGACCTTTGCACCAGGGAGGCAACATACCATCCTGGAGTCTCGTTTGCGCCCAGCACATGTGGGTTGGTAGGTTCATGGGCCACTTGTGTCGTTGAGTAGTAGCACCTGGGACAGGTTGCTGGCAATGCAGGTGTAGATGGGGCAGCTCGTGCGGCATCAGCAGGTTGAGCCAAAAGGCCTGTTGTATGACTCAATCACTCTGACACTATATGATTTGTGTAAATGGTTGATTCATAGTGTAGATTTGGTGTGCTGAAGGGCTGAACTCATGCAACCTACCAGTACACAAGACCTAGTCGTAAGTTGATGCTTGGCAAGAAACAATCATAATCTTTAAGTGTTACTAGACTAAGTGGGGGAGGGTGGTGTGTGGGCGGGGGAAGGGGATTTGTGGGTGGGGGGGGGGGTTTGTGGTGTGAGGGAGGTGTGCGGGCGGGGGGGCGGGAGCGTTGTGGGGGCGGGGGAGGGAGAGCTCAGAGTAAAGACGTTGTGGGGGAGAGGGGCAGGAGCCAGAGAGGGGGACCAGAGGGGAAGGGGCTGGAGCTGATGGTGCGATGGGGACTCACAGCGGGCGAAGGTCGCTAGATGTTCTCCTCCGCCGGGATCAGATTCTCTGCTTTCCGTTTGGCGACATCTCCTGCACCGGGCCGGGCCGGGCTGGGCTGGGCCATGACGCTTACCGGTCCCTCCACAAATTCTGTCCGGTTGGAGACATTACCAATCTACCCTTGACATTCAATGACATTGCAATCATTGACTTTCTCACCATCTGCATCGTAGCTGGCTTCTCGTTAATTGGAAATTCAGATGAATCAAACACATAAATGCTTTGACTACAAAGATCAGGGGTTGGGTTTTCCGCGGTAAGTAATTCAAATCCTGACAAGCTGCATGTTTTCCATCATCTACCAGGTACAAAACAGCAATGTGATGACATTCTCTCCATATGATGAATGCTAAGATTAAAGAAGCTTCCATGACAAACCAGCACCTCTGATGACACTGTAGCATTGGAGGCTGAGGGTTGACCTTGTAGATGTATCTAAAATAATGCGGGGCGTGGATGGGGTGAATACAAAATCTTTTCCCCAGTACAGATAGGAGAGACTAAAATGAGAAGGCCTGGGTTTGAGGAGAAAGAATTAAAAGAAGACTAGAGTGTTAACCTTTTCAGACAGAAGGCGCTGGGTAAACGGAAGTGGTCAGAGATTTAGAGATATACTAGACTAAGTGGGACCAGTTTTTGCACAAATTAAAAAATAACGCAAACCGGAAGAGGACAAGATGAGAGTATTAGTTAAGTTCTAGACTAAGTGGGACTCGTTGGGTCCCATTGTCACACGGGAGGCGTGGTCCCACAACACAATATTCCACCACTCACGCATAGCCCCCAACTGCGCAGGCCCAGCTGACAGGTTCCCATTGTGATGCCCCTGATCCCCCCTCCTCCGCTCACCACCCCCACACCACCGCTTGCCATCGCCCCCCCCCCCCCCCCCCCACGCACTCACTCCATCCCCCTCAACCCCCACCAACCACTCTTCCTGCCTCTCCGGTAACGCAGTCATTCCCGCCCATTGGGTTCCCATTGTCAAGAGTCAAGAGTGTTTTATTGTCATATGTCCCAGATAGAACAATGAAATTCTTACTTGCTGCAGCACAACAGAATAAATAATCATAATAAATAATAACAAAAATTCAAATAAAAAAGAACAAACAATAATAGTGCAATAATAATAATATTAGTCTTTGTAGTTCAAAGCTTATGAGGATGTACTGTTTAATAGCCTGTTGGCTGTAGGGAAGGAGCTGTTCCTGAACCTGGATGTTACAGTTCTCAGGCTCCTGTACCTTTCTTCCCGATGGCAGTGGTGAGATGAGTGTGTGGCTCTGATGATGCTAGCTGCCTTTTTGAGGCAGCAACTACAATAAATGGCCAGACCAGGCCACGATGCAACCAGTCAGTATGTTCTCCACTGTGGACCTGTAGAAGTTCAAGAGAGTCCTCGTTGACATACCGAATCTCCGTAATCTTCTCAGGAAGTAGAGGCATTGATGTGGTTTCTTTATAATTGGATCAGTATGCTGGATCCAGGAAAGATCGTTGGAAATATGTACGCCCTGGAATTTTTTGACTCTCCACCATTGTCCCATTGATGTAGACAGGATTGTGGGTCCTCAACCTTCCTCTTCCAAAGTCCACAATCAGTTCTTTGGTTTTGCTGATATAGAGAGCCAGGTTGTTGAGCTGGTACCATATGGTCAATGTGATGTAGAACACGCAGGTATTACTGCGCAGGCGCAGCTCACGGATGCGGCAAGTGGAAAAGGGATTTATTAAAGCTTAAAATGTGAATAACTCTTAAAATACAACAACAATTTAAACGTTAAAGATGAGAATTATTCAGATCAGTTCTTTCTTGTTGCGTTCTGCTGCTCACTGCGTCTCGATGTCTCTTTGCTGTTGATGAAAAAAAAAGACACACAATTTTAATATAGAGACATTATTGAGTAGTCAAACTTTAATGAAGAAAATCTGAGATTTTACTTCGGAGTCACGTGAGTGACTTCGTGAAGACCCCGCCAGCACGCATGCGCAGCATTCGCAGAAGCTGTGCTGGGAACCGCTCAGTGAATGTCTGTCCCTGAATTAGGGGTTATTGTTTGTTTATTTGATTAATAAATTGTGTTAATTTTTCAGCCAGTTTCGACTGAACTGCATTAACAGTCTTCCTCCATCAGACTTGCGGCAGTGTGGTAAGCATGGACGTTGTCCAGGGCGTGAAATCACAGAGCTTTGAAATCTTCACGAAGTCACTCACGTGACTCCGAAGTAAAATAATAAGATTAAACGAGAACTTACCAAGTTTGAAGGTTGATCTGTATTTTACGAGGAGTCGCGGTGAGGGAGTTTGTGCCCCCCGCTCCCACCCTCTATCATAGGATCAACTAGAAAGTTCTGCGTTTTTCATCTTACTATTTTTTAGTCATGGTGCGTTCTGTGATTCCACACCGCTGCTTTGAAGGCTGCTACGCATGCGTGCTGGCGGGGTCTTCACGAAATCCCTCACCGCGACTCCTCGTAAAATACAGATCAACCTTCAAACTTGGTAAGTTCTCATTTAATCTTACTAATTTACCTCAGAAGTCATTGTTCAACCAAGCACGCATTTAATGACAACATTCTTGGTTGATGTTGTTGGCTTTAGGAGGGGGCCGAGGGTGGGAGGCGAATGTCCTGCTGCCGGGGGAGAGGGACGGCTTCAGGCGTGGGCTGTCAGGGGGGGGGGGGAGCGTCCAACAGCTGGCTGGGGGGGCCGCCTTCAGGCGGGGGCTGTCGGGGCCGGTGGCATGGGGCAGTGACTTGCAGCAGGAGGAGGGGGATGCTTCAGGTGGAGGCTGTCGGGGGCCGGTGGGCGGGGAAGGGAATGGCATCAGGCGGGGGCCAGAGGGAGCGTCCTGTAGTCGGGGAGGGGGATAGCTTCAGGCAGGGGCTGGTTGGGTGAGGGGGGGGGGCTTTCTGGAGGGCTAGTACTTGTGTTGTGCGCCAAAGTGACTGGTTGTGGGCAGAAGGGACTTTTCTTGGGCTAGTACAGGTGTTGTGGGCTGAAGGGACTGGTTTCTTGAGGGCTAGTGTGGACATTATGCGCCAAATGGACTTTTATTAGGCTAGTATGGTGATGTGCACTGAAGGGACTGGTTTACGGAGGGCTAGTATGGACATTGTGGACCGAATGGACTTTTATCGTGCTAGTACAGATGTTGTGGGCCGAATTAACTGCAGCTGGGGGACGGGACGGCTTCATGCGGGGGGCGGCGGGAGTGTTCTGTAGCTGGGGGCGGGGGGCAGCTTCAGACTGGGCTTGTCGGGAGCCGTGGGGGGGGGTGGGGGAGCCTATTCCTGTCATGGCCTACTCCTGCCGCGGCCTACCCCTGCCGTGGCTACCGCTGTTGCTCACCACCGGCTTCAGGCGGTGGCCGGTGTGGAGCATCCTGCAGCTGGGGACGGCTTCAGGTGTGGGCTGGTGGGGGTGTGGATGGGGTGCATCCTACAGCTGGGGACAGGACGGCTTCAGGTGAGGGGGGAGTGTCCTGCAGCTGGGAATGGCAATAAACTGACCTCAACTGCCAGCACTACATCATCTCACTGGCTAAACTTACTTTGCACATCAGTGTTGAACCATTCAGCTGAGAATCTGTGAAAGAAAAGGCCATGCTAAGTTTCTGCTTCAGTGTATTGTCACGCATACCGAGGTAGAGTGAAATGTTTTTTGTGCTTTGTTGTGTGCTGACCAGTCAGTGGAAAGAGAATACCTGATTATAATCGAGCCATTCACAGTGTACAGATACGGGATTAGGGAATAACATTTAGTGCAAGGTAAACAAACCCAGCATAGTCCGAGGGTCTCCAGTGAGGATAGAAGTTCGGCCCTGCTCTCTAGTTGTGGTAGGATGATTCAGTTGCCTGATAAACGCTGGGAAAGAAACTGTCTCTGAATCTGCAATTGTGCACTTTCACACTTCTACACGTTTTGGCTGATGATGGAGGGGATGAGGGGGAGTGGCCAGGGTGCGACTCGTCCTTGATTATGCTGCTGGCCTTGCCGAGGCTGCGTGAGGTAAACATATTTCCTGCCTGCTCCTGGTACGTGGCCTCATTATTCCTCGTTCCCACGCATTCCTATATATACTGTTCATTTTCACAACCTACCTCCATTTGTACATGGACCATGATGGATGGATTCTCCCCTTCTTTTTCAGTGTCATCAGTTGGGCAACGTACCCCTTGTATATAGGCACACAATGCTGGCGTAACTCAGTGGGTCAGGCAGCATCTCTGGATATAAGGGATAGGACCCCATTCCTTCTCTCCAGAGATGCTGCCTGACCTGCTGAGTTATTCCAGCATTGTGTGTCTACCTTCAGTGTAACCCAGCATCTGCAGTACCTTCCCACACCTACCCCACGGAGACCTTGACCATGACTTTCAAACAAATTGGTCAGATTCCTTGGAGACATGCCACATTTCCCTATGATTATGAGACACCTTCTCACCTTGCCACTAGGGGCACCGCATTGATGGCAGCCTCTGCCTGTTTGTCTTTTCAATCTTTAAAAAAAAATTTAGTCAGTTTAAATTCTGTTTTTGGGAGAAGCCTTAACTTTTCTATGTGGGGGAGGGGGGCAGGGTAAGGGGGAAACTGTTTCCCAGTTGCTTCCTGGCGGGGACGCGACTATTTCTCCGAGTCGCGTCCTCGCCCCCCTCCTCGCGGCCTACCACCTGGATCGGAGCGGCCTTTCCTGCCGGGGACCAGGAACCGGACCAGAGCTACAACATCAGCGGCGCGGCGCTGAATTCACCGCGGAGCGGGCGATGCCTACCTGGATCGCCGTTTGGAGCTCCGGAGCGTTGGGCCGCTGCTCCAACATCGTGGAGCTGCGTTTGAGAGAGCTTCCAGTGGCGCTGAACAACATCGCGGAGTCCTGTGGCCCTTTGCCGAGGGCCGCCAGCGCTGCACCTCCGCCCAGCGTGGCCTGCGGACTTTGGGAGCCGCGGACTCCGGTAGGAGGTGGCCGACTATGATGTCCAGGCCGCTGAGGACGTCCCCCAGCCCCGACGTCGGACTTACATCACCCCGGCGAGCGGGCCTGAACATCGGGCCTCCCGTAGTGGCAACTGCGGAGGGAGCTCGGGGAGGCCCCGACCACGGGTGAATATTGGGGAACATTAGAGGAAGAGACTGACTTTGGTGCCGTCCCTCACAGTGGGAAACTTTGATCCTGCTGTGTGAGGATGTTTTATGTTGAATTCTATCGTGTGTTATGTTATTTATATTTATTGTATGGCTGTATGGTAATCACACATTTCACTCAGACCATACCCCTCCATTCCCTTCACGTCCATATACCTATCCACTTTACTTTTAAATGTTAAAATCGATCCTGCCTCCAAGTGACAAATAAATGTATCTTGTATCTCACCTCCCTTATGTGCACAATGCTCCAACACGAGCTAATCGTGGGAAAACCAGTTCCAAACTTCGAAGGTAGACACAAAATGCTGGAGTAACTCAACGGGACTGGCAACTTTTCTGGAGAGAAGGAATGGGGACGTTTTGGGTCGAGACCCTTCTTCATTCACTCATGGTTGGACAGGGTCTAATGAGATTGTCCTTTGCAAGGTAGTCTCCGAGCAGAGTAATTTCCTATTGTCTGACGCACTCCACTATAGCTGCCACCCAGCCAACTCCTGACACTGCTAATTACTATTTATTTACTTATTCGATGGAATTTAATTAAATTGACTGTAATTAAAATCTTTGACATCGAGTTTATGTTTAATAAATGAATTTGGCTTGAGTTCAGATTAATTTTTAATAGTAAGATTAAATGAGAACTTACCAGTTCGAAGTTTGATCTGTATTTTATGAGGAGTTACGATGAGGGATTACGTGAAGACCCCGTCCAGCACGCATGCGCGACATTTCTTCAAAGCAGCGGTGTGGATTCACAGAAAAACACAACAATTGAAATAAATATAGTAAAGAAAAAATAAGAACTTAATTACCAGTTGATCTGTATAATAGAGGGTGGGAGCGGAGGGCACGTAATCCCTCATCGTAACTCCTCATAAAATACAGATCAAACTTCGAACTGGTAAGTTCTCATTTAATCTTACTATTTTACTTCGGAGTCACGTGAGTGACTACGTGAAGACTTCAAAGCTCTGTGAATCCGAACCGTGTACCAGCTCATGCTTCACTCACTGCCTGAAGACCTTAGAGGGAGGAAGCATGTTATACAATCAACAATAACCTGTTTGTGAACAAAAAAGGTTTATTAATAACAACAAAAAACAGAGAGCTCCCCCGGGCTTAAATTAAATATTATCTGCAGACTCTAAATTCTGTCTGCAAATGTAGCAGGCTCCGCCAGCGGCTTATTATAAAACCTTTGGAAAGTTTCTTTCCGAGGACCATCCTGCTCTGGCCAGAATATGGTCCATAGGCACATCCATTTGCCTAGCCGCCGACGTAGATGCAGCCCTGGTGGAATGAGATTTGTACACATTAGTATCGATTCCCGCGGACTTAAGCACCTGCTTGAGCCACCTTGAAATGGTTTGGCTCGTCACCTGACCATGAGGCTTCTTGTGGCTTATCCATAAGGCTTTTTTCTCTCCCTCTTAAGTTATATGTTGTGTCTATGTAGTTGGCGAGATGGGTCTTGGCACACAACCGTGGGTCAGGTGAATATGCCCGGAACTCCATAACTGGAGGCGTGGTACCTGGTCTAGATTGTTTGACCAGCCCCTGAATGTGAAATGTGATACAGTCCAATGACTCTGTCATGCTGTCCAGCCTCAGAAGGTGGAGGGACTGTACCCTTTGAGCTGACACTAGAGCCATGAGCATGACTGATTTCAGTGTAAGTTGTTCCAGAGTAAGTGACCTGGGTGGTGGCCATCCCCTAAGGTACGTCAGTACTATGCTGACATCCCAGATCTGAGTGTACCTAGGCCTAGGGGGATTGGTGTTAAAAATGCCCCTCATGATTTTGACCACTAGTGGATGGGACCCCAAAGTCAGTTGTCCTGCTGCTGGAACCAAATAAGCTGACAACGCACTCCTGGCTGTATTAATGGCGCTGTAGCTGAGTCCTTCCCGATGTAATCCAAGCAGAAACTCCACAACACTGGTGGCTGTAGCTGTGGTGTAGGTAGTTCCTGTTTTGGAGCAATACCGTTCCCATTTTCTTATATTGGTCAGGTATTGTCTCCTGGTGTACTCCCGGTGAGATGCGGTCATCATGTTGATGGCGTCCTCAGACAGTCCCAGGCCCAGTAGAGGTCTTTTTAGAATCTGCAAGCCAGGAGATTGACTCTGTCATGGCACGGGTGACTAATGCCTGACACTGGGTGGATTAATAACTGTCGACTGCTGGGAATTCCAACGGTGTTTTCAACAGCCATGTCGAAAGCCACTGGGAACCATGGCTGTGTAGACCAGTCAGGTATTATCAAGATTCCTGAAGCGGAATCCAATTGAATCTTGCGTAATACCCGACTGATGAGGCAGAAGGGAGGAAAAGCATAAAAGAACATTTTCCCCCAATGCAGCGAGAATGCATCAACTGCTGCTGCCTCAGGGTCTGGTTCCCAAGCGACATACGTTGGTACCTGGTGATTCAGCTGGATGCAAATAGATCGATATCTGGTGTGCCATATTGCTTTGTAATTTCAGCAAACACTTTGGGATTTAACATCCATTCGATGTTATCATTAAATCTACGTGACCTGGTGTCTGCCACTGTATTTTGCTTACCTGGAAGGTAAGTTGCTGATAACCAAATATGCCTTTCAACACACCATTGCCAGATTAGGTTGGCCAAATTGTCACACGATATCGACTTTACACCACCCATGTGATTGATATAAGCCACCACCGTGGTATTATCTAGTTGCAACCGGACATGTGCATGATGCGTATTACATGAATATGCTTTTAACCCATAAAACGCACCCAACATTTCTAAATAGTTGATACCCCCGTGTCTGTAGGCAAGATGATTCAAATTTACTCCATCTGCCCCCTGTGCTGGATTGCATGTTAGTTGCTCCCCAGCCCAAAGCACTGGCATCCGTTTGAATGGTTAATACTGGGTTGGTGATCATAATGGGACTGGAGCTGAGTCTTACATTCCTCGCCCACCATTGTAACTCTGGAATGGATTCAGCAGTTAAACTCATAGCTCGGTCAAAGTGACCTGAGTTTTGCTTTAGTGCATGCACTTTAGCTCTATGCAAATTTTGATAGTGCAAAGGCCCCAAATTGTACAGCTGGGAAAGCTGCTACCATTTTGCCAATAACTCTAGCTACTTCCCGTATGGTTGGCTGATGTTTATTTCATGAGTTTGTTGCATGATAGCGCCAATTCTGATGCTTTCCCCTTCGGCAGAGTTACAATCATGCGAACAGTATCTATCGTAAATCCAAGATAGTCCATGGCAGTGGACGGTGTAAGATTGGATTTTTCTGGATGTATGACAAACCCCAAAGTTTCAAAACAAACGTTTGGTGGCTGCGACTGCCAAAATAGCTGTCTCCAAGGTTTTCCCTACTATTAAATGTCGTCTAAATAGCCATGACTATATGCTTTTGTTTCCTCAATAATGCCAAGGCAGGTTTTAAGATTTTAGTGAACAACCTTGGAGCAGAGGTTAGCCCATTTGGTAAGGCTTTATATTGCCATAGCTGTTTCATCCAGATAAATTTTAAATATTTTCGATGGTCCTTGTGTATGGGTACTGAGTAGTAGGCATCTTTTAAATCAATGCTTGCTAGAAAGTACCCCCTAGAAACCAATAGTCTGGCTGTTTCAAAAGTATCCATCTTGAAATGTATATACCTGACAGACTTGTTCAAAGTAGTTAAGTCAATGATGATGCGTCGTCCACCATCTTTTTTGATTTTAGTGAAAATATTAGACACAAATTCCAAAGGTTCATGTTTTGTTCTTTCAATGACACCTTTAGCTTGTAATCTCATCAGTTCAGCTTGACCCTCTTGTTTTTCCTTGACTGAGAGGGTGAATACCCTTTTGGGTATATGCTGAACTGGTGGAAAATCTTTATGGACAAAGTCAATTTTGTAGCCATGAACGCTGCTGAGTATATACTTGTCATTAGTGATGGATTCCCATGCATCCAAAAACAAGTGCAATCTCCCCCCTGTTAGCACAGAGCCCCTACTGCACATATGCTGAGAGGAACCAGACCCACCTACCTCCATGGTTATTGGTGCTTCTTCTGCCTCTTCGCTGGGTGATGAGGCGTCTGCTGGGCTGTAGAGGGTTGATGTTGATCTCGATGTTGTTGGGGGGTGGCGCATTTTCCCATGGGGTCCGCTCTGGGCCCTGGCCTAAAAAAGGCTTACGGGGAATGGTTGCGGACCCCGAGCTTTCACCAGTCCCATAGTGTGGTCGACGACTGGTGGACGCCATGGGGTACTGCCGCCTGGGTTTGTTGGGTCTGCTCGGTCCCAAACCTGCCCTCACGAGACCAAAGGTCTTGGATTCTTCTTCCAGGTCTTTCACCTTTTTTGAAGGTCTTTCCCAAAGAGCAGAATAGGAGGTTCTGAACCCGGTGTTTTGCAAAGTCCCGCAAATTTAGGGTTGAGGGCAGGCTTGATAATCTCCTTTCGCAAATTATTATCTCATATTGAGTGGTGCACAGCAGAGCTAATGTGTCTTGCTGATTTGTGGAGATGTCCGCACCATCAATGGACCGAGCATAAGATGTTATTCCTGCAGTCAGGAATTTAAGGATCTTCTGGAGCTTCAACTCCAGGTTTCTGATGTTCTGCCACCAAATGTCCCCAAATTTGGCTATTGACAGCAGGTACATTCAAAGATGTACAATTTCCTGGGCTGTATATAGTTGAAGAGCCTCATTGACCACTTGTTCTTGTAGGGGTTTAGAGGACAGGTGGTTAATGCTGGCTGCAAGTTCGGCTCTAATGGCCGACCCGCTTGTGGAATGGCCACGTAGCGGTTGACCACACCCAGCAGCTCTTCCTGTTCCTGTACACCCTGCGTACTCCCGAAATCTTCAGCCATGACCCCTCTTCTTGACCAGCCCAGACCTGGTCGCCAATGCTGCCTTCAAAAGAAGGTGAAGCAATGGCCAGTGCCGTAAAAGGCACTGCGGGAGTGCCTGAACTCCCTTGGCGAGGCTGCTGCTGCTCCTCTCAGCAGATCTCGCTGGAGCAATTGCTCCATAAGCCGTTCCATGCGGCTTAGGCGGCTGCCTGTGCTCTCGAGCGTAAGGCATCTTCATCCGAAACGTCGGACACTACCGCCCGGTTCCGGCTGTAGGTACCAAATCCAGCCCGCTGCTCAAGGCAGCACTAGCGGTGCTGGGCTCGGCTCGGTAGTTATAAACCGCCGCCTCTTGCCCCCCCTCCAAAGAGCATTCCTCAACGGAGGACGAACGGGGGCGAGCTGCAGACTTCTTTCCTCGGGCCTTGCTCATTCTCCTGGAACACAAGACCACAGAGAGAAAGACCACGGCCACGGTAAACTTACCTGTCGGCCCGACTTTCAATTTGTAGCGGGAGCGCCTTGAACTCCCGTTCGTCGCGGTGCACTGCATGAACGCTAATGTCGCGCATGCGTGCTGGACGGGGTCTTCACGTAGTCCACTCACGTGACTCCGAAGTAAAATTACATTCAGTTTGATCTACTTTGTATATTTAAATACCAGATGATTTGCAAGTTACACACCTACTAATCAAGAATCTATCTATCACTGCCTTAAAAATATCCATAAACTTGGCCTCCACAGCCTTCTGTGGCAAAGAGTTCCACAGATTCCTCTGACTAAAGAAATCCCTCCTCATCTCCTTCATAAAGGAACGTCCTTTAATTCTGGGGCTACGACTGGTCCTAGATTCTCCCACTAATGAAACCAGGCCTTTCACTATTCGGTAGTTTTCAATGAGGACTCCCCTCATCCTTCTAACTCCAGCGAGTACAGGCCTAGTGCCGACAAACGGCCATCATATGTTAACCCACTCATTCCAGGGATCATTCTCATAAATCTGACAGAAGGCAAGTGTTCAACGTCAGGGGCGTTTGATTGGAGCTCAGAAGACACCCTCACCAGCATTGTCAATCCCATCGGCTCACTTGAAGATCCAACCATGTCTCATTTTGGGTAGTGATGGAAGGAACAGCAGATGCTGGTTTACACACGGAAGATAGATACAAAATGCTGGAGTAACTCAGCGGGACAAGCAGCATCTCTGGATAGAAGGAATGGGTAACGTTTCGGGTCGAGACCCTTGGGAGAGGGAGGGAGTCTGGAGATATAGAAGGGTAAGGTGCGAAAATTATAGATCAAAGCAGAGGATGATAAGGAAATATGGAATGGTTCATTGCTGCTTTCATAGACAACACTGCAGGAAAAGCAGTGGCCATGAATGGTTTCCCTCCTGCAGTGGAACTCGGCTTGTCTGTTGTGGAGGAAGAGCTGGCTGTCTTGTAAATGCACACCACTGCTCTCATGCATGGTTGGGCTGCCCAAGGTGTGTAACAATGGTTCCATGGGGCCTCCCTCATGGCTCCCCGCACTACTGCCTTTCACCAGTGTCTTTGCCGGTCAGGATTGCTACCATGGTGTAGGCTGCAGAAGGACCTAGTAACATAGAAAATAGGCGCTGGAATAGGCCATTCGGCACTTCGAGCCAGAATCGCTATTCAATATGATCATGGCTGATCATCCAGAATCAGTACCCCGTTCCTGCTCTCTCCCCATATCCCTTGATTCCGTTAGCCCTAAGAGGTATATCTAACACTCTCTTGAAAACATCCAGTGAATTGGCCTCCATTGCCTTCTGTGGCAGACAATTCCACTGCGACCCTGGTTCTGGACACCCCCAACATCGGGAACATTTTTCCTGCATCTAGCCTGTCCAAGCCCTTAAGAATTGTATATGTTTCTATAAGATCCCCTCTCGTTCTTCTAAATTCCGATGAATATAAGCCCAGTCAACCCATTCTTTCATCATATGACCTTCTAAACCTAAGCAGGCCAGCTCAGCTACTTCCTGATTCATCCACAAAGCCAAATAAATAAAGGTTGACCTCAGAAAGAGGATCAGGAGACAATGTGCCAGTTTGGTGGGTTGGTGGTGGACAGACTCAGTAGCTTCTTATTTTGGGGCATTAACATCTGAAATGACTTGTACTGGACCCAGCACATAGATGTAACCACAAATAAGGAGTGGCAATACCTCTAATCATCATTAATCAATAACTGGTTACATCATTGCCAGGTGCAGCAATTGCGAAGCACAGGAATGCATGAAGCAGTGCAGAGTAGTGAACACAGCCTGGTCTATCGCAGGCATCACAATGCGCACCTCTCCATTGAAAACATCTACATGAGCCACTGCAACCAAAGCCGTGTTTATCAGTAAAGGGTCTGTTTCGGTGACTGCCGGAGTCATATCAGGGTCGCCAAAAGATTTTGAACATTTCAAAACCCAGCGGCGACAAAAAAAATGTTGCGACACTTGAAAAAACACCGCTCGTCAATACGTCATCACGCCGCATCACGGCGCGACTTTTTCGGTGACCTGATATGTCAGTCGATGATGTTGGCAGTTGTCGAAAAAATCGCCAAGTGGGACAGGCCCTTAAGGACCCCACCATCTGGGCAATGCCTTCTCACTGCTACTTGTTTCATTTGAATGGCAGAACGGTGGCCCAGCGGCAGAGATGCTGCCTTACAGCACCAGAGAGCCGGATTCGATCCTGACTACGGGTGCTGCCTGTATGGAATTTGTACGTTATACCCGTGAACAACCTGCAGGTTTGAAGGTTAATTAGCTTCTGTACATTGATCCTACCATGGTGTCGGCTGCAGAAGGACCAAGAAACATAGAATCATATAAAATATGTGCAGGAGTAGGCCATTCGGCCCTTCGAGCCAGCACAGACATGGACTCAGTGGGCTGAAAGGCCTGTTGCCATGATGTGTCTCCAAACTAAACTAAACTAAACCAAGAAAGTGCAGAAGCCAGGTTCAAGAACAGCTACTTTCTGTAATAGACCTGGCATCTAGTACAAACCCACTGGCTCTCACAACTATCTCGACTACACTCTACCCACCCTGCTTCCTGCAGAGACTATATCCCCTACTCCTAATTTCTCCACCTACGCCGCATCTATGCCTAGGATGAGGTGTTCCATGCTAGAATATCCAAGATGTCCTCAGTCTTTAGGGAACAGCAGTTCCCCTCTCCCATCATAGATGAAGCCCTCACTTGTGTCTCCTCGATACCCCACAGCTCCGACCTTGATCCCCCTCCCCCTATTCGGAACAGACTACCCCTAGTTCTTACCTTCCACCCCATCAGCCATTGCATACAACATTTAATCTTCCAAAATTTCCGCCACCTCCAACGGGATCCAACCACTAATCACATTTTCCCATCACCTCACTTTTCCACCTTCTGCAGAGACCGTACCCTCTGCAACTCCCTGGTTAACTCATCCCTTCCCACCCAAACCACCCTCCCCAGGTACCTTCCCCTGCAACCGCAGAAGATGCAACACCTGTCTCTATACCTCCTCCCTTGACTCTGTCAAGAGACCCCGACAGTCCTTTCAGGTTGGGCAGAGATTCACTTACATCTCCTCCAACCTCATCTACTGTATCCGTTGTTCAAGATGTAGAGCTTTATACATCGGCGAGACCAAACGCAGACTGGGCAATCGTTTCGCGGAACACCTTCGCTCAGCCTGCCTGAACCAACCTGATCTCCCGTTTGCTGGACACTTTAATTCTCCTTACCATTCCCACACTGACCTTTCTGTCCTCGGTCTCCTCCATTGTCAGAGTGAGGCTAAACGCTAATTGGAGGAACGGCGTCTCATATTTCGCTTGGGCAGCTTTACAGCCCAATGGTATGAATATTGATTTCTCTCACTTCAGGTAACCCCAGCATTCCCTCTCTCCCTATCCCTCCCCGACCCAAGTCGCACTAGTTTCGCATCTTCACCCTACAAACAGCCTGTTTCTTTATCATTGTAACTTTTTTACATATCTTTCATTCATTGTTCTTTATCTCTCCACAACACCATCTATATCTCTCGTTTCCCATCCCTAACCAGTCTGACGAAGTGTCTCAACCCGAAATGTCACCCATTCCTTCACTCCAGAGATGCTGCCTGTCCCACTGAGCTACTCCAGCTTTTTATGTCTATCTTCGGTTTAAACCAGCATCTGCAGTTCCTTCCTACACAATACATACGTGGTTTGATATATCGCCTCTCTCATCTTCCCACTGCTACTACACTCACAATGCAGGTTAATCTCCAGCTAATAGAAAGTCAACTCGGTCAGAGCTGACCAATACAGAACATGGGTTCCTCGAGACATGGGTAATTATACAGTAGCTGTCAGCTTCTTGAATTGACTTGTACAACTCTGACCCTACCTTGACAGCTGAACACTGCGGACCACCTAACCTTCAATGAACCAGGAGGTCCGTAATTAACATGACCAAATCCTGGACTTCCACGCCTTTGGAGTTCCATGTCTTGCACTATCATCGATTGGTGATTTTTCACATTATGCCTTGCATGAGTGCCTTGCTTCTTGCAAAGTCATTTTTTAAAAATCTTTTTACCGTTATATGTAGTATAAGTTACGTGTAATTTATGTATTTATGTTGTCAGAGTCTACTTACCTGTGGTCATGCTGCAAGCAAGAGTTTCATTGTACTAGTACCTCTCTAAAATTAAGCACATGGCAGTAAATTCAACTTAACTTGATTTTCCAAACTCCTTCCTTTCCTCTGTCACTTTCAGCTCCTCCATTTGCTCAGTAGTGGTCAATAGTTATTAGAGTATCTTGCCTCAACAAATGAGTAGGAAGGAACTGCAGATGCTGATTTACACCAAAGATGGTCACAAAATGCTGGAGTAACTCAGCGGGACAGGCAGCATCTCTAGAGAGAAAGAATGGGTGACGTTTCAGGTTGAGACCCTTCTTCAGACTGAGAGATATGGGGGAGTAAGATAAGGAAGGGTAAGGTGGGAAAATGAGGCATGAAAGGGGACCAATTAAAATGTAGAATAGGTCATTGTTAGCTAAGGGCAGATGACAACGAGTATATAAAGATAACATTTAATCAGGGGGACAGTCAGACTGGGTGGTGAACTAGGATGGGGAGGGATGGAGAGAGGGAAAGCAAGGGTTACTGGAAGTTAGAGAAGTCAATATTCATACTGCTGGGGCGTAAGCTGCCCATGTGATATATGAGGTGCTGCTCTTCCAATTTGCGTTTGGCCTCACTCTTGCCTCAACAAATATTTGCAAACGCTTGACCTATTTAACCAATGCCCTAGAATTTGAAAGCTTTGGTGGATGAGTCTTGTCCCATGAGATCATGGCTGAAGGAAATAGTAGACATCGACAGAGATGTTTGATGTTCTTAGGACTGCTACTCCCAAGAGTACCGAGAGAAATGGCCAAGAGGAATATTGTATTCCATCCTGTCTTTCCCCGGCAGAGAGAGCAGTGAGGATGGTGCAGCTGTGTGTAGAATGACAGCGTGCCCCTAAAGAACAAGATGAAGCTAAACACCTGAGATGACAAATTGTCTGCGGAACAAGCTGCTCAGACTGCTGCAGTTATCAGGCACGATCCAATTGCCCAAGCCCTCTGTAATAGACATTTGATGCCAGATTATGACAACCCTCGCCACATGGACACAATCCCTATGCCAAATAAATCTTCCTGTTCATTGGACCCACCTGGATATCCACATCTATCAATGCAGCCACATGTTAGCAGCAGCTACACTGCTGTGGGGCCAGCTGATCTCCCTGATGAAGATATTAACCTTGTGGGATCATGGAACTATTGTAATATTCACCTGAACGAAGTAGCAGACAATTAGGGGAGTTAATGGACAGCCAAGCCGACAGTACATGTTGTACAATGCCTCCCTGTGTCAATATTAACCCTTTCCCGTGATTGATACACTAATAATTGCTGCTGAGCATATTGCAAGGAGCTGAATATTAATTTTAAAACACTTTCATCAGGGTCTGCCTACATTGGTCATGAGTGATACTCCCAGATGATCCACACTTAACATTTCTAGTCTGTAATAGTTGGACTTTCAAAAAGCCTTTGACAAGGTCTCACACAAGAGATTAGTGCGCACAATTAGAGCAATAGACAATAGACAATAGACAATAGGTGCAGGAGTTGGCCATTTGGCCCTTCGAGCCAGCACCGCCATTCAATGTGATCATGGCTGATCATCCCCAATCAGTACCCCGTTCCTGCCTTCTCCCCATATCCCCTGACTCCGCTGTTTTTAAGAGCCCTATCTAGCTCTCTCTTGAAAGCACATGGATATTGATATAGAGAATCAGATAGGGACTGGTTTGGCAGACAGTAAGCAAAGGGTAGGAATTAACGAGTCAATTTCAGAATGGCAGGTCGTGGCTAGTGGGGTGCCGCAAGGCTCGGTGCTGGGACCCCAATTATTTATAATATATATATTAACGATTTAGAAGAGGAAATTAAATGTAACATATCCAAGTTTGCAGATGACACAAAGCTGGGGGCAGTGTGAGCTGCGAGGAGGATGCTATGAGGCTGCAGGGTGATTTGCTTAGGTTGGGTGAGTGGGCAGATGCATGGCAGATGCTGTATAATGTGGATAAATGTGAGGCTATCCACTGGTGGCAAGAACAGGAAGGCAGATTATTATCTGAATGGTGACAGATTAGGAAAAGGGGAAGTGGAACGAGACCTGGGTGTCCTTGTACATCAGTCACTGAAAGTAAGCATGTAGGTACAGCAGGAAGCAAAGAAAGCTAATGGTATGTTGGCCTTCGTAGCGAGAGGATTTGAGTTTAGGAGCAAAGAGGTCCTACTGCAGTTGTACAGGGCCCTGGTGAGACCACACCTGCAGTATTTTGTGCAGTTTTACTCTATAATTTGAGGAAGAACATTCTTGCTATTGAGGGAATGCAATGTAGGTTCACCAGGTTAATTCCCGGGATGGTGCGACTGACAAATGATGAAAGAATGGGTTCGACTGGGCTTATATTCACTGGAGTTGAGAAGGATGAGAGGGGATCTTATAGAAACATATATAATTCTTAAAGGGTCTGTCCCACTTAGGCGATTTTTAGGTGACTCTGTTGAGGAGGCCTATAAGCGTAAGAAGCTGCGTTACGCAGAGCTACGCAGAGCTTGCAGCAGAGGCAACGCAGCGTGGCTGGAACACCAAAGTCCAGTTGAAGTGGGATGCAGAGGATTTGTTGCGTCATCTACCATCAGACTGCTGAAGGAGCTTGGAATCCACGGTCAGGCTCTGCGGAAGACCATAAGATCACTCTCAGACACGGCTGAAAGAAGCAGCCGTTGGAAAGACCCATGCTGGGCCCCAAGTACGTCATGGTGAATCTTTGGGGCAGTTTGACACGGGACACGCCCTGAGGGCTGATCATCTTGCAGCGGGCCGCCCTTGTGGTGGGTGTATAGTGCTAAAAGGCCGAAACACCCAGTGATGCAAGGGTACACTACTGATGATGTTTCCTGTGCCCAACTGTCCTGAAGGTTACCCAGGCCAAGATATACGTATACGTATCCCCCCCCCCCCCCCTGCCCCCCCCCCGATGTTGAGCGTCTACCACTCTCAACAATCAACGAATGTCGTGAAAGATGCTCCCCCCACCTACTGGCACAAGGGACTTCTTAACATCTTGTCCTGTGTCCCCCCCCCTTATGAGGTCTGAAAATCTGGACTTATCCAGTGACATGCTGTGAAATGGACAGCTGACAACATGGAAAAGTCCATGTGACAGCTTGGAGAGACAGCTGACAGGAGGGAACAGACCCCACTGGGGCCGTCATGGGCTAGCTCCCCAAGACAGCAGTCCCCAACGCGCTGTTTCAGCTAGTTGGAAGACACCCGCTAAATGCTACAAAAAGTAAATTAAAGGAAATACCCCCTAGAGCCTGTGAGACGCGGGGCGCAAGATGGCTCACCGATTGATAACACGGTTACAGACCCAGGAACGGAAACGACCACGGACAAGGAGAGCATGGCACATGAGACATCCACAACAGCTGCGGGACACAAACTACAGGTGTGCATCTGTGGGTTGGGAGAAAAAGAACATCAATGATGGGCTTGAAGATCCACCAAGGGAGGAAAAAGTGCTTCGAGAGAGCAGAGACCATGGGCCTCACATTGACCAGTACTTTCTCTACGAAGCATCCAGTCAAATCAGACGAATGAAGCACAGCGACGGGACACAAACCAAAGTTCAGAAGCAACAGAGCATCAGCAGCCATGTCATCTGAAGAGGGTGATACAAGCACAGAAATTGCCGGTGGAGGAGCCCACGCAACAACTACAAAAAGACCTCCATGGAGGGAAAGATCAAAGGGCAATAAACCTGGAGTGAAATGGCCCAAAGCTGTATGAAAAGAAAGATGGGAGAACGGTCCAACAGTGGACCTTATACATATCTTTGGAGCAACAAGTGGGCACAGCAGTGGAAAAGCTTGAAAGGATGGGCAACACAATCTACAGCTATGGAGAAGAACGATTTGGGGTGAGTAAAGGGAGAGGTGGAAAGAAATTACCAACACCAATCAAGTCCAGGAGGCAGCAGGAGATCAAGAGGCAGCAGGAGATCGAGAGGCTAATCAGAGAGCAGAAACAGTTGAAAAAGCAATGGAAAAAAGCAACTGACGCAGAGAGAGAAGGTCTCGTGCTACTCCAAGAGGACATCAAGAGCCGATTGGCAACCTTGCGAAAAGCAGAGAACATGAGGAAACTTCGGAAGAAGAAAGAACACACAAGAACACGGTTCTACAAAGACCCTTTCAAGTTCATCAAAGACCTCTTCGCAAAGGCAAAAAGTGGGAACTTTGAAACCATCAAAACAAGAATTGGAGGAACACCTGGAAAAGGCCCACCAAGGACACAAAAGGCATGAGCAGTTAGTCATCCCACGTGACATACCGCCTATTCAACCACCTGAATTCCAACCTGGACACCAGCCCCCGAAATGGAAAGAGGTAGAGAACACTGTCCGGCGAGCCATGAGCACATCAGCTCCGGGGCCAAACGGAGTAACAATACAAGCTCTACAAGAACGCACCGGATGTGTTACGACTATCTATGGAAGCTCATGAGGGGTGGTGTGAAGAACATAACAATACCTAAGGCGTGGCGAAGGGCTGACGGCGTACTAATACCTAAAGAAAAGGATGCATCAGACGTCATCACCAATTCCGCGCAATATGTCTCCTCAACGTCGAGGGAAAAATAAGCCTTTTTCAGCATTGTATCACAAAGCTATCCACCTATCTGGTAACAAACAAGTACACTGATACATCTGTACAGTAAAGCATGGAATTCCAGGTTTTTCGGGCTGCTTGCGGCATACAAGCATGATCTGGCACCAGATCCAAGCAGCTAAGAAGGACAAGAGAGACCTACATGTGATCTTCCTCGATCTGGCCAATGCATTTGGTTCAGTTCCACATGAACTCCTTTGGGAATATTTTGCCTTTTTCCATGTACCAGAGCTCATCACCACACTGGTCAAGAACTGTTTCCAAGGCCTGCAGCTGTGCTTCACAACAGCTGAATTCAGAACAACATGGCAGCGCTTGGAAGTAGGCATCATGGCAGGCTGCACAGTCTCACCCTTGGCCTTTACAATAGCCATGGAAGTCATCATCAGGGCCTCAAAATAGGTGGTGGGCGGTGAACGAACCAGGGCTAGGCTCCGTCTGCCACCCATCAGGGCATAATGGACGACGTGACAACACTAACCACTACTGCAGCATGCACCAAGCGGCTACTTGGAAAGCTGCAGGAGAACATCAAGTGGGCCCAAATGAAAATCAACCAAGTAAATCTCGAAGCATCTCCATAGTTAAGGGGTGCTTACAGACACAAGGTTCTGCATCAGTGATGACCCAATACCAACAGTGTCTGAGCAGCCAGTAAAAAGCCTGGGCAGATGGTACAACGCAGGTCTCAAGGACAAAGAGCAGGTGCAACAACTAAGGCAAGAAATTGTCAACGGCCTGGAGATCATCAATCAGACCCTACTGCCTGGGAAACTGAAGCTATGGTGCCTACAGTTTGGACTCCTTCCTCGGACAATGTGGCCACTGACCATTATGAAGAGCCCAATAACAACTGTGGAGAAGATGGAGCGAACAATAACTTCATACGCGAAGAAATGGCTCGGTGTCCCACGATGTCTAACTAACATCGGCCTCTATGGCAAAGGGGTCCTGGAACTACCTCTCACTAGTCTAACAGAGGAATACAAGTGTTCCAGAGTAAGATGACACTGAGGGACTCTAGAGACAAGACCATCAGTGCTGTTGCGCCGCCCCTAGTAACCGGCCGGAAGTGGACACCATCTGATGCAGTACAGCAAGCTTCATCAGCCCTGAGGCACAAAGACGTTGTGGGGCAAGTGCAGCAGGGAAGAGGAGGCTATGGCCTTACGACAAGTAAACCAACTTGGCGAAGGACACAACATCAGAGCGGAGGACATTGGTGGTTGAGGAGGTGCGGCGACAGGAGGAGGCTGCAAGAAGTGCAAAGGCGGTCTTCTCTTGCCAAACAGGGGCAATGGATGCAGTGGGGAAGGTGGTGGAGCGGAAGGAAGATCAGCTGGAAAGAACTATGGGAAATGGAATCAAGCAAGATCAGCTTCATCATCAGAGCGACATACGACGTCCTTCCATCACCAAAGAACCTCTATCAGTGGTACGGTGAGGATCCAACCTGTGCCCTCTGCCCAACTCCAGCGACCCTCAAACACATCATGGTAGGCTGCAAGACCAGGCTCACGCAAGGGAGATACACGTGGCGGCATAATCAGGTACTAAAAAGCCTGGCAACAGCCCTTGAGAACAGGCGGTGTGCGACCAACTCCTTGCCTCCGAGAGCAAGCAACCCCCCCCCTCCCCAACTTAAGGGCAACAACCTTTGTCCGAGAAGGACAGAAATCCACGGTCAGGCTCTGCGGAAGACCATAAGATCACTCTCAGACGCGGCTGAAAGAAGCAGCCGTTGGATTTGGCTCGAGCGGAAAGACCCATGCTGGGCCCCAAGTACGTCACGGTGAATCTTTGGGGCAGTTTGACACGGGACACGCGCTGACGGCTGATCATCCTGCAGCGGGCCGCCCTTGTGGAGGGTGTATAGTGTTAAAAGGTCGAAACACCCAGTGATGCAAGGGTACACTACTGATGATGTGTCCTGTGCCCAACTATCCCGGAGGTTACCCAGGCCAAGATATACGTATACGTACCCCCCCCCCCCCCCAGCCCCCCCGATGTTGAGCGTCTACCACTCTCAACAGTCAACGAATGTCGTGAAATGCTCCCCACCTACTGGCACAAGGGACTTCTTAACATCTTGTCCTGTATACTTGGATCTCAGGGAGTGCAGTGTAGGTTCACCAGGTTAATTCCCGGATTGGTGGGACTGACAAATGATGAAAGAATGGGTCGACTGGGCTTGTATTCACTGGAGTTGAGAAGGATGAGAGGCAATCTTATAGAAACATATAAAATTCTTAAAGGGCTTGTCCCACTCAGGCGATTTTTAGGTGACTGCCGGCGATATTCACAGTCGTAGCGGGATGCCGTAAAACCGTCTTCTCTGGACCCCCCCACGACAATGTCTACGACAAACTCCCACCTCGTCGACATCAAGCTACGTCAACCGGCGACACAACTCCTCGCGACTTGGGACATCCACCTAGGACCACACCTAGGACCACACTTACAACAACCTTCGACCATGCAGGCGACAACCTACGACAGCCGGTCAACCTACGTCCACCAGCGACAAGATACGACAAGCTATCTTCGACCCTGTCGACGACAACTGAAGACAGCTGAAGACAATTCAGACCCGGTACCTGTTGCCAGTTGACGTTGGGAGTTGCCAATGGAATTCACCTAAGTCATCACCCGGCGACAACCTACGTCACCTAGCGTCATCCTGGCGACAAACCTACGATAGCTCCTACGGCAGGAGAAGACAGGCAACGTCAAGCTAACTGTCGCCGAAAGGTTTTGAACATTTCAAAATCCAGCGGCGACAAGAAAAAGTTAACGGCATTTGTGGAGCTCTTAGGGTTAAAGGAGTCAAGGGATATGGGGAAAGGCAGGAACAAGGTACTGATTTAGGATGATCAGACATGATCATATTGAATGACGGAGCTGGGCCAAATGACCGAATAGCCTACTCCTGCACCTATTTTCTATGTTTCTATGTTTCTATGTAATGTGTTTATGATGACATAGTCATGTAATTCTCTGTGATGCCTCTATGGGCACTGTAGACTTCAGGAGAACATAGATAGAATGGGAATGGACAGATGCATAACAGATGGAGTTCAATGAAGTGTGACATGAGGCATTTTACGAGGATTAATGTGGAGATGTCTGCCAAAAAGTGGTATCATTCTGAAAGCAGCAATTGAGCAGGGGGACCTTGGTGTCCATTTTGAAACCCTGAGAGATGGCAGGACCTGTCAAATGCCAACTGGATGTGAGTTGTATAAGTCGAGAAGCTGTATATAAAACAAAAAGGTTATGCTGCAATTTTATAAATGATTGGTGAAACCTCAGCTGCCGTGTTGTGGGCAATCCGGGCAACACTTGTCAGGAAAGATATTAAAGAGAAAAGGATTATTTGGCTGTTCCCAATGCTGGGATGGGATGAGGAATGGAGTTGAATGCAGGTAAGTGTGAGGCGTTGCATTTTAAGAAGTCAAACCAGAGCATGGTTTTCATAGTGAATGGCAGGTCCCTGGAGATCAAAAGGAGCTAGAGTGCAGGAACGTAGTTCCTTGAAAGTGGCATTAAAAGTAATTAGGGTGGTCAAGAAGAACTCTGGTACATTGGCCTATGTGAGTCAGGCTATTGAGTATAGAAGCTGGGATGTTATGTTACAAGATGTTGATGAGGTTACATTTGGAGTGCTCTGTTCAGTTCTGGTCACCCTGCTATAGGAAGGATGCTGTTAAACTGGATAGAGGTAAGCTGGAAAGAGTAAGAGAGTAGTTGCGAGGATGTTGACGGTCTGAGCTACAGCGATAGATTGGGCACGCTAGCACTTGGTGTGCAGGAGGTTGAGGGGTGAACTTATTGAGATGTATAAAATCATGTGGGGGATACATAGAGTGAAAGCACAAGGTCTTTTACCTAGAGTAGGGGATTGAAAAACCAGGGGACATAGATATAAGGGTGAGAGGGGAGAAAGATTTACTTGAAACCTGAGGGGCAATTTTTACAGAGAGGGTGGTGGGGATATGGAGTGAGCTGCCAGAGAAAGTAGTTGAGGCAGGTACTATGACAACATTTAAATGACAATTGGATATACAAGGATAGGAAAGGTTTAGAGGGATATGGGCCAACTGCGGACAGATAGGACTAGTGTAGATAGAGCATGTGGGTTGGCATTTGCAAGTTGCACCAATGGGCCTCTTTCTGTGCTGTATCTCTATGAGCCGATGGCAGTAAATTAAACAGGCCGTCTCAACACTTGCTGTGGTTTTCTTTCCAATAGAAACAATCGAATAAAACATTTTTGCAAATGTTTTATTTAAACACTGGAGTGCTCTCAGATGACTATCAGTGTTCAGTTGCTTCATAGATACATAGATACACAGACAATAAGTGCAGGAGTAGGTCATTCGGCTCTTCGAGCCAGCACCGCCATTCACTGTGATCATGGCTGATCATCCACAATCAGTGCCCCGTTCCTGCCTTCTCCCCATATCTCTTGATTCCGCTAGCCTGAAGAGTTCTATCTAAAGGGCCTGACTGCGCATCACTGCCTACGCCACCACGCACCATGCGCGCGTAATGCACACCATGCGCACATCACGTGCGCATTCACGACACGCGCGTCGTGTGTTGTGACGCGTAAATGATGTCATGTAAATGACACCCAAGTGGGACAGGCCCTTAACTCTCTTTTGGATGCATCCAGTGAATCGGCCTCCACTGCCTTCTGAGGCTGAGAATTCCACAAATTCACAACTCTCGTTGCATTCACAGATAATTCACAGATCTCGTTGTACTTCCCCTTATCCTAACTTGACACCATTCAGATAATAATCTGCCTTACTGTTCTTGCCACCAATGTGGATAACCTCACATTCATCCACATTCTGCACCTGCCATGCATCTGCCCACTCACCCAACCTGTCCAAATCACCCTGCATCCTCATAGCATCCTCTTCACAGTTCACACTGCCACCCAGCTTTGTGTCATCTGCAAATTTGCAGATGTTACTTTTAATTCCCTCATCTAAATCAACAATGTATAATGTAAATAGCTGCGGTCCCAGCACCGAGCCTTGCGGTACCAAACTTCCTTTTCTGTTGTTCATGAATTATCACTAGCGTAATGAACCTTGAAATATGAATGAATAATGGCCAAATCGCACTGTACGAGTTCATTCAAGTGCTCTACCGAGTTTAAAAAAAAAAAAAAATCGAACTGGTGGTAAGCACGTAGAATGAACGTAGCGGGTACGTCGGAGCTCGGGGACGTCTCTTAGCAGCTCGTAATGCTAACGGCAGGTACTCGGGAAGACTTGTGAAGATTTTTCAACATGTTAAAAAATGTCCACGAGAGCCCCGAGTACTGACGAGTGGCCATTACCGTAAATCTCCGAGTTCGAATCAGGGCAAACTCGGGAGAACTCTTGAATGAACTCGTAAAGTGGGACAGGGCTTTAAGTTTATTGGCCAAGTATTCACATACAAGGAATTTGCCTTGGTGCTCCACCAGCAAGTGACAACATGACATGCAGTGACAGTTAGGAAATGACACATAAAACATTAAACATTAATAAAAAACATTATTGATTAAACATGAATTAAATAAAATAGTAAGATTAAATGAGAATTTACCAGTTTGAAGTTTGATCTTTATTTTATGAGGAGTTACGATGAGCGATTACGTGAAGAAGGCCTTCAACCCGCATGCGCGTCAATCTTCAAAGTAGCGGTGTTAAATCACAGATAACAGTTGTTGAACTAAAATAGTAAGATTAGAGCTGACTAGAACTTCCAGAAGATCTTTATGTTACGAGCGTTGGGAGCGGAGGGCATGTAATCGCTCATCCAAACTGGTAAGTTCTCGTTTAATCTTACTATTTTACTTCGGAGTCACGTGAGTGATTCCGTGAAGATTTTGAAGCTCTGTGATTTCATGCCGTGAAACGAGTCCATGCAGTTGACCAGGATGAGTGAGAATAATAAATGCATTCAAACATGACATAGATTAAAAATGCTGATGCTTTAATAATCAAAGAAAATAATAGTGACCCCTCTCACCCAGGGGGAAACTGTAAAACAGAACCTAAAACAGAATTAACAAAAGTCCCCGGTCTGGCGATAGGTTTGTTATAAAACCTTTGGTACGTCAGTTCATTAGACCATCCCGCAGCCGGTAGAATGGGGTCGAGAGGGACGTCCATATCCCTCGCTGCTGATGTAGATGCAGCCCTGGTGGAATGAGGTTTAAAAGTGTCAGTGTCCACTCCTGCACATGCCAGAACCTGTTTTATCCATCTTGAAATGGTCTGCACTGTAACCTTCCTATGAGGTTTGGTGTAGCTGATGAATAAGGATAATTCCGAGCCTCTGAGGCTCTTAGTGACCTTAATGTATTGTAGTATGTGAGGTAACACACACAGCCGCTGGTCTAAGGGGTAAGCCAAAAAACTTAATTTGAGCCCCGACATCCCTGGTCTGCTCTGCTTTATTAGATCATCAACAAAAAGGTGATGTTGTCAAAAGATGTAACCATGCTGTCCAGCCTAAGTTTATTTAATGTCTGGACCCGTTGCGCTGAGACCAGTGCCATGAGCATGACTACCTTGTGTGAGATTAGGCAGAGACAGAGATGAAGCTGGTGCCCACTGGCGGAGCAGTGTGAGGACCATGTTCACATCCCATATCTGTGAATATCTGGGCCTAGGGGGAGTAGAGTTAAAAATGGCCTTCTTAATCTGGTTATTAAGGGGTGAGATCCGACAGTGTGGTTCCCTGACCCCAGCAGGATGTTTGCAAGATAAGTAAGATGATAAAGCGCTCCTAGTACTATTTATGGCACTATAATTGAGTTTCTGATCATAGAATAGTGTAGAAAGGAACTCCAAAACATCCGTAATGGAAGCCGTGACATAGGAAATATTCGAGAGAGAGCAGTACATCTCCCATTTCCTTATATGAGTGATGTACTGTTTCTGGGTGCTCTTCCTCCAGGCCACAGTGGTCACATCTACCGTACGATCTGAAAGTCCGAGCCCCAGGAATGGTCTCCTCAGAATCTGCAAACAAATAAATGTATTTGGTCATGAAGAGGATGGCTTTCCCCTGTCACAGGATGTACCAGCAGATTTCTGCTTTTGGGGACGGCCTTAAAAGGCTGTGTAATCATAGCTAGGACGAGTGGGAACCAATGCTGAGTAGGCCAGTCTGGTACTAGCAATATGCCAGAGGCGGAGTCTTGCTTGATCTTGGCAAAGCATCGACTGATGAGGCAAAATGGGGGAAACACATACAAGAACTTTCCACCCCAGTGTAGCGAGAATGCATCTACTGCTACTGCCCCTGGGTCTGGATCCCTTGAAACGTAATTTGGTAACTGATGATTTAGTCTGGATGCAAACAGATCAAAGTCCGGTACACCATACCTAATGACAATGTTGTTAAACACTTCATGAATCAACATCCATACTTTGTTGTCATTGAACACTCGTGACCTGGTGTCCGCCACCATGTTATATCTACCTGGTAAGTAGATAGCTGAAACCCAGATGTTTCGAATAATACACCAGTGCCAATTGAGGTTAGACAATTTACCACAGGATACAGACTTACTTCCACCCATGTGATTAATGTATGCCACTGCTGTAGTGTTGAACATGCACATGATGCATATGGCTACAATAAGCCTTTAACCCATAGAGTGTTCCCAACAAGTCTAAGTAGTTAATAGCATGTGACTGAAGCATCGATGATTCCTGTAGATTCCATCTGCCACCGCAGCTTGAGATGGTGTTGGTAGCACCCCATCCTAGAGCACTGGCATCAGTTTGCAGGATAACTGATGGTGTATCAACTAAACTAATACTAGAGCAATACCGAATATTGGTCACCCACCATTGTAACTCAGCAATGGCTTCAGCTTGCAACTGCATGGGTCTATCAAAGTGACCTCTATGAAGTTTGAGTCCCTACTCCTTTGCACGTTGTAAGTTTTGGTAGGGCAAAGGCCCGAACTGAGCATCTGGGAAAGCAGTCACTAATTTGCCAATTATGCCTGTCACATGTCTAATAGAAGGTTGGTCCTTAACAATGAGGTTGTTGCAGGCTTCAATTAATTCTAATTGCTTGCCCCAAGAATCCCAAATAATCAATTACTCTAGATGGTACCAATTTGGACTTAACTGGATGGATTAGGAACCCCAGTCTCTCAAACATGAATTTGGTAGCTGACACAGATAAATCAGCTAATTCCATAGTCTTCCCAATGATTAAGATGTCATCCAAGTATGCCATGACTATATGATTCTGTGCCCTGAGTAGCCCCAGGACTGGTTTTAGCAATTTAGTGAATAGTCTGGGGGCTGAGGATAACTCATTAGGCAATGCTTTAAACTGCCACAATTGCCCCATCCAGCTAAACTTCAAATATCCCCTGTGGTCTCCTGTGGTCTTCATGAATGGCCACCGAATAGTAAGCATGCCATGTAACATCCCTTGGAAACCAGTTGTTTGGCAGTAACAAAGTTTTCCATTTGAAGTGTTTATACTGCACAAAGGTGTTAAACTCAGTGATATCAAGGATGATTCAGCATCCTCCATCCTTCTTTTGCCTAGTAAATATATTGGACACAAATTGGTGAGACTCATGACTCAACTTCTCAATTACCCCTTTCTTGAGTAAAGATTCGATTTCAGCTTGTTGTGTTGACGGAACAAAAGTGCGGCTCGGTGTATGCTGTGTGGGTGGAGGCAAATTGAAAAGGAACTCAATTTGGAAACCTTGTATACTGCGCAGCATATACCGAGCCGCACTTAGGCAGATCTTCCCCGAACAGGAGGTTTGGTGGCTGGACGTTCTCGGCCTTGCACAATGCTGCAAATTTTGGGTTCAGAGCAGGACGGGTGGCATTCTTTCGGAGGTAATTAATCTCAAAATGTGCATTGCACATTAATGCCATGGTGTCCTGCTGAACATCAGAGAGAGGCCCCCCATCCACGGACCTGGCAAAGACCGTGATGCCTGAGGCAAGTAATCTTAAACCTTTTTGTAGTTTTACCTCCTGGGCTCTGACGCCCCTTCCAATGTGTCCCCAGATTGAGTGATTCACTGCTGGGGCACAGTTCAGTGGGATATGGTATTTGGTACTGGTTTCCTCCTTGGCCTGATCTTGGAGCTGGTGAGAGGCCAGATAATTAATGCTCATGGCTAACTCCTCTCCCAGTGGTTCCCCTGTTTGGGAAGGGATGGCAAATTTGGATGCCTTGGGGGATACTCCCGAGGCTTTCCCCTCATGCCTTGAAGCATGCTCCCCAGCTGTGCCTCAGTAATCTGAGTCAGTGTGAAACTGGCCTTGTATGCTCCCCTCCTCAGAGAGGGAGCATACAATTCCACTGTCTTAATAGCATTGAGCTCCAGGTTGTTACGATGGCACCAGGACGCCAGCTGTGTCACTTCCTGTCTGTAGGCAGATTCCACCCTATCCTGGATCAGTCCAATCAGGGTTGTGTCGTCTGCAAATTTGAGAAGCTTGACAGAGGATTCAGTGGAGGTGTAGTCATTGGTGTAGAGAGAGTAGAGGAGAGGGGAGAGTACGCAGCCTTGCGGTGCTCCTATGCTGAGGTTCCGAGATGTGCTTTCCCAGCCTCGCATGCTGCTTCCTGTCTGTCAGGAAGCTGGTGATCCACTGACAGAGGGGTTCAGGCACAGTCAACTTGGAAAGTTTGGAATGTAGTAGCTCTGGCACAATGGTGTTGAATGCAGAGCTAAAATCAACAAACAGGATCCTTGCATAGGTCCCCTGGCGGTCTAGGCGCTGCAGAATGAAGTGCAGGCCCAGGTTGACTGTGTCATCCACAGATCTATTGGCCCGGTTTGCAAACTGCAGAGGGTCCAGCAGGTGGTTCATGATATTTTCAGCTTGGCCAGCACAAGCCTTTCAAGGGTCTTCATGACTACAGAGGTCAGTGCGACAGGCCTGTAGTCATTTAGAATAGTAATCCTTGCCTTTTTGGGTACAGGGCCATTAGTGGAGACTGAAGCAGGCAGGGACAGTACAGGCTTGCAGGGACTGGTTGAAAATGTCTGTGTAGACTGGTGTCAGTTGTTCGGTATGATCCAAAGTTGCCAAACAGCTTCCATTCAGCCCATTGGAACACTGGTACAAATGGGCTCAGACCTAGCCTTTGCCAGTAACACAAAGAACCATCAGCCACCAACGCGCCGGGTTCTGGAGAAGTTCCCACGGTCACAACACCGACCATCACTCATCACCACAACACCACTGGTTGCACCAACATCGAGCAAACCTGTGAAGCGGTGGAACTTCCACAAGTCCGACTGGGACAAGTTCCAACAACTTACCAACGCAGCTGCCTCGGGCCTTCCTCCCCCAGACAGTACCAACCTGGACTCTTCCTACCAAGCCTGCTGCAACATGCTTATCCGTGCCGGCAAGAAAACCATCCCCCGTGGCTATCAGAGGGATTACATTCCATGTTGGGATGGTGAGTGTCAACAGCTATACGAAGATCATACTGCTGCTGGCACCAAAGAGGATTCTGAAACCACTGCCACTACACTGCTCACACGCGTGGATGAGAAACGACAAGAATGCTGGATTGTGACGGCTGAATCGATCGACTTCACCCACTCGAGCCGTAAAGCATGACGCACGGTCAACCGCCTGACCGGCAGAGCGACATCCAAACCCGGCAAATACCCAGTGACCGCCAACGCGATCACACCTCAACTAGTCAAGAATGGTCGATTCACAAACTCTGACCGTCATTTCTCGCGCAAAGTGAGCAAAGAGGTGGCCGAGTCATGGGGAACTGACAGAGTGGATACGGACCTAACAACGGCTTTCACCCCCGAGGAAATGTCCACAGCACTCAAGATGTTGAAAGCAGGAAAGGCCCCCGGTTCTGACAGCATGCACCCGGCGTTTCTACTACATTCTGGAGACGCTGCTACCAACTGGATCCGACAGTACCTGTCGACCTTCATGGAAAAATCCCAAAGATCTGGCGTTGTGCAACAGTCATCGCTCTTCCGAAGCCGAACAAGCCAAAGGATGATCCTAACAGCTACCGGCCCATCTCGCCCCTCTGCATCCCATACAAACTCCTTGAGAGACTGATCCACGGGCGTATCAACCCCATCATAGACCCTCAACTATCCCACGAGCAAGCCTATTTCCACCAAGGTCGATCTACTGCGGACCAGGTAACCCTCCTCACCCAAGACATCGAGGACTGCTTTGAGGCAAATGAGAAGGCAGGAGCTGTTTTTATAGATCTGACAGCTGCCTATGACACCGTGTGGGACCGGGGACTAACTGCAAAGCTACTTCGGCTGCTGCCAGGCAGGCGCATGGTACGCTACATCATGGAGCGGATATCAAACCACAGCTTTGTGCTTAAGGCCAGTGATGGACAGTAGAGTAGGCTACGTAGACTGAAATGGCATCCCACAGGGATCCGTCGTGGCTCCGCTGATTTTCAACATGTACATCCATGACCCAGTGATCACCACTTAAATATGGGAATGCTGACGATCTAGCCATCCTGATGAGACACAAAGAGTGGAAGACAATCGAAAGCTCCTTGAGTCAAAACATAGCGGCCTCATCTGATGCCTGGCAGGAACAAGTTGGGGAGTCAACTCTTTGCACCTCTGCCTTATCTCTTGTGCATGCCCCAGCTGAGTACTGCGCACCTGTATGGAGTAGAAGCAGACATACTAGCCTGGTGGACACGAGCCTGAACAGCACCTTGCGAACCATCACTGGGTGCCTTCAACCTACTCCAGTCGAGCAGCTCCCTATACTTGCAGGCATTCCGCCTGCAGGGATCCAAAGGCAAGCAGCAACTCTGGCACTATCCCGTTGTGCCATGGACCCAGATCACCTCCTCCATCAGGCTATCAGTACAGAAAGAGGCCCATTGGTGAAACCTGCTCATGCCAACCAACATGCTCTATCTACACTAGTCCTATCTGGCATTTCAATGCCAGCACGTGTAGATGGGCACTCTGCCAGAGCCCAGCCTGTGAATGCGGAGCAGAACAAGAGGCAGCCAACCATGTCATCTGTGGGTGCCCGCTCTACCACCCACCAAATGGAGCTCATGGCCTGGCAGACATTGACGCAGAGACAACAACCTGGCTGCTCAACACCCGGCTTGAGATCTAACTATTCCTTTGGTTTATGTTTCATTCGCTAGAAGAAGTTGTTCAGCAAAGAGCTTGAGAGTGGAGGGCAAAACATTGTCCAGTCCTGGAGATTTCTGGCTTTTCTGTCTTCTGAACAGCCTCTCCACCTGCTCTATTTGTATTGTTGATGATGGAGTAGTGATGTTGTGCAGCACGGAGGGGGTGGGTAGAGGACGTGGCCCCAGTCTTTTGCAGTCAGGCTGTAATTGGGTGTTAAGTGGCGATTGGAAAGGGATGGGTGGGAAAGGGTCCAGTCTTTTCAGACTGGAGACTTGCTTTAAGTAGGTGTGAAGTGGTGAATGAGGAGGAGTGGGCGTAGAAAGGTCCAGTCTTTGCAGACTGGGGTCTGGCTGTGTTGGTTGGGGAGGTGGGGGGAGGGGGTACCAGGGTTACGTTTCTGCTTGTCAAACCTGCAGTAAAACTCATTCTGGTCATTGGTCAGCGGACGATTGTCCAAAGAGCGGGGGGCTTTCCTCTTGTAGCTGGTGATTTCTTGCAAGCCCTTCCAAACTGAAGAAGAGTCACTAGCTGAGAACTTGCTTCGCAACTTCTCAGAGTCCCTTTCCTTGGCAGCTCTGATTCCTCTTCTCAGCTTGTACTTGGCCTGCCTGTAGAGGTCTGCATCCCCGCTCCTGTCGGCCTCCTCTTTAGACTGTCGGAGCTGTCTGAGTTCTGCAGTGAACCAGGGCTTGTTGTTGTTGAACCATGTCCGGGTCTTAGTTGGAATGCAACTGTCCTCGCAAAAGCTGACATATGATGACACAGTGTCTGTATACTCATCGAGGCTTGTGGTTGCTTCCCTGAACACATTCCAATCCGTGCAGTCAAAGCAGGATTGTAGGTTCTCAATGCCCTCGCTTGTCCACCTTTTCGTGGTTCTGACCACAGGCTTAGCAGCTTTTAGTTTCTGCCTGTAGGTGAACTAGACAATGATCAGAGAGACCCAGACCCGCCCGGGGTACAGAGTGATATGCGTTCTTGATTGCCGTATAACAGTGATCGACTGTTCTCTCCCCTCTGGTGGGGCAGGTAACATGAAGTCTGTATTTTGGAAGGTCACGGCTGAGGTTAGCTTTGTTAAAGTCCCCCAAAACAATGACCATGGAGTCCGGGGAGTCACTCTCTACCCTCATTACCTGGTCAGCGAGTTGGATTTGTGCCTCACGTACACAGGCTTGGGGGGGAATGTTATCTCCAGCGAGTATAAAGGAGTTAAATTCCCTCGGAGAGTAGAAGGGTTTGCAGTTTATAAAGAGGGATTCTAGGTTGGGAGAGCAGAAATTTGACAGTACTGTGACGTCGCTGCACCAGTCCTGGTTGGTATAGAAGCATATTCCACCGCCTCTTGATTCCCCCGCTGCCTTCGCGATCCGCTCTGTGAAGTTGGAAGCCAGCCAGTTGCAGCTCGATGTCCGTGGTCAACTCACAAAGCCAGGTATCGGTGAAACACAGGGCAGTACCTCGAGAGAAGTCCTTCTTTGTCCAGTGCAGGAGTTGCAGTTCATCCACATTGTTCTTGAGAGAACGTACGTTTGCCAGGAATATGCTCGGGAGTGGTGTGCATGATCCTCGTCGCCGGAGTCGGGTGAGTGCTCCAGAGCGCTTCCCACGGGTCCTCCTCCATCTCAAGACCTTGAACACAGCCACAGCCCCGCCGACGAGTATGTTCAAATAATCCAGCGAGTGAGGGAAATCCGGAACGATGTTTGGAGGTACCGTATGTCCGATGTGAATGCGTACAAAGGCGTAACACACATTTGTTATGTTTGTTGTGATTGAATTATAACATAAAATTGATTGTGAATCAAACTCAATCTTCCCGTGAGCAGAGGGCAGAATGGAACAGATTGAGTGGAATTTCCACATTCTCCCTGTGCCTGCATAGGTTTTCTCTGGATGCTCCAATTCCCTCCCATGTCCCAAAGTCATGAGGGTTTGTTAGTTAATTGGCCTCTCTAAATGTCCCCCCGTGTGCAGGGTGCCGATGTGAAAATAGGATAACCTAGTGTGAATGGGTGATTAATGGCCAGCATGAACTCGGTGGGCCGATGGGTTGGTTTCTATGCTGTAAACTAAAGGAGGTGAAAGGAAGATGGATCGAAGGGATTTGGCCAGAAGCACCTTCTCCCCGTGAGTCTTTCCCAGAACCCAATACTCCCATCTCCACGGTGACGCAGCAGTAGAGTTGCTGCCTTACAGCGCCAGAGACACGGGTTCCATCCTGACTACAGGTGCTTTCTTTACAGAGTTTGTACGTTCTCCCCGTGACCATGTGGGTTTTCTCCGAGATCTTCGGTCTCATCCCACACTCCAAAGACGTACAGGTTTGTAGGTTAATTGGCTTGGTGTAAATGTAAATTGTCCCTAGTGTGTGTAGGATAGTGTTAATGTGCGGGGATTGCAGGTCGGTGCGGACTCTGTGGGCCAAACACCTGTTTCTGCACTATATCTCTAAACTAAACTAAATGAAACTAAACCTGCCTGGGAATAGAGGAATCTGGTGACCAAGATTTGCAAAGGTGGATCTGTATATACTGCTCAGGCCTCCATATTTCAGCCTCCACACCTGACAGAGAGGTCTTGAAGGCCTCCTTTTAAACCTTGCCTCCTCACTTGTCTGGATCTGGCACGTGCTGGAGTGCGCAGTTATGGACCATGAGGAGTTTGGTGGAGAGCACAGCTAGAGTCCTTGAAATGCATGGGGTGGTTATGGGCCTGTCCCACTTAGGTGACTTTTTAGGCGTTGGCAGAAGACTATGCAGTCGCCACATGGTCGCCACATGTTTGCGGGTGGTTGCCGGGAAGTCACCTTCATGGTCGTGAGGAGTTCCCGTATTCTGGGACTGGTCGCGGACTCATTATGGTCGCTGCAAATTTGTCAACATGTTGAAAAATTAGCGGCGACCAGAATGAAGCCGCCATGGAGAGAATTCTCGAGCCATAGGTGGGTCGCCAGGAGGACCTAGTGAGTTGCCAGGAGGTTGAAGGTTCTCGGAGGTTCTCGTAGATTGTAGCCAGTGCTGACCAGTGAATTTCATTGGCTCATTAGGGAAAAAAAAGGTAACCAATAGGTTTCAGACCAATTCAACTTTAAATGTCCGCCGAGCTTCACAGCCGTGTTTCTCTGGCTTCTTAAAAGTTATCTCCACTCCTTCTCCTCCCTTCTCCCCCCTCTTCCCCCCCTCCTCCTTTTTTAAAGGACTTACCGTACACTGTGCTTTAGCCGTCTTAATTACAGCGCCAACAATCCTGTTCATTGTGGTGTGTGTCTGTATCACCTTGGCTTTGCACTGTGTGAATGTTTCAGACAGGGCAAGCGGGGGAGCATTGTCTAAAAAATTCACATAGGCTGGTGAAGGAAGCGATGTGTGTGTGTGTGCGTTCCACTCTGACAGTCGCCGTTCCAGTTGCCAGTTTTTCAGGCGACTGCTGGCAACTTGACAGTCGCCAGCAGTCCACTGAAAAATCGCCTAAGTGGGACAGGCCCATTAGGGACCACCCTGCATCTTCTGAGATGCCCCCCTGCTTCACCATCATCTGCCACACCCTCCATATTCAGTTTACCATGAGGGAATGATCTTTGCCCAGCAACTGGAAGAAGTAGTGCGGTGAGGAGGGTTGCAGCATAGTGGCGCAGAGGTAGAGACCTGGGTTCGATCCTGACTATGGGTGCTGTCTGCACAGAGTTTTTACATTCTCCCTGTGACCGCATGGATTTTCTCCGAGATCTTCGGTTTCCTCCCACATTCCAAAGAGGTACAGGTTTGTAGGTTAATTGACTTGGTATGAATGTAAATTGTCCCGAGTGTGTGTAGGATAGTGTTAATGTGCGGCGAACGCAGGTCGGTGTGGACTCGGTGAGCTGAAGGGCCTGTTTCCGCACTAAACTAAACTAAACTAAACTAAACTCAACTAAATTAGAGAAGCAAAACAAAAGTGGCAGGCTTGACGAAGAAAGGAGGCCTTTGTTTAGTTCCAAGTGAGGACGCCACTCCATCACCAAGGGGCACAAACAGAGAGACAGTCCACGCCCAAAAGCAGTTCTCAAGTCAAGATCAGGATTAAAGTGACAGGACAAGTTGACATCATTCCAGTGTTTGTCAAAAAAACATATTTTCCTGTGTAAGGCTTACCATTACCCCTTGACCTTTAGAAACATTATCATTAATCACTGCCCAAAAACAATATCCCAGGATAACCAGAAACCAACATGGGCCATGCACTGAATTACCAGGGCTGCAAGGGCCTTCCAGAGGATGAACATGGTCCCATTAGGAGGTCAATATAGCAATTCATAAGGCAGGTCAGGTTTGGCAGGAAGTTCCTTTGTGCTACATAACAACAATGCTCTTCACTGGCTTCTTACGTGCACAGCTCCAAAGGAAAATTCTTCAACACATTCAGCACAAGTAGGTTCTGCATTTCCATCTTTATCAACTAAGATATCAACTGTTACACCAGCCTTTTGTGTCTATATTCGTGTTCCCAAACCAAGCTGTGGTGCAACCTGACACTACGCTTTCTATGGTGCATCTGTAGAAGTTTGTAAGATTCCAGATTTCCACATCTCCTCAAGAAGCAGAGGTATTGATCTATGTTATTGGCTGTCCTATCAATATGGTTGGTTCACGACAGATCATTGGTAGCATACCACCAAGGAACATGCAGCTCTCAACCATTTCCACTTTGCCACCATTGGGCATGGTTCCAGAAGTCTATATCTTGCAGATATTGAGTGTGAGATTATTGGCCGGACTCCTTCCTGTACTTCTTCTCATCATTGTTTGGGATCCCGCCCACCACATTGGTGTCGCCTGCAAACATGTAGATGGAGTTAGAGCTGAATTTGGCCGAATAGTTGTGAGTGTAGAGGGGGGATAGTATGGGACTGAGAATGCATCCTTGTAGGGTTGAGTTCAGTTTCAGTTGAGTTTAGTTTATTGTCACGTGTACGGAGGTACAGTGAAAAGCTTTTGTTGGGTGCTATCCAGTTAGCAGTAAGACAATACAATGTTACAGTCAAGCCCTCCACAGTATATCGATACATTATAAAAGGAATAACGTGAATAATGCTGCTTTGAGACCTCAGTTATGTCCAGAATTTCTTGGCATCCTCTTCTCCCCTCTCCCATCGGGCAAAAGGTACAGAAGTGTGAAAACGCACACCTCCAGTTTCAGGAACAGTTTCTTCCCAGCTGTTATCAGACAATTGAACCATCCTACCAACAACTAGAGAGCAGTCCTGAATTATTATCTACCTCATTGGAGACCCTGGACATAGCTGAAGTCTCAAAGTAGCTTGGTATTGCAAAGGTCCCAGTGTTGACATTGATTGTGGAGGAAATGTTGTCCCCTCTCCTCACTGATTGTGGTCTGTGGGTCAGAAGGTCGAGGATCTGATAGAATAGGGGGCTGCTGATTCCCAGGTCTCGGAATTTGGAGATGGGTTGAGATATGATTGCGGTGTTGAAGACAGAACTATATGTAATAAATAAGTCCAATGGAAGAGTCCTTGTGATCTAGATGTCCCAGAGATGGGTTTAGGGCCAGGGTGTTGGCATCTGCTGTGTACCTTATGCGACAATAAGCAAACTGTAGTTTGTCCGGGCTGGCTGAGGTGGGTAGTATTAATGTGCTCCATCACCAATCTCTCCAAACCCTTCATGATGGTGGATCTCAGAGCCTACGGGTGTCTGTGTCATTGCTTTGAGGCAGCAGCTTGGTCCAGAATGCCTTGGCCCTCCTAATGCATTTGCCAAGGTCATAAATAGATTTCTTGTACTGCTTGGGATCATTTGAGTTGAATGCTACAGACCTGGACTTCACCTGGGAGTGGACCTTGAACATGGATGTGGATTAACGTACAACAAAACACATATAATGAGCACAGCAAATGGGCGCTTTATATTTATTCAATACAATCGGCATCAAAGTTGGCATCGAGCAATGATAAACATACAGTAATGTCACAAGATGGATGATGAGTGAGATAAACCCATAGGTTTCACTTTTCTAACAGGAAAAAAACTCAATTATGTACAAAACAAGAAGGCAAAGCCTGGAAAACTGTTTGAACTTGGAATATAGAGCAGCACAAACCAGTCCCTTTGGCTCACATGGTACCTAGTTAAACTGATCTCATCTGCCTGTACAAGATCCATATCGCTCCACTCTCTACACTTCCATGTGCCTGTCTAAAATCCTCTTAAATGCCACCATCGTGTCAGCCTCCACTGTTACCCCTGGCAATGCGTACCATGCCCCCATTATTCTCTGTGTAGAAATCTTGCCCACTCACCTCCATTGTACTTTCCCACTCTCAGTGTTGGACATTTCAACGTTGCAAAGAGATTCTGACTGTCTACCCTCTATATGTCTCTTATAATTTTACATATGTATCAAATCTCCCCTCAATCTCCGATGTTCCAGAGAAAACAATCCAAGTCTACCCAACCTCTGCCTGTAGCTGAAACCCTCTAATCCAGGCAGCATTCTGGTAAACATCCTCTGCAGCCTCTCCAAAGCCTCCACATCTTTCTTGCAATGAGGCGACCTGTACTGCACGCAACACTCCACATGCGGCCTAACCAATGTCGTGTAGAGCTGCATCATGACTTCTTCACTCTTATATTCAATGCCTAGCAATGAAGGCAAGCATATTGTATGTTCGCAATGAGCACTGAGCACATTTGGATTTTCTTTCCCAGGGCTGAACCTTCACCATAATAATAAACCAGAAGTCATGAAGAAGTCATAAACTAGAAAGGCTGGGGGGAGGGACTCGGGTAGAGGGGGCTAGGGGTCAGGGTGTGGGGCAAGAGGCAGAGAAGGGAAGCACTCGGATCCAAAATGTAGGCGAGAAAGATGAAAAAGATAATAGACAGAGAATAAGGGATGGTGGGTTTCTAAAATGTGTATATTTTAATGCTAGGAGCATTGTAAGTAAGGTGGACGAACTTAGAGCCTGGATTGACACCTGGAAATATGATGTTGTGGCAATCAGTGAAACATGGTTGCAGGAGGGCTGTGATTGGAAACTAAATATTCCAGGATTTCGTTGCTTCAGGTGTGATAGAATTGGAGGGACCAGAGGGGGAGGTGTTGCATTGCTTGTCAGAGAAGATATTACAGCAGTGCTTTGGCAGGATAGATTAGAGGGCTCGTCTAGGGAGGCTATTTGGGTGCAACTGAGAAGTGGGAACGGTGTAGCAACACTTTTCGGGGTGTATATTATAGACCGCCAAATGGGGAGCGTGAATTGGAAGAGCAAATATGTAAGGAGATAGCAGATATTAGTAGTAAGCACAAGGTAGTGATTGTGGGAGATTTCAATTTTCCAAAAATAGACTGGGAAACACATTCTGTAAATGGGCTGGATGGTTTGGAGTTTGTAAAATGTGTGCAGGATAGTTTTTTGCAGCAGTACATAGAGGTATCTACCAGAGAAGGGGCAGTGCTGGACCTCCTGTTAGGAAATGAGGCAGGTCAGGTGACGGAGGTATGCGTTGGTGAGCACTTCGGGACCAGTGATCACAATACCATTAGTTTCAATATAATTATGGAGAGAGTCAGAACTGGACCTAGGGTGGAGATTTTTGATTGGAGAAAGGCTAACTTTGAGAGAATGCGTAAGGATTTTAAAGGAGTGAATTGGGACAATTTGTTTCATGGGAAGGATGTAGAAGAGAAATGGAGGACATTTAAAGGGGAAATTGTAAGAGTACAGAATCTTTATGTCCCTGTTAGGTTGAAAGGAAATAGTAAAAATTGGAAAGAGCCATGGTTTTCAAGGGAAATTGGACACTTGTTTCGAAAAAAGAGAGATATCTACAATAATTATAGGAGGCATGGAGTAAATGAGGTGCTAGAGGAGTATAAAGAATGTAAAAAATATCTTAAGAAAGAAATTAGGAAGGCTAAAAGAAGATATGAGGTTGCTTTGGCAAGAAAGGTGAAAGTAAATCCAAAGGGTTTCTACAGCTATATTAATAGCAAAAGGATAACGAGGGATAAAATTGGACCATTAGAGAACCAGAATGGACAGCTATCTGCAGAGCCAAAAGAGATGGGGGAGATATTGAACAATGTCTTTTCTTCGGTATTCACCAAGGAGAAGGACATTGAACTCTGTGAGTTAAGGGGAAAAAGTAGAGTAGCTATGGAAACTATGAGATTCAAAGAGGAGGAAGTACTGACACTTTTGAAAAATATAAAAGTGGATAAGTCTCCAGGTCCTGACAGGATATTCCCTAGACATTGAGGGAAGTTAGTGTAGAAATAGCAGGAGCTATGACAGAAATATTTCAAATGTCATTAGAAACGGGAATAGTGCCGGACGATTGGCGTACTGCGCATGTTGTTCCATTGTTTAAAAAGGGTTCAAAGAATAAACCTAGCAATTATAGACCTATTAGTTTGACGTCAGTGGTGGGCAAATTAATGGAAAGGATACTTAGAGATAATATATATAAGCATCTGGATAAACAGGGTCTGATCAGGAACAGTCAACATGGATTTGCGCCTGGAAGGTCATGTTTGACAAACCTTCTTGAATTTTTTGAAGCGGTAACTAGGGAAATTGATGAGGGTAAAGCAGTGGATGTTGTCTATATGGATTTCAGTAAGGCCTTTGACAAGGTTCCCCATGGAAGGTTGGTTAATGGTTAAGAAGGTTCAATCTTTGGGTGTTAATGGCGGAGTAGCAAGATGGATTCAACAGTGGCTGAATGGGAGATGTCAGAGAGTAATGGTGGATGGCTGTTTGTCAAGTTGCAAGCCGGTGACCAGTGGGGTGCCTCAGGGATCTGTGTTGGGTCCACTGTTGTTTGTCATGTACATCAATGATCTGGATGATGGGGTGGAAAATTGGATAAGTAAGTATGCAGATGATACTAAGATAGGTGGTGTTGTGGATAATGAAGTAGATTTTCAAAGTCTACAGAGAGATTTGGGCCATTTGGAAAAGTGAGCTGAAAGATGGCAGATGGAGTTTAATGCTGATAAGTGTGAAGTGCTACATCTTGGCAGGACAAATCAAAATAGGACGTACATGGTAAATGGTAGGGAATTGAGGAATGCTGTGGAACAGAGGGATCTAGGAATAACTGTGCATAGTTCCCTGAAGGTGGAATCGCATGTAGATAGGGTGGTAAAGAAAGCCTTTGGTGTGCTGGCCTTTATAAATCAGAGCATTGAATATAGGAGTAGGGAAGTAATGTTAAAATTGTACAAGGCATTGGTAAAACCAATTCTGGAGTATGGTGTACAATTTTGGTCGCCTAGTTATAGGAAGGATATCAACAAAATAGAGAGAGTACAGAGGAGATTTACTAGAATGTTGCCAGGGTTCCAGCAACTATGTTACAGAGAAAGGTTGAACAAGTTAGGTCTTTATTCTTTGGAGCGCAGAAGGTTAAGGGGGGACTTGATTGAGGTCTTTAAAATGATGAAAGGGATAGACAGAGTTGACGTGGATACGTTTTTCCCATTGAGGGTAGGGAAGATTCAAACAAGAGGGCATGACATGAGAATTAAGGGACAGAGGTTTCGGGGTAACGTGAGGGGGCACTTCTTTACTCAGAGGGTGGTGGTTGTGTGGAATGAGCTTCCAGCAGAAGTGGTGGAGGCAGGATCGATTTTAACATTTAAGAGTAAAGTGGATAGGTATATGGACGTGAAGGGAATGGAGGGGTATGGTCTGAGTGCAGGTAGATGGGACTAGGGGAAAACAAATGGTCGGCACGGACTGGAAGGGCCGAGAGGGCCTGTTTCCGTGCTGTAATTGTTATATGACTTCAGATCCCAAATTAATGATACATACTATGGTGGAATCAAGAATATCAAGTTCTCAAATATTTTATTGGGCTATGGGCTATACAATCAGGCACAGGGGTTCCAAGCAAATACCACTGAAGATGTTCTGTGGGAGTAACATAATTAGAATAATAATCTTGGAAGTGAAAGTCGGATCAAAATTGCTCAGAGAAGACTTTTCAGTAGCTATGTCTGAAATCATAGACACAGCCAAGACCCATTGAAAGAATGAACAATAATTGATTGGTGTACAGACAAGGAACTAAAGCTACTGCACAATCATCCTAATAAGCTATACTTACCCCTCTAAGAAAGAAAGGTTTTGGCTGATGCTCCCATTGAACATATGAGAAGAGTTGAAATAAAAGCAATTTGAAGAAACTCTCTTTACAGGCGTGGCTTGTACAGTGACATGGAGTCAGTGGGAAGCAGAGGCAGTATCTGCCAACATTCTCAGAACAAACCACCAGAAACCCTGTGCAATCATGGCCATGACTCCTTGAGTGCAAAGACTGGGCCTTTCTACACCCACTCCTACCCAATCACAACTTCACACCTACTTAAATCAAGACCAGTCTGAAAAGATTGGACCCATTCCCACACACCCCTCTCCAATTACCACTTCACACCCAATTACCCATCCCCTCCGTGCTGCACAACATCACTTCTCCATCATCAACAATAAAAATAGAGGTGGAGAGGCTGTTCAGAAGACACAAAAGCTGGAAATCTACAGGACCGGACAATGTTTCCCCCTCTACTCTCAAGCTCTGTGCTGAACAACTGGCATTTTCTACACAGACATTTTCAACCAGTCCCCGTGAACCTGTACTGTCCCTGCCTGCTTCAAAGTCTCCACTATTGTCCCTGTGCCCAAAAAGGCAAGGATTACTGGTCTTAATGACTACAGGCCTGTCACACTGACCTCTGCAGTCACGAAGACCCTTGGAAGGCTTGTGCTGGCCAAGTTGAAAAATATCACAAACTCCCTGCTGGACCCCCTGCAGTCTGCATACTGGGCCAATAGATCTGTGGTTGATGCAGTCAACCTGGGCCTCCACTTCATCCTCCAGCACCTAGACCGCCAAGGATTTTGTTTGTTGATGTTAGCTCTGCATTCAACACCATTGTGCCAGAGCTACTACACTCCAAACTTTCCGAGTTGACTGTGCCTGAACCACTCTGTCGGTGGATCACCAGCTTCCTGACAGACAGGAAGCAGCATGTGAGGCTGGGAAAGCACATCTCAGACCCGCAAACCCTCAGCATAGGAGCACCGCAAGGCTGCGTACTCTCCCTTCTTTTCTACTCTCTCTACACCAATGACACCTCTGTCAAGTTTCTCAAATTTGCAGATGACACAATCCTGATTGGACTGGTCTAGGATGGGGAAGAATCTGCCTACAGACAGGAAGTGACACAGCTGGCGTCCTGGTGCCTTTGCAACAACCTGGAGCGCAATGCTCTTAAGACGGTGGAATTGATAGTAGACTTTAGGAGAGCTCCCCCTCCCCCCACCCCACTCACCATCAACAACACCACAGTCACATCTGTGGAGTCTTTCAAGTTTCTGGGAACCATCATATCCAAGGACCTTAAATGGGGGGCTACCATCACTGGATGGATTCAAGAGAGAGTTAGATAGAGCTCTAGGGGTTAGTGGAATCAAGGGATATGGGGAGAAAGGAGGCATGGGTTATTGATTGGGGATATTCAGCCACGATCGCAATGAATGACGGTGCTGGCTCGAAGGGCCGAATGGCCTCCTCCACCCATTTTCTATGTCTATGTCTATGTCTATGACTCCACAGTACAAAAAGGCACAACAGAGGATGTACTTCCTGCGGCAGCTGAGGAAGCACAATCTGCCACAGGCAATGATGGTCCAATTCTACACGGCCATCGTAGAGTCTGTCCTCACCTTCTCCATCATGGTCTGGTTTGGCTCAGCCACCAAACACGACACCTGGAGTCTGCAGCGAATCGTCCGATCAGCTGAGAAGGTTATTGACTGCAACCTTCTCTTCATTGATGAACTGTACACTGCAAGGGCCAGGAAGCGTGCGGGCAAGATCATTTCTGACCCCTCTCACCCTGGCCACAAACTCTGAATCACTTCCCTCTGGAAGGCGACTCCGGACTGTCAAAGCTGCCACAGCCAGACATAAAAACAGCTTTTTTCCACGAGTAGTAGCTCTACTCAATAACCAAAAATCTGTAGCCTCCTTTTGCTCTGGTATTTTATTTAATCACATATTTAATCAATAATGTTTTATTATTAATGTTTTATGTGTCAGTCCTAACTGTCACTGTATGCCGTTGTCACTTGCGGGCGGAGCACCAAGACAAATTCCTTGTATGTGAATACTTGGCCAACAAACTTATTCATTCATTCATTCATTCATTCATTCATACATTCATTCATTCATTCATGTAGACATTTGTATGTAAAGCAGAATCAAGTTAAAGACTGGAGTCATTTCAAGTAGATTGGACAGAGTCTACCACCGTTTGAAAAGGCATGGGGCAATTAGGGATTGTACACATGGCTTTGTGCGTGGAAAATTGTCTCACAAATTTGATTGAGTTTTTTGAAGAGGTGACAAAGAGAAGTGATGAGGGCAGGGTGGTAAACGTTTTTCACAAGGACATTTGCAAGGCATTTAACAATATGATAAGTTTCATATGATGCCAGACCACAAGGTTGGCGTACATGGGATTCAGGCTGAGCCTGCCTATAGGGAACACATTGGCTTGGTGGTAGTGGAAGGTTGATATTCAGATTGGAGACCTGTGATCAGTGGTGAGCCGCCGCGATCGGTGCTGGTGTTCCTGAAGTATATTAATGGTTTAGATGAGAATGTGGTTCGCATAATATGTATGTTTGTGGATGGCACCAAAATTGGTGGTTTCGTGGACAGTGAAGAGGGTTATTTAAGATTGCAACAGGATCCAGGTGAACTCAGGAAATCATAATCATAGAGTAATAGATACAATGTGGAAACAGGCCCTTCAGCCCACACCGGCCACCATGTCCCAGCTACACTAGTCCCACCAGCCCACATTTGGTCCATTTGCAAACCTGTCCTATCCATGTACCTGTCTAACTGTTTCATAAACAATGGAATTGTCCCAGCCTCAACTACCTCCTCTGGCAGCTTGTTCCATACCCCCACCACCCTTTGTGTGAAAATGTTACCCCTCAGATTCCTATTAAATATTTTTCCCTTCACCTTAAACCTATGTCTTCTGGTCCTTGATTCCCCTACTCTGTGCATCTACCCGATCTATTCCTCTCATGATTTTATACACCTCTATAAGATCACCCCTCATCCTCCTGTGCTCCAAGGAATAGTGCCCCAGCCTACTCAACCTCTCCCTATAGCTCACACCCTCTAGACCTGACAACATCCTCGTAAATCTTCTTTGTTCCTTTTCCAGCTTGACAACAAGTGGACCAAGGATTGGCTGATGATATTTAACTTGGACAACTGTGAAGTGTTGCATATGGATAAGTTAAACCTGGGCTGGACATACAGTAAATGGTAGGTGCTTGGAGACTGTTGTAAAATGGAGGTACATGCGGGTACTGGTACATAATTCCCTAAAAGTGAGGACAAAGGTAGACAGGGTGGTGAAGAAGGCATTAGGCATATTTAACTTCAACTGTCAGGGGACTGAGTATAGGTGCTGGAGCAACTTAGCAGATCAGGCAGCATCTCTGGATAGAAGGAATGGGTGACGTTTCAGGTCGAGACCTTCTCCAGACTGAGCTGCACACTGCTGTAGGAGTTCGGATGTCATGTTGCAACTGAAAAAATCATTAGTGAGACATCACTTGGAACATTTGGTACAGTTCTGCTCAACTATAATAGGAAGGAGGTCTGAAGAAGGGTCTCGACCCGAAACATCACCTATTCCTTCGCTCCATAGATGCTGCCTCACCCGCTGTGTTTCTTCAGCATTTTTGTCTACCTTCGATTTCTCCAGCATCTGCAGTTCTTTCTTAAACATATTATAGGAAGGGTGTCATTAAACAGGAACGGGAGCTGAAAAGGTTCACGAGGGTGTCACTGGGACTGGAAAGCTTGTTATAAGAACAGACTAGAAAGGCTGGGGCATTTTATCCTGGGGCCTCGAGGTTTGAGGAGTGATGGATATAACATCAGGAGGAACATGGATAAGGTGAATAGTCACAGTCTTTTACCTTAAGTCTCCAACTGGAGAGCGTAGACTTAAGGTGAGAGGGGAAAGCTTTGAAAGGGACCTGAGGGGCAACATTTTCATGCAGAGGGTGGTGGGTATATGGAATAAGCTTCCTGAGGAAGCTGTACTACAATACAATAATCAGAAATTCCAGGTAACCCGACCAAAATAGTGCAAAATCAAAGCACCAATTGCAAGCAAAACAAACCCCATAGTAGATCACTGCTGAGCAAGGGCTGTGGTTAGGTTTGTGCAGAGTTTAAGAGCCTGCTCTTTGCTCTGAAGAAGCTGTTCTTGAACCTTGTGGTAATTGTTTTCAGGCTCCTGTACCTTATTCCAAGATGAGAGCATGTCCAGTGTGGGTGCGTGTGTGGACGAGGCGTCGAAGGACGAGGAGCCGAATTGAAGAAGTGGAAGCCAACTAACTGAACGGATGCAACGCCGGAAAGCCAACTAACTGAACGGACACAACGCCGGAAAGCCAACTAACTGAACGGATGCAACGCCGAAAAGCCAAATATCCAAACGGATGAAACCCCGAAAAGCCAAATAAAACCGATCGGACACAACGCCTAAAAGCCAACTAACCGAAAGGGCGGGACGGCTAAAAGCCAACTCACTGAACGGTCACAACGCCGAAAAGCCAAATAACGGACATGATGTCACCGGGGGCGGGACTGGTCAGCGATTGGTCCAGACCCCCACTTCCATCACATCACTGGCTGGGTGAGACGGAAGGGTAGGGGCCATTTTCCTATACAAGATTGCCCGGGGCTGGAGGGTGACTGGGCACTCTGAACCCGAGCACCAAGGTATAAGCGGCTGAAGGAGTGCATCCCTCGGGACAGCCCACACTCTCCCCCGGGGTCAGCGCTGTCCGGCCACGGCCGCCCTTTACCTCATCTCCCCCTTGCAGCCGCTCTGTGACGGGCTGTGGGTCAGCAGCGCACACACACACGAGAACGAAATCCCGGCAACGTCCCCTGCAGCTGCTGCAGAGTTGGGAACCGTCTGGTCCCTCCGCCCACCCAGAGTCACTGACTGCGATGCACCACCACCGGACCCTGACCCCCACACCAGGGTGATTCACCGCCCCGAACCACGGACCCCAACCCACACACGGGATGATTCATCCCCAGACAACCACCCCGGGTGATTCACCCCCCGGCAGCAGGGACAGACGGCCCGGGGCACTGGCAGCCATAGTTTTTTAAAACGGGGGGGGGGGGACACACACACAAATTCCCTGGCGGGCCAATGACTACGAACAATTTTATCCCTCCCACTTCCCCCCCCCCCCCCCCCCCCCCCCCGACAACAAGAAGCACATTTCGATTCGAGACTCTTCTGACTTAGTCTTCAGGTCTGAAGAATGGTCTCGACCCGAAACGTCATCCCTTCCTTCTTCCAGAGATGCTGCCTGTTCCGTTCAATTACTCCAGCTTTTTGTGTTCATCTTCGGTCAAAACCAGCATCTGTAGTTCCTTCCTACACAACTGTCACACCAAACTAATTGTCCAGGTTGGCTTGCTGAATATTGCATAAGACATGGGTAGAAGAGAGGGGAGGTTGTATATACAGTATACACTGCCTCTTTTATGCATATTCGGGAAAAAGATTAAACATGTGGCAAAAATGTTATTGCTGGACTTCCGGTGGCGTCAATGGTGGGGTGAGAGACGTCGCTGTTTCGCTCTGCTCCCGAAGAATGTTTTAATGTGCTAAAATATGAGTTGGAAGACGGGGGAGTTCTGAAAATAACTACCGGAGCTGCTATTTAATTGTGTGTTATCAGAATCCTGCTGATAACAGAGAATAATTGCAGTTTTAAATGAAAAAACAGAAACCTCGCCAGAAGTCTGCAAAAGCCACTTCAAGACCTGCTACAAGAGCCTACTTGAAAAAACCTGAAAAGACTCCTCAATCCCCTCAAACATCAGCTGGAAGTTCAGAAGAAGAAGTTGATTCCCGAAATCCTTCTACAGAATTGACTTTAATGGAGGAACAAATGGAACACCTGGAAAAGTCAGTATTAGCTTCAGTCACTGAAGTTATTTCAAAACTGATACGAGAGGAGAACCTCGTGCTGGACAAAAGCCTTTCTGAAAAAATTAAACAAGGTAATGATACGCTGATGGGGAAAATTGATGACTTAACCAAACGTGTGGTCGAAGTTGAGGAGGATTTAAATAAAAAAATTAAGCAGGTTGATAAGGATTGTAATAAAAAACTGGATACAATGCTAAAATCTACTGAGGTGGCTATGGAAGGAATGGACAATACGATAACTGAGATGGCTAAGGAGATAAAGAGACTAAAACAGGAACAAGAAATCATTGGGAGGGAGCTTGCTAAAATGAAGTATAAATGCACGGACTTGGAGGCAAGATCAAGGAGACAAAATTTGAGGATAATTGGATTAAAAGAAGGAAAGGAGATTGGACAAAACTTTCAGGAGTTTGCTGCCAATTTACTCAAACAAGTACTTAAGCTGCCTGAAGCCCCGAGAATAGATATGGCTCACCGAGTCCGACGTAAGGCTCAAGCAAGCTTAACTGCCCCCCCAAGACAGATTATTCTGAAATTCTATGACATTTCAACCTTGGAAGGAATTATGAAAAAGATTCCATATGGAGGGAATTTGATGTTTGGAGAAGACAAACTAAGATTCTTCCGTGATTTTCCAGCTGAAGTCATGGAAAAGAGGAATAAGTTTACAAACACGAGAAGACTACTGAAAGAGGTCTCGGGAGTAAGATATGGGATAGTATATCCCGCTAAATTGAGAATTTCTTATAACCATGTTGAACGTGCATTCACGGATCCAGAAGAGGCATTTAAATATGCACAAAGTATCACAAAGGAGGCCTACTGATCGTTAGGAGTTGGTCTCCTACAATAACATCGAGGAGAAGCGACAAAGAAAGGACTGTGTCTCTTTTTTTTTTTAACATACAAAAAAAGACTGCTCTTGTTAAAATGGCGAATCTTCCTCGAGGCACTGTCTAGACTTTATCTGTGGAATGTTAATTCAAGGTCGGATTTTAAGTTTTCATTTCAACAAAGGACTGACAAAGAAGAGAAACTGTGGCGGGGAAAATAAATTGAGAATATAGTGTAATATAGAATACGATTTAAGAAACATATAATTACATACTAACATAAAATATAATTAATAAAATTGGGTAGTATTAATAACATACTAACACATTTTATGGATACAGTAGACTTAATCTAGATCGTGCGTAAAGGGGGGAGGAGATTCAGATACTTGGAAATTATCCAAGGGTCTGAATTTGGTTAACCCCTTGGGACCTGCTGTTGTCTGATACAAAAGTTTGAGACTTAATTGTAATAAATCTAGGCATATTGATAGATATGGATATATAATTAACATAATTACTGTTATATTTAAATATATAATTAATTTGGAAACTACTTTTTTATTTTGTTTTTCCTCCTGGAAGATAAATTTCTAATCTAGCTATTGGAGTATGTTTTATTATATATATATATATATAATTTTGAACTTTGTATCGCTCTCTCTTCCAATTAATAATAATTGGTCAAGGGGGCAGAGCGAAACATATAAAAACATCTACGGAAGTCAATAACAATTTTTCTACCACCTGTTGGTGGCTTGTTTTTAATTATAATATCTTTATTTTTGGATATTATAATATCACTTTTTGTTTGTTAATTATCTTTTCACGACTCTACACTTTCTGGTCTTTTTCAAGGTTTATTCTGAAGGAGAGATGCCAACAAAACTTAACAGCTGGGGATGATCATCCTTCATCTGGAGTTATAAGGTTCTTGGTTGCACCATATGAAGTAAAGGTATTAACATGATCCATAATGCAAGACGATAAACAAAATAAAACTGGAGGAATCACGTTTTGTAGTTGGAATATAAGGGGCGCTAATGAACCAATTAAAAGGGGTAAGATTTTTGCCCAATTAAAAGCCTTAAAAAGTGACATTATTTTCTTACAAGAGACGCATCTGAAATATCAAACACAGATAAGATTGAAGGCAAATTGGATTGGGCAAACATACTACTCTTCATTTACTTCTAAATCTAGAGGCACGGCTATTATCATTCGTAAAGGTATACCATTTAAATTAAAGAATACTATAGCAGATAAAGAGGGGAGGTACGTCATAGTTACGGGAGAAATTTATTCTACTCCACTTACTTTGATAAATATTTATGCTCCTAATTTTGACAACCCCCAATTTTTTAGTAAAATTTTGGATATAATTTCAGAACTTAATCATCAAAATGTGATAATAGGGGGAGATTTGAATTGTGTTTTAGATCCATATTTGGATAAATCAGCAAAACAAAAAAGGACTAACATAAAATCTAAAACGAGTGAACTCCTAAATACATACATGAAAAATTCTAATATAACAGATGTATGGAGGATCGCTAACCCAGTAAGTAGGGAATATTCATTTTATTCAACAGTACATAAAACATATTCACGTATTGATTATTTCTTAGTGGACACAAAACTAATTCCATATACATATAATTCTAAATATCATAATAGTATCATTTCTGATCATTCCCCATTAACTTTTTCTTTAAAATTAGAAGGAATGCCCGATAAAAATTCGTTTTGGAGGTTTAACCCCCAAATTTTAAATAACTCACAAGGTTGCACATATTTAAAAGAGCAGATGAGATTCTTCTTTGAGACAAATGATACACCAGATATTTCACCCTCTTTATTATGGGAAACTTTTAAGGCATTTATTAGAGGAATTATAATCTCATATCAAGCTTTCCAAAATAAAAAGAATAATACTGAACAATTGCAGTTAGAACAAGAAATTAGACAATTAGATTCAGAAAATGCCAAAGAACCAACTATAGATAAACATAATAAGATAATAATACTAAAATATAAACTAAATAAAATTTTATCGGCCAGAATAATGAGATTATTTCAAATTACAAAACAAGAAAATTTTGAATTTGGTGATAAACCTCATAAACTCCTAGCACGCCAACTGAAAAAAAGGGACACAGAAAATACAATTACTAAAATTAAATCAGACAAAGGGGAATTACTAACACTACCTAAAGATATTAATAAAAGATTTGCTCAATTTTATCAAAACTTATATACATCGAAAACCTCTGCAAATAATACTCAAATTGCAAATTTCTTAGATAATTGTAATCTTCCAAAATTAAATATGGTGGAACAAGAGGCATTAGGAGCTCAGATTACACTACAGGAAATAGAAGAAACAATTAGTTCGTTGAAGAACGGCAAAACCCCAGGACCAGATGGCTTCAGTAATGAATTCTATAAAAGATTCTACGAAATAATTTCTCCACGGTTGCAAGATTTATATATATACATTTTTAAAGAAAATAAACTACCAGAAACACTAACTGAATCAACTATTACACTTATACCAAAAAAGGATAAAGATCTAGAAGACCCAGGCTCATATAGAGCTATTGCACTCCTAAATACAGACCAAAAAATATTAACGAAGACCCTAGCGAGAAGATTGAGTAAATATGTTAGTAAACTAATAAATCCGGACCAAACAGGGTTCATACCAAAGAGATACTCATTTAACAATTTGAGACGGTTGTCTAATATAATGTACTCACATAATACTGAAGAAGAACTAGCAATTATTTCATTGGATGCAGAAAAAGCTTTTGATCAAGTAGAATGGCAATATTTATTCAAAGTATTGGAAAAATTTAATATGGGAGATAATTTTATTTCATGGGTAAAACTATTATATGATAAGCCGACGGCTAGAATACTGACTAATAATATATTATCCCTGAAATTCCACTTAACAAGGGGCAATAGGCAGGGGTGCGCGTTATCGCCCCTGCTTTTTGCACTAGTGATAGAGCCTTTAGCTGAAAGTATAAGAAGCCATCCGAACATTCATGGGTATATTACCAAACACTCAAATAATAAAATTTCATTATATGCAGATGACATATTATTATATATTACAAATTCGCAAATTAGCATACCAAATATACTAAATTTAATAGAGGAATTTGGTTCTTTTTCAGGATATAGAATAAATTGGAACAAAAGCGAAATTATGACGATAAAACCTCAAGAGTCGACACATCTGTTGAAATTCCCTTTTAGAATTACAACAGAAAAATTTAAATATTTGGGCATCCAAATTACTAGGAACTATAAATCATTACTCAACGCAAACTATATGCCTTTATTAACTAAATTAAATGGGCTGATTAAATTTTGGAAGACACTGCCGATGTCATTAATAGGCAGAATAAACGCGATAAAAATGATCTTCTTACCACAAATATTGTACCTATTTCAATCAATACCAATATACATACCTAAAAAATTCTTCAAAAAATTAGATTCTGATATTATAAACTTTATATGGGATTATAAATCACACAGAATAAAAAAAAAACACTTGTGTAAATCTAAAGAATCAGGGGGACTGACACTCCCTAACTTATTGTATTATTATTGGGCAGTGAATATTAAAAATATAATCTACTGGTTGGACAGTTCTGCCCAACAGGTAGATTGGATAAGAATGGAGAAAGAGGATTGTTCCCCTTATAATATAGGAGCGATCCTTCTTTCCCCGATAAAACTGAACAATGTAATATACAAGAAGAATCCAATTATTCATAGTATAATACGAATTTGGAAACAAATAAAATTAACTTTAAAATTAAGAAAATTATCGCTTCTTTCTCCAATAGCTAATAATCCCTCATTCAAACCATCCATTATTGATAAAACGTTTACCCATTGGGAAAGAATAGGAATTAAAATGATGGGAGATATGTATGAAATGGGAAAACTTTTATCATTCCAACAATTACAACTAAAATATAATTTGAAAAGTAATCAATATTTCAAATACCTTCAAATTCAAGATTATTTGAAAAAGTATATACAAGGATATCAAACTTTAACCCCAGATCTACTGGAGGAAGGAATGAATAGAAAGGCAGAATCAAGCAATTTAATATCTTACTTATATAATATAATTCTAAATATAGAAACACCAACGACAGAAGCAATTAGAAGAGACTGGGAACAAGAGTTATTGATAAAAATTCCGAACGATAGATGGGATAAAAATCTATTATATGTAAACAAATGTTCAATGAATGTAAGACATAACCTAATTCAATTTAAAATTTTACATAGATTATATTATTCGAAAACAAGACTGAATAAAATATTTTCAAATGTTTCCCCCATCTGCGACAAATGTCTAACTCAAAATGCCACTATAGCACATTCCTTTGTCTCTTGTACAAAACTGTATACATTTTGGAATGAAATTTTTGGAATTTTTACAAAACTATTTAACACAAAATTGAACCCCAATACTGAATTGATTATCTTTGGATCAATGGAAGAGGGAAGTAAACTGACTATATCCCAAGAAGCCTTTCTTAATTATGGTCTAATAACAGCGAAAAAACTTATACTTAAATTTTGGAAAAACGCACCTACGCCAACATTCAAAATGTGGATCTCAAATATGTCTGAAACGCTACATCTTGAAGAAATGAGATTCCTCTTACTAGGCAAAGTAGACCAATTCTTAAAGATTTGGTCTCCGTTTATCAACTTTATACAAGCATATGGTGCAACATAACATAACCTTAGAAATTAAATGGTTCAGAACTGGGTGACGAATGGGCAAAAATATGAGATAGGTAGATCTCTCCTAATCTTTCATTTCTTATTACTTTTTCCTTTTCTTTCAATCTTTTAACTTCTCACCTCTGTCCTTTATTTTTTTTTTTACTTTCTGTTTCTACTTGCTTGTCTATCTATTCCGACACTCTTTATTTCTCTTTTCTCTCACTGTTCTTTTATTATTGAAAAAAAAAAATTATTCAAAAAATGTTATTACTGCGTTTGTGTCGGGGAAGGGGGAAAGTTGCAGGTGAATAATTTGCAATGTCCATTTCATTCTTTTCCACTCTGCGCGATGTGGGCTGATCGATACCGCGTCGCTCGGCGATCTTTCACTCGTGCTCATGAGATTAATTTCAAGATGCTCAGATGATCTTCTAATGCGGTCATTGTTCCGAGCGCCAAATCCCTTCAGTACCTGCAACTGAAGCTATGTGTGGATTAGTAGACCTTGAAGAGGCATTGACACTTTGTTTTTATGTAGAGGGGTAATAGAGGTAAGGTATGTGATTTGAATGTAATGTATCGTCTGCAGGGGGGGAAAAAAGTACCATATACTCGACAACGCTGCGAAAATAGTTCAAAAAACCAAATGAACTGCAAATAAACTGAAAAAATACAGATTATCCGATGTTTTGTGCGTGGGAGCTGGTTGTGTGCTTTACGCAGGCAACCAGACGGTATTACTGTGTTTAAACAATAAATAAAACATGCTTCTTGTTGTCAAGCGGGGGAGGGTAGAGGGAGGAGATAAAATTGTTCGTTGTCAAGCACACTTGTCATTGGCCCGCCAGGGAATTTGTGTCCCCCCACCATGTTTTAAAAACGATTTACTGTGGCTGCCAATGCCCCGCGCTGTCTGTCCCCGCGGCCGGGGGGTGAATCACCCGGGGTGGTTGTCAGGGGATGAATCAGCCCATGTGTGGGTCGGGGTCTGGGGTTCGGGGCGGTGAATCACCCTGGTGTGGGGGTCAGGGTCCGGTGGTGGTGCATCGCGGTCAGTGACTCTGGGTGGGCGGAGGGACCAGACTGTTCCCAACTCTGCTGCAGCTGACGGGGACGTTACCGGGCTTTCGTCCCCGTGTGTGTGTGCGTTGCTGACCCACAGCCCATCACAGAGTGGCCGCACAGGGGAGACATGGTGGAGGGCGGCCATGGCCGGACAGCGCTGACCCCGGGGGAGAGTGTGGGCTGTCCCGACGGATGTGCTCTGTCAGCCGCTTACGCCTTGGTGCTCGGGTTCAGAGCGCCCAGTCACCCTCCAGCCCCGGGCAGTCTTGTATAGGAAAATGACCCCCACCCTTCCCTCTCACCCAGCCAGTGATGTGATGGACATGGTGGCCTGGACCAATCGCTGACAAGCCCTGCCCCCCCGGCGACGTCAAGTCTGTTATTTGGCTTTTTGGCGTTGCGTCCGTTCGTTGAGTTGGCTTTTAGCCGCCACGCCCTTTCGGTTATTTGGCTTTTCAGCGTTGCATCTGTTCGGTTATTTGGCTTTTCGATGTTGCGTCTGTTCGTGTTATTTGGCTTTTCACTGTTGCGTCTGTCAGTTAGTTGGCTTTCAGGCGTCCCACCCTTACGGCGTCGTTTCCGTTCGGTTATTTGGCTTCCACTTCTTCTCTTCGGCTCCTCGTCCTTCGATGCCACGTCCGGGTACCGTGTTGTGTGGGTCTTTGACGATATTAGCAATCCTTTTGACACAATGCCTCCTGTAGGTTCCCTGGATGGTCTGGGGGTCGATGTCCGTGATAGTCCTCCTGAATCTTCTAAGGAAGTAGAGGTGCTGATGAGCTTTCATTCCAATTGGATCGATGTGCTGGGCACAGGACAGATCTTCAGAGATATGCAGGCCCATGAGTTTGAAGCTGGCTTCTCTCTCCTCCACTCTCCTATCGATGAGGTCAGGTTCATGGATTCCCTGCTTCACCTTCCTGTAGTCAATAATCAACTCCGTGGTCTTGCGAATGCTGAGAGCAAGATTATTATTCTGGCAACATTCAATCTGATTATCAATCTCCTTCCTCTATTCTGACCTGTTATTAATCCAAGAGAGGGCACCGAGAGAATAGAGAAGGGAACTGAGCACATAACCTTGAGATGTTCCTGTGCTGATGGTCATCGAGGAGGAAGTGTCGTTGCCAATTCGTACTGGTTGAGGTCTGGCGATGAGAAAGCCGAGGATCTAATTGCTCAGGTTCTAGCATAGATTCAGTTCCCAGTTTGATGATGTATAGAGGGGATGATGATGTTGAGCGAGAGATGTCGCTGATGCACAGCAGCCTGCTGTACATGTTCTGATTGAGAACACGCAGTGGTCCGCTGCAGAGACGAGAGGCCAGGAGGTTGCATTTGCTATTTATTTTGTTGTGGTGGTGGTGGTGTGGCCACGTCTTAACTAAGGCAGGAGTTGATGCGTGTCATAACCACATCTCAAAGCTCTTTATCACAGCGGGTGTGACTGCTACCAGTCAGTAGTCATTAAGGCACGTAACCTTGCTTTTCTTGGGTACTAGTATTATTGATGACCTTTTCAAGCAGGTCAAGACTTTGGTCCTTAGATGTCTGCAAAACTCTAGCCAGTTAGTCTGTACTGTTTTTAAGAGCATAGCCAGGAACACCATCAGGTCTAGATGCAAATGTAAGCAAGATGATCACTTGAATACCATGAATACTGTAGTGGAAAATGCTCTAATTTCGGAGAAAACCTGAGGAATTTATTTATGACATTGATCCCAAATTGCCATCTACCATTGGAAACTTCATGAAACAGAAATGTTCCAAACATGGGTGGCACGGTGATGCAGCGATAGGGTTGCTGCCTTACAGAGCCAGAGCCCAGGTTTTGATCCTGACTACACGTGATGTCTGTACGGAGTTTGTACGTTCTCCCCGTGACCTGCGTGGGTTTTCTCCAAGATCTTCGGTTTGCTCCCACACTCCAAAAACGTACAGGTTTGTAGGATAGTGTTAATGTGTGGAGATCGCTGGTTGGTGCGGACTCAGTGGCTAAACAAAACTAAACTAAACTAATACCATCGCTTTACCCTATTATTCCACTTTAAGTGGAGCAGCTGAGAGAGTATTCAAGGAAGTGCAACTGTAGCAGTGATCTTATTGGAATTTAAATCCAGAATTTACAGTTCAACAGGAAAATCTGTTAGATGCTTAGGAAGGTGTCTGAAAACTGCAAACTAAACAGGATTTATAGTCACTTTTCACTTGAGTGAGAAAGGCAGCTGTCATGACGTGAAATATGTATACTAACAGGGTATATATACCTCATTGCTGAAACTGCAAAATGAGTACGGAAATATAGTTTAGTGTACCATAAGTGTACTGGGTTTATGTGTGTTGACATTTCATGATCCTGTCATGCAGTTTGTATGTTGTGTAATACCTCTGTCTCACTTAGGCAATTTTTTAGGCGACTACAGGCGACTAGACTTTCGCCACATGGTCGCCGGGGTGTTGCCTGTATGGTCGTGAGTCGTCTCCTCAGTCGCCCAAAGAGTCGTAGCGTTTTTCTGGTCGCCACTGGATTTTGAAATGTTCAAAACTTTTCGGCGACAGTCGGCTACCGTGGACTTGTCGCAGCTTGTCTTCTCCTGACTTAGGTGCTGTCGTAAGTTGTCGCCAGGTGACGTAGGTTGCCGCCGGTGCTGACTTCGGTGAATTCCATTGGCGACTACCTACGTCAACCTCCGCCAACCGGCAACAGGGACTGGCAACTGAATTGTCTTACCCTGTCGTAGCTTGTCACGGGTGGACGTAGGTTGTCGCAGGTGTGGTCATAGGTGGACGTCCGATTGCCGGTAGCTTGCCGTAGCTTGACGTGATTAGGTGGTAGCTTTTCGTAGACATTGTTGTGGGGGGGGTCCAGTCGTCGGTTTTTCGGTGACCTGCTACGACAATGACAGTCGCCGGCAGTCGCCGAAAAAATCTTCTAAGTGGGACAGGTCCACTATGTAATATTGACATGTACCTGAATACACAGACTGCAGCTGCGACTTGAAGACTGAATACCTTCAAAGGTTAAGTGTTCTAGTTTGCCAGCAACCACCTCTCTGAATGTATATATACAGTACATTGTTGTGCTTGTGAATTCACTAAAGCTCAAGAAGCAGCGATTATTAACCACTCAATAATAACTTGCATTATGTGTAACCACTCAGAACTCTTAAAGACAATGTTCATGTTGCCTTAATTACTGTTTGATAATGAGGTAATTGCAGCATGATCCAAGTTGTATGTGTTAAGGTTAGCATACCTTAGTTAAAGCAGCAGTTTAGTTTAGTTTTTTTTATTTTAGTTTAGAGATACAGCACGGAAACTGGCCCTTCACCCCGACCAGAGACCCCGCACATTAACACTATCCCACAACCACTAGGGACAATTTTTACATTTATCAAGCCAATTACCCTACATATGTGTACGTCTTTGGAGTGTGGGGGGAAACTGAAGATCTTGGAGAAAACCTGCGCAGTCACGGGGAGAACGTACAAACTCCGTACAGACAGCGGCCGTAGTCGGGATCGAACCCGGGGATGGGGGAGGGGGGGGACCATTACTTGAAGATAGACTCAAAAAGCTGGAGTAACTCAGCGGAACAGGCAGCATCTCTGGAGTGAAGGAATGGGTGATGTTAGGATTGTCAGAGGCAGAAAAATTCAGCACATTTACAATTCCAGTTGCTATACACATTAAGCTCCCCCTCCCATTCCCACACTGACCTTTCTGTCCTGAGCATCCTCCACTGTCACAGTTGGAGAAACAGCACCTCATCTTTTGCCTGGGCAGCTTACACCCCAATGGTATCAATGTCGACTTCTCTAACTTCAAGTGACGTTTGCTTTCCCTCCCTCTCCATCCCTCCCCCATCTTAGTTCTCCGACGAGTGTGACTGTCTTGATTACATTTTATCTTTGTGTGCCTTGTTCCCACCTTCTCGCAGCTAACAATGAGCTATTCTACATTTTCCTTGCACTTTGCCCCCATTGTTCCCTCATTTTCACACCTGACCCTTCCATATCTCTGTGTCTCCCTCTCCCCTGACTCTCAGTCTGAAGAAGGGTCATGGCCTGAAACGTCACCCATTCCTTCTCTCCAGAGATGCTGCCTGTCCCGCTGAGTTACTCCAGCATCTGCAGTTCCTTTGCATCTCCTATGCATCTGCAGTTCCTTCCTACACATTTGAATGTGCCTGACTGACCACATGAAGAGATGCAATCCAAAGGTACTGAGCTGGCACCTGAGATAAACTGAAAATTATTATTTGATTGAAATGTACATGATGGCATCTTGGCCTCATGCAATGCTGGACAAAATCCATTCAACCGTGATGCCTTCCTGGACCATTTAACTAATGGATTATTACTATGCAAAATTGGCACAAAGTGCTGGAGTAACTCAGCGGGTCAGGCAGCATCTCTGAAGAACATGGATAGACACAAAATGCAGGAGTAGCTCAGCGGGTCAGGCAGCATCTGTCCGATAGACACAAAATATAATTTGAGAAAGATCATTTGGGTAAGGTAGTTTAGAGGTATAGAGCGGGAAATAGGCCCTTCGGCCCACCGAGTCCATGCCGACCCGCGATCACTGCACACTAACACTATCCTACACACTAGGGACAATTTACAATTTTACCAAAACCAATTAACCTACAAACCTGTACGTCTTTGGAATGTGGGATCGAACCCGGGTGTCCGGCGCTGCATTTGCTGTAAAGCAGCAACTCTACCGTGGTTCCACCGCAACGAGGAGTTGTGGAGATAGTGTAGGATTGAGCCTCATGATGCTGCATGAAAATTCAGAAGACGGTGCTACCTGTAAACACAGTTGAGTGAAGACCGGAATACACTTAGATTTATCACAATTACTTTAAAAGTCAAAATTTGCCAAACACTTTCATTCTCCTTCCGATTCCCACTCTGAACTTTCTGTCCTGGGCCTCCACCATTGTCAGAGTGATGTCAAACGCAGAGTGAGGAACACCACCTCATATTTTGCTTGGGCAGCTTACAACCCAAATGGATTTCAAGTAACTCATGCATGCCCTCTCTCTCCGTCCTTCCCCCACTAAGTTGTAGTGGCAGCTTCAAAATCATCTTGTTGAGTCTCATTGTCTGTAACTTGTTTACACCTAGCATACAGCTAATAAAGGCCTCCTTTATCATCGTTACTTTTTTTGCATATCTTTCATTAATTTATTCTATATCTCTCTATATCACCGTCTATATCTCTCGTTTCCCTTTCCCCTCACTCGCAGTCTGAAGAAGAGTCTCAACCTGAAATGTCACCTATTGCTTTTCTCCAGAGATGCTGTCTGACCCACTGAGTTATTCCAGCTTGTTGTGTCTATCTTTGGTTTAAACCAGCATCTGCAGTTCCTTCCTACACATTGTTCTATGTTCTATATAAAATATAATTGTTAGGGCAGAAACATGTATTGATTGGTAAAACCGAGGGAAACCATAACAAATTCTTTAAAGATATGAAGGAATCATTGTTACCAAAGGATTGAGTGTGTCTTATTCAGAATCAGAATCGGAATCAGAATCAGAATCAGAATCAGAATCACACTTTATTCACCAAGTATGTTTTACAACATACGAGGAATTTCATTGGCCAGGTCAGTCATACAATTAAAAGTAACAGATCACTCAAAAACACATTTTAACATGAACAGCCACCACAGTGACTGCTACACATTCCTCACTGTGATGGAAGGCGAAATAAAGTTCAAGTCCTTCCTTTTGTTCTCCCTTGGTTGTGGGCGTCGAGCCCCCGTTGACGGGATGATCTTAACTCCTGTAGCCGGCGGCGTTCGGGCCCTCCGCGTCGAGGTGATCAGCTCCTGCATCAATCGAACCTTGCGTCGGGGCTGGTCGAACCTTCCGCGGCGTTGGAGCTCCCGACTCGGCCTCGCCCGAGACTGCGAGCCCTTGATGTTGATTCAGCGCTGGTTGCGGTGGGAGTGATCCCAGGCAAGGGATCAGCTCTGATGTTAAGTCCACGCCCCGCGGTGGGGCTCACGACAGTCCGAGGAGGCTTCCAGCTCCATCGATGGGAGGCCGCAGAGCCCGGAGAATGTGATCTGAAAATTGATCACATCTCCGGGAAGGTAAGAACCTGAAAAAAAATTCCCCCATCCCCTCCCCCCTCCCCCCACATAAAACAAACTGAAGAACATTAAAACAAAGCTTTTAACAAACTAAAAAATAACAAAAAGAGTGAAAAGATGAGCAAACCACCGGCAGGGCAGCCATCATCCCAGCGCCCCTGGTGGTCAACACTGAAGACAATTGTAACTCTTGTTTGGAGGTGAAAAATATGCGTACAATTTCTAAATTAATACTTTGCACCTGCCCGCACTGAATATGGCAAAGCTGTTGCCATTACCATTAATCAAGGTGGATTATTAGAAAAGATAAATGGAGAGAGAGAGAGAGAGAGGTACATAGTAATAGGTCCAGTAAAAGTAAATAAATCATCACACGTGTATAAAATGTGCTCTGAGAAACACAATGTGTATTAGTGCAGGTGTAGCAGTGCAGATTCCATCTATCATTTCCCCAAGCTGTTTTGGCTAAGGATGTGAGGCCAGAAATGTGCCCTTGTGCTACCATTGTTTAAAGAGGCAGGTATGAGAGGACTGATTAGCCACATGCTGGTCGGCATGACATTATGTTGGTCAAACCATTGGAAAATGTTCTGCGGTATGATATGAATCAGTATTTAGTCAGACCAGGTTACTCAAGTTCATTCAGTAGAGATTTATTCAGGGAAGTTCTATCTGATTAGAACAGAGAACAAAGAACATCGAATATGGAACAGCACAGCAACAAGCACTTTGGGTCACAATGCCTGCACCGAACATGATGCCAAAACACACTCTATTCTCCTGCACATAATCTATAGTTCTCCATTCCCTGCATAACTACATGCCTATGAAAAAGTCACTGTTTCAAACACCAACCCCTGCAATGGAGGACAGGCTGTTGCCCATGCAGCACGTCCCCCTCTCCACGTCGCTGATCGATCCAAAGGAACAGCAGGGCCGTTACAGTTTGGCACCAGCGCAGTCGCAGGAGCTGCCAGAGCGAGGTTGTAGACAACGACGAACTGCCTTAAACCCCTGTCTCACAGTGCGAGTTGGCCCACGAGTGACCCCGAGTTTTGACTCGTGGTGGTCACGTACGATGAACGTAGCGGCAACGTCGAAACTCGCGCGTTCAACTTGTCCACTCGTGGCGCTAACGGCAGGTACTCGGGAAACTTGTTAACTCGTGTAAAAAATCAAACATGTTTGATTTTTTCCACGAGTCAAATTAACTGTTCAAGTTAAAAATGTAAACATTTAAACTCGTTGCAGTAACGTAATGGCCCGTGCGTTTACCTTAGTGTCTCGTGAGTCTATCGTGGGAACTTTTTTATAATCTGAAAGGGACTGAACCAAAGTAGTATAATATGTATATACATATTATATATATTATATATATTTCAATTCCAACCCCGAAGCAATTGAGAGGCGATTTCTTGGGGCCATGTAATTTAACGTGTGTCTTTGCTTTTAAAAGTGAAGCTGTTTAATTGTTTACGCTGCGCTGTGTTTCGTGTTGGGGAGAGTGCTGCTGTACAATGCTTTCGATTCTATACTGCCCTCCCCCTTCCACAGAAAAATGCCTAAATTTTTCTTTGTGCCCGCTATCCTGGGAGCAATCCAAACCAGGGGAACAATGAACCATCAGAGGCTTCGCGTCCCTTGCTCCTATATATGGACCTCGCTCGCTCGCAACTGTATGAGCGCTCGATCAACCAGACATCGGCCAACACGGAGGCCTGATTACTGAAAACAAAGTCAACTTGTACCAGACCTCATCATCTTCCTTCCGACAACCCGTAACCACGGCACCACACTTTCAACAGAAAACTTAATATTTAAAGAATATATTATGGGACATTGGATTGTCTGAAGAAGGGTCCCGAGCAGAAACGCCACATATGTGTGTGTGTGTGTGTCTGTGTGTGTGTCTGTGTGTGTGTCTGTGTGTGTGTCTGTGTGTGTGTCTGTGTTTGTGTGTGTGTATCTGTGTGTATCTGTGTGTATCTGTGTGTGTGTCTGCTGTCGGGTCCCGGCGGCCGCTCAAATTCAGTCACCCGAGCTGCTTCCTTCCTCTGAAGTGGCGGCCAGTCCTGCTGTCTGTGTGTATCTGTGTGTGTGTGTGTGTCTCTGTCTGTCTGTGTGTATCTGTGTGTGTGTGTGTGTGTGTGTGTGTGTGTGTGTGTGTGTGTGTGTGTGTGTGTGTGTGTGTGTGTGTGTGTGTGTGTGTGTGTGTGTCTGCTGTCGGGTCCCGGCGGCCGCTCAAATTCAGTCACCCGAGCTGCTTCCTTCCTCGGAAGTGGCGGCCAGTCCTGCTGTCTGTGTGTATCTCTGTGTGTGTGTGTGTGTGTGCGTGTGTGTGTGTGTGTGTGTGTGTGTGTGTGTGTGTGTGTGTGTGTGTCTCTGTCTGTCTGTGTGTATCTGTGTGTGTGTATGTGTGTGTGTGTGTCTCTCTCTCTCCCTCTCTGTCTATCTGTGTGTATCTGTGTGTGTGTCTGCTGTCGGGTCCCGGCGGCCGCTCAAAGTCACCCGAGCTGCTTCCTTCCTCTGAAGTGGCGGCCAGTCCTGCTGTCTGTGTGTATCTGTGTGTGTGTGTGTGTGTGTGTGTGTGTGTGTGTGTGTGTGTGTCTGCTGTCGGGTCCCGGCGGCCGCTCAATGTGAGTCACCCGAGCTGCTTCCTTTTTTAAAATTATTTAAAATAGAGATCCATTGCAAAAAAGTATTTAAAAACATAAAACAACAAGAAATGCACTTACCACGTTATTGGTTACTGGAGGATGCGCATTTTCCCTTTGTAGGTCATATCAATAGATGCCGCCGCGCTGAAATAACTCAAAGCCACAGGATGGAGATGTATTTTAACATTGTTGCTTTATTAAAACATACCTTCATTCACGGTTGGCTCAAGAGTAACGGGAGAGGAACTTGGTAACTCGGGAGAGGAAGTTGGAGCATCGCAGCAATGACATACCCGTGGGAACTCGGTTACACACTTGATCATAAACTTGAAGTCTCGTGCACAACCACGAGTCTGTCACTCGGGGTACCTCGTGGGTCAACTCGCACCATGAGACGGGGGCATTAGGGGCTGCGACTCCGGATTTTCTTGAGGTTTACTCCTGGAGCCTTTTCCATGACTGGATATGGCCACAAGGCAGTGGAGGTTTTAAATCAGAGTTTTCCCTTCCCTCTTCCCAGGCTGAAGAGCCCCATCTGCCTGAGATTCATGGGGACAGGAGCGTCTACCTTCCCGTGCAGGTCTATAGCACCAGCCCACTGGCCTTACTCACTACCCACTGTGTAAACATTTGGCCCACATATCTCCTTTAATCTTAAAGCTATGCTGCCCCTGTCTTTGATTTTTCCATCCTGGGAAACAGATTCTGTCCACCCTATCTATGCTTCTCTTATTGTTATACATTTCTATCACATCTCCCTTAGCGCTCTCATATCCAGTGATTTTTCCGGTAAATCCCCTCTACACAAGCCTCCATATCATTCCTGTCATGGGGCAACCAGAACTGCACACAATATTCAAATTACAGCCAAACCAAAGTCCTATAAAGCTGCATCAACACTTATATTCAATGCCCTGACTAATGAAAGCAAGCATAGCATAGGCCTTCATTTTCATGATGTGATACCTTTTGTACTCTATACCTTCCCAATGAAGGCAAGCTTGCCAAATGCCTTCTTGATCATAGAGTCCCCCTGCCTTGCCATCTTTTGAGAACTGTGCCCTGTATTCCCAGATCTCTCAGTTCTGCAGCAGTCCCCAGGACTCTGCTAGTTCCCATGTAAGTCCTGCCTGGTTTGACATATCAAATTGTAACATCTCACACTTGTCAGCATTACATTCTATTTGCAAATCATTGCCTCACCTTCCCAATTGATCGTCCTCCTTCCTTCTTGTCCACAAGAAGTCCTGATATGATCTTGACAAGACCATCAGAAAGGTTAAAAGGGATTTCGTTCTGAAGGTGAAGCGGATGTTCGGCAACTGTGGCAGGGCTTGAATGCCTGTACTCACTGGAGTATAGAAGGATGAGGGGGGTCCTAATTGAAGCTTACCGAATAATGAAAGGCCTGGATGTTTCTACTAGTGGGAGGGTCTTGTCTCAGAATTAGAGGACGTCCCTTTAAGAAAGCTTGGCATGGGCAGCACGGTGGCGCAGCGGTAGACCTACTGCCTTACAGCGCCAGCGCCTAACACGGGTTTGATCCTGTCTCTACAGAGTTTGTACGTTCTCCCTGTGACCTGTGATATCTTCGGTTTCCTCCCACAATCCAAGGACGTACGGGTTTGTAGGTTAATTGGCTTGGTATAAAATATAAAATTGTCCCTAGTGAGTGTAGGGTGGGGTTAACGTGCGGCGATCGCTGGTCGGTGCGGACTCGGTGGGCCGAAGGACCTATTTCCGTGCTGTATCTCTAAACTAAATTAAACTAACAAAGATGAGGAGGTTTTTTTTTAGTCAAAGGGTGGTGAATCTGTGGAATTCATTGCCACAGAAGGCTATGGATATTTTGATATTTTTAAGGCAGAGATAGATAGATTCTTGATTAGTACGGGTGTAAGGGGTTATGGGGAGAAGGCAGAAGAATGGGGTTAAGAGGGGAAGATAGATCAGTTATGATTGAATGGTGGAGTAGACATCAAGGGCCGAATGGCCTAATTCTGCTCGTATCACTTGTGAACTTGTGAAGGTGGGGATGTCATGCTGCACCTGTATAACACGTTACTTTGGTTACAACTGGAGTACAGAGTATAATTCTGCTCAGCACAATGCAGAATGGGGATGTCATGACAGCTGTGGAAGTTGAGATACAATTGGGATCCCCTGCAGATGTTGCTTTCTTTGGAAGATTGAGTACTGAAGGAGCCACAAGGAACTGCAGATGTTGGAATCTGGAACAAAACATAATGTAGTAGAGAAACTGACCCTTCCATATCTCAGTGTCTCCCTCTCCCCTGACTCTCAGTCTGAAGAAGGGTCATGGCCTGAAACGTCACCCATTCCTTCTCTCCAGAGATGCTGCCTGTCCCGCTGAGTTATTCCAGCATCTGCAGTTGCTTTGCATCTCCTTTGCATCTGCAGTTCCTTCCTACACATTTGAATGTGCCTGACTGACCAGATGAAGAGATGCAATCCAAAGATACTGAGTTGGCACCTGAGATAAACTGAAAGTTATTTTTTGATTGAAATGTACATTATGGCATCTTGGCCTTTTGCAATGCTGGACAAAATCTATTCAACCATGATGCCTTCCTGGACCATTTAACTAATGGATTATTACTATGCAAAATGGGCACAAAGTGCTGGAGTAACTCAGCGGGTCAGGCAGCATCTCTGCAGAACATGGATAGACACAAAATGCAGGAGTAGCTCAGCGGGTCAGGCAGCATCTGTCCGATAGACACAAAATATAATTTGAGAAAGATCATTTGGGTAAGGTAGTTTAGAGGTATAGAGCGGAAGTAGGCCCTTCGGCCCACCGAGTCCATGCCGACCCGCGATCACTGCACACTAACACTATCCTACACACTAGGGACAATTTACAATTTTACCAAAACCAATTAACCTACAAACCTGTACGTCTTTGGAATGTGGGAAGAAACCGGAGCTCCTGGAGAAAACCTATGCAGGTCACGTTGGAGAAAGTACAAACTATGCAGACAGCACCCGTAGTCAGGATGGAACCCGGGTCTCTGGGACTGTAAGGCAGTAACTATACCACTGCGCCACTGTGATGGGGTGCTGGTGCTGACTGGCAGTGAGTTGCAAATTGAAAACTACTGAAAATAAACTTCCATTGGATGCTGAAACACAGGTGTGCTACTCTATTTGGCAATTAGGAAAAACAGTCCTGACTGTTTCTGTATTAGTATAAGAATCATCTCACTGCACAGTGGTTTCCATAGAAACATACATTGTGCTGGAAAAGGTCAGAGCTTTCTGTACTTCTCCAGGAGTAATTGAATGACATTCTTCCCTCTAAAGGTGCAGCTTTTGTAATGTTATGATTGAAATTATCACCAATAGCTGAATAGTTAAGTAACAGGCAACGCCAAAAGCAATCAGTGCTTCTTTTTCTAATGGTTATTTGTTGACACATCTGTTTTACATGACACATGTGCATGAAACCTGGCAGCATATCTAATGGTGCCGTGAATATGCAGGTAATGGTGAAGTGTCAAGTGGCAGCTGGTGTGAACCCAACTTGTTATGTTCAATTTGTAATGAGTCCAACAAATTGGGAGTTTAAACCTGAGAGATGCTTGTAAATAGTTTCAGCTCATCCAACTCATTAGTCTAATTTTATTTTCGTAGATAAAAGAATAATGCAAAATAGAATAGGCATTCAATTTGCAAATTGGCTTTTTACTATCTGGTCTGAAAGATGGAATTGTTGGTCTATTTTAAGCGTGGAGAGCACAATATTGCATTTGTATAGTACTTGGTTATTATCCCTAGAAAAGTTAATGCTATAGTGCTCTAGTTTAGGTTAGTTTAGTTTAGAGATACAGTGAGAAAACAGGCCCTTCGGCCCACCGAGTCTGCGCCGACCAGCGATCCCTGCACATTAACACTACCCTACACACACTAGGGACAATTTACATGTATACCAAGCCAATTAACCTAACAAACCTGTTTTCTTTTGAGTGTGGAAGGAAACCGAAGATCTCGGAGAAAACCCACGCGGTCACGGGGAGAGCGTACAAACTCCGTACAGACAGAACCCATAGTCGAAGTCGAACCCGTGTCTTTGGGTGTATCGCTGCACCACCATGTTGTACTCTGGCGTTAATTACTTTATGAAGTGTAAACAGGGTTGAAATGCAGGTAAAAGTATGAAAATATATAACAGGATTAAAATAGCATTGCACAGATCTATGCCAAATGCCAACAGTTTTTTATGTTGCAGAAATATGCTGTAACCATGGTGCAAAATATTTATGATCTTAATGTTCATGCATATAGGACTATAGCCACAGGTTCCAAGTACAATACCATTTTGAAACAAAAATAGAAAATGCTGGAAATAATCTACAGAACAGATGGTGTCGATGGCGAGAGAAACTGACTTAACTTTTCAGCTTTCAACTTTAACATTTTCAACGTTCTGAAGAAAATTCATCAATCTAAAACATTAGCTTTCATTCCCTCTTGGCACATGCTTCCTGACCTGCTTTTCAGCATTTTCTATTTTTATTTCTGATTCCCAACGTACAGCTTTTGTTTTGTGATCTTTTTGCAACAGCATTATATCATTTGTAAATGAACATTTGATTGAATTTTGTTTGATGTAGCATGTACCTCAAGCCTGAGTTTGTGTGGTTTGACACGTACACCGGGCTGTTGTTCATCAACTACAGCTGATGTTCAACAGCATCATCCCCACTGAACCTGTTAGCAAGCTCAGTGAACCGTGTCTCTGCACCTCCCTCTGAAACTGGACTCTTGACTTCCTCATCAACAGGCCACAATCTGTATGAATTGGCTACAACACTTCCTCATTAATGAGCATTAGCACAGATGTACTTTCAAGGCTGTGTTCAGCCCCCCCTGCTCTACTCACTCCATAACCATGACTATGTAGTCAGACACAGTGCAAACTCCATTTTTAATTTGCCAACAACACCACCATTGTTGGACAAATTACAAGTAATGATGAATCAGAGTATGGGAGGGAGTCTGATTGAATGGTGCCAGGACAACAACCTTGCTCTCACCATCAGTAAGGCTAAGTAGGTGATTGTTGACTTGGCATCCACAGCCTTAGTGGCAATGAATTCCACAGGTTCACCACCCACTGACTCAAGAAATTCCTCCTCATCTCCTTTCTAAAGGTACTGTACGTCCTTTTCTTCTGAGGCTCTGCACTCTCCCACTTGTGGAAAAATCCTCTCCACATTCACTATCCAGGCCTTTCACTGTTAAGTTTCAATGAGGTCTCTCCTCATCCTTGTAAACTCCAGCGAGTACCGGTCCAGTGCCATCATACGCTCATCATATGTTAACCCAAACATCCCCAGGATTATTCTCATAAATCTCCTCTGGACCCTCCAGCGCCAACACATCTTTCCTGAGATATGGAGTCCAAAATGGCTCATAATACTCCAAATGAGGTCTGACCAATGTCTTACAGATAGAGCATCAACATTCTAACCCTAATTTTTGCCAACAGTCTGTCTGTCCCTTCCTTTCCTTCTTTGTTGTTTTATGATAGGTGTTAAATGCATGTTTTGGTGTTCTTTAGCTTATTTTATGTGGGGGGTGGGGTTGGGGGAAACTTATTTTTAAATCTCTTACCTCGATGGGGATGCGATTTTTTCTGTATTGCATCTTCGTCCGCACTGTAACCGAACATCGAGGAGCTGGGGGCCTCGGCTGGAGATCAACTTCGGGAGCTCCAACTGTGGGAGCCTGCAGGACTTTAACATCGTGGAGCTCACGTGGTGGGAGACCGACTTCGGGAGCTCTAAACTGCAGGAACTTCAACCGCCCCGACGAGGCTGGCTGCGGGAGCTCCGATCATCACGACAGCGGATGGTTTGACTGCCCCGACTGCGGGAAAATAAAGAGGGAAGAAGATTAGATTTTATTGCCTTCCATCACAGTGAGGAATGTGGGGAATCCGCTGTGGTGGATGTTTATGTTAACTTTTATGTAGATGTGTGTCTTGTTGCTTTTAGTTTAGTAAGGCCCAGGAGCCGTTGGAGCAAGAGGAGGAGTCTCCGGGCGGTGAGTTTAAAAATTGAGCGCAGGGCTTTGTTTTAACAGAGGCCCCAGGAGCCGTTGGAGCAAGAGGTGGAGTTACCCAAACCTGTAACGTTCCACACAAGTGTTCTGGTGGAAGCCACTGATTGGTGGAAGCAGCTGATTGGGTGCAACCTCTGGTTTGCATTAAAGGTTAAGTGAGTTAATGGTACAGTGAGCTAAAGGGTTCAGTGAGCTAAGGGTTCAGTGAGCAAAGGGTTCAGTGAGCTAAGGGTACAGTGCCATTTAGTAAAGGTTAGTTTAAAGGATTAAGATTTTTATAGTGTGAGTGAGTTGATTTAATCTGGGGGCAAGCCATGTCATTTGAGATCGGCCCCATGGTTTGCTCATCCTGCAACATGTGGGAGATCAGGGATATGGTCGGTGTCCCTGGTGACTACATTTGCAGGAAGTGTGTCCAGCTGCAGCTCCTGGCAGACCGCATTGAATGATTGGAGCTGCGGTTGGATTCATACTGGAGTGTCCACGATGCTGAGAAGCTCATGAATAGCACGTACAGTGAGTTGGTCACACCACAGGTTAAGCGGACAGAAAGGGAATGGGTGGCCATTAGCCAGCGTAGCAGTAGGCAGGTGGTGCAGGAGTCCCCTGCGGTCATCTCCCTCCTAAACAGATACACCATTTTGGATACATTTTGGATGGCTCATCAGGGGAATGCAGCAGCAGCCAGGTTCATGGCACCATGGGTGGCTCTGCGGCACAGGAGGGGAGAAAAAAGAGGGGAAGGGTTATTGTAATAGGGGATTCAATAGTAAGGGGAATAGATAGGAGTTTCTGCGGCCGCAAACGAGACTCCAGGATGGTATGTTGCCTCCCTGGTGCAAGGGTCAGGGATGTCACTGAGCGGCTGCAGAACATTCTGGAGGGGGAGGGTGAACAGCCAGTTGTTGTGGTGCATATTGGCACCAACGATATAGGTAAAAAACGGGATGAGGTCCTACAAGGTGAATTTAGGGAGCTAGGAGATAAACTTAAAAGTAGGACCTCAAAGGTAATAATCTCTGGATTACTACCAGTGCCACGTGCTAGTCAGAGTAGAAATAGGAGGATATTGCAGATGAATACGTGGCTTGAAAAATGGTGCAAGGGGGAGGGATTCAAATTTCTCAGGCATTGGAACCAGTTCTGGGGGAGGTGGGACCAATACAAACAGGACGGTCTGCACCTGGGCTTGAAGGGAACCAATGTCCCTGGGCGAGTGTTTGCTAGTGCTGTCGGGGAGGATTTAAACTAATGTGGCAGGGGGATGGGAGCATGAGCAGAGAGACAGAGGGATGTAAAATGAGGGTAGAAGCAATAGGTAGCAAGGTGAAAAGTAAAAGTGGCAGGCAGAAAAATCCAGGGCAAAAATCAAAAAGGGCCACTTTTCAACATAATTGTATGAGGGTTAAGAGTGTTGTAACAACAAGCCTGACGGCTTTGTGTCTCAATGCAAGGAGCATTCGTAATAAGGTGGATGAGTTGAATGTGCAGATAGTTATTAATGAATATGATATAGTTGGGATCATGGAGACATGGCTCCAGGGCGAACAAGGCTGGGAGCTGAACATCCAGGGATATTCAATATTCGTGAGGGATAGACAGAAAGGAAAAGGAGGTGGAGTAGCATTGCTAGGTAGAGAGGAGATTAACGCAATAGAAAGGAAGGAAATTAGCTTGGAGGATGTGGAATCAATATGGGTAGAGCTGCGAAACACTAAAGGACAGAAAACGCTAGTGGGAGTTGTGTACAGTCCACCTAACAGTAGTAGTGGAGTTGGGGATGGCATCAAACATGAAATTAGAAATGCGTGCAACAAGGGTAAAACAGTTATAATGGGTGACTTCAATCTACATATAGATTGGGTGAATCAAATTGGCAGGGGTGCTGAGGACGAGGATTTCTTGGAATGTATGCAGGATAGTTTTCTAAACCAACATGTAGAGGAACCAACGAGAGAGCAGGCTATTCTAGACTGGGTACTGAGTAATGAGAAAGGTTTCGTTAGCAGTCTTGTTGTGCGTGGCCCCTTGGGCAAGAATGACCATAATATGGTTGAGTTCTTCATTAGGATGGAGAGTGACATTGTTAATTCAGAAATGAGGGTTCTGACCTTAAAGAAAGGTAACTTTGAGGGTATGTGACGTCAATTGGCCAAGATAGACTGACAAGTGATTCTTAAAGGGTTGACGGTGGATATGCAATGGAAGGCATTTAAAGACTGATTTACTACAACAATTGTTCATCCCAGTTTGGCAAAAGAATAAATCAGGGAAGGTAGTGCATCCGTGGATAACAAGGGAAATCAGGGATAGTATCAAAGCAAAAGATGAAGCGTACAAATTAGCCAGAGAAAGCAGCCTACCAGAGGACTGGGAGAAATTCAGAGTCCAACAGAGGAGGACAAAGGGCTTAATTAGGAAAGGGAAAATAGATTATGAATGAAAACTGGCATGGAACATAAAAACGGACTGCAAAAGTTTTTATAGATATGTGAAGAGAAAAAGGTTAGTTAAAACAAATGTAGGTCCCTTGCAGTCAGAAACTGGTGAATTGATCATGGGGAACAAGGACATGGCAGACCAATTGAATAACTAATATTGGTTCCGTCTTCACTAAGGAAGACATAAATAATCTGCCGGAAATAACAGGGGACCGGGGGTCAAATAAGATGGAGGAACTGAGTGAAATCCAGGTTAGTCGGGAAGTGGTGTTAGGCAAATTGCATGGATTAAAGGCCGATAAATCCACAGGGCCAGATAGGCTGCATCCTATAGTACTTAAGGAAGTAGCCCCAGAAATAGCGGATGCATTAGTGATAATTTTTCAAAACTCTTTAGATTCTGGAGTAGTTCCTGAGAATTGGAGTGTAGCTAATGTAACCCCACTTTTTAAAAAGGGAGGGAGAGAGAAAACGGGAATTACAGACCAGTTAGTCTAACATCGGTAGTGGGGAAAATGCTAGAGTCAGTTATTAAAGATGGGATAGCAGCACATTTGGAAAGTGGTGAAATCATTGGACAAAGTCAGCATGGATTTATGAAAGGTAAATCATGTCTGACGAAACTTATAGAATTTTTCGAGAATGTAACTAGTAGAGTGGATGAGGGAGAACTTGTGGATGTGTTATATCTGGACTTTCAGAAGGCTTTCGACAAGGTCCCACATAAGAAATTAGCATACAAACTTAAAGCACATGGTATTGGGGGGTTCAGTATTGATGTGGATAGAGAACTGGCTGGCAGACAGGAAGCAAAGAGTAGGAGTAAACGGGTCATTTTCAGAATGGCAGGCAGTGACTAGAGGTGTAACGCAAGGCTCAGTGCTGGGACCCCAGCTATTTACAATATATATTAATGATCTGGATGAGGGAATTGAATGCAACATCTCCAAGTTTGCGGGTGACACGAAGCTGGGGGGCAGTGTTAGCTGTGAGGAGGATGCTAGGAGGCTGCAAGGTGACTTGGATAGGTTGGGTGAGTGGGCAACTGCATGGCAGATGCAGTATAAATGTGGATAAATGTGGATAAATGTGAGGTTATCCACTTTGGCAGCAAAAACAGGAGGGTAGACTATTATTTGAATGGTGGCCGATTAGGAAAAGGGGAGATGCAACGAGACCGGGGTGTCATGGTACACCAGTCATTGAAAGTAGGCATGCAGGTGCAGCAGGCTGTGAAGAAAATGAATGGTATGTTGGCATTCATAGCAAAAGGATTTGAGTACAAGCGCAGGGAGGTTCTACTGCAGTTGTACAGGGTTTTGGTGAGGCCACACCTGGAGTATTGCGTACAGTTTTGATCTCCTAATCTGAGGAAAGACATTCTTGCCATAGAGGGAGTACAGAGAAGGTTCACCAGACAGATTCCTGGGAGGGCAGGACTTCCATATGAAGAAAGACTGGATAGACTCGACTTGTACTCACTTGAATTTAGGAGATTGAGGGGGGATCTTATAGAGACTTACAAAATTCTTAAGGGGTTGGACAGGCTAGATGCAGGAAGATTGTTCCCGATGCTGGGGAACTCCAGAACAAGGGGTCACAGTTTAAGGATAAGGGGGAAGTCTTTTAGGACCGAAATGAGAAGATCATTTTTCACACAGAGAGTGGTGAGTCTCTGGAATTCTCTGCCACAGAGGGTAGTTGTGGCCAGTTCATTGGCTGTATTTAAGAGGGAGTTAGATGTGGCCCTTGTGGCTAAATGGATCAGGGGGTATGGAGAGAAGGCAGGTACAGGATACTGAGTTGGATGATCAGCCATGATCATATTGAATGGCGGTGCAGGCTCGAAGGGCTGAATGGCCTACTCCTGCACCTAATTTCTATGATTCTATGATTCTATAAGGCTGTATGATAAATCGAATATCACTGTACCTTAATTGGTACACATGACAATAAAAGACCTTTGAAACCTTTGATATTCTAGTCGTCTCAAAATGAATACTAACATTACATTTGCCTTCCTTCTTACTGATTCAACTTGCAAATTAATCATTTGTGAATCATGACCAGTTTCCCTAGTCCCTTTGCACCTCCAATTTCTGAATCATCTCCCTATTTAGAAAATAGTCCACGTCTTTATTCCGACTACCTTAATACATGACTCCACACATTGCTGCACTGTATTCCATCTGCCTCTTCTCTGCCCACCTGCCCAAGTCTTTCTGCAAAGTCCCTGCCTTCTCCACACTACCTGCCCCTCAACCTACCTTTGTATCATCCACATGCTTGGCCACAAAGCTGTTAATCCCCTCGTCCAAATTATTGATATACACCGTGAAGAGCAGCGGCCCCAGCACCGACCCCTTCGGAACTGCACTAGTTACTGGCAGCCAGAAAAAGCCTCCTTTATTCCCACTCTTTGCCTTCTGCCATCCAGCCAACCTGGTATCCACGATAATATCTGCTCTCTGATACATGGGCTCTTATCTTCTTTATGATGAAAGAATGATGACGTATGATGAAAGAATGGGTCGACTGGGCTTGTATTTGCTGGAATTTAGAAGGATGAGAGGGGATCTTGTAGAAACATATAAAATTCTTATAGGATCGGACAGACTAGATGCAGGAAAAATGTTCCCGATGTTGGGGGAGTCCAGAACCGGGGGCCACAGTTTAAGAATAAGGGGTAGGCCATTTAGGACTGAGATGTGGAAAAACCTTTACACCCAGAGAGTTGTGAACCTCTGCCACAGAAAGCAGTGGAGGCCAATTCACTAGATGTTTTCAAGAGAGAGTTAGATTTAGCCATTAGGGCTAATGGAATAAAGGGATATGGAGAGAAATCAGGAACGGGGTACTGATTCTTGATGAGTTTGAAGGGCCGAATGGCCTACTGCTGCACCTCCTTTCCATGTTTCTATGTTTCTATCCATGCAGACTGTTTCCAGATATCGAATGGATTCTGTTTTTGCTGATATATATGTTTCCATGTTTATCAGCATCTCATGCAGCATCTTATCAAAGGCTTTCTGAAAACGCAGGTCAATAACATTCCCTGACTCCCTTTGTCTATCCTGCTGTTTACTTCCTCAAAGATTCCCGGCAGATTTGTCAAGCAAGATCTCCCCTTCAAAAAAACCATGCTGACTTTGGCCTATCTTATCACTTGCTTCTAAGTACTCAGAAATCGCATCCTTTATAGGAAAAGTTACAAAAGACTCCCGAATGAATGGGAAGGAAAATTCAAGAAGGGATAACAGAGTAAGGTCAGGGCCAATAGTGATCGGAGTGAGAGGGGAGGTGAATACCAAAGTCAAAGTGTTGTATATGAATGCACAAAGTATAAGAAATAAAGTGGATAAGCTTGAGCCTCAGTTAGAAATTGGCAAGTATGATGTTGTGGGAATTACAGAGACATGGCTTTAATTACATTTATTGTCACATGCACCAATTGGTACAGTAAGAATTGATTAACCGTATGCCATACGAATAAAAAGAAGACAATACACGATAGATGCAGGAAATGTTGGGTGAGTCCAGAACCAGGGGTCATAGTTTTAGAATAAATGGGAGGCCATTTAAGACTGAGGTGAGAAAAAAACGTTTTCAGCCAGAGCGTTGTGAATTTGTGGAATTCCCTGCCACAGAGGGCAGTGGAGGCAAAATCACTGGATGGATTCAAGTAAGAGTTAGATAGAGCTCTAGGGGCTAGTGGGATCAAGGGATATGGGGAGAAGGCAGGCACGGGTTATTGATTGGGGACGATCAGCCATGATCTCAATGAATGGCAGTGCTGGCTCGAAGAGCCGAATGGCCTCCTCCTGCACCTATTTTCTATGTTTCTATGTTAATTTAACCAGGGCTGGGAACTGAATATTTAAGGGTATACATCACCAAAAAACATACAGGTGGGCAGAGGGGGTGGGGTAGCTCCATTGGCGAGGAATTCAAATTCAATCCCTTGCGAGGATGACATTGAAACAGGAGATGTGGAGTCAGTATGGATAGAACTGAGAAATTGTAAGGGTAAAAATACCCTAATGCGATTTATCAACGGGCCCCCAAACAGTAGCCTGGATATAGGATGCAAGTTGAATCAAGAGTTTAAAATGGCATGTCGCACAGGTAATGCTGTGGTTGTTATGGGAGATTTCAACATGCAGGTAGACTGGGAAAATCAGGTTGGTACTGGACCCCAAGAAAGGGAGTTTGTGGAGTGTCTCCGTGATGGACTCTTAGAGCAGCTTGTACTGGAGCCTACCAGGGAGAAGGCAATTTTGGATTCAGTGTTGTGTAATGAACCTGATTTGATAAGGGAACTCGAGGTAAACGGGCCATTAGGAGGTAGTGACCATAATATGATAAGTTTTAATCTACAATTTGAGAGGGAGAAGGGAAAATCGGAGCTGTTGGTATTACAGTTGAACAAAGGGGAATATGGAGCCATGAGGGAGGAGATGGCCAAAGTTGACTGGAAAGATACCCTGGCAGGGATGACAGTGGAACAACAATGGCAGGTATTTCTGGGAATAATACAGAAGGTGTAGAATCAGTTTATTCCAAAGAGAAAGAAAGATTCCAAAGGGAGAGAGAGGCGACTGTGGCTGACAAGGGAAGTCAGGGACAGTATAAAAATAAAAGAGAAGAAGTACAACGTAGCAAAGATGTGTGGGAAGTCAGAGGATTGGGTAACGTTTAAAGAGCAACAGAAGATAACTAAAAAGGCAATACGGGGAGAAAAGATGAGATACGAAGGTAAGCTAACCAAGAATATAAAGGAGGATGGTAAAAGCTTCTTTAGATATGTGAAGAGGAAAAAAAAGATAGTTAAGAGCAAAATTGGACTCTTGAAGACTGAAAAGGGTGAATTTATTATGGGCAGATAAGTTGAACAGGTACTTTGGTTCTGTCTTCACTAAGGAGGACACAAACAATCTCTCTGATGTACTAATGGCCAGAAGATCTAGGGTGACGGAAGAACTGAAGGAAATCCACATTAGGCAGGAAATGGTGTTGGGTACACTCATGGGACTGAAGGCTGATAAATCCCCAGGGCCTGATGGTCTGCATCCCAGGGTACTTAAGGAAGTGGCTCGAGAAATCGTGGACGAATTGGTGATAATTTTACAATGTTCTATAGATTCAGGATCCGTTCCTGTGGATTGGAGGGTAGCTAATGTTATCCCACTTTTTAAGAAAGGCGGGAGAGGGAAAACAGGGAATTATAGACCAGTTACCCTGACATCAGTGGTGGGGAAGATGCTGGAGTCAATTATAAAAGATGAAATAGCGGCACATTTGGATAGCAGTAACAGGATCGGTCCGAGTCAGCATGGATTTACAAAGGGGAAATTGTAGATTGGTTACTTTACTTACTAACCAATGTAGTGCTTTATTATCAGAAGCTCCACCTACTACCACACTATTCATATCACCGCAACCAGACATGGGCAGTCAGTCTATGCTGCTGTAGAAGCAACATGCTGTGTTATATGTGTTATTCAATAAATACCGTTGTACCAGATCTGTGAGTATGTGTGATTTGCTTGACATGGTGTCAGACGTGGTTAACCCACTCCGTGTATAAGTATATCGTTTTTTATTTTATTCCCTGTATTTTGTTTTCACCTGTATTATCCATCCACTCGTGTTGCCATGGCCAGCTCACTATGCAAGCCTGACCCTCTGATTTCTGACTCTGACATCGCTGAATGTTGGCGTGTTTTCAAGCGTGATTTCAACCATTACATCCATGCTGCTTATCGCAATGTTCCACCAGAACACCGTGCCTCTATACTTCTCAACATCGCTGGCCCTGAAGCTATCAAACGTGCAGAACATTTCGACTTTGCATCTGCAGTTTTGGATCACGACAACCAAATTGTGGTGCCTGCAGAAACTATCGATGATCCTGAGGTCTTGCTCACCAAATTCAGACAGCTGTGTGACCTTCGCGCCAACTCCATACTTGAACGTACAAAGTCTTTTGCTCTAAACCAACAACAAGGTGAGCCTGTGGTAAATTACATTAGCGATCTGAAACATATTGCTGCCCTCTGCCATTTTGCAAATCTGTGTGATGAACTTATCCGTGACAGACTGGTGGGTGGCCTACTCAGTGATAAAGTACCCGGTGAAGCTCCGCGATACTGAACTGACCCTGGCCCGACCTGAACATGCTTGTCATATTGCTGAGATCACGGCTTCTCACACCAGGTCATTGGGGCCTGGACCGCATTCCTCGTACCGTGTCGATGCAACTGACACTTCCTACCGTAACCAGCGTTCACAGCCCCACACACCATCTCGACAATCTCAAAGATTATTGAAAAGTGTTCTAACTGTGGCGGCTCCCAACCCCGGATCGCGAACTGTGCTTTGCTTTTGGAAAAATATGCCACTTTTGTAAAAGAAGGAATAATTTCTTAAAATGCTGCCATTCTCATAGGACTTGTTCACTCCCAAGGCAACCTGTACACCTATTAAAACATGAATATACTGATACCAAGAGCTGGCAGCGCCTCCTCCAGTTCTGCTCCCCATGAAGATAACAGTCATAACATAAACTCCCTGGTTGCTTCCACTAACAAGCAACTTGACCCTGAAGTTTCACTTCATGTCATCAAAACCATTACTGTTGCAAAGATCGACACTGGTGCCAAATGCAATGTCATGTCATTATCCTAATTTAAACGGATCAGAAATGCCAAATGTATTGTAAACACTTTGGCCACTTTGCTAGCCTGGGGAGGAGGGGAGGTGCACCCACTTGGAGAAGCTGAGCTGAACTGCCGCCTGAAGTCACAAGCTCATAAGCTGAACTTTTTCATTGTCCGTGGGAAAGTTGCAACTCTGCTTGGCATTAATGCGTGCCAGGATCTAGGCCTGGTATCAGTTGGGCCAGCTGTCCATCAAATATATCCTGCCGAGGGCTCCACCCAGCAGATACTTTCCCAGTACAAGGAACTATTTGACAACAAGCTTGGGAACCTACCCATCAAACACAACATCATCACTGATGCAAATGTCTTACCTGTGGATCGAGCACCACACTGCATTCCACATGCTATGTGCGACAGAGTACAGAATGAGCTCCAGCGGATGGTGTGTCTGGGTGTCATTGCCATGGTCACTGACCTTTCCAACTGGGTTGCCACCATGGTGGTTGCAACAAAGAAAAACAAGGAAGAAATCCGAATCTGCATCAACCCCAGAGACTGGAACACAGCGATCAAACGCCCGCACTACCTGATGCGAACAGTAGAGAAAGTTGCTGCCCAGCTGGGCAGTGCCTCCATGTTTTCTGTTCTGGATGCCAAAAGTTTGTTCTGGTAGATACCGTTGGACCCTGACTCGTCCAATCTCACCACGATCGGAACCCCCTTTGGCCGCTACAAATTTGTGCGGATGCCCTTTGGCATCAACTCTGCCAGCGAGGTATTCCAACGTACAATGGAACAATTATTTGCAGGGTATCCCTGCGCCATAATTGTCATATTCTCATTGCTGGACGCAACACGGCTGAACAAGATGCCAACTTTTTAAAAGTACTGGATCGTGCTAAAGACATCCATCTCAAGCTCAACCCACTGAAGTGCAGATTTTGTGTCAAGGAGGTCCATAATGTCGGACACATATTCACAAGTAATGGCCTCAGACTGGACCCCTCCAAGACCACTGCCATCAATGAGATGCCAGCTCCCGCTGATGTTACGAGTTTACAGAGATTCCTTGGAATGGTCAACTACTTGTGAAAATTCATTCCCAACCTCAGCAAAATATCTGCTCCTCTACAACAACTGCCTCAACAAGGTCACTGTCTGGTCCTGGTACCCAGAGAGCTTTTGAAATCCTTAGATTACAATTGTCCAGTGCTCCAACCCTCGCTTATTTCGCTTTAAACCTACCGGTGATCCAACCCGTGTGATGCCTCTCAATATGGACTCGGAGCTGCTTGCCTACAGACCTCCGCCAATGGAGACTACAGACCTGTCACTTACGCCTCCCGTACCCTGTCTGAGACTGAACCACATTATGCCCAGATCGAGATGGGATTACTTGCCGTGGTTTTTGCCTGCACAAAATTCAAGGACTTTATTTTTGGCAAGTGTGTGACTGTTGAAACAGACCACCAGCCGCTGGACACCATTCTGAACAAACCCATTCATGCCGCTCCTGCTCGCCTGCAACGGATGATGATGCAGCTACAGGGCTTCGATTTTACCCTAGTCTACAAAAGGGGCAAGGACATGCATCTGGCTGACACGCTGTCAAGAGCCCCACGAAAAACCTGCGAACAACAGCTGTCTGACAAAGACCAGTTCACAGTAATGATGGTGTTGTACGTACCGACAGAATGCCTAAGCAACCTGGCAGAGCATACGGCTGCAGATACAACTTTACAGCTACTGTCTTCAGTCATCCGACGTGGCTGGCCGGGTAAACAACTTTGCGCCCCACTTGCGAATCGCCCATACTACCTAGTTCGCGACGAACTGGTACTGCCGTGCCCATGCCCCAGCAGTTGCTGCAGCCACAGGTTAGTTCACCACCTGTTGTACAGAAACAACTCCAGCTGAAACGCGATGCCTAGAAGCGATTTTTCGATAAGTCCAGCAAACCACTTAAACCTCTCTCCAGTGAGCAAGTCATTCACCTTCAAACCAACAAGGGCTATGGCTGGTTGAGTCACATCCACAGTCCCGCAAAAGAGCCGCGCTCATACCTGGTGAGTGCAGATGGAGGGATTGACAGATGCAACTGTCAACATCTCCTTCCTGTGATGGAACCACGTCCTGCTGTCTCGTATCCTGATGCAACACGTCCAATCTACCCTTCTCCTGTTGGACTATCTCCTCCCTCGTGGCCTGCTGCTGCAGACCAATCATTGGTTGTGCCCCCTACTCCCTCACCACCACGCCCGGTGCCCCACTCCCCTGACTCATCGTGTTCATCCCCCGGGTCACCAGTGCTCTTGCCGCATAGGTTCCCGGTTATTTCGCCGGTGAAGGGAGAAGATGCGGATCTGTACCGTACGCGTGCGGGACGGGTTTGTAAGCCACCAATTTAGATACGGGATTTTGTGTGAACCATCTGTACTTCCCTGTATGCGCTAGTATCGTTTTGGTTACTGCATTGATCAGTCAGTGTCTAGTGACGTGTTTATTCATATATGTCACTTTAATTTAGATGTTTCACTTTTATTCCTACAAGGAAAGATGTAGATTTGTTTCTTTACTTACTAACCAATGTAATGCTTTATTATTAGAAGCTCCACCTACTACCACACTATTCATATCATCGCAACCCGACATGGGCAGTCAGTCTATGCTGCTGTACAGTAGAAGCAACATGCTGGAGTGTGTTATATTGTTATTCAATAAATACCGTTGTATCAGATCAGTGAGTATGTGTGATTTGCTCGACAGAAATCATGCTTGACCAATCTTCAGGAATTATTTGAGGATGTAACTGGGAAAATGGACAAGGGAGAGCCAGCGGATGTAATGTACCTGGACTTTCAGAAAGCATTGATAAGGTCCTACATAGGAAATTAGTGGGCAAAATTAGGGCACATGGTTTTGGGAGTAGGATGCTGACATGGATAGAAAATTGGTTGGCAGACAGGAAACAAAGAGTAGGGATTAACGGGTCCCTTTCAGAATGGCAGGCAGTGACTATTGGGGTACCGCAAGGCTCGGTGCTGGGACCACAGCTATTTACCATATACACTAGACTAAGTGGGACCCGTTAGGTCCCAGCATCATACGGGAGGGCTGGTCCCCCAGTGCAATATTCCACCTCTCCACCAATGTAGCTATTCCTTGATATTCCATTTCAAGCAGGGTGCAAGGCCACCAAATTGAAGTGCAGTTTCTTACCCCTTCAAGCAGGGTGCAAGGCCACCAAATTCAAGTGCAGTTTCATAACATTTCAAGCAGGGTGCAAGGCCACTAAAGACAGCGAGTCATGATCTCTCCCTCCCCCATCTTGCAGAGACTGAGTCACCACACTTCCCGGTTTTATAGTCCTTCCCTACTCCCACCAGAATGGGCGTGGCCTTCATGGCGTGATTGACAGGAGAGAGAATTTCAACATTTTTTAAACACTAATAACTCTTTTATTTTTCATCGATGAGAAAAATGATCAGCACTTGATGAGTGGAAGGGGACTTTGAGTAAGATGTCTGAAAATCGCAGCGGTACGTTATAGCGTTTTTTTCTAAAATCAATATAAAGCGCAAACAGGAAGTGGTCAAGATTAGACTTTTAATTATATAACAGCCAAGGCAACTTTAATTAGGCAAGGCAACTTTAATTACGCAACACAGCTTTAGCAATACCAAACCAAAGGCAACACAGCTTTAGCATTTCCAAACCAAAGGCAACACAGCTTTAGCATTTCCAAACCAAAGGCAACACAGCTTTAGCATTTCCAAACCAAAGGCAACACAGCTTTGACATTTCCAAACTATATTTTCAAATCACATTAAGGGCACTGACAGGTCAGTAAAACCACTCACAGTTCAGTAGACATGTGTTCAGTGTTATTCACAACTCAGACTGAGAGACATGACCCTCCCGCTCCCTCATCTTGCAGAGACTGACTGAGGCACTCAACACTTCCGGGTTTTATAGTCCATCCAGAAGGGGCGTGGCCTTCAGGAGAGAGAATCTCAACATTTTTTAATCACTAATAACTCTTGTCCTGCGCAGCAAAGGGGGACTCTGAGTAAGATGACCAAAAATCATGGCCTTAAGTGGCAGTGTTTTTTCTAAAATCAATATACAGAACAACAGGAAGTGGTCAAGATCATACTTTTAGTAAAATAGATTAATGATTTAGATGAAGGGATTGGAAGTAACATTAGCAAATTTGCAAATGACACAAAGCTGGGTGGCAGTGTGAATGTGAGGAGGATGCTATGAGGATGCAGAGTAACTTGGACAGATTGGGTGAGTGGGTAGATGCATGGCAGATGTAGTTTAATGTGGATAAATGAGGTTATCCACTTTGCTGGCAAAAGCAGGAAGGCAGATTATTATCTAAATGGTGTCAAGTTTTGAAAAGGGGAAGTACAACGGGATCTGGGGGTCCTTGTTCATCAGTCACTGAAAGTAAGCATGCAGGTACAGCAGGCATGAGAAGTTGAGTATAGGAGCAAAGAGGTCCTTCTGCAGTTGTACAGGGCCCTGGTGAGACCACACCTGGAGTATTGTGTGCAGCTTTGGTCTCCAAATTTGAGGAAGAACATTCTTGCTATTGAGGGAGTGCAGGGTTGGTTCACCAGGTTAATTCCTGGGATGGCGGGACTGTCATATGTTGATAGAATGCAGCGGCTGGGCTTGTAAACTCTGGAATGTAGAATGATGAGAGGGGATCTTATTGAAAACATATTAGATTATTAAGGGTTTGGACACGCTAGAGGCTGGAAATATGTTCCCGATGTTGGGGGAGTCCAGAACCAGGGGCCACAGTTTAAGTATAAGGGGTGAGCAATTTAGTACGGAGATGAGGAAATACTTTTTCACACAGAAAATTGTGAGTCTGTGGAATTCTCTGCCTCAGACGGTGGTAGAGGCCGGTTCTCTGGATGCTTTCAAGAGAGAGTTAGATAGAGCTCTTAAAGGTAGAGGTCAAGGGATATGGGGAGAAGGCAGGAACGGGGTACTGATTGGGGATGATCAGCCATGATCACATTGAATGGCGGTGCTGGCTCGAAGGGCCGAATGGCCTACTCCTGCGCCTATTGTCTATTGCCTATTGTCTCTAATGGACTAAAATCTTACCAACCACTGAAGTGAGTCTCACCGGCCTATAGTTTCCATGTTTTTGCTTCACTGCTTTGTTTTTTTTTAATTTCATTTTTTTATTTATTAGAAGCAAATGTACAAAAATAGAACCGACGGCATTTAAAATTATACAGTTATTGTACAGCTTCAATTTTAACTTTTTAGCTTTGAGTTAGAGGAAAAGAAAGGAGAAAAGGCAAGAAAGAGATAAAATGAGATGTGCAAAGATAGAACCCCTAGACTACCAAAGTGGTGTAGCCAAAGAGTGAATAAATGAAAAAAAAGAAGAGAGGGATAGAAAAAAAATAAAAGGACAAAAAGAAAAAGAGAGAAAAAAGTGGTGATATACCTGCCTCTCATCCCTCCCGACCCACCTCACCCAGCCCGTAATTGGATTTCAATCCAAAGTTGTGTTGTGCCATGCTATCTTGTAATAAATCAATGAAGGGTGTCCATGTCTTGGAAAAATTATCTGGTGTTTCTGCCAAGACAAGTCTAATATTTTCAAGATGTAGTGTCTTGGACATGTTTATAGTCCACATCTTAAGAGTAGGGACTGTTGTATGTTTCCAAAATTTAAGTATTAGTTTTTTCGCCGTTATCAGGCCATAATTAAGGAAACGTTTGAAATAGTGAAAGCTCAGAACAGGCTTCTGAAGTACCTAGAGTGATCAGTTCCGTGTCGGGATCCAATTTTTATTTTTAATGTTTTTGAAAAAATTTCAAAAATTCCTCTCCAGAAATTATGTAACTGCTTCACTCCTTTTTTGAACAGCAGAGTAGCATTTGTAATGTTCCAGTCATCTTGGTAGATTCTTGATAGATCACTACTATTACCTCCACGATCTATAGCTACATCTTTCAGAACCCTAGGGTGCAGTCCATCTGGTCCAGGTGGCTTATCCACCTTCAGACCTTTCAGCTTCCCAACCACCTTCTCCCTAGTAACAGACACTCCATTAACCTCCATCCCCTGACTTTCCAGAATCTCAGGCACGTTGCTGGTGTCTTCCACTGTGAAGACTGATGCAAAAAAGTCATTCAACTCCTCTGCCATTTCTTGATTCCCAATTATCACTTCTCCAGCGTCATTTTCCAGTGGTCCAATGTCCACTCTTGCCTTTTTTACTCTTTATATATCAGAAGAAACTTTTGCTATCTTTTATTTTGTTGGCGGGCTTAAGGGCCTGTCCCACGTAGGCCAGGGACTACCTTTAATGGAATTCACCTACGACACGTGGAATTCTCTGCCTCAGTGGAGGCCGGTTCGCTGGATGTTTTCAAGAGAGAGCTAGATAGGGCTCTTAAATATAGCGGAGTCAGGGGATATGGGGAGAAGGCAGGAACGGGGTACTGATTGGGGATGATCAGCCATGATCACAGTGAATGGCGGTGCTGGCTCGAAGGGCCGAATGGCCTACTCCTGCACCTATTGTCTATTGTCTATTGACCACCTACGACAGCACCTATGACAACACCTATGACAATCTACGACAACCTACGACAGCACCTACGACAACAACTACGACACCTGGCCACAACCTACAACAGCAAAAATTGTCGCCACTGTCGACAAAAAATTTTCAACATGTTGAAAATTTTGCGGCAGTCACCTGTAGTCTCCCAAAAATTTGCCTAAGTGGGACAGGCCCACTACTTTCATATTTCATCTTGTCTCCCCACCTAGCCTTTTTCGTTACCTTCCGTGACCTCCAGGTTCAGGAACAGCTTCTTCCAAACGAGCATCAGGTTCTTGAACACAACAAATACCAACAACTGCGAACCACGAACTGTCTTGCTTGCACTCGGGACTTTGGGCTTTTGCTTTGCACAATTTTTTTTTTTTTTAAATGATTGAATTTAAAAAAATGTATTATTCGATATATGAGTACTATGTTTACAGACCTGCATGTAAGAATTTCATTGTCCCGTTTTCCATACGTATGATATTTAAACGCTCTTGCCTCTTGACTTGTGATGTGCATAGAATAGGACAGCACGGTGCCACAGTTAATCAAACTGCTATCTCATAACTTCAGTGACCTTAGTTTAATTGTGACGTCCAGAACTGCATGGGTTTCTGGCTGCTATGGTTTCTTCCCACATTGTAAAGCCCTGCATGCAGATTGATTGATAGTTATTTAGTTTAGTATAATTTAGGCCATTTGAATGTGAGGAGAATAAAATGGAATGGTTGCAGGATTAGAGTAAATAGTATTTGGTGATGAGTAAGAAGTCAGCCGGCTGAAGAGCCTGTTTCCATTCTGTGTCATTCATTGACTCTAGGAGACTCTGCTGTTCGTACTAATGCACTGCAGTGGCGATGTAAGGTGGATATTTTGTGAGAGCACTTTGTATAGACTGAAGATAGACACAAAAAGCTGGAGTAACTCATTGGGTCAGACAGAATCTCCGGAGAAAGTGAATGGGTGACGTTTCGGGTCGAGACTCTTCTTCAGGCTGGTTTAAACCAGCAGCTGCAGTTCCTTCCTACACAGGACTTTGCCTAGTGTGGCTTCTGGTAAGAAACATAGAAACATTATCGTGTTCCCAGCCCCGCACAGCCTGTTTTTACCTTCTCCTCAAAATCCATAAACACGCCTGCCCTGACAGGCCTAATGTTTCTGCCTGTTCCTGTCCCACGGAAATGATTTCCACGTACCTCGACTCCATCCTATTCCTCCTGGTCCAATCTCTCCCGACCTATTTCCAAGATACCTCACATGTCCTTCGTCTCTTCCGCTTCCGGAGCCCCCACTCCCTCATCTTTACTATGGATGTTCAGTCATTTTACACCTCCATCTCTCACCAGGAGGCCTTGAAGCCCTCCGTTTCCTTCTGAACCTTCTGAACCTTCTGAATTTTGTAGTCGGCAGGGCAGTACTCTGCATATCGCCAACTTGGACAATTTTACATTTTTATCAAGCCAATTAACCTACAAACCTGTATGTCTTTGGAGTGTGGGAAGAAACGCGGAGAAAACCCACGCAGATCACGGGGAGAATGTACAAACTCCTTACAGACAGCACCCGTAGTCGGGATCGAACCCGGGTCTCTGGCGCTGTATTGTGCTGTAAGGCAGCAACTCTACCTCTGTGCCACCGTGACTGCCTGTTTTCCTCGACCGCAGAACCATCCAATTTCCCTCCACTAACACTCTACTCTGCCTAGCAGAACTGGTCCTCATCCTCAATAACTTCTCCTTTGACTTCTCCCACTTCCTTCATGTCCAAGGCGTAGCAATGGGCACCGGCATGGGCCCCAGCTATGCCTGCCTCTATGTAGGCTACGTTGGACAATCCCTGTTCCAGGCATACACTGGCCCTATCCCCGAACTCTATCTCCGTTACATCGATGACTGCATTGGGGCTACCTCCTGCACCCATGCACAACTCATGGACTTCATCAACTTCACCACCAATTTCCATCCTGCACTCAAATTTACTTGGACCGCCTCCGACACCTCCCTCCCCTTTCTTGATCTCGCAATGTCCATCACAGAAATAAACTATCGACTGGCGTCTTTTACAAACCCGCTGACTCCCATATCTATCTCGACTACACTTCTTCCCACCCTGCTTCCTGCAAAGACTCTATCCCCTACTCCCAATTCCTCCATCTAGGCTGCATCTGTGCCCAGGATGAGGTGTTCCGTACCAGAATATACAAGATGTTCTCATCTTTAGGGAACGGGGGTTCCCCTCTCCCATCATAGATGAGTCCATCACTCATGTCTCCTTGGTACCCTGCAGCTCCGCCCTTGCTCCCCCTCCCCCTCTCCCTATTCGCAACAGAGTCCCCCTATTCCTTACCTTCCACTCCATCAGCCGTCGCATACAACACATAATCCTCCAAAATTTCCGCCACCTCCAACGGGAACCCACCACTAGCCACATTTTCCCATCTCCACCCCTTTCCACCTTCCGCAGAGACCGTTCCCTCCGCAACTTTCTGGTTCACTCATCCCTTCCCACCCAAACCACCCCCTCCCCAGGTACCTTCCCCTGCAACCGCAGAAGATGCAACACCTGTCGCTATATCTGCTCCCTCGACAGGTGCTTATTTCCTTCGCTCCAGCATTTTTGTGTACCCTCGATTTTCCGGCATCTGCAGTTCCTTCTTAAAAATTGTCCCTAGTTTGTGTAGTATAGTGCTAATATGTGGGATCGCTGGCCGGCGCGGACTCGGTGGGTTCTGTGCTGTATCTCTAAACTAATAATATCTAATATACGTAAACATAAATAATGGGGTCACATTTGCCACCTCTGAACCACAGAAACAATTCCAGAATACATACTGTAGGATTTTGGAAGATGATAACCAGAGCATCTAATGTTTCTAAAACCAAAGCTTCTGTAATTTTTCATCTTGCTTTTTTATATCATCTTTTGTTCTTCTTTTGGCCAATTTTCAAAATGCTCCTAACCCTCACGTCTAGTGTTGTTTATGGTAGCTCTATAAGACTTTTCCTTGCATTGAAGAAGGAACCCGACCCAGATACATCACCTATCGTTTTTTCTCCAGAAATGCTGCCTGACCCGTTGAGTTACTCTAGCACTTTGTGTCTATCTGTGGTATTAATCAACATCTGTAGTTCTTTGTTTCAGTGAAAAACAATTTGTTTTGTGTTCCATCCTGGTAGATCATACCGTAAGTACATACATAAATCAGGATAATGCAAAAGAGGAAAAAATAACAAAATATTGTATGCAGTGGAGCGCACGGAAAAAGACCACGCAGGCCACGGGGAAAAGGTAAAACGCCGAACCGACAGCACCCGCAGTCAGGATCAAACTCGGGCCTCTGGTGCTCTAAAGCAGCAACTCGACAACAGAGCCACTGTGTTTGTTGGTTGGCACAGACTCAGTGGGTTGAAGGGACCTATTTCCATGCCATAGCTCTAAACCAGGGGTGGGCAACCTTGTTCTGCATCGGGGCCAGGCCGCATGTCTGTGAGCGGATGGCGGGCCACATCTATCACGTGTACACATGGATCCCGCCCCTTCGAGGACGCCACTCATACTCACTCGTCCGCGGCCTATTGACAACCCCGATCCCGACCAAAGATCATAGAGTGGATCCTTGAACCCGACAGCGAGGCCCAGACACAGAAGGTGCACGGCCTTGCTGGAGGTTTTGCGCAGGATGCGGTACAGCCAGAGCTCGGCGCTCGCCACTGCTTGGGTCTCGGCACTTGGCGCTGCTCGCTGGCTCCGCTATTGCAGCCGCCAGCGCAGGCCTCCTTGCGTCACCGTGGCCTCTGGCCTGGGAGGTACCGGAGATGACGGAAGTCTGCGGGCCGGATGATTTCAGGTTACAGGCCACATTCAGCCGAGGGGATGTAGGTTGCCGACCCCTGCTCTAAATTAAACTAACCTAAAAACTAAAGGGCCTGTCCCACTTGGACATCATGCAGATGGCGCACGAAGATTTTGTGCATCCCAAAATCCTGGGGCGCCGCACACGACTTCGCCTCACTGCCTACGTCACCATGCGTGGATAATGCGCACCATGCGAGCATCACGTGCGCGTCACGACACGCGCGTCCTGCGTCGTGACATGTAAATGATGTCGCATAAATGACGCACAAATGACGCCCAAGTGGGTCAGGCCCTTAAACAAAATAGCTTTGTGGTGTCATCTGTAAACTTGTTGCTGGAACTGGAGTAGAACGAGAGTGTATCGTAAGACTGATTATGCAGCCTTCTGGGCATTGGTGGTGATGATTGCCTTGGAGTCAGTGTTGTCATCTGTCCATTCTGATTACAATCGACAGATCAGTAAATCAAAGAATCAGTTTCAGTGAAGGGGGTTGACTCTTGCGTCCTGGAATTTGGAGATGCTTAGTTGGAATTATGGTATTGAAGATGGTGCTAAAGTTAATGGAAAGGAATCTGACGCCGGTGTCCTTGCTATCAGATGTTCCATGCACATGTACAGGGCCAGGGACTTGACAGCAGCCATGGACCTGTTGTGATGGTAGGCAGATTGCAATGGATCTAAGCTGCCTGGTAGGCTGAAGTTAATGTGCAAAGTGAACAGCCTCTCTAAACACTTCACAATGGTGGATGTTAGAGCCAGTGTACTATAATCATTAAGGCACATACCTGCTTTACATTATCAGTTTATTTGCACTTTATCTGTTTTATTTAATCATGTGTGTATATATTTATACAATGGCATATGGACACACTGATCTGTTCTTTATTCATGCCTTCTATATTCTGTTGTGCTGAAGCAATGCAAGAATTTCATTGTCCTATCTGGGACATGGCAATAAACTCTCTTGAATCTTGAGCAGGTTAATAGTGGTCTCTTGAAGCAGCTGGGGACATTAGAATGGAAAATGGAGATTTCCGAGAATGGCATGAACACTCTTGCCAGCTGGTACGCTGGGTTCTGAGGGCAGCCAGGGACTCCATCCAGGCCAGTCATTTCCATGGGTTCACTCTAAGGAAAGCCAATCTGACGTCTGCAATGGTGACTCTGGGTAGAGACGCAGCATATTGTCAGGTGGATGATGCCATTTCACTGAACCCCTGCACAGAATGAGCAGAGAATACATGGGCTCATCAGGGAGTTTAGTTTAGTTTTAGTTTAGTTTGGTGATACAGCGTGGAAACAGGCCCTTCAGCCTACCGAGTCAACGCTGACCAGCGATCTCTGCACACTAACACTATCTTACATACTAGGGACAAATTCCAGTTTTACCCGAGCCATTTAATCTACAAACCTGTATGTCTTCGAAGTGTGGGAGGAAACCGGAGCACCTGGAGAAAACCCACTCAGGCCTTGGGTAAAATGTACAAACTCCATACAGACAGCACCCATGGCCAGAATTTAACCCGGGTCTCTGGCACTGTAAGGCCGCAACTCCATCGCTGTGCCACCATTATTGCTGCCCATTCAGCCCAGCTTCACTTTGTGACCCATTGTAAGATGCACACTTTGCCACAATGGACGGGTGCCTGCGTGGCTAATTGGAGACTTGATCTAGATCTGTCTCTTGGCATCTCTCAGTGTTACAATGGTCATACGTAGAAATCTCTGTTTAGGTCAGGATTACGCTACTTGAATGCTTCAGTCCTAGGCTTCAGAAGTGAGAGGATGTCCCAATTTATCTATGGTTTCTGCTTGAGGAACACTCCAATGAACTATTTTGGCAATTTGTCCCTTACACACTTACTGATGAAGTCTGCAATGACAGTAGCATATTCATCTAGGTTGGCTGTCAGTTCCTTAACTCTCAGACTAGAACTGAGAGACTTTCTGTAGCGGATCCTCACACTTCAGTTTCTGCTTGTAAGCACAGCCCAGTGATCCGATTTTCTAAAAAACAGGCAGAGGATTGAACATTAGGCATCTTTGATGGTTATGCAGCAAAGGTCAAGAATGTCTAGGTCTTATGGTCATAGGTAGAGCCAGGATTTTGCCATAAATGCCATTAATGCATTTCCATGCCTTTTTTTGATGATTTTTGAATTGAATTGAATTGAATTTTTCTTTTTTAAATTAAATTAAATTAAATTAAATTCAATTCAATTCAATTCACCAATTTCACCAGGATAATGCCTTTTTCACGATCGAGTGTCTAAATCAGCTTTTTTTTTGCTGTTTTGCTAGAAGGTCGTGCTATTTCAATGATGTTTTCTATGTTAACACGTTAATATTAATGTTATTATTAACATGTTAACATAGTATAACTTACAAGAAAACTTCCACCACCGGGGCAAAACCATGGGCACCACCGTCAGCATTTCGTTCGTTCATGCCGCTACCCGCTGGTTCAGTCTTCACCAAGACCAATTTAAGAAAGAACTGCAGATGCTGGAAAAGTCGAAGGCAGACAAAAAATGCTGAAGAAACCCAGCGGTTGAGGCAGCTTCTATGGAGAGAAGGAATAGGCGATGTTTCAGATCGAGACCCTTTTTCAGACTGATGTGGGGGGGTGGCGGGAAAAAGAAAGGAAGAGGCGGAGACAGTAGGACTAGAAGGAGAGCGGGGACAGTGGAGGGGAAGGAGGGAGACGACAAGGGCTATCTAAAATTAGAGAAGTCAATGTTGATACCACTGGAGTGTAGACTACCCGAGCTTGTCTTCTCACTACATTTATTGCTGGCTCCAGTCGCAAATCTGAATTTTTGAGTGATCTGTGCAAGTCATTCATTGATGCTGGAATTCCACTGTGGAAATTGGAAAATAAATCTCTCTGAGGTTTTTTTTAGAGAAATACACCGAGGAACATACACGAAGCGAGTCATCATTACGGAAAAATTATGTTGATAGCAACTTCAACAATGTTGTGCAGAAAATTAGAGATGAAGTTGCACGCAACAAAATATGGATCCCAATATACGAGACAACCAATGCTGCGAGGAGATATGTTGCCAATGTGGTCATCAAGAATGTGTCTATCTCTGCCTTAAAAATATCCATTGACTTGGCCTCCACAGCCTTCTGTGGCAAAGATTTCCACAGATTCACCACACTCTGACTAAAGAAATTCCTCCTCATCTCCTTCCTAAAAGAATGTCCTTTAATTCTGAGGTAATCACCTCTGGTCCTAGACTCTCTCACTAGTGGAAACATCTTCTCCACATCCACTCTATCCAAGTCTTTCACTATTGAGTATGTCTAGGCCTCTGTTGGTACAGGAAACATGTTGGTAGTATTTTTGTTGCATGCTCTTGAAGTTGGCTTTCTGAAAGGCCCCAGCTATGATAAACAAGGCAGCCTAACATCACTAGGAATATAAATGCTGGAACCTATAACAGAACATGTAGCAACATAACATCTTGAAAAGACTAAAAAGAATGAGCAGAGCCAACATGTATATGTTTTCTGTTCAATAATCAATTTCCAATCTACTTCAGTACATTATCTCCAATTCTATGTACTCCAATTTTGTTGCTAACCTCCTGAATAGGAACTTTAGAATGGGAATAGAACCCTTGAAGAAATTCCAAATAGTTTTAGTTTTTTTAAAGTTTTTTTTAACACCACATCTTATATTTATGAAGGGAACACCATGTTTGACTACACCGGCTGGACTTTTTGAAGAAGTAAAGAGTAGATTAAATAAGGGACAAATGTTATGGGATGATTTAAATATAGGAATAAGAAACTTTTATTACAATTGTACAGGGGCTGGTGAGATTTCATTACAGCTTTGACCTTCTGATTGTAAAAAGGATATACTTCTTATAAAAGGAGTTAACTGAAAATCTACTTTTTAACTTTTTCACACAAAGGATGGTGGGTGTATGGAACAAACTGCCAGCGGAGGTAGTTGAAGCTGGGACTATCCCATCATTTGAGAAACAGTTGGACAGGTACATGGATAGGACAGGTTTGGAGGGTTATGGACCAAGTGGGATTAGTGTAGCTAGCACATTGTTGGCCGGTGTGGGCGAGTTGGGCCGAAGGGTGGGGACCGATGGGTACCAGGGAGGCCACTGTGTTCTCCAGAATGAGAAGAGATCTCACACCTGGAGTTGATCTGTATGATTGTTGGAGTCACAGACTGTGATGGCTTCAGCTACAGATATGGGCAGGGAAAACGAGTTTAATTCGGGCAAATTTAGATATTTTTTGGTCAAATGTAAGCAGAAAGTATACAATTAATGAATGACATGATCATTTGCAGCATTGATATATAGGGGGATCTTGGGGTCCAAGTCTATACCCCCCTCAAAGTTGCAAAACAAGTAGATAGAATGGTAGAGGAGGCATATTGCATGCTTGCTTTCATATGTCAGGGCTTTGAGTATAAGAGTCAGAGGTTATAGGATGTTGGTTCGACTGTGTTGAAGACTAGCTTCGAGAAAATTGTACACCGAATAGTGGAGAGTGAAGATGACCTCCTTCGATCTTCTTCGACTTCCCTTCGACCTCCCTTCGACTATGATGAAGACTATCTACGACTACCCTCAACTACCCTCGATTATCTTTGAATAACATGCAGACCTACTACGACCTACTACAACTAAACCTACGAGTAAAAAAAGTATTGATTTTTAAAATGACGACCTTTTATTACTCGCGGGCATTTTTCAACGTTGAAAAATATGCCAAGACCTAGCTGAGGCCCCGAGTATGCAGAGACCACTCTCGAGCATGAAGGAGAGTTACAAAGACCTCCTATGACTGCGAGTATGAGTCGAGGGCAAACTCGCTAGAACTCGCAGATTAGGTTGCCCAAGTGGGACAGAACCTTTAGGCCAACTTGGAGTATTATGCACAGTTGTGGTTGACCCATTACAGGAAGGATCTGAAGGCTTTGGAAAGGGTGCAGTGTGGGTTCATGGGAATTACGCCTAGATTAGGGGGCAATAGCTACAGAGCGAGGTTGGACAGAGTTTGATTGTTTTCTCTGGAATGCCTGAGATGGTGGGGAGACGTGATAGAAGTATATAAAATTATGAGAGGCATAGATAGAGAAGATATCAGAAGTAGAGTAGTCAGAATCTTTTGCCCAAGATGGAAAAATCAAATACGAGACATCAAATGTGAAAGAGGCAGCAATTAAAGAGATATGCGGGGCAACCTTTTTTACACAGAGGGTAGTGAGTGCCTGGAATGTGCTGCCAGAGGTGGTGTTTGAAGCAGGAACGATACTGGCCTCATGTTTGCCACAGTCATTGTAGGCTGAAGGGCCTGTTCTTGTGCTGTACAGTTCCACGTTCTATGTTCTATTTTATCAAAACATGCAAAACTCATTGATACCTTTAGAGACTGGATGCAGGGAAGAATGTAGGAGCAGGAGGAACAATTTAGAATAAGAACCAGGCCATTTAGACTTGGAGATAAGGAGATGTGTAGGAAGGAACTGCAGATGCTAGTTCAATCTGAAGATAGATGCAAAAAGCTTAAGTAACTCAGTGAGTCCGACAGCATCTCTGGAGAAAAGGAATAGGGAATAAGGAGATATAGTTTCACTCAGAGAATGGTGAAAGTTCAGAATTCTGCACTTTGGAGAGTTGTGTGGCTCGGTGTTGAGTGAATTCTAAACAGAATTCAATAGATTTCTGGACGTTAAGGTAATGAAAGGGGATTTAGGTTTAGTTTTAAGTTTACTGCCAGGAGAAGAAGTTAGACTAAGGAGAATATAGTTCGTCCGCATTGTGGTGCATTGTGATACATCAGTTCCATAGGCAAAGTCCAATGACTGCTATGTGGTAGAGCCTATGGAAGGATGGCCCAGAAGCCTGATAAAGAAGCTGTTCCTGACTATGGTGGTGCATGCGAGTGTAGGAAAATGGCACTGAGGTCGATAATCAGCCGTTAATTTGATAAATGGGAGAATATGCTCAGAGTCAGAGAATTATTCCTGCTCCTATTTCTTATGTCCTTGTTTATATCAAGGGATTGAATGAATGTATGTAAAGTGAAATCAACATTATGTTGACACAATCAAGATGGAATGAGATGGCTTGTTTTGGAATTCTATCATATGAATGAACTGTACTATGTACTTGGAAATGTTATGAAATAGTATATTTGACTGATGTCTATTACAAGCCCACTGACTCCCACAACTATCTCGACTACTTTTCTTCCCACCCTGCTTCCTGCAAAGATTCTATCCCCTACTACCAATTCCTCCATCTACACCACATCTGCGCCCAAGTTGAGGTGTTGTATTGTATTGTATTGTATTGTATATCTTTATTATCATTTTTCCTGAGTACTTACATACCCAGAGGAAAACGAAAAAGCGTTTCTCAACCAGTGTCCATTCAGTGTGTGGTAAAAAATAAATAGAAATAAAGAATAAAAGTACATATAGCATGAGTTCCGATCGGCAGTGGCACAACACTGGCTCTGCTTCAGTGTGTCCAGGTTGGTGTTTGGTGCACGATACTTTGGCAGGGGGCAAAGTCCGTTTATCAGTCTAATTGCCTGCGGGAAGAAGCTGAGGAGCATCCTGCTGGTTTTGCAGCTGATGCTCCTGTACCTCTTCCCAGATGGCAGGATGGAGAATATGTGATGCGATGGGTGGTAGGGGTCTTTGATGATGGAGATGGCTCTGCTAATACATCTCTTCCTGTATATGTCCAGCAATAAAGGGAGTGGAGCACCAATAATCCTGCTGGCGGTCTTCACAATCCTGTCCAATTGGTGCAGTTCGTACGCCTTGCAGCTCCCGAACCAGGAAGTGATGCCGTAGGTTAATGTGCTCTCGATTGTCCCCCTATAAAAAGTTTGTAGGTGTGCAGTGGGGAGACCTGCTCTCCGTAGTCTACGGAGAGGGTGTAGTCGCTGCTGGGCTCTCTTGACCAGTGCTGTGGTGTTGGTCGTGGACGTCAGGTCATCTGACAGGTGGAGTCCTAGGAACTTCACACTGCTGACCCTTTCCACATCAGCTCCATCGATGTGCAGAGGTGTATGGCGTTGTTTTCCCGCCCTCCTGAAGTCAACCACCATCTCCTTCGTTTTTCCCACGTTGAGAATGAGGTTGTGGGATTTGCACCATCCTGTGAGCAGCTCCACCTCCATCCTGTACGCCGACTCATCATTGTCACTGATGAGACCCCACTGTTGTGTCACAGCGAACTTGTTGATGAAGTTGTTGTTGAGTCTAGCAGTACAGTCGTGTGTAAGCAGACTAAACAGCAGGGGGCTTAGGACACAGCCTTGGGGCGAGCCAGTGCTCATGGCTATGGTTTTGATGTCCTACTGCCCACCCTGACTGTCTGCTGCCATTGTGATAGAAAGTTCAGGACCCAGTTACATGTGCCAGCAATAACTCCAACTTTTTCACCAGCTGCTGCGGAATGATTGTGTTAAAAGCAGAGCTGAAGTCTATGAAGAGGAGGGTACACAAAAGGCTGGAGAAACTCAGCGGGTGCAGCAGCATCTAAGGAGCGAAGAGATAGGCGACATTTGAAGAGGATCCTGGCATAAGTATTTTTCCGATCAAGGTGTGGCAGTACGAGGTTCAGTGTTGTTGAGACTGCATCCTCTGCGGATCGGTTGGCTCTGTAGGCGAACTGCAGTGGGTCTAGGTCGGCAGGTAGGCTATTTTTGATATGCTGCATAACCAGTCACTCAAAACACTTCATTACTATGGGTGTTAGAGCCACTGGTCAAAAGTCATTATGGCAGGCTGGGTTTGGTTTCTTCGGGGCAGGAAAGATGGTGGCACTCATAAGACAGTTGGGCACTACTGCCTACTACCATACTAGGACATCAAAGATGTCCTCATTCTTTAGGAAATGGGGTTCCACTCTCCCATCATAGATGAGGCCCTCACTCGTGTCTCCTCGGTACCCCACAGCTCCGCTCTTGCCCCCCCCCCCCCCCAGTCGGCCGAGTCCTTACCTTTCACCCCATTAGCCCATACAACACATAATCCTTCGAGACTTCCGCCACCTCCAACAGGATCCCACCACTAGCCACATTTTCCCATCTTCACCCCTTTCCGCCTTCCACAGAGACCGTTCCCTCCGCAACTTCCTGGTTCACTCATCCCTTCCCACCCAAACCATCCCCTCACCAGTTACTTTCCCCTGCAACTGCAGGAGATGCAACATCTGTCCCTATACCTCCTCCCTCGTCTCTGTCCAGGGATCCCGACAGTCCTTTCAGGTTAGGCAGAGGTTTACTTGCACCTCCTCCAACCTCATCTACTGTATCCGTTGTTCAAGATGTGGACTCTTATGTGGACGTCCCGACTCTATGTGGACTCGGCGAGACCAAACGCAGACTGGGCGATCGTTTCGGGGAACACCTTCGCTCAGCCTACCTGAACCCACCTGATTGCCCAGTTGCTGCACACTTTAATTCTCCTTCCCATTCCCACACTGATCTTTATGTCCTCTGTCTCCTCCATTGTCAGAGTGAGGCCAAATGCAAATTGAAGGAACAACATCTCATATTTCGCTTGGGGGTTACACAAAAAGCTGGAGAAACTCAGCGGGTGCAGCAGCATCTAAGGAGCGAAGGAGATAGGCGACGTTTCGGGTCGAGACCCTTCTTCAGACCCATATTTCGCTTGGGCAGCTTACAGCCCAGTGGTATGAATACTGATTTCTCTCACTTCAGGTGGTCCCGGCATTCCCTCTCTCTATCCCTCCCCCACCAATGTCGCACTAGCTTCTCATTTTCACCATACAAACAGCTTACAATGGCCTGTTTCCTTTATCATTGTAACTTTTTGCATATCTTTCATTCATTGTTCTTTATCTCTCCACATCACCATCTAAATATCTTGTTTCTCTTATCCCTAACCAGTCTGAAGAAGGGTCTTGACCTGAAACGTCACCCATTCCTTCTCTCCAGAGATGCTGCCTGTCCCGCTGAGTTACTCCAGATTTTTGTGTCTATCTTCGCCTTGTATGCACTGTCATGAATGGCAGCTGAAACGGATATTTTAGTAGCATTTAAAATACTTTTGGATAGGCAGATGGGTATGCAGGAAATGGAGGAATATTGGAATGTGCAAACAGATAAGTGATGGTCTTGACATTTATATACAGTATATATATATGTACTGTATATACTGTAAATGTCAAGATATTTATATCTGTAAGATCACCCTCGGCCCCCTGACCTCTTCCTATGTCTCAGGCCTAAAGTTCTGGAGACATCCTCGTAAATCTTCTCCGCACCCTTTCCAGATGACATCCTTCCTATAGCAGGGTGATTAAAGCACATCCAGAAATCTCTGTGTGATTCCTCAGTCCTAATTTTTTTTTCTGGTTTGCATCTGTTAGATTTATCTGTGTGGGCTGTAAATAGTAAAGATCATCCGTTTATTGTTCCATTTAATTAGAACTATGTCAAAGCTACTTACCTTGTACTGCTAAGGGGCAAGAGAGATTGGGCCATATCCTTCTTAGTTTAGTTTAGTTTAATTTAGAGATACAGAGTAGAAACAGGCCCATCAGCCCACGTCAGCCAGCGATCCCCGCACATTAACACTATCCTACACACATTCAGGACAATTTTATATTTACACCAAGCCAATTAACCTACACACCTGTCAGCCTTTGGCGTGTGGGAGGACACCGAAGATCTCGGAGAAAACCCACACAGGTCACAGGTAGAACATACAGGCTCCGTTCAGACAAGCACTCGTAGTCAGGTTCGAACCCGGGGCTCTGGCGCTACAAGGCAGTACATCTACCGCTACACCACCGTACCAACCTTCTGGTAGTATGTTGTGGTGAACACAATGTTTTTAGGCAGTGATGGAGATGATGAATGGAGAAACAGACTTGTGAAAGTTATCATTTATGGGCTATTTGTGGGATGAGATAATGTTCTACTGGAACACTCATGCTGTGGTCCAGGCCCCAATGTTGGGAATAGCTAAACTTAATCGTTATTAGCTTTGGCATCATTTAGTCATGTTCAATAATGCATGCATCGCTTGGTGATGGAGACACAAGAAACTACAGATGCTAGTATCTTGAACTAAACACAAAGTGCTGAAGGAACGAAAGCAGGGTCTGGGAAGAGTATAGACAGAGAGTGGACAGAGAAGTGCCTTCTTCAGACTGAAAGGTGAATGAAAGCTGGAGGAGAGAGGCAGGGGCAGGACAAAGCCTAGCAATTGATAGGTGTGAGTGGTTAGTGAAGGGGCTGTCCCACTGTACGAGCTAATTCAAGAGCTCTCCTGAGTTAAACAAAAAATCAAACTCGTGGTAAGAACATAGAATGTACGTAGCGGGTACGTCGGAGCTCGGGACGTCTCTTAGCGGCTTGTAATGTTAACAGCAGGTACTCGGGAAAACCGGTAAGCTCGGGAAGACTCGTGAAGTTTTTTCAACATGTTGACAAATGTCCACGAGAGCCCCGTGTACCTTCCAGCGGCCATTACGGTAAGTCTCCGAGTTCGAATTAGGGGAAACTCGGGAGAACTCCTGAATTAGCTCGTACAGTGGGATAGGGCCATTAGTAACACAGACAAGGATGAAAAGGAGACAAAAAGGTATCAGGTAGTGAAAGATGAGGGATGCGGAGTCGGAGGGAAGGATGAGGGTGGACGGGAACAGGGGAGGGGAGAGGGAGATAATGGGGAAATGGCAGAGAGTGGTAGACAAAAAGAACTCCAGATGCTGGAAACGAGCAAAAAACACAAAGCAAAGGTTCAATGGTCCTTTATTGTCACGTGTACCATTTAAGGTGCAGTGAAATTTGATTTACCATACAGTCATACAAGAAAAAAAAGCAACAAGACGCACAACTACATAAAAGTTAAGATAAACATCCACCACAGCGGATTCCCCACATTCCTCACTGTGATGGAAGGCAATAAAGTCTTATCTTCTTTCCTTCTTATTCTCCCGCGGTCGGGGAAGTCGAAACGTCAGCAGTCAGTGCGATCGAAGCCCCCTGAGCCGGCGATTGAAGCTTCCATGTTGGAACGATCGAAGCTCCCACGATCGACGTGGTCAAAGCTCCCACGTTTGGAGTTCCCAAAGGCGGTCCCTAACCGAGGGATGGCGAGCTCCCCGATGTTAAGTCCGCAGGCTCCTGCGATTGGAGCTCCCGAGGTCGATCCCTGACAAAGGGACCGCCACCTCCACGATGTTAGGTCCGCAGACTCCCGCAGTTGGAGCTCCCAAAGTCCATCCCCAGCAAGAGGCCACAAGCTCCTCGATGTTAGGTCGCAGCGCGAACGGAGATACGATACAGAAAAAAAAAAGCGTCTCCGTCGAGGAAAGAGATTTAAATGTTTTTTCCCAACCCACTGGAGTAACTCAGCAGATCAGGCAGCATCTCTGGAGCATTAGGATAGGTGACGTTTTGGGTTGGGTTCCTTCATCTGAAGGGTCTTGACATGCTACATTCTACAGTTTACATTCCACAGTTACATTCTTCAGTCTACATTCTCATCCAAATATACAAAAATATATATTACAAACAGCAAGGGAGACCAGACATTTGAAAAAACTGAAAACAAGGTCAACCAACTTATCCCAACATTGTAGCTTAGCTGCCAAGTTATCAAAAGTCACTAAATATTTCTGAATGTGCTTGATATTGTGTAACATTCACCATTATTCCAAAGCAAATAAAAATAATTCAGCTATTAAGGATAACAAAAACATTCAAAACATCTTGGTAAACTAAAACAATTGAAATAATATCTAAAAATGCTCACGCAATTCTTTTCTCAAGTCTAAGCTCAGATGGGTTCCTTGTGAGCAGAAGAGTTGGATAATTGGGATGTTGCCACCCAGCAGTTCACAGCACTTTGAACTATCTGGCCTCGATAACATTCAATGTGGAGAAAGGCGATTGTTCCAGGAGGGATGAACAAAAAGCTTTCAGACAAGCAGTGCAGAGATTGCTGTAACAGATGTACCTGGCAATCAATACCAGCCCCATTCTGAAAAACTTAGCCCCAATTTCTCATAATTGAATAAAGCCAAAGTTAATGGATTTATTTGTGAAAGCCATAATTTTCCACCTACAGATAGTGACAGCAGTATGAGTAGGGTTCACCAGCTGTGGGCTGCTCTCCAGTATCTCAACAAGAGACCATTGTTTTCATGCGAGTTTTATAACTGAGTATCACAGGACCATTCAATACCAGGACATTCTGCCTGGTACGATTGGTATCCCGAGTTTATATCAAGGCTCAGGTAGGTCAGGAGACATGGATCAGTCATTAAGGGAACAAACATTGATTATTTTCCACTTCTTGAGGACATTCATTTCTGTAGCAGCCGACCCAACTCTGGATGCAGACTAGCTAACCGGAATTCAAGTAATCCAGTTATGACTGATTTTAAATGTACACAACAGTGAACTAATGTTCAATGTTGACAATGGGCGGCAATCCTAAAAATATCACTACCACAAAGCCCCTAATTAACCACATCCGCACCATTTGCTTGCAGCTGCGTGGCTCTCAGTGACCTTAAGGCCTTGGCATTATGACTGCTCCATAAGCAACTCCGTGAGCAGAACGCCTGATGACTGTAAAATTGCAAATCATCGAATCCTCACTGTATGAAAGGTTAACTGGTATATATCACTGCTTTTATTTGTACACACATGCGCACCAACAATATGCAGCAGTGTCTCACAAAGATTTAGTAAGATAATTGATCAGATTTTATTGCATATTGAGAATAATGGTGGGACTTTGACCAAGCCAAGCTGTCTGAACAAACAAATGGGACCTGTTTTTAATTTTAGTTTAGTTTAGTTTAGAGATACTGCGCAGAAACAGGCCCTTTGGCCCACCAAGTCCACACCAACCAGTGATCCCTGCACATTAACACTACCCTACACACACTGGTGATAAGTTTACAATTGTACCAAGCCAATTTTACTTCGGAGTCACGTGAGCTGCAGTAAGGAGCAGCTCCTCGCAGCGGTCGGAACGGCCCCGCAGGTAAGTGCAGCAAAGTCGGGATGTTTTTTAACGTACGCTGGGTGGGTCCAGCAGTAAAAATAAAGTAAAATAAAAAGTCAGAGTCACGTTAAAGTGCTGTTTAGCACAGATTAAATGAAAAAAATGGAGAAATCGGCAAAGAAAATTCGCGGGTAAAGAGAGCTTCCCGGGGTGAAAATAAAAATACGGGAAAAAGCTAGTGCGGATCCGGTTCCGATACCGGTGGCCGCTGATATACCCGTTAGTGAGTTCTAGATTCTCCAGAAGTTATAACCACGGAGATAAATGCTCCTAAAAATGTAAAAGAAATCTGAGAGGCCCGTGGTTCTGATGACTCTGATACTGAAAGTCCTCCAGATAATTAAACTATATGGAACTAATAATGGAGCATATGGAGAAAGTTCTCCAAAAAATTATGAGACTAGGGTCACAGTACCCAGAAGGTTCCCAAAAAAGCCCTGAGGGGTTTAATTATTCTGATATGGCTGTGGGCCTAATTGGGAGTTGGAACTCCGGACCCAGGATTTGGGCCGAAGGAAGTCTCATGAGATGAAATCCCAATTGATTTAGGGCTGCAGAAGGCAGACCCTGCTGATGGTGATTTGCATTTGAAAACACACCACAAAATAAAAGAAAGGCCAAATGTGCCTGAGATAGCAAAATAATTTGCTATATATGAAGGAAGTGGTGAGGCTATGGAAGAAAACCTAGCTGCCAACATTAATATATGGTATCTCACCAACTTCATGATTCTGTGATGATTGAAACATCAGAATTATAAACACACAGGAAATTGTGCCTCATTGAAAGTGCCTACGGTTTATCCGTTGATTTGGGCATCCATGACCCCAAATATGAGAGCTCAAGAAGTGAGGTTCAAAAATCCTCACAAATTATTCTGCTGCCATTATGGCTTTTGGGGAGATGGATGTTTAAAAAAGAGGGCCTATTGTGCAAATTCTTTCTATAAAATTATTGTATGAGGAAAATGGCTATTCGGCCCATATTTCACCCAAGGTTTGCAAGCTTGTGTGGTTCGAGCAAGTGGTGTTCAAGCTCCTGGTTATCTGTTTGGAGTAAATCTGCCTAAATTATTAAAATTGGATGAAGAAGCTAAAAATTTTAACTACATGAAACCTTCGTCTTAGGACAAAAAAGGTATTTTTCGCCCAGAAGGGGATTTGATTTTGGAAATAAAGGCAGAAATATGTCAAGGAAATATTATTGTACTGCACAGCCCAATACTTACCCGTATTCGGGGAAAAGGAGACCACCACGCTCATATGGAGAGGTATTAAAGACTTGTTCTATCTTTAAAGAAACTGCGGATTAATCTCCAGTTGGAGGGAGATTACAAAAGTTTTATAAAGACTGGCTTACTATTATTTCTGATCGGTTTATTTTTACAAGCAGTTTCAGGAACCACTATTACATTTAAAGAAGGGGTTAATCCTCCAGTACAGATAAACCTGCCTATGCTTTCGTGTTTACTGCAATTGGAAAAGCAGAGATTAATGTGGAAATTGACAAATTATCTGAAAAGGGGTTATTGAAAAAACTTATGAACACGAGCATCAATTGTGTCTAAGATATTTCAAAAGACATAAAAAGATGGTGATTGCAGAATTATTCTGGACCTTACAGATCTAAATAAGTGGTAGAATACAAATTTTTAAATGGAAAACATTTAATACTGCAAGATATTTAATATCAGCAGGTTGTTATATGGCTACGATTGATTTGAAAAAATGCCTATTATTCTGTACCAATACATCAGTTTCTGGAGGTACTTAAAATTTAATTGGCTGGGACAATTATGGCAGTTTAAAGCTTTGCCAAATGGATTGAGTTCAGCTTCTAGGCTCTTTACTAAACTGTTGAAACCAGTTTTAGCCCAATTAAGAGTACAAAAACACATCGTTATGGCTTATCTCGATGACATTCTAATCATTTATGGCAATCAAGAGTCAGCTGAGAATTAGTTTCAGTACAAAAGCTTTGTTAAAGCTAGGGTTTCTTGATTCATCCAATTAAATTCCAGCTGCAGCCAGCACAATCAATTAACTATTTGGAGTTTGTAATTAACTCAGAAACTATGTTAATACTTTACCAACAAAGATAAAGTTGATGATTTTTGGTGACTTGTAATAATCTCATTCACAAACTTATCCTTCCATCCGAAAAATAGCGAAAACTATTGGTAAACTAGTAGCAGCTTTTCCTGCAGTAGAATTTGGTCCATTACATTATCAAAATCTTCAAAGGGACAAAATAAGAGCTCTCAAAGAGAGGGCAGGCCACTTTGATAGGCCTATGCAATTAACAAAAGAAGTTTTGTTGGAATTACCATGGTGGGTTAAAAATATCCCACAAGCTGCTAAAAAAACATTCTGATTAAACAGCCTGAAATTGTTTATAAATAGATGCTAATGCTCTCGGATGGGGGGGGGGGGGGGGGGGGGGGGTAACAGATTCATCCTCCAGTTGTGGAGGTAGATGGAAAGTCCAAGAAGAAACGTTTCTTCAAACTTATGGTATTAACTATTTAGAGTTATTGGTTGCTTTCTATAGTCTAAAAGCATATTGCTGTTCAGAAAAAAGGGTCTACATGTGGCCACCATTAATACAGTTAGACAATAAAATGGCTGTTGCATATATTAATCACATGGGGGAGTCAGATCAGTATCATGTGATTGTCTGGTCAATGAAATATGGCAATGGTGTATTGATCGCCAAATTTGGATTTCAGCAAACTACATTCCAGGTAAAGACAATGTGGTGGCAGATAAAAGATCAAGGATATTTAAAGATAACACAGAATGGATGCTTAATCCAGCAATATTTAAGAATATTGTAACTCAATTTGGTTTACCAGAAATTGATTTGTTTGCATTGAGGCTTAATCATCAATTGCCTAAATATGTGTCTTGGGAACACGATCCAGATGCAGTAGCAGTAGATGCTTTTTCATTGAACTGGGGGAATATGTTCTTTTATGCTTTTCCACCTTTTGCTTTGGTTCAGCAATGTCTGAAGGAAATAGAACAAGATTCTGCCACAGGATTGTTGGTAGTTCCAAATTGGCCAACACAACCTTGGTTCCCATTAATGCTGAATATGATTAAAGAACCATTTATGTCAATTCCTAACTGTAGTGATATCTTGATTAATCCAGTAACCAAAGAAATTTATGCATTATATGCATATATGAATTTATTAATCTGCAGGTTTTGACCAGACCACTACAGGAGCTGGGATTGTCGGACAAAACTATGGAGGTTATAGTCGCATCATGGCGAGATAACACACAAAAACAATATATGACACATATTAAGAAATGAGAAGAATTTTGCACACAGTCAAATATTTCTTATGATACGGTGAATATTGCATGTTTGATATTGTGATACTATGATATTGCATGGAAAATGTATTGGAGCTCCTTGCTAAATTGCATTTTGAGCAACATTTAAGTTACAGTGCCACTAACACTGCACGCAGTGCCTTATCATCTTATTTAGGACTTATGTCTGACCAGAAATCAATTGGATCACATCCACTAATATCTAGATTCATGAAAGGAATCTTTAATATTAATCCACCCAAACCTAGATACACAGAGATTTGGGATGTGAGCATTGTACTTACCTTACTTAGACAGTGGACTCCAATTGAAGGATTGTCATTGGAAAGATTAACATTCAAATTAATAATATTAATGTCATTGGTTTCAGCTCAATAGAGTGCAAACTTTACAAATGTTGCGTTTAGACTGTATGCATGTGACTACAGATAACATTGTGTTCTATGTTTACGATCTGATCAAACAAAGCAGACCAGGGAGATCTGGAGCTAAGGTAACCTTTCAAGCTTATCCTATTTGATCCTACTTTGTGTGTGGTTAAACATTTGAATCAATATGTTAAAGTTACTGAAACTCTTCGAGGAAATGAAAAAAACGTTGATGATTACGCATAAAAAGCCACACACAAAAGCTTCAGTTCAAACTATCTCAAAATGGTTGAAACAGGTGTTGCTTTTAGCAGGAGTAGACACTGATGTGTTCAAATCTCACTCCACCAGGGCTGCAGCTACGTCCGCGGCGAAGGTGCGGGACGTACCACTTGAGCATATTTTAAAAATCGCAGGGTGGAGTAAAGAAGAAACTTTTTCAAAGTTCTACAATAAACCTGTTCACACTATGACAAGTTTTGGCCACGCGGTGTTGGGATCAATATAATTACCTGCTTTGTATACTATTGATTACTATAACCAAGTTATGTAGTCACTTATATCTTTTACCACTTGTAATCATTCCCTCGGATATAAGGAGGGTTTTTATATGTTCTTTAAACCATTAAAAAGTTAATTATGGAAAGAACTAATATTAGTCTGGTTTCTCATGTATGTATTTACTTAGCCGGACTGTCGTACTAATTAAATACTACGACATAAAAAACACAGAAAGCTTTAAAATCTTCACGTAGTCACTCACGTGACTCCGAAGTAAAATAGTAAGATTAAACGAGAACTTACCAGTTCGAAGTTTGATCGTTATTTTATGAGGAGTTACGATGAGGGATTACGTGCCCTCCACTCCCACCCTCATAAAATAAATGATCAATCTGGTAGTTCTAAGTCTTTTATGAGCCTTACTATGTTACTTCGGCTATTTGGTGTTCTGTGATTTTCATGCCGCTGCTTTGAAGTATGCCGTTTGCCAGCGTGAGGCGGGTTCTTCACGTTAATCCCTCATCGAACTTAATCTAAAACCTATTTTTGTTCCTTTAAACCTCCAAACCCTGGATTGAAGGTGACTCTACGGTAGTTGACTTGCTTCCAGGTTTTCCTCCAAAATAGCTTGTCACTACCAATCACTCATTTGCTCAGTTGTTACCAAGCAGGGCCGGCCTTAAGCCGATTGGACCGATTGCTCCCAATTGGGCCCCACAAGTAAGGGGGCCTCGTGCCAGAGTTAACTACTCTCGGCTCGGGTAGATCTACCCCGGGTGGAGGGGGGAGAGAGGGGTGGAGAGAGAGTAGAGGGATGGAGGGGGAAGAAAGGGGTAGGTGGGGAGGGGGGTGTGAGGGGGAATGGAGAAGGGGGAGAGGGGGATGTGGGTCGTTCACTCACGGCAGCACTCCCGCCCCTCCAGTCGCCGTGCTTCACGCACACAGCCCCGGCTCCACCCCTCTCTCTCCCCGGGGAGACGCGGTGAACAATACAGGGAGGGCCGGGCCGGGCCGGGGGTGTTGGAGCAACGTTCACAAACATCGGCCTCAGCTCACACCCGTCCGCCCGGACCCCAGCATCCGCTCCTGCCGCCGGCCCTCTCCCTCCCTTCACTCCTTCCCTTCTTCCCTCCTTTTTCTCCCTGCCTCCCCCTTCCTCTCTCTTTTCCCTTCTCTCATTCGCTCCATCCCTTCTTTCTTTCCTTCCCTCCTTCCTTTCTCTACTTCCCTCCCTCCCTTCTGTCCTTCCTCCCTTCTCTCCCTCCCTTGCTCTCTTCTCCCTCCCTCCCTTCTCTCCCTCTCTCCGTCCCTCCCTCTCTCGCTCTTCCCTCCCTCCCTTCTCTCCCTCCCTCCCTCCCTCCCTTCTCTGCCTCTATCCCTCCCTCCCTTCTCTCCCTCTTATCCTTTCTCTCCCTCTCTTCCTCCCTCCCTCCCTTCTCTCCCAGCCTCCTCTGATTCCCTCCCACACACACATCACGCACAGACAACTAACACACACAACTAAGTTAGGATGGGGTAGAAGCCCAAAGGGGAGGATGGGGCTGAAGCCCAAAATTTAATGCCTGGAATGGTTTTTCACCTATAGCTGTTGGTTTTCCAGGATCTATTTTATTAAATCACTTTTTTTTTCATTTCACAGTCACAAAAACAAGTGATATTGTAACTCTGTACTTTTCAGAGGTGATCTACACATTTTGTTTGTTACTTGTAGGCTTACATGTATGCAATTTTATATTAAAATGTAGCTTAATGTTTGGTCCATGAAGTCGCAGGCACTTTTTAATTGCACATTTTGATTACTTTCCATTCTACCATAGAGATATAAAGTCTATAAAAGACTTTAATTATATTTCTATGAATCTACATACCTTGGCTGGGAACCTGGGGCTCACCAAAATGGTTCCCAATTGGGCCCCGCACCTGCTAAGGCCGGCCCTGCTACCAAGTAACCCATGCCTGACAGCTTACACATAATATCCCCAATGCTTGGACGGTGGCCATTTGGGCAAGCCAGCTTTACCAGTCTTCATCAAGATTGAGCAAAATGAACTGTTAAGTCTGATATTTGTCTTTATGTCACCTTGGATAGTATGGACAGGTTAGACCGAAGGGTCTGTTTCATGCAACAGGTCCACAGGAGAACCCATCCCTTGGCCTTAAACCCATCTCAGGAACATCTATACAACAAAATCATCCACATGAGACTCCTACTTATTGACCATGGCTCTGCATACAACACTACAATCTCATCCAAAATCATCTCCAACTTCTGGATCTGGGAATCAAGAGTGCCCTCTGCCACTGGACCAATAGACCACGATCGGTGAGGATAGCTCCAACTCCATCATCAAGTTTGCTGATGACACTGTGGTGGTGGGCCTGATTTCCGATAACAATGAGAAGGCCCACTGGGAGGTGGTGGCTGATCTGACATTCTGGTGTCAGGACAACAGCCTCCTCTTGAAATGTCATAAAAACTACGGAGCTGATTGTGGACTTTAGAAGGGCACAACATCCGAGGACGTATACGCCACTGGAGATAAATGGGGATACTGTGGATAGGGTGAGCTGCTTTAAATACCTGGGAGTCCACATCACAGAGGATCTGATATGGATAACACACGCTATTGCACTGGTGAGTAAGGCAAGGCTGTGCCTTTACCACCTCAGACAGCTGAGGAAATTCAGAGTCTCTCTGAGGATCCTCCAGTGCTTCTACTCTGGGGCCGTAGAAAGCATCTTGTCTGGCAACATCACGATCTGGTTTGGGAACAGCTCTGCCCAGGACAGGAAGGCAGTGCAGAGAGTAGTGCATTCGGCCAAACGCACTATGGGAACTACACTCGCCCCGCTGCAGGAACTATACATCAGAAGGTGCAGGTCCAGAGCCAGCAACATTATGGGGGACCTCTACCACCCCAGCAACGGACTGTTCCAGCTGCTACGGTCAGGCAAACGCCTCCGCTGTCATGCTGTGAAAACAGAGAGCATGAGACGGAGTTTCTTCCCACAGGCCTGTAAACTCTTATCTCACCAGGGACTAATTTACTGTACTAATTTACTGTTGCGTGTCTTTTTAAAATTGCTGTTTTTTTTCTAATATGTAAATACTGATTCTGTTCCATTCTGTTCTGTAGTTTGTTGCACAATCTGCAGGCATTGCCACTTTCATTTCCCTGCACATGCGTATGTGACAAATAAACCTGACTTGACTTGACTTGACTAGGTGACAACATCCCTTTCACAATAATTCTCAACACTGTTGCCCCGCATGGATGTGTTTTAGACCCCTTCCATACCCCTTCCTATACAGTCACAAATCAGTGTCCAAAGTCAGCTGAAATTCCATCTATAGAAATATAGAAAAATAAGTGCAGGAGTAGGCCGTTCGGCCCTTCGAGCCAGCACCTACATTCAATATGATCATGGCTGGTCATCTAAAATCAGTTGCCCGTTCCTGCTTTGTTCCCATAACCCTTGATTCCACTAGCCCTAAGAGCTAGGTTTGCAAATGACATCACTGTGATGGGCTGGATCACAAACAATGATGAGATAGCGTAGCAGAAGGAGATAGAGAACTTAGTAAATTGGTGTCAGGTCAACAACCTCTACCTCAATGTCAGCAAGACGAATGAGCTAGTTATTGACTTAATGAAGAATGGTGGTGACCTTACCCCAACCAGCATCCATGGTGTCAGAGTGGAAATAGTTGAGAGGTCGAGTGTTGTGCATCAACTACATTGAAATCGGACGAACAAGAGGCTCTACCTGCTGAGGCAACTGTGGAAATTTGGCATGACTCCATTTGTAGTAGCCATTTAGCTTAACTCAGTATGTAATAACTATAACCAGATACCTTTACATTTTAGGGTTACACAAAAGGCTGGAGAAACTCAGCGGGTGCAGCAGCATCTAAGGAGTGAAGGAGATAGGCGATGTTTCGGGTCGAGACCCTTCTTTAGACTTTTATCTGCCTGTAATTATGTGGGTGGGATTTATACGTAGTCGGAGGCGTGTTTGCGGCTGGGATTCTCACGCAGATTCGCTCGTAGTTTAGTTTAGTTTGAAGAAGCTTTCCACCATGCACAAGTTTGATCACGAGTAAGATCGAAATGTACTTAAACAAGAAGAATATTTGGATGAATATCTTACTTTTTACTACTACAATAAAGAATCTATTAATTAAGAGACTGTTTTGGAAGATTTATCTTTGGACGGCTTTGAATGTCTTTTGGAGAGCTCATGAATACGTATCGATTATCTCCTAAACTCCTGTCTTCAGTCATAGTGACAAAGGCGGAATCCATGAAACGATATAAAAATCTGTCACTACACCATTGACTGTTACAAGACTCTACAGATGCACCAAAGAGAGGATACTGTCGGGATGCATCAGAGCTTGGTTTTGGAATGGCCCTGCTCAAGACTGCAGAGTTGTAGATGTAGCCCAGTCTATCACACAGACCTGATTATCCAACATTGATTCCAGCCACAGTTCAAGCTGCTTCCAAAATGTAAGCCAGCATAATCAGAGAGTTATCCCACCCCAGTCATTCTCTCTTTTCCTTGTTCCAGTCAGGCAGAGCTTACAGAAGCTTGTAAGCGCGCACCACCACACGCAGAAACGGCTTCTTCCCTTCCTCACCTTACGTTTCCTGTTGTTTTGAAACTCTCTCTCCCATATAACTAAGAAATAGATACCATAGATCAAGGGTTCCCAACCCAGGGGGTACATTTGCTGATTTTGGATTTGTACATTGGTCTTTGTCTACGGAATTGGGACATTACAATGCTGAGAACAATATTCTGCACTCTGTGTCTTCCCCTTTGCTCTACCTGTTGTATTTGTACTTGAGTTTGGCTTGGTATGTATTTAGTTTCAGTTTAGTTAATTGTCACGTGTACAGTGAACATCTATTGCTGCGTGCTGTTCAGTCAGCAGAAGGTCAGTTTTACTTCAGAGGCATGAGAGGGACTACGTCAAGAAGGCCGGCAGTCGTCATGCGCGTCATTACGTCTGAAGCATGCGCCAACGACGGACTGGCAGGCGCGATTGCGTCTCTCCAGCGGTAAGTTTTAAAAACCGAGGTGTTTAAACTAGTTACATAGAAACATAGAAATTAGGTGCAGGAGCAGGCCATTCGGCCCTTCGAGCCTGCACCGCCATTCAATATGATCATGGCTGATCATCCAACTCAGTATCCTGTACCTGCCTTCTCTCCATACCTCCTGATCCCTTTAGCCACAAGGGCCACATCCAACTCCCTCTTAAATATGGCCAACGAACTGGCCTCAACTACCTTCTGTGGCAGAGAATTCCACAGACTCACCACTCTCTGTGTGTGAAAAACGATTTCCTCATCTCGGTCCTAAAAGACTTCCCCCTTATCCTTAAACTGTGACCCCTTGTCCTGGACTTCCCCAACATCGGGAACAATCTTCCTGCATCTAGCCTGTCCAACCCCTTAAGAATTTTGTAAGTCTCTATGAGATCCCCCCCCTCAATCTTCTAAATTCCAGCGAGTACAAGCCGAGTCTATCCAGTCTTTCTTCATATGGAAGTCGTGCCATCCCAGGAATCAGTCTGGTGAACCTTCTCTGTACTCCTCTATGGCAAGAATGACTTTCCTCAGATTAGGAGACCAAAACTGTCTAGTTACTTACGGTCGTTGCTTGGTGGGTTTCGGTTGTAAGTTTTTCTTCGGGGTAACATATGCATTTACCACCAGACGCTATTGCGGAGTTACACTGGTGGGCTACCAATGTACATCACTGTTCTAAGGAAATTCAAATTGACACACCATCGGTAATAATACAAACCGATGCGAGTGGCCTGGGCTGGGGGGCAACAGACACCAGCTCCAGCTGCGGGGGCAGATGGAATGTGCAGGAGTCCTTAATACCACAACAATATGGCATAAACTACTTAGAATTGTTGGGAGCACTCTATGGCTTAAAGGCTTATTGCAGCAATATGCATCATGTGCATGTACAACTTCAGATTGACAACACCACGGCAGTGGCGTATGTCAATCACATGGGTGGAATAAAATCTGAGTCATGTGATAAATTGGCAAACCTCCTTTGGCATTGGTGTATTGCTAGGAACATTTGGGTCACGGCTATGTACCTGCCAGGTAGATATAATATGGTGGCGGACACTAGGTCACGGAAATTTAATGATAACACAGAATGGATGTTGAATCATGCAGTGTTTATTGACATTATTGACCGATACGGTACACCGGACATTGATTTGTTTGCCTCCACGTTAAATCACCAGTTACCCAAATATGTCTCACCGGAGCCTGATCCAGGGGCAGTAGCAGTCGATGCTTTCACACTACATTGGGGAGGAATGTTCTTGTATGTTTTCCCTCCGTTTTCCCTCATCAGCCGATGTTTGGTCAAAATAAAACAGGATAATTGCACCGGCATTCTGGTAATGCCAGATCGGCCTACACAATCTTGGTTCCCACTTGTTCTGGAATCATGACACAGCCCATGATGGCTGTCCCCAACAGCAGGGAGCTGCTGGTACACCCGGTAATGGGGGCCATCATCCGCTACATGATCTAATCAATTTGTTGGTTTGCAGGTTCTGAGGACACCTTTCCTGGGACTCGGACTGGCTGATCGAACGGTGGATGTTATTACAGTGGCCTGGAGGGACAGCACACAAAAGCAGTATGTCTCCCACATCAAGAAGTGGGAGACATATTGCAGGGCATCCAACATCACATATGACAGTGGGCATCACGGACATTTTAGAATTCCTATCTACTCTATATCATGACCAAAAATTAGGCTACAGTGCCATCAACAGTGCCAGGAGTGCATTGTCCTCATATATAGTACTGAGAACGGGGGTCTTACTAGTGGGGAAGCATCCTCTTATCACCAGATTCAAGAAAGGCATGTATAACACTACACCCCCCAGGCCTCGATATACCAATACATGGGATGTAAGTGTGGTGCTGACGTTACTCCGACAGTGGGGGCCAGCCACCACATTACCCTTGCGAAAGCTCACCCTCAAGGTGGTCATGCTAATGGCACTCATTACGCCGCAACGAGTCCAGACCCTACACAAACTGCGACTCGACAACATGCACAACACTGCCAACACCATAACTTTTATCGTTACTGAATTAGTAAAACAGAGCAGGGCCGGGGTGCCAGGACCCAGGCTTGAGTTCTTGGCATACCCTGAAGATCCGCGACTATGTGTGGTAGATCACTTGCACCACTATATTACAGTCACCAGCAGCCTCAGAGGCACAGAGTTAGCTATCCTAATCAGCCACAAAAAACCACACCATAGGGTATCCACACAAACCATCTCCAGATGGCTAAAAGAGGTACTGGCACTTGCAGGAGTAGATACTGATATTTACAAATCTCATTCCACCAGGGCAGCATCAACATCGGCAGCAAGGGCTATGGACGTGCCCCTCGGCAGCATCCTAGCTGCAGCAGGATGGGCCAATGAGAGGATGTTCCGCCGGTTTTATAACAAACCCTTTGCCGGACCGGGGGTGTTTGCACGTACCATTTTGAATTCTGTTTATAGTTTCCCCCCAGGTTGAGCGGGGTCATTATTGTTTTTGTTTTGCATTAAAGCATCAGTATTGTTACTTAACCATGTTATGTCTGAATGCTTTAACAAATGTTCTCACTCATCCATGGACAATCCATTCAGTGTGTGACGCCTGCGTGAAATCACAGAGCTTTGAAGTCTTCACGTAGTCACTCACGTGACTCCGAAGTAAAATAGCAAGATTAAACGAGAGCTTACCAGTTTGAAGTTTGATCTTGATTTTATGAGGCATTACGATGAGCGATTACGTGCCCACCGCTCCCAACCCTCATATTATCAGGTCATCTGGTAGTTCTAGTTCTTCTAATCTTACTATCTTTAGGTCAACTTCTTTTTATCTGTGATTCCACACCGCTGCTTTGAAGATTGATGCACATGACGACTGACGGCCTTCTTCACGTAATCGCTCATCGTAACTCCTCATAAAATCAAGATCAAACTTCAAACTGGTAAGTTCCCATTTAATCTTACTATTCCGTTCTATTCTGTCGTGTAGTTTTTTGGACAATCCGCAGGCATTGCCACTTTCATCTCACTGCACATCTTGTTTGTGTATGTGACAAATAAACTTGACTTGATTTGACTTGACTACAGTAGGTGACAACATCCCTTTCACAATAATTCTCAACACTGTCGCCCCGCAAGGATGGGTTTTAGACCCCTTCCAAACTCCCTATACAGTCACAAATCAGTGTCCAAAGTCAGCTTAAATTCCATATATAGAAATATAGAAAAATAAGTGCAGGAGTAGGCCATTCGGCCCTTCGAGCCAGCACCTACATTCTATGTGATCATGGCTGGTCATCTAAAATCAGTTGCCCATTCCAGATTTTTTTTCCATACCCCTTGATTCCACTCGCCCTAAGAGCTAGGTTTGCAGATGACATCACTGTGATGGGCTGGATCACAAACAATGATGAGATAGCGTAGCAGAAGGAGATATGGAACTTAGAAAATTGGTGTCAGGACCTCAATATCAGCAAGACGAAGGAGCTAGTTATTGACTTCATAAAGAATGGTGGTGACCTTACCTCAACCAGCATCCATGGTGTCTGAGTGGAAATAGTTGAGAGGTCGAGTTTTGTGCACCAACCACATTGAAATTGGACGAACATGAGGCTCTACCCACTGAGGCAACTGTGGAAATTTGGCATGGCTCCATTTGTAGTAGCCATTTAGCTTAACTCAGTATGTAATAACTATAACCAGTTACCTTTAAATTTTATCTGCCTGTAATTAAGTGGGTGGTATTTATGCATAGTCGGAGGCGTGTTTGGGATTCTCGCGCAGACGCGCTAGTAGTTTTAGTTTAGTTTGAAGAAGCATGGGGGAGGACACAGCTTTCCACCATGCACAAGTTTGACTACGAGTAAGATCAAAATGTACTTAAACAAGAAGTTTGGATGAATATCTTACTGTTACTACTACAATAAAAAAACTATTATTTAAGAGACTGTGTTTTGGAAGATTTATCTTTGGGCGGCTTTGAATGTCTTTTGGAGAGCTCGTGAATCCATTTTGATTATCTCCTAAACCCCTGTCTTCAATCATAGTGACAAAGGAGGAATCCTTGAAACAATATAAAAATCTGTCACTACACCATTGTTACAAGATTCTACAGATGCACCATAGAGAGGATACTGTCGGGATGCATCAGAGCTTGGTTTTGGAATGGCCCTGCTCAAGACTGTAGAGTTGTAGATGTAGACCAGTCTATCACACAGACCTAATTTTCTACTATTGATTCCAGCCACAGTTCAAGCTGCTTCCAAAATGTAGTCCAACATAATCAGAGAGTTATCCCACCCCAGTCATTCTCTTTTTTCCATGTTCCAGTCAGGCAGAGGATACAGAAGCTTGTAAGTGCGCACCACCAGACGCAGGAACAGCTCCTTCCCTTCCTCACCTTACGTTTCCTGTTGTTTTTAAACTCTTTCTCCCATATATCTAAGAAATAGATACCATAGATCAAGGGTTCCCAACCCAGGGGGTACATTTGTTGATTCTGGATTTGTACATTGGGCTTTCTCTACGGAATTGGGGCATTACAATGCTGAGAACAATATTCTGCACTCTGTGTCTTCCCCTTTGCTCTACCTGTTGTATTTGTACTTGATTTGGCTTGGTATGTATTTAGTTTCAGTTTAGTTAATTGTCACGTGTACAGTGAACATCTATTACTGTGTGCTGTTCAGTCAGCAGAAGGTCAATTCATGAATACAATCGAGCCATTTTACAGTGTATAGATAAATGATAAGGGGATAATGTTTAGTGCAAGGTAAAGCCAGCAAAGTCCGATCAAGGATAGCCACCAAAGCGGTAGATGATAGTTCAGGACTCCTCTCTGGTTGTGATAGGAGAATTCAAATGCCTGATGACAGCTGGGAAAAAACTGTCACAGAATCTGGAGGTGTGCATTTTCACACTTCTATATCTTGCCTAATGGAAGAGGGGAGAGGAGGAAGTGGCCAGGGTGCGACTTGCCCTTGATTATGCTGCTGGCCTTGCCGAGGCATCATGGCATGCCTCATCAATGGAAGGGAGGTTGGTTTGTGTGATGATCTGGGCTGCGTCCACAATTTGCAGCAATTTCTTGCGGTCTTGGATGAAGCTGTTCCCAAAGCAAACTGTAATGCGTCCTGATAAAATGCTTGATATGGTGTATATATATATGGTATTTCTCGGCTTTGATATGACTATGGCTCTATCAACTCTCCTCTGCAGGTATTAGGGATATCCTTGGAAGATGTGGACTTTACACTTTAAAGATACAGCGCGGAAACAGGCCCTTCGGCCCGCAGGTGGACCATGCGTAGTGAACAGCCCATGGTGAAAAGGCCCATGGTGAACAGGCCCATGGTGAACAGGCCCATGGTGAACAGGCCCATACATCAGGTGGAGGTCTAGTCCAAATACTGCTGCAATAGGGTTAGTGATGGGGCTTCCATAGAAATAAGAATGATTAAATATTCTAACTTGAGAGATTCTAAGACCCAATTGATTGTAACGGAAAGGAAGGCCAGAAAATGATAAAGAATCCCAAACTTATAAAGGATGTTAATGTATGCCCCTCTGTTAATTAATGTGATAAAAGGGTCAGACTAATGGGATCTGGGAAAGATCAAATAAGTAAAGATAGGAAATAGGTTATTCGGGTCTAGACCCTGAAAAACGGTCTCAAACCAAAATGTCATCTGTTCCTAGTGTGTGTAGGATAAAGGTTTCAAAGGTTTCAAAGGTCTTTTATTGTCATGTGTACCAATTAACGTACAGTGCTATGTGATTTACCATACAGCCATACGAAACCAAAAAGCAACAAGACACACAACTACATAAAAGTTAACATAAACATCCACCACAGCAGATTCCCCACCTTCCTCACTGTGATGGAAGGCAAAAAAGTCCAATCTTCTTCCTCTTTATTCTCCTGCGGACGGGGGCAGTCGAACCATCCGATCGGGGCGATCGAAGCTCCCGTATCCGGCGGTCAAAGCCACCGCATCAGGGCTACCGAAGCTCCTGCGTCGGGGCGGTCAAAGGTCCTGCGGCTTGGAGTTCCCGAAGTCGGACTCTGAAAGTGTTGATGGGCGGGGGCTGTCTGACCCACTGAGTTACTCCAGCTTTTTGTGTCTATCATAGTTTTTTTTTACATTTGTAGGGACAAAATATTCAAGATGATGTAAAACTGTGAGTATCCAGTGGCAGCAAATTCCAGTCACCACTCTCACAGGCTGCATCTGCTTCTCTTCCATTTCTATTGTCCAACTACCAGTCATGGATTTTCACACTGCTTCCGTGAAATCCCAGGACTCAATTATGCAATGTGATTTCTTTAACGTAGTGGATCAACAGATTGACAAGACTGTCATGCAGGCTTACGCAGATGCCACTGGGGCTCGGTCGTTTGTTCCTTTGCCTAGCAGTGGATGTCATGGGAGTGTATGCTGTACAGATGGAGAGCACTGGAAATGAATTGCGCAGCTCAGATATTTTCGTGAAGGTCTCATCGGTGAAGGGCTGACACATGCTGTACCACCCTGTCTGCAAAGGGATTTCAGTGGAGATATTTTAGCTGATGACAGAATCCTGTTCTGCCCCTAATATAGATGGACCTCCTTATAATTCACTTGTTGTGTGGCTCGATCACTCTGGATGACAAGGTTATGTCAAATGCAAAATACATGGTTATTGGTGATCATATTACGAACCTCAGCTGAGCTGGAAGCATGGCCTTTTAGGAAATTGAGCAAACTTCCTCCTTATAATTCCCCCATTTACAAATACTGCCATATTCTGAAGCAACCATTAAAATGCAATGTTCTGCATGACAGGTTATTGAGCACTTGCACATAGATTGAATTAAACCACGTTGCTATGCTTCAGGAAGACTGTGATATCTGTAGATGCCTGAGTGGCTCTGAATGATAGACACAAAATGCTGGAGTAACTCAGCAGGACAGGCAGCATCTCTGGAGAGAATGAATGGGTGACCCTTCTTCACATTGAGAGTCAGGGGAGAGGGAGTTTAGAGATATGAAAGGGTAAGGTGTGAAAACGACAGATCAAAGCAGATGCTGGTAAGGAAATATAGAATGGCTCATTGTTAGCTGAGTGGAAGGTGACAATATTTAATCAGGGGTGACAATGGAACTAGTTGGAGAACTAGAGTGGGAGATGGATGGAGAGAGAGTGAAAGCACGGGTTACTTGAAGCTGCCCAAGCGAAATATGAGGTGCTGTTCCTCCAATTTGCATAAGACCTTACTCTGACAGTGGAGGAGACCCTGGAAAGAAAGGTCAGTGTGGGAATGGTAGGGGAGTTAAAGTGTTTAGCAACCGAGAGATTATGTAGGCCTAGGCGGACTGAACAGAGGTGTTCAAACATGATGCTCAGAACCATGCAATTCTGGGACAACTGTTATTCTTCACATTGATGGATTAGTTTAGTTTAGAGATACAGCTTAGAAACAGGCCCTTTGGCCCACCAAATCCGCGCCAATCATTGATCAACCATAGACTAATTCTATGTCATCCCATTTTTGCATCCGACACACCAGGTGCATTTTACAGAAGCTAATCAACCTAAAAACCTGCACATCTTTGGAATGTGGGCGGAAACCGGAGCACCCGGAGAAAACCCACGCAGGAGAATAAATAAACTCCGCATCGACAGCACCCTTTAGTCAGAGTCGAACCCGGGTCTCAGGCATTGTGAAGCAGCAACTCTACCGCTGTGTCACTGTGCTGCCCACAATGTCTGTTCACTTAACTCCATGGTTAGGGGTGGAGTGACCAGCTTTAGTCATTACAATGATCAGATCAGTTTCAACGCCTTAACGCTTTCAAAAGAAATACTGGATACATTTACTGAACGTAGAAATTAAAGCACAGCTGTATCAAATTGCTTTTGAAAGAGCTCGAACTTCTTCTCCTTCTTCTTGCGTATGGCGTGCACAGCCTAAAGTTGTAGGACAACTTGTTCTATTTGATCTTATTTGATTGTGCACGCCGGGTTGAATGCATTTGTCGAAACAGGGCGGACCACGTGAAGGTTGCAATCTCCCACCCCAAAGAGCTCGATGATACTGTCTTTCAAAGGCCATTTCACATGCTGTGTCTCAGTGTATTCCCGAAATAATGATCATTTGGGAAGGGCATTACTGTAACATTACTCTGCCCAAGATGCCCCCTCCTTTTCTGAAGACAATGGTTTTCACTGTAGTTTCATCTCTTGAATGACCGTGAAATAATCCAATTCGAGAATACCAGATTATCAGTTTAGTTGAGTTTGGTTTGGTTTAGTTTAGAGATACAGCGCGGAAACAGGCCCTTTGGCCCACTGAATCCCCACCGACCAGCGATCCCCGCACACCAACATTATCCTACAAACACTAGGGACAATTTTTACATTTATACCAAGCTGATTAACCTACAAACCTGTACGTCTTTGGAGTGTGGGAGGAAACTGAACATCTCGGAGAAAACGCACGCGGTCACGGGGAGAACGTACAAACTCCGTGCAGACAGCACCCGCAGTCATGATTGAACTAAGGTCTCGGGCGCTGTAAGGCAGTAATTCTCCAGCTGTTCCACCGTGTTATCACTGCACTTCTGCTTCATCTAAAATCCATGGGTAGATATTTTTCATGGGCATTTGCTGGATAACATATGATGAGCATTTGATGGCACTGGGCCTCTACTCGCTGGAGTTTAGAAGAATGAGGGGGGACCTCATTAAAAATACAGAGTAGTGAAAGTGTTGGAAAAGAGTGGATGTGGAGAGGATGATTCCACTAGTGGGAGAGTCTAGGATTAGAGGTCATAGACTTAGAATTAAAGGACGTTCTTTTAGGAAAGAGACGAGGAGGAATTTCTATAATCAGAGGGTGGTGAATCTGTGGAATTCTTTGCCACAGAGGCTGTGAAGGCCAAGTCAGTGGCAGAGGTAGATAGATTCTTAATTAGTACGGGTGTCAGAGGTTGAATGGCGGAGACTTGATGGGCCGAATGGCCTAATTCTGCTCCTATCACTTATGATCTTATGATCTTAGGATAGGGAGCAGGATTGTGAAACCTGATGTTCATGTTTGCTCCCCTTTCTAACTCAGGTTTGCTGTTGCCATATCACAAACTCTACTCAGCCAGTTTGGTGTAATGATCCAGAAAGCCAGGCTTAGCATCACATGAGGCAGTGCCCTGATCCCTGGAAACACTGGCCAAAATAGCATCCTGTTGTCCATCAAACACAAGGCTGCAATCCCACACTTGGATTACTTTTGACATTTGATTACTTCTGAAGTATGGAAAACGGACTTTGAAAAATTGTTAAACGTTCGTGGATGTCTATCATTTTAAACCTTCAAATGAGAAAGAAAGTAAATATTGAAGCCAGAGCATTCAGGTCCCTGAAGATAGACATAAAAAGCTGGAGTAACTCAGCAGGACAGGCAGCATCTCTGGAGAGAAGGAATGGTTGACGTTTTGGGTCGAGACCCTTCTTCAGATTCTCGTCCCGGAACATCACATATTCCTTCTCTCCAGAGATGCTGCCTGTCCTGCTGAGTTACTCCAGCTTTTAGTGTCTATCTTCGGTTTAAACCAGCATGTGCAGTTCCTTCAGGATCTCCCCCCGAGCTAGCTCTTGCACTCAGTTAGCTCATGGTTCTCCCACTGCACACTCACCCTCGAGCAAAAACTAAATATTGCCTTTGAAAGGACCCGGGTTCGATCCTGACTGCGGGTGCTGTCTGTATGGAGTTTGTACGTTCTCCCTGTGACAGCGTGGGTTTTCGTTCGAGATCCGAGGTTTCCTCCCACACTCCAAAGACGTACAGGTTTGTAGGCTAATTGGCTTGGTATAAATGTAAATTGTCCCTAGTGTGTGTACGACAGTGTTAATGTGCGGGGATTGTTGGTCGGCACGGACTCGATGGGCCGAAGGGGATGTTTCCATGCTGTATCTTTGAAACAAAACTAAACTAAACTAAGATAAGTGCAATAGATTTATTTGTCTTGGGTGTCTGCAGTAAAGGTTTTTGATATCCATGATCCCCTGTGTGGGACAAACTCCCTGTTTCAACTTAATTCTAATTTAGTGAATACATCACCTTGGTCTGGACACTTCCAGTAAATAAGCCAGATATGTTTTTTCCCCCTAATGTCAGCGATTCTGCTGACAATTCAAAATGTTAACAGCAGTCATGACCTCTCTGTCATGATAATAAGCCAAGTTTTGACGTTTCTAACAGCGGGCTAACACTGCAGTGGGATGACAGCCATGAAACCATAAACCAAACGCCGCCTCACTGAAACTCTAACCTCTTCTCTCGTGTCTTCTGCATGAGCTAATTTATCTTCTCCCGCTGACAGCTCTGTCACCTTCCCAGTTTGGCATTGATGTGCCTGGTAGTGGCCATTTACCTAATTGCAGCCACTCCAATATACAACATTTAGTTTAGTTTAGAGATACAGCGCGGAAACAGGCCCTTCGGCCCACCGAGTCCGCACCAACCAGCGATCCCCACACATTAACACAAGCCTACACGTGCTAGGGACAATTTACACTTAAGGGCCTGTTTTTTTGACGATTGCCGGCACCTGTCATAGTCGCAGCAGGTTGCCGAAAATTTGCAACATATTTTCAACGACCAGAAACTGGTACGACTCTTTGGGCGACTACTCACGACCATACAGGCGTCACCCCGCAACACCGCCTGTTTGGTGGTGAAAAAATTGCTTAAGTGGGAGAGACCCTTTATACCAAGTATGTAAACCCAAGCCAATTAACCTACAAACCTGACCTCTGTTCAGGTTTCAAATTTGTGTGGAACAGTCAAAATATTTCAGGCGATTGACACAATAATGCAAGTAATTACAGAGAAACAATTGGTTGCAAACACCAGTTTTGTATTCAATCTTATGGCTCCACTATTATTAGTACTAATTCAGGCATTCAGTTCAAGTTCATGGTCTATATTTCATCTACACTATAATATGCAGTTTTCCATGTGAGCATTGTGCTTGTGGGTATGCATAAGCTCCTAGTAGTGCACTAATTTCCATCTGCAAGTTTTGTGCTGTGTTAATTTGTTACCTGATTGACAGAAATAGGAAAGTTAGGGTGTATAAGGGGCACAGCTTTAAAGTTGCGGCCTTACAGCGCTTGGAGTACTGGACACCCGGGTTTGATCCTGGCTATGGGTGCTGTCTGAATGGAATTTGTACGTTCTCCCCGTGACCTCGTGGGTTTTCTCTGAGATGTTCGGTTTCCTCCCAACGTTCCAAAAACGTACAGGTTTGTAGGTTAATTTGCTTGGTATAAGTGTAAATTGTCCCTAGTGTGTGCAGGATAGTGTGAATGTGCGGGGATCGCTGGTCGGTGCGGATTCGGTGGGGTAAAGGGTCTGTTCCATGCTGTATCTCTAAACTAAACTAAACTAATCTAAGATCTATTTCCTTTGCTTTGCAGATTGCTCACGCTGCCCATCACAACTCTAATTGCTGCACCACCGCCCTGCCCTTCCTGTCTCACCCAGTTTGATGTGCCTGAAATCTAGCTCACACGGTCAGCTCGATCGGCCTATCCTCCTCCTCCCAATACAAACACTACTGAAGAAGTTTCAACCGAATCATCACCAATTCCTCTCTCCAGAGATGCTGCCTGTCCCACTGAGTTACTCCAACTTTGTGTGTTTATCTTCAGTGTAAGCCACCATCTGCAGTTCGTTCCTACACAATACATACGTGGTTTGATCTATCGCCTCTCTCATCTCCCCACCACTACTACACTCACAATACAGTTTGATCTCCAGCTAATAGAAAGTCAACTCAGTCAGAGCTGATACGGAAGATGTTATGAAGGGGTTCCTGGAGACATGGGTAGTTGTTGTAACACTCTATTGTCAGCATTGTAATGCTAAGAACATAATAGTGCAAAGACAAAAACAATGTCTCCGCAAGGCAAGTTCGGAGTTCGATTGGAGGTTTAATAGCCTCATGGTTGTTGGGATTAAATTAAGCTATTGTTTGAAAATAGACTTTAAAAGCTGGAGTGAAATTTTGACTTTGGCCATTTCCAAAAATGCATGACGTCATATCAACTGTCAAGCATCTCCTTCGAATATTTTCATTCCATGGAAGTTGACGGTAGTGGATTGATGTGTTTAGTTTAGTTTAGTTCAGAGATACAGCGTGGAAACAGGCCCCTCGAGTCTGCACCGACCAGCGGTACCCGCACATTAACACTGTCTTACGCACACTAGGGACAATTTTACATCGATACCAAACCAATTGTAGTGTAGGGAGGAAACCGGAGATCCCGGAGAAAACCTACGCCGGTCACAGGGAGAATGTACAAACCCCGTAAAGACAGAACCCGTAGTCAGGATCGAACCCGGGTCACTGGCGCTGTGCGGCAGTAACTCTACCGTGCACATACAGCAGGTAGCTAACATTATCGGCACAAGTACATCCATGGAAAGAATGGGAAATTAACTCCTAAATGTACAGATTTTAATATACTTTACGACAATTGCCAAACTTCATTTGTCTTTATATGTAGATAAAGCATTGCAATTTACAATCCTATAACATTGGCTGAGGAAATGATTGCCATTCGGTGAAAGTAGCTGAGAGAGGGCAATAAATGGCAACATGGTCAGCACACCCTGTGGCCCATGAGTGAATGCACGGGCAATGCACAAAAGCCCAGCCACCTGACTTGAGCCCACTGGAAACCACTGACCTTTCCTATTCAGTTGCAGTATGGGTCTGATTATGCTTTTAGATTGGGCCCAGGCTGTGCCATTTCAACCTAGGTTAGTCCTTTATCCAAGGCAGCAATGTGTGTTTAACATCAATGTAGTGTCACTAGTACATGTAGTAAGGTCCTCTCATAAATGATAGGAGCAGAATTAGGCCATTCGGCCCATCAAGTCTACTCCGCCATTCAATCATGGTTGTTCTATCTCTCCCTCCTAACCCCATTCTCCTGACTTCTCCTCATAACCCCTGACACCCGTACTAATCAAGAATCTATATATCTCTGTCTTAAAAATATCCACTGACTTTGCCTGCATAGCCTTCTGTGGCAAAGAATTCCACAGATTCACCACTGACCAAAGAAATCCCTCCTCATCTCCTTCCTAAAGGAACGTCCTTTAATTCTGAAGCTATGACATCTAGTCCTAGAGTCTCCCACTTGTGGAAACATCCTCTCCACATCCACTCTATCCAAGCCTTTCGCTATTCGGCACATATAAATGAGGCCCCCCCCCTCATTCTTCTAAACTCCAGCGAGTACAGGCCCAGTGCCGTCAAATTACTTCTTCTTGCGTATGGCGTGCACAGCCTAAAGTTATAGGACAACTTGTTCTATTTGATCTTACTTGATCGTGCATGCCAGGTTGATTGCATTCGTTGAAACAGGGCGGACCACGTGAAGGACAAGGACAAAGGACATTTATTGTCACATACACCAGTTGGTGTAGTGAAATTTGACTTGCCATGCAGCACACAGATAAAGATAAGACACAACACTAAAGAATTAACAATGAACATAAAAACATCCCCCCACAATGGTTCCCACTGTGAGGGAAGGCACAAAGTCCAGTCCCCACCCCCTTGTCCACCCATAGTCGGGCCTATTGAGGCCTCTGCAGTCGCCGCTACGGTGGCCCGATGTTCCAGGCCGTTCTCACCGGATGATGATGCTCCGGCGTCGGAAGAGTCCTCACAGCGGCTTGGGAAACCTGGAACGGCCGTTTCCTTACTGGAGTCCGCGGCTTCCGAAGCCGACAGGCTGCGCCGGATGGAGCTCCACCACTGGTGATCTCGCCGAGAGATCCCAGGCTCCCGATGTTAAAGTTCAGCAATCCACAGTCCCGCAGCTCTGCGATGTTCACCTGTGGTCTTAGCATTCCGGAGTTCCAGCGCGGCGACCCAGGCAAGACATTGCCCTCTCCGCGATAGCGCTCCAGCGCTGCGCCGCTGCCGAAACCGAGGTTCTGGGCGGTCCCCTCAGGAAACGCCGCTCCAGGCCCGCTGGTAGGCCGCGAGGACGGGTCGAAGGTGCAGCCCGGAGAAAGCTGCCTCTCCGACCAGGTAGGGACCCTAGAAAGCAGTTTCCCCCTTCCCCTCCTCCCCCCCCCCACCCACACATAAAAAACTAGAGCTCCGAAAAACAAAAACTCAAACTAAAAATAAAAAAAAGGAAGTGAAAAACGGACAGCTGCAGGCTAGGCAGCCATACCCGTACAGGACGGCGCCCCCCCTTGAAGGTTGCAATCTCCCACCCCCCGTCAAATGCTCATCCTATGTTAACCCACTCATTCCTGTGATTAATCTTTTAAACCTCCCCTGGACTCTCTCCAAGGCCAGCACCTCCTTCCTCAGATGTGGTGCCCAAAACTGCTCACAATACTTTAAATGTGGCCTGACCAGCACCTGATAGAGCCTCAGACATGTATTGGCTTTCCACTGACTGGTTACCATGCAACAAATGCTTTTCACTGTACCTTGGCTCACGTGACAATAAACTAAACTGAACTGCACCTTTGCAGCAATAGTCAAATCGAGTCCTGCGTTCCAAAACTAACAAATACTCATGTCAGTTTCACCCTGGCCAGTATGATATCCCAGAAGACCCAGAGCAGGGGTGGGGAACCTTTTCATGGTGGAAGGCTGCATTAAGTTAGCTGTAATCTAATAAGGCCGCATCCAACAAACTTCAATTAGATATACTTCAAAATGTACATTATTTTGTTAAAGTAGCCCTCATGACTTACTAATGTTTTAATTGTGGGGAGGATTATTTTGTTGAATCTTCTTTTACTCTTTGATATTTTAAATACGTTAATTTTAAGATTAAAATAAAAACAATAAAAGATGAACAAAAACATATTAATAATAATAAAAAGATTTGTTCTACAAAATTTGGATTCATTCAAAAGGCCGCACTTAATGGCTTAGAAGGCCGCATGCGGCCTTAAGGCCGTAGGTTCCCCACCCCTGACCTAGAGTTAGAGTTTGCAGTGTTAAACCGCTGTTATAAAATGCAAAGTTGGCACATTATCACGACAGAGGGGTCACGACCGGAGTTGACATGTTGAGTTGTCAGCAGAATCCCTTACATCAGGGAAAAAATAAAATATCTAGCTTATTTACGGGAAGAGTACAGAACAAGGTGACGTATTCACTAAATTAATTAACAAGGAGGTGAAGAGAATTTGAAATTTCTGTCTTTCTTCTGCCTTTTGTTGACCTAGTGTCATCAGAACAACTATGCAATTTAAAAGCAAACTTCTTAGTAACAACTTCTCTGTAACAATTAAATCCTTCATTAAAAGAATCCAAATAATCGGTCAACATTCTGCAATAGGAAAGGTGGCTTTAGAATTAAAGGGAAAGCAGATTTAAAGCTCATATTTGGCTTGGGAAGCTTACAGCCCAGCGGTATGAATATTGACCTCAAACTTCAAGCAACCCTTGGGGTGGGAGATTGCAACCTTCATGTGGTCCACACTGTTTCGACGAATGCAATCAACCTGGCGTGCACAAACAGAAGATCAAACAAAACAAGTTGTCTTACAACTATAGGATGTGCACACGATACACAAGAAGAAGAAGCAACCCTTGCTTTCCCTCTCTCTGCTTCCCTCCCCCACCCTAGTTCTCCGACCAGTTTGACTGTCCCCTTGATTAAATTGTATGCCTCGTTGTCACCTTCCTCTCACTAACAATGATCTATTCCACATTTTCCTTGATCACCGTCCCCTTTGATCTCCAGTTTTCACACCTTATCCTGCCATATCTCTGTGTCTCCCTCTCCCCTAACTCTCAGTCTGAAGAATGGTCTCGACCCAAAACGTCACCCATTCCTTCTCTCCAGAGATGCTGCTTGTCCCGCTGAGTTACTCCAGCATTTTGTGTCTATCTTCGGTGCAAACCAGCATCTGCAGTTCCTTCCTATAGATTTAAAGATATTACTGGTCTGGAGGGTATCGGCTATAAGGGGAAGCAGGACGGGCTGGGGTTTTTTCCTACTAGTGAAGAAGAGCTTATAAAATCCTGAGGAACAGAGGTGAAGTGAACAGTCAAGGTATTTTCCCCAGGGTTAGTTTAAAACTAGAGGACATCAGTTTAAGATGAGCAAAAAAAGATTTAAAAGGGACCAGAGGGGCAACATTTTCAAACAGAGGTTGGAGGAGACATGGAACAAGCTGCCAGAGAAAGTGGTAAAGATGGATACAACAATGGCATTCTCAGAGAGGTACATGGTTAGGAGAGATATGGGCTAGGTACAGCAAGTAGCTCTGGCTGCTTAAGCAACTTCATCAGTGTGGAGGAATTGAGCAAATGGCCATTAAATAAATAAGTGATAGCCACTTAAATTATTTAACTGCAAAATGTTTTCACCTACAGTAGGTGAAGTTGAACATAAGTTGAAAATCAATGTAAGATTACAAATTTCTCAAGCTGCCTCATGTACATTGTATTGGGATTTGAAGCCAGTTTTTATTTCTCTTTCAGGTTACAAAGTCTAACAGGGAAAGTTGAGTTTAGTTTAGTTTAGAGATACACACAGAAACAGGCCCTTCCGCCCACCGAGTCCACACCGACCAACGATCCCCGCACATCAACACTATCCTACACTAGGGACAATTTTCACATTTATACCAAGCCAATTAACCTGCAAACCTGTACGTCTTTGAAGCATGGGAGGAAACTGAAGATCTCGGAAAAACCCACGCAAATCACGGGGAGAGCATATAAACTCTGCACAAACAGCACCCGTAGTCAGGATTGAACCCGGGTCTCTGGCGCCGTAAGGCAGAAACTCTACCGCTAAATCACTGTGCTGCCCATGTCCGCTTTGAGATTATTACCAATACATGAGCAACATTTATTTTTGTTATCCCACAACAAATTAACAGAAGTTCATGTAATTTTGATAATTAACTCATCGCATTTTTAAAAATATAGGCGGAGCAGGCAGTCTTAAGGGCCTGTCCCACTACACGAGTTTACGCAAGAGCTCTCCTGAGTTTAAAAAAAATCAAACTCGTGGTAAGTACCTAGAATGTATGTAGTGGGTACATCCGAGCTCGGGCATCTCTTAGCAGCTCATAACTCTAACGACAGGTACTCACGAAACGCGGTAAGCTCGTGAAGTTTTTTCAACATGTTGAAAAATGTCCACGAGAGCCCCGAGTACCAATGAACGGCTATTACCGTAATTCTCCGAGTTGGAATTAGGAGAAACGCGGGAGAACTCTTGAATTACCTCGTACAGTGGGACAGGCCCTTTACACAAATGGGATAAATTGGGCATTAATGGCTAAATTTGTGTCAAATGTCATCTGTAATAAAGTGATGGAGTTTGCTGGATGTTTGAGTTGAGAATTGAATGCTAAGGGCATGCGTTAAAGTGAGTAACAGAACCTGGAATGTATTTCTCACCATCTAATTCTAAGGTTTAATAATTTTGCAATAAAGTATTTGAAAAGGAAAATGAAAGTCATATCGGTTATGGAAGTTAAATGGAAAGCTCAGATTGGATTGAAAGAAATGGACAAAATATCATACAATCTATAAGTACTAGAGAAAAGAAAATTTCTCTAGACATATTAATGACCAGTTAATGTGGAAGTCAAGAAAAATGCATTTAGTTTAGTTTAGTTTAGTTTCGAGATAAGGTGGAAACAGGCCCTTCGGCTCACCAAGTCCACATCGATCAGCGATCCCCGCGCATTATCCTACACACACTATCCTACACACACTAGGGACAATTTACACCAAGCCAATTAACCTACAAACCTCTTTGGAGTATGGGAGGAAACAGAAGATCTCGGAGTAAACCCACGCAAGTCACAGAGAGAACGTACAAACCCCTACCAGACACCACCCGTAGTTGGGATCGAACCTGGGTCTCTGGCACTGCAAGCAACTCTACCGCTGTACACTGTGCTGTCCTTTGAAGCTAAATCTCATTTTAATTGCCATGTTACTTTACCCTTGAAAATAAATTCTCTCATTCCACCAATGGCCCTCTCCACTATCTCTGCTATACAGACTGACATTTCTTTCCTGGTTCTGGATCCAAGATATTGGCCGTTTCACTTTCCATAGATGTACTTGACTAGTTTAGTTTTTGCCAGCAGTTTCTGTTTTTATTTCAGATTCCTAACATATGTTTTTTTACATTCTCAAATCTTTAAAAGTATTGAGTCGATGAAAGATGAGGTAATGTTGGAATATAGAGTATGGCAATCTAATCGTGTCTGAAAAAAACATCAGATTGTAGTTCCTAAGCCCCAGAATTTGCGAATAATTTGTACATTAATAGCTGCATACATTTTAACAAGGCAAGTTTGATACAAGAACCTAATTAGCAGGTTTTATTTTCTTTGGCTGGGGTGAAAAGACCAACTCCCAATCTTTCATAATTTGAAAATTAAAGTTGACTTCTGCATATATCTATTGCAAAGTTTCTTTGTTAAAGGAATTCCAACTCGTGAAACCTAATCCTATTGCTGGCACTATTTATGGTTATTCTACTTTGGAGGCAGAGATGAGTCTTAATGTGACTCATATGTCTGGATATTAACTGAGCTCATTGCACAAGCTCTGTGGCTACAAGAAGAAATCAGAGTCTGGGTATTCAGTGAAGAGAAACTCATCTGCTGACTTCCCAATAGCTTCATCACAATCCAGAAGGCATAATTCTGGAGTAGTTTTGTACTGATCTTCTCTTTCCTGGATGGGTGCAAACTAGTAATGCTCAAACAGCTCAGCATCATTCAGGACAAAGTAAGCCACTTCACTGGCATCCCAGCCCCCAGCTTAGATTAACAACTTAGTCCATCACCTGGACAATAATGCATACTTCATCATCTTGGAAATACTTTACTTTTTCAACATCATCTTGGCAAGATGATGCCCAGAGTAGGTGAATCGAGGACCAGAGAAAAAATCTGAGGGGTAACTTTATCCCCACAAAGGATGATGGATGTAAAAAACAAGCTGCCAGAGGAGGTAGTTGAGGCAACATTTAAGAAACAGTTAGACAGGTACATGGATAGGACAGGTTTGGAGGGATATGGTTTGGTGGCCTCTCCTACTGGTTTAGTTTAGTTTAGTTTAGTTTATTGTCACGTGATACAGGGAGAAGCTTTTGTTGTGTGCCAACCAGTCAGCAGAAATACAATACATGATTACAATCATGTTATTTACAGTGTATAGATACATAAGGGAATAACATTTAGTGCAAGGTAAAGCCAGTAAAGTCTAATCAAGGATAGTCCTAGGGTCACCAATGAGGTGGATAATAGTTCAACACTGCTCTCTAGTTGTGGTAGGATTATTCAGTTGACTAATAATTGCTAGGTTGAAACTATCCGAAGGTCACCAAAGAGGTAAATAGAAGCCCAAAGTTTGCAGATGTTGAAATATTATGCATTCTCTTTCAATTCACATATTATCTGAATTGGAAATATATGACCACCATTTCTTCATCATCAGTGGGCTACAAATTCAGGAACTCTGTCTCAACATTGTTACCGGGCTAATTTTCCTACAAACTCTGCAATATCCATTAGCGACTCACCAATACTTAGACAAGGCCATTGGGCATAGTTAGCAGATGCACACCTTATCAATGATGCCCATATCCACTATTTAATCAAATATATACAATGCCATAATTTATTATTATACAATATATCTTTTTAAGAACTAATGCAAAGATCTAGGTATTCATATTACTCACAAAACTAAAATGCTCATAATTCTGTGGCAGAAATGCAATGCTGTTAGTAGAGTTACAGCCTCACAGATCGAGTGGCACGGGTTCAATCTTGGCGTTAGGTGCATTCTGTGTGGAGTTTGCAAGTTCTCTCTGCAACTGCGTGGGTTTGTACTTCGCTTTACTCTCACATACCAAAGACATGTTGGCTGATTGATTATTTGGCCACCATAAATTGTCTCCCGAGTGTAAGTGAATCATAGACTGCGGTGTTAAGAACGGAATACGGGGAGAATGAATACAGTCCAAGCGGCACAGTACAGACCAACCCTTCAATTCAGTTCACTCACGGTGTAGACTCACAGTTCTGGACTCAACTCTCACTCACGGTCTTCCGGGGTGACTGAATCACGTCCGGCCTCCGGGGCTTTATTATCCTGGGCCCCTGGAAGGGGCGTTACCGTCATCATGGTGACGGACAGGCAAGAAGACCAATCTGCTGATCTCACGATATTTTAAATATTCATAACTTTTTTATTATTTCACCAATTGGAAAAAACCTTGGGGCAGTTGGAAGAGAGTAGGGCGGTGAGTAAGATGGCGAAAAAAATCATAACGATATAGGGTAGAGTTTTCTCTAAAATTTATTTGCAATGTAGACAGGAAGTCTGAACGAAATTATGAACCCTACAGTCATAACATAGAATAAAATAACAAAACACACGATGAACACAGATTTAACATCCACCACAGTGAGTCCACCAGGCACCTCCTCACTGTGATGGAAGACAAAAGTCTTAAAGTCCTTGTCTATTCCTTCCTTGTTCTCCCTCTGCATTGAGGCGATCCAAGCCTCCGATGTTGTGACCCCGCCAGGTGATGGTAAGTCCCGCGGCTGAATCCGAACTCCGCGAACGGGCCGGTTCAAACTCCGCGGCCCGGGGCAGTCGAAGCTGCCCCCCCTGCAGTCCAGCAGACTAAGCTGTTGTTGCGGGAGCTCCGGGGAACCGGTCACCAACCTGGAAACTGCGAGCTCCCGACGTTGTCGTCCACTGGGCCCGTGGCCGAGCCTCCGAGGCTCCGAAGACGAGTCTCCACCGCAATGCCACCACAGCCCCGAAGTCGGCCGGCCTAGCGTTGGAAAGTCCTGGCTCTGCCTCTGGAGCCTCGAGGTCGGTCCCAGTTGGAGGCCGCCAGCTCCGCGATTAGGCCTCAGCGCAGACAGACAGACAGCGCAGACAGACAGACAGCGCAGACAGGTGGATACGACAAGAAAAAGTTGCATCCCCCCCGAAGGAAGAGACTAAAACAAGTTTACCCCGCCCCCCACACATACACAACTAAAACAACAGGACAAAAGAAAACAGAAAAAAAGACAAACGGACTGCAGGCGAGCCGCAGCTGTAGGGCAGCGCGGCCACTTTAAAAATAGTAATAGTATAGATAGATATCACCACCATAAGTCCAATGGAATGGGAATTTCAGATTAATTGTTAAATTCGTATGTATTCAAGTCACACTGTGTAATGCCAGGATTCGTGTTTATGAAAGGTTATACAAAGATCTAAACAACTTTGGGTGAGAAAGCAAAATAATAGTGGTTTATACTCTAAACATTGCACTATCACACTTCACGGGCTTACCAAGATTGTAGACATATTGGCAATTTTGATATTTTTTTGTTTAATGCTTAATTGTTAATATATTGAAGGAAAGTAACCCAAATATAACACTCCAATGAAAAACTGAGAAGCAATATAATTTACTGTAAATTCTTTTAGACCTCGATATTGCATATGAAATTATGCTCACAATTTTATAATTTTGGGCTTTGACTGTTTGTGATATTTCAGGAAAGAAGATTCTTCTTTTATGTCCCTATTAAAAATAGGGACATAAGCTGATCATGTTAGCCATTTGATGAGTAGATGCCACCACGGGCCGTGAGAGTTGACCAAGCAGCACCCAGCATTGAACAATGACTTAATTCTGTCCTACTGCAAGCTCCAGCTGATCCATTCTAACTGACAGGAGTTTCAGCTCTTGCAAAAACTATTCTGAATAATTTGCTATATTTTTCATAAAACATAGGACATTCACATCAAAGTGGCAAAACAGTATATCCATTTTAAACATAGGATATTGGACATAAATGAAGGTATTCATATTTTCAACAGAACTCTCATTCCTAGTGTTGATATTGACAAGTTGATTTGGAGAATAAATCATATTTGCTGCTGTATTTTAAGAATGCTATCTTGGTTACGTTCCTCCATTTGTTTTGTGGCCATTATATTTGGTATCACTGAAAGTGTGCTTCAGTTTGGAGAGCATACTTGGCATGTGATTGAGGTGATGAAGCTTTCTTAAAGGTTAGTAGGATCAGTTTTGTAAAGGGCTGTAAAGCTAATGAAGCAGTTTAGTCCTGTGGGCCAAATGACATCATCTGTAGTTGCTAGATGTACCAGCACACTGCTACTTTCCCATTCTAATAAGCATGGCAAATGTTTTTTACAGGATTTGTTGCCACTGAGCGAATCTTGGGTGGTTTGAGCGATCCCGACGCAAGAGTCTGATGATGCCCCACTCACCGCTAACCACCTCTGCACATGTCCAGGTCACCTACACATTGAGAACCAGTGGCAGATGCTAGTGTCAGGGCAGTATCTGGACTCTGCAACATGATCAATACCAAGAAGAGGAAACAAAGTATGCAAAAGAAGAAGCCCTGAAAACGACTGAATACGTGACTAGCGTCATTGATCTGTAAGAGTCATTCCACATGGTTACATTTGGCCCATGATGGACCTTCAACATTCAGTCTGTTCCTGGCTGCAGGGTCACAGAGTCTTGGATACTCCAGTTATTATTTTGATTATCATCTTCATACATTTGGCCATCCAGCGACCATATTAATGATCTGTTAAATTCCTCTGAGATGATTGCAGCATCTCACCCTCCACTGCACTGCGCAAACCTTGGCCAGGAATCTCTTTCACAATGAAACAGCTCATGTGAACCCAATAACCTGGCAACTGAACCTCAGCTTTGTGTAGAGTGTGTGGACAACGCTGAGCATGGTAGGGGCTCTTCAGGGCTGTTGTGGCCACCTTATGCACAAGTGGCACTTTAAAACTTCACCTGGCTACAACAGAGGAAACTGTGTTTAGACCACAGGGTACATGATAGCATCTTACATTAACCAGGAGATAACTGTGTCACCCACATTACTGTCTCTAATAGTCTACATCAATTGATGGTAGAAATGTTTGGCCTGATGTACATATTTTCTTTGGCTCAGCGTTTATTCAGAACTATTTATGAATCATAAATAGACCGTGATTGCAAGACGCTCAGTCTTCAGTTGACTGATAATGTGATGCTGGCATCATGAAAATGATACTCCTCTTCAATAACTGGAGACCCTGATCTCACACTTGTCTCTGTGCCAACTGTGAGCAGGCAAACTGGCTTATTTTACATGGCCTATATAAATTGCTGCCGTTTCTTTGAGAAATTCATCAATTTCCTACTTCACTCATGACTCTTTGTTACATCAAAATAGTGAAATGTGCCACAATTTTTCAAAAATGATAACTTATTTTACATTATCTATCTGTACACCAATTGAAACCAGCTCTTAAAGGAAGGTCCTGACCCCAAATGTCATTGCTATTTACCTCTACATAGTCATAGAGTCATCATGTCATACAGTGATACAGTGAGGAAACAGGACTTTCAGCCCAACGTGCCCACACCGACTCACATGTCCCAGCTACACTAGTCCCACCTGCCTGCATTTGGTTCATATCCCTCCAAACCTGTCCCATCCATGTATCTGTCTAACTGTTTTTTAAACAGTGGGATAGTACCATTCTCAACTACCTCCTCTGCCAGCTTGCTCCATACACCCACCACCCTTTGTGTGAAAAAGTCATCCCTCAGATTCCTATTAAATCTTTTCCCCTTCACCTTAAACCTGTCCTCTGGTCCTTGATTCTACCCGATCTATTCCTCTCATGATTTTATACATATGCTGTGTGACCCAATGCGTACTTTCGGCACTTTGCTTTTCGTTCGGCATCTGCAGTTTCTTGCGTCTCCTTATAAAATGAGAACTTGCTCTCACTTCCTTCCACCGAATTCCCTCAGGATAATGAACGAGTGGCAGAAAACTAGACAGATAGAATGATAGAAAGAGAGAAGGATAGAGGGAAAAATACACTACTGTTTCACTCAGAATTGTATATTACATAGAAACATAGAAACATAGAAAATAGATGCAGGAGGAGGCCATTCTGCCCTTCGAGCCAGCACCGCCATTCATTGCGATCATAGCTGATCATCCCCTATCAATAACCCGTGCCTGCCTTCTCCCCTTATCCCTTGACTCCACTAGCCCCTAGAGCTCTATCTAACTCTTTGTTGATGGATTGTGCATTGAGGATTGGTCTAACGAAGTGCTGGGCGATTACTCTTTCTCTGGGCTTAACACTGGAGGCCATTCCCCTCTGTGAGGGAGATATTACCTTGTTAAAGTTTACGACTTAATCGCCCCTTGTAAATGAAGCATTTTCATGAGCTTGGGGCAGGCAGACATCCAAGATGTGCTCATGGTGATATCAATTACACCCAGTAACAAGGATGCCTTCCCACTGACATGCACAGATTCGAGGACAGCAGGACATTGGCAGGCACAACCTGTGGTGTCACAGCCACTATCCTATTTATAACAAGTGTACATTGCTGACCTGGCACTTGATGCAATAAAATATGCTGCTTGTGAATAAGCAGCCCATTTCTATTTGGGCCATGTTGGCTGGGACATGTTGGCCGGTGTGGGCAAGTTGAGCCAAAGGGCCTGTTTCCACACTGTATCACTCTATGACCCCTTCACAATCACATGATCAGCTGTGTGATTAGCTCTGGATTTTCTGCAGATGGAGGTTTTTTGTTATTTTAATAATGTGTCTTGAGATTTCAGAATAAACGGTCACTCATTTACATAGAAATGAGGAGAAATGTTTTCTCTCAGGGTGTCCTGGATTTTTGGAATTCTTTTCTCCAGAGTGTTGTTTAGGCTGAATTGTTAAATGTATTTAAATCTTTCTTTCTTTGATTTGAATCCAAGAAATAAAGATTTTTGGATTACAGGAACGTTGATCGGAATATGTGGGAAAGTGGAGCAGTGGCTAAAATCAGATTAGAGCAAAGGACCAAGTAGTCTATTCCTACTCCTATTTCTACATAAACTCTCATGTTCTTATGACTTCTAACAAGCGTAATTTCATTCTTTATTATTTGTCCATTACAGTTAGCTTGCAAAAGTTTTCATACCCCTTGAGCATTTCCACATTTTGTCACGTTACAACCACAAACGTAAATGTATTTTATTGGGATTTTATGTGATAGACCAACACAAAGTGGCGCATATCTGTGAAGTGGAAGGAAAATGATACATGGTTTTCAATTTTTTTTACAAATAAAAAATTGAAAAGTGTTGCGTGCATAAGTATTCAGCCCCCCTAAATAAAATCCAGTGCAACCAATTGCCTTCAGAAGTCACCTAATTAGTAAATAGAGTCCACTTGTGTGTAATCTAATCTCAGTATAAATACAGCTGTTCTGTGAAGACCTCAGAGGTTTGTTAGAGAACATTAGTGAACAAACAGCATCATGAAGCCCAAGGAACACACCAGACAGGTCAGGGATAAAGTTGTGGAGAAGTTTAAAGCAGAGTTAGGTTATAAAAATATATCCCAAGCTTTGAACATCTCACGGAGCACTGTTCAATCCATCATCCGAAAATGGAAAGAGTATGGCACAACTGCAAACCTACCAAGACATGGCCGTCCACCTAACTGACAGGCCGGGCAACGAGAGCATTGATCTGAGAAGCAGCCAAGAGGCCCATGGTAACTCTGGAGGAGCTGCAGAGATACACAGCTCAGGTGGGGGAATCTGTCCACAGGACAACTATTTGTCATGCACTCCACAAATCGGGCCTTTATGGAAGAGTGGCAAGAAGAAAGTCATTGTTGAAACAAAGCCATAAGAAGTCCCGTTTGCAGTTTGCCACAAGCCATGTGGACACAGCAAATATGTGGAGGAAGGTGCTCTGGTCTGATGAGACCAAAATTGAAGTTTTTGGCCTAAATGCAAAACGCTATGTGTGGCAGAAAACTAACACTGCACATCACCCTGAACACACCATCCCCACTGTGAAACATGGTGGTGGCAGCATCATGCTGTGGGGATGCTTTTCTTCAGCAGGGACAGGGAAGCTGGTCAGAGTTGATGGGAAGATGGATGGAGCCAAATACAGGGCAATCTTGGAAGAAAACCTGTTAGAGTCTGCAAAAGACTTGCGACTGGGGCGGAGGTTCACCTTCCAGCAGAACAACAACCCTAAATATACAGCCAGAGCTACAATGGAATGGTTTAGATCAAAGCATGTTCATGTGTTAGAATGGCCCAGTCAAAGTCCAGACCTAAATCCAATTGAGAATCTTTGGCAAGACTTGAAAATTGCTGTTCACAGATCCTCTCCATCCAATCTGACTGAGCTTGAGCTATTTTGCAAAAAAGATTGGGCAAAAATGTCAGTCTCTAGATGTGCAAAGCTGGTAGAGACATACCCCAAAAGACTTGCAGCTGTAATTGCAGCGAAAGATGGTTCTACAAAGTATTGACTCAGGGGGGGCTGAATACTTTTGCACGCCACACTTTTCAGTTTTTTATTTGTAATAATATTTGGAAAACATTTATCATTTTCCTTCCACTTCACAATTATGCACCACGTTGTGTTGGTCTATCACATAAAATCCCAATAAAATACATTTACGTTTGTGGTTGTAACGTGACAAAATGTGGAAAAGTTCAAGGTGAAAACTTTTGCAAGCCAGTGTATGTGCCTGGTTTACAACTCTGCCAAGGAAATTATTACCTCTGATTAACCTTATTTTTCTATGTTTCAAGATGTTAGTCTTCTGGTCCTCTTTGGTGGGAAACTTGATACCAACTTCGAGAATCATGTTCATAAGTGATAGGAGTAGTATTAGGCCATTCAGCCCATCAACTCTACTCAGCTATTCAATCATGCCTGATCTATCTCTCCCTCCTAACCCCATTCTCCCGCCTTCTTCCTATAACCCCTGACACCCGTAGTAATCAAGAATCTATTTATCTCTGCCTTAAAAATATCCATTGACTTGGCCTCCACAGCCTTCTGTGACAGAGAATTCCACAGATTCACCACCCTCTAACTAAATAAATTCCTCCTCATCTCCTTCCTAAAGGAACATCCTTTAATTCTGAAGCTGTGACCTCTGGTCATAGAATCTTCCACTAGTGGAAACCATCCTCTCCACATCCACTCTTTCCAGGCCTCCCGCTATTTGATTAGATTCCATGAGATTCCTCCTCATCCTTCTAAACTCCAGCGAGTAGAGGCCCAGTGCCGTCGAACGCTCATCAAATGTTAACCCACTCATTCCTGGGATCATTCTCGTAAACCTACGAACCCTAAACCTCAAATCTTGTGAACATCTATAATTTCCTCTTAATATGAAGCTTCCATTGTATAGTGTTCTGATCTTTTTATTCTCTGCAACCTTATTGTTTTTTGTTTTGCTGTTCCCAATTTCAGGATTAGCCACTGTGTAGGCTCGTGATGGGTGCATGCCGTAATGGTTTTCTGATGGTATTAATTCATGGCCACGACTTTATTTTTGGACACATGCCCTTTTGTGTTACTGCTAAGAAGCTGTTCACTTAGTGATCAGTATTGGTCGAAGGAGTTTTGAAGCCATGTCATGATTTATTACTTAATTGTCAGAACAGGTGCAGCTTGTTTCTAGAATTCGCCATTCACCACTGCATGGGCAAAATACATCTATCTTATTCTCAAATTATGTAACCTGTCAAATCTGAGCATAATTTATCTCTCTGTGTATTGATATTCAAGCAAATGAACTACATTTCATGGACTTTGTTCTCGGTACATAGAGTTGTTCTCGGTATCCTCATATAATTTCAAGAAAATTAAACAGTTCTCATTAAAACATTTAAATTATTGCTGTGCTTTTACATTCTTATTGGAAACACGTGGGGGTATCATTTTCTTTGTTCCTTTTTTAGCTTTTTTTTTCTGATGTCAGTTGCCTATTTAAAATAGAATCTGTGGTCAGTGTTTCACAATCTGAATGATAGATATCTGATCCTACTGTTTTTATTTTGCAACATTTCATCAGTCACAATGGGGTCAAGGAAAGAGCGTTCACGTCGCGGCCCTGTTTCCACCAATCTTTTCACCGCCACGCACAAAAGCGCAAGAAGCGCAAGACGCCATTGTACGCAGATGCCGAGAAGTGTGTTCGGCTCTGGCTGGACAATTTCTAATCTTGTGATGTGGACTCGATAAGAAGATCAGTCACAATGTTTTCAAGGAACTCGCCATCCTGTTATTGTGCTGCTGAGTTTCTGGTCATGCTGTTCCAGTAAGAAATAAAAAAAGGTTCCTGGCTCAATTCCAAGTGAACATAAAAGGAACTGTTGCTTCCTGTGACTATATTGACTTTTCACATAGAAACAATCAAATCCAATTTGTACATGTGCTGATTCAAACTTGTTCACTGCATTCATATTGTTTAATCTGAACGGCGGCACGATGGCGCAGCGGTAGAGTTGCTGCCTTACAGCACTAGCAGCGCCAGAGACCCGGGTTCGATCCTGACCACGGGTGCTGTCTGTACAGAGTTGGTACGTTCTCCCCGTGACCCGTGTAGGTTTTCTCCGAGATCTTTAATTTCCTCCCACACTCTAAAGACGTACAGGTTTGTAGGTTAATTGGCTGGTACTGTATACGTGTAAATTGTAAATTGACCCTAGTGCGTGTAGGATAGTGTTAATGTGCGGGGATCGCTGGTCGGTGCAGACTCAGTGGGCTGAACGACCTGTTTCCGTGCTGTATCTATGAACTAAACTAAACTAATATTAGCAGCAGTTAAAGGTATTTGTCACCAGTAACTGAACAAATATTATTTTAGTCTTCAAACTTAATTCAGTATCATATAAGCAAGGAGGTTTAATTACTACAAAAAGTACTGTGAGGTTTACTGATCATGCAGTTTTTTGCAGTAAAATGCAAGTTTTCACCTTGAAGACCATTTTGCAGGGAGTTTAAACTTTTAGGGAATCTTTATACTTGATTGGTTCTATTTTCCAGTGATTGTGAAACGTTAGTGTAACAGGAATCCTACTTTGATGCAATTAAAATAAATATGTTTCTTCTATAAGGTTTACTCTGAACAAGTCTGACATTCATGTTACCTAGACAATGGAGAAATGGTGCAAACCACAAAAGATTTCCTCTCAGCGTGGTAAACCGTGACGGAGGCTTCGGAATAATCATCAGGAAACTGCTCTTTCACATTTGCAGGAACATATAAAATCACTATCTCATAAATGTTACTTTTACCGTTGCAAGCTCACACAAAGACCTTGCTGAAGATTGCATTTTTCATTTATTCACACATACATTTCAATGACAGGAAACGGAGTAGACCATTCGGCCCCCTGAACCCATTCTATCTTCTAATGAAATCGTGATTTGCATCTTAACCCAACCACTTGCTGTGGCTCGACACCTTTTCAAAACCTTCCACTGCTAAAGTCCATAAGTCAGATATAGAAGTCCATAAGTCTAAAGAAGGGTCTCGACCCGAAATGTCACCCATTCCTTCTTTCCAGAGATGCTGCCTGTCCCGCTGAGTTACTCCAAGATTTACTGTCTAGTCTGATATGGAAACCAGCATCTATTGCTCTTTGTGAGAGAGAAGGGATGTAACGTGCCTCAGTAAGGGTACATTCAATTGATTTAGGGTTGAGAGGGCTGATCTTTATAGGGAAATTGAGCAGACTGGGGCATTGGATGGCATGGAGGAATTGGGCCAAAGGGCCTGTTTCTGTGCTTTAATACTTTAAGATTATGACTACAGATGAATTGAGTTTGAGATGTAAATGGTTCTGAGATGACTTGGCAGGGTGGACGAGAAGCTGTTTCCTCTGTCTGGAGTAATCAGAATAAGGTGGAACTAGATACTCAGGATAGAAGTCATTGAGATAGATATCTCTTTCCCAGTGGGTCTTGAATAGATATTAGTTAAAGGCTGAAGATAGATACAAAAAGCTGGAGTAACTCAGCGGGACGGGCAGCATCCCTGGAGAGAAGGAATGGGTGATGTTTCGGGTCGAGACCCTTCTTCAGACTGTTAAAGGCTGAGTTTAGTTCTGAAGGGGATTAGGACAGTAAGTTTAAATAAAACATTATTCACGAGGGAGTCCTACTGTCCTATTTTGGTTCTTTAAATTCTGTAAGTATTTTTATACTTTTAGCTCAGGCTACAAATACAGGCAAGTTTTTAAAAACCCTCCACTAATAATAAATTCCTCTCTTTTTCACTTTTCCTGATTTTTCTTTATTCTCTTCTACTTTGCTTGTTTTTGACCCCCCCCCCCATTCCCCACTCAATTCAACCCTTCTGTAGCAGATAGATTTGTTAGTACATTTATAGATATTACCTAATTTAGTGGATTTGCAAACAATAAGGCGGGCAGTTAATGGCAAAACCTTCAACAGAACTGATGTACAGAGGGATCTTAGGTGCAAATTCACAGTTCCCTGAAAGTAGCAACATAATTAGATAAATTAGATTAGTATAATTAGATTAGATTAGTAAAGAAGGCGTCTGGTATGCTTGCCTTCAATGGTCGGGGTATTGCTTTTAAGAGTCAGGAAGTCATGTTATAGCTTTATAGGATATATAATTTGGATAATTGGATAATTGTGTGCAGTTCTGGTTGAAATTTTTTTTTAAAAGGTCGGCACATTAGTGCAGCTGGTCGAGCCACTGCCTCATAGTGCCGGAGACCCAGGTTCCATCCTGACCTTGGTGCTGTGTGTGTGGAGTTTGTATGTTCTCCCTGTGACCGCGTGGGTTTACTCCAGGCTCTCTGGTTTCTTCCTACATCCTAAAGACGTGTGGGTTTGTAGGTTCATTGTAAGTTGCCCCGAGTGTGTAAGGGAGTAGATACGAAATTGGGATATCACACAACTAGTGTGAACGGGTGATCGATGGTCGGCGTGGACCCGGGCCTGTTTTTCATGCTGTATTTCTAAACTAAACCAAAAGTCTTCTTCAGCTTTGCTCTCTCATTTTTTCCTCCTTTTTACACAACATTTCAATCATAAATAGACAAAGTGGGAGGAATTGGACTAACTCTTTGCATATGAAAGTCTGTGCGGATGGGAACTATTGACTAGGCCAGGAGTTCCTGTCTGAAACAGGCAGGTTTCTCTCATATATTTTATCCTCCTCCAAAAAACACATCGACAAATGCCCACATTCATAGAAACATAGAAACGTAGAAACATATTTTCAGTTCTGTAATAGAAAGTGTTGCAGGCAAAGTGGGTGGCACAGTGGCGCAGCGGTAGAGTTGCTGCCTCACAGAAATTGCAGCATCTGAGACCTGGGTTCGATCCCGACGATGGGTGCAGTCTGTACGGAGTTTGTACGTTCTCCCCGTGACTGCGTGGGTTTTCTCCGAGATCTTCGGTTTCCTCCCACACTCCAAAAACGTGCAGGTTCGTAGGTTCATTGGGCTTGGTACAGGGTTAAATTGTCCCTAGTGTGTGTAGGTTAGTGTTAATGTTCGGGGATCGATGGTTGGTGCGGACTCGGTGGGCCGAAGGGCCTGTTTCCGCGTTGTATCTCTAAAGTAAACTAAAAAGAAGTCTCAAGCATAAACCTCGGAAAACAAACTGAGAAAGAAAACACCTTGTTTTTGCAGTTCCTTGTTTTTACTCTTCTTTTATGTAGTATTCACCACACAGTTTTCAAGGCGTTAACTTATGAAAGCCATGGAAAATTACAGCAGTTTTTTTTATTACTATTGTGAGGTCAACCGTAATAGCTTGAATATCTGTACAAGAATACTCAACATTTAATTATTCTTACTGTTGAAAAATGTTATTCTACGCCTTTGGCAAACGGAATAATATCACGTGTTTTCACATCACATATTTTCATGTTACATTACATCACATCACACACCATCTGCCAACATTTTTCCCATTCACTTAAGTTGACTGTTCTCAGTCAAAATGAGTGAAAGAGAAGGGTAGGAACAGAAACACATCAACAGGGTGCAAGACAATGCAAAGGGTGAAGCCGTGGAGGGAGAGAAGCATAGGGAAAGAGAAAGAAAGATGACAAGTAAAGCCCATGTCCCACCTAGGCGATTTTTTCAGCGACTACCAACGACTAGGCTGTCGCCACATGGTCGCGGTGTGACGCCTGTATGGTCGTGAGTAGTCTCCTCAAGTCGCCTCAAGAGTCGTAAAGTTTTTCTGGTCGCCGCTGGATTTTGAAATGTTCAAAACTTTTTGGCGACTGTGGGCTTGACGTAGCTTGTCTTCTCCTGTCGTAGACGCTGTCGTAGGTTGTCGCCAGGATGATGTAGGTTGTCGCCGGTGCTGACTTTGATGAATTCCATCGGCAACTACCTACGTCAACCTACGGAATTATCTTCCGTTGTCGCCGACAGGGCCGTTGCTTGTCGTAGCGTGTCACGGGTGGACATAGGGTGTCGTAGGAGTGGTCGTAGGTGGACGCCCTAATTGGTCGGTGGTTGTCAGTAGCTTGCTGTAGCTTGATGTCGACTAGGTGGTAGCTTGTCCTAGACATTGTCGTAGGGAGGGGTCCAGTCACCTGCTACGACTAAGACAGTCACCGAAAAAATCGCCTAAGTGGGTCAGGCCCTTAAGGACTTTGACAAGATACGATATGGTAGGCCAATCCAAAAGGCTGGAATCCATGGGATCCAAAGCCGGCTGGAAATGAGTTGCATCATTGGCTTAGTAATATGAGAGAAGGATAATGGTGGAAAGTGGCTATGTGACTGGACATTTACAACTATTAGGTTGTAGGGTGATATTGAGCAGCAGGTAAATTGGGCAGAACAATAACAGATGGGATTTAATCCCATTAGGTGCAGAGATGCTTTTTGGGAAATCTACTAAGGGTAGAACATACATGAAGAATGGTAGAGCACCAGGTAGAGCACCAAGTGTAAACCAATTTGTTCACTTGTATACGAGTGTGCAAGTCCACAGATTCCTAAACGTGGCAGCACATACAGGCAGTGTACAGCACATACAGTACATACAAACCTTATGGAAGTCAGATTCCACATGTCACAATCACCATCCCAATTCCTGCCTAAACTAACTCACTGAATCTGACACATCGCCTGTCCATATTCTCCAGAGATGCCGTCTGGCTCGCTGAGTTACTCCAGCAATTATGTTCATCACTATGAATATTAACTGTCTCAATGAAGTCCAATAACATTCGGGGCCCTTTCTGAGGCGTGCGGCATTCTGGGTAAGCACGGCCGCCATTGCCGGCTAGAGTTCTGTCTCGACGTTAGGACACTTTCTGTGGAGTGTGGCCTTCTGTGCATGCAATGCCCCCATCGCTAACTTGCTTCTGATCAAAACTGATTGTACAGGATTGTGGAACTTACAGACTGCCAGGAATGTTTACATGAGTGTGTGTTTACATAAAGCATTCACATTTAGATCGCATTTAGGATGCTTTCTTCATTAGCCAGTGCCATAGAGTCATGGAGTCATACAGCATAGAAACAGGACCATTAGCCGAACTTGCCCAAGCCAACCAAGATGCCCCATCTATACTAGTCCCACCTGCCTGCATTTGGCCTATATCCTTCTAAACCTTTTCTATCCATGTACCTGTTCAAATGTCTTTTAAATGTGTTTATTGTACCTGCCTCAACAACCTCCCCTGGCAGCTCGTTCCATATACCTACCACCTTTTGTGTGAAAAAAATGCTCCTCAAATTCCTGTTAAATCTTTCTCCTCTCACCTTAAACCTGGTTCTTGATTTCCCTATTCTGGGTATAAGGCTCTGTACATTAACCCTCTCTATTCCTCTCATGATCTTGTACACTTGTATAAGATCATCCCTCATCTCCTGCACTCCATGAAATAAAGTCCCAGCCTGCTCAACTTCTTCCAATAACTCAGGTCGGCAATTTCTGCCGAATATCTGCATCTCCCCAGCATCCTTTCCAATTTACCAATATCTCTCCTGTAACAGGGTGACCACTAGGAAGGTGGTCGGCAATTTTGAAGACAATGGCTGAAGCCGACTGGTTAGTGCCAGAGACAGGAGGAAGGCTGCAGCCCTAAATCCCCCCACAGCGGCATTTATGTGCCCCACTGCCCCCGCATGTGATAATATTGGCCAAATAAGTATGTCACAATATTGGAGGATATCTGCATTTGCCCAAGCCTGCTTGTCATCTTTCTGTGAATAGCTGCAAAGCCAAGAGTCTCATGGCTCCAGGGTGTCTGGACCCTGGGAGGAAGTCAAGTACAGGGTGATGTCCAGATGTCCCCTCTATTGTTAATATGTATGAGGGTTTTGCAGAAAGAGCTGAGCTAGGTTGCAAATGCTTGATCAGGATTGGTTATAGAATGGGCTGTTGTAAAGTACTGTTAATTATGTTGCAGAGTGTTTGCATTGTTATCTTGTGATTGGTCAAAGTACGGAGCCATGTTCAAATTGTTTATATTACCTGGGAAAATGTTTCCTTTGGTGAACTGTCTTCCAACATAATTACACATGTGTGGCTCACGCATCAGACTCGTGAGACACACTCCATCCCACAAGACAAGAGACACCACAACCACGCTATCAGCATGTACATCAGGCCGCCACCAGATTAGAACCAACAGAATTATGGATAATATACTGACACAATTTGAGAATTGGGTGCTGGGCAGAGAACGGCGACTGTGAATATTCATCTCTTTCTCAGGTTCACAGCGTGTGAATTAATGGAAACTACAAGGGTTGCTCCTCACAGCCTTTCATGATCAATGTCAACAACGTGACTCAGGGTACGGAACAGATTATTTAAAAGAGGCATAGAGAGATATGGAATTAATATAAGCAAATGGGATTAGTGTAGATAGTTATGAGGTATAGGTTGGAATAGATAGAGTCACAGTGTCATAGAGTATTACAGTGTGGAAACAGGCCCTTCGCCCCAACTTGCGCACACCGGCCAATATGTCCCAGCTACACTAGTCCCACCTGCCTGCTTTTGGTCCATATCCCTCCAAACCTGTCCTATCTATGTACCTGTCTAACTGTTTCTTAAATGTTGGGATAGTCCCAGCCACAACTACCTCCTCTAGCAGCTTGTTCCATACACCCACCACCCTCTGTGTGAAAAAGTTACCCCTCAGATTCCTATTAAATCTTTTCCCCTTCACCTTGAACCTATGTCCCCTGGCCCTCGATTCACCTACTCTGGGCAAGAGACTCTGTGGGTCTACCCCATCTATTCCGCTCATGGGCGATGGTGAGCTACATGGTGAGCTGCAAGGCGTGTTTCAGTACAACGCTATGACTCGTTCAGAGTAAATGAGAAGCGTACAAAATACAAAATTCATATCGGGTCTGAGAAACTAGATGTAGGGAGGATATTTCCGCTTGTTGAAGCCCAGAACTAGGTTGCACTGTCATAGAATAAGAGGTAGCCTTTTAGAATTGAGAAGAGAACATTTGTTCATGCAAATGCTGATGAATGGCTGGGAATTTCTAGCTCAGGGGCAATGGAAATTCTGTCATTTAAAAACGCAGCCGATAGGTTTCTGGGTGTTAATGGCATCAAAGAATAATACAGATCAGTGCCATAGATGTACTCAGTCATGATCATAATGAATAGCAAACAATATGAAAAGGTCACATGGCTTACTCCTGCACTTATTTCCTACGCTACTCAGATAGAGTTTGCCCGATGTAGCAAAATTTTCATTGTTTAAGAAAGAACTGCAGATGCTGGCAAAATCAAAGGTAGATACAAAATGCTGGAGAAACTCAGCGGATAATTTTAGTTAGTTGAGTCTGAAGAGAGGTCTCGACCCAAAACGTCGCCTATTCCTTCTCTCCATGAATGCTGCCTCACCCGCAGCGTTTCTCCAGTATTTTGTATCTACCTGCAAGATTTTCATTGTAGCTTTACGTCATTGCACTTGTGCATTCGACAATTATTTCAAATTGACCTGATCAATTCTTTCATTGACTTACTTGTGACTGTACTCAAAATATTCAAAAAGAATGCTAATACATTTTCAGAAAAATCTGTTAAGAAGCAGCCAGGATGAGCAATATCCCTGTTTTCCAATGAGATCCTACTTGTAAGTACAGAGATGTTCTTGCTTATAATCAGGTACTCATTTAATAGTTCTTGAAAGTGAAGGGCCTGTCTCACTTGGGCGACCTAATTGCAAGTTTAGAAGTTTGAAAAAATGACATGTTGAAGACCTCCTTCGAATATGTAGAAGACCACCTTCGACATCCTTCAACTGTGTTGAAGACCAGCTTCGACTAGCTACGACTAACGTCGGGAAAATTGGACACCGAATAGTGGAGAGTGAAGACAACCTCCTTCAACCTCCCTTTGACTATGATGAAGACTATCCACGACTACCTTTGACTACCTTCGACTACCCTTGATTACCTACGACTAACATGCCAACCTACTACGACCTACTACGACTAAACCCACGAGTAAAAAAAGTATTGATTTTTTCCATGGTGACCTTTTTTTTAATCGCGGACATTTTTTAACATATAGAAAAAATGCCGCGACCTAGCTTAGGCCTCGAGTACGCGGAGACCACTCTCGAGCATGAAGGAGAGTTACAAAGACCTCCTACAACCTCGTGTCGACCATGCTGCGAATATGAGTTGAGGGCAAACTCGCCAGAACTCGTGGATTAGGACGCCCAAGTGGGTCAGGCCCTTTATGAATCCTTTATTCTGAACTATATTACGGAGTATTAAAAGCATTAGTCCTAATCGATCACAGTTGAATGAATTGTCCAGTGAGCGGCAGCATTTCAGAAACATATTTACAGGCTTCTTTTAGTCCAACGAGTCCACACCGACCTGCGATCCCCGCACATTAACACTACCCTACACACAATAGGGCCAATTTTCACATTTATACCAAGCCATTTAACCTACAAACCTGTACGTCTTTGTAGTGTGGGAGGAAACCGAAGATCTCAGAGAAAACTCAAACATGTCACAGGAAGAACGTACAAACGCCGTACAGACAACACCTGTAGTCAGGATCGAACCCGGGTCTCCGGCACTGTGAGGCAATAACTCTACCACTATGCCACCATTATGAATTTTACTTCGGAGTCACGTGAGTGACTACGTGAAGACCCCGCCAGGACGCATGCGCGACATATCGTCGAACGCATTGCGGAAGCGACAGTCGGGAGGAGCGCGCTCCTCCAGCGCGAATTTTGAAAAATTACTGAAGGTAAGTCTTACCTTTTCTGGTGAGCGTGGCGACTCGGTGTGTTTCTTTTGCAGAACGGAGGAAGCACCATGGAGTCGCGCAGGGGAGAGCAGCAGCTGATACCGCTGCTGTGGAAGCAGCCAGCAGCGTGCCGTCTCTCCAGAGCTGCAGGTGCTGCCAGCAGCTGCCGGCTTCTCGCCGCTACAGACCGCAGGAAGTCGGTCAGGTCCATTGACTCGGCTGGGTCCGGACCTGAAGACACCTCGTTCACGGATAGGGACGGCGGGCGTCTTTCCCGCAGGAGCGGGTGAGGAGCAGTGCTCCAGCGTGACCTGCTTATGCAGGGGCAGAGTCACAGTGGGTCTCTTCGCAGACCCACGGCAGCATCCTTTCAAGGACTGCCAAATGTCTCACCCTCTTCGCAGGGGAGCATTAGGGGTCAGAGCTGGGCTGACCCTGAAGAAGGGGCAATGGCTGAACAGTCAACTGTGAGGGGTGCCAGAAGAGAGAGCAGCAGAAGATTGTGGAGATTTGCCTGAAGAGTTACGTGATGCTCTAGCAGACTGTGTTAATACTCAGTGGAGATTTACAGTTACAGGAAGAGCATCATCAAGAAGTGCGGAATTATGCAAGACAAGTAGCACACAGGCGCCAAAATTGCTGTTGGGGGACCTCCCGAAGCAGGTGAAAGACCTGCATGAGGAAGCCAAGGCTATAGGCCTGATCAAGGTGCCAAGCACCTCTAAAACACCCTATCAACAGCGGCAGCACCCCTACACACCCACCAGACATCGGTGCTATGGAAGACCATCTGGTGGTGAAAGCTCGAAGGCCGGCCCACCTGCACAGCGGTCTTTCAGACCATGGCCCAGCCCGGCCTTCATGGAAAACACGCCAACCCCACAATGCAGCAACACAATACCAGAAGAAACAACTGCGGAGACAACCCACACAACACGGTAACCATGGAGGTAGGTGGGTCTGGTTGTCTTAAAAAACATTGCATGTCCGATTCATTTAAAGTTGGGGGACGGTTGCACTTGTTTCATCATGTGTGCTGCACTTTTACCTCTGAACTTTTACATACTCGGAAGTATTCAGAATTACAAAATTGAATTTGTATACGAACTACCGTCCCAGTTCAGCATACGCCTAGCAGGAAGTTCATACTTCACAAAAAGAGAGAACAGCAGGCCATGCTGAACTGTTAAGACTGAACACAAAAGGGATTAAGAAAACAATCAGAGAATTTCAAGAGTTCGTATCAAATATATTTATAAAAAACTAAAAAGATGGTGGTTGCCGTATCATTATAGATTTGACCGAACTAAATACTTCCGTTCAGTATGCCCATTTCAAATTAGACACGTTTGTCACACACAGGGTCATCGTAAATACCTGAAATTTATCTGGACGGGACAGCAATGGCAGTATGCCTTATCCAATGGGTTGTCATCAGCACCCAGGCTATTACAAATTTATTAAAACCAGCTTTAGCATACTTAAAGAAACATAACCATATCGTCATGGCTTACCTTGATGATATTCTCATTGTAGGTGAAAATTGGAGCTGGCTACATTGGTGGTATCAGCCACAACAGAGAGGTTTAATGTACATCCAGATAAATCAAAATTGGAACCCTCCACTACCATGGATTATTTGGGGTTCCTATTGACTCTGTTCATATGTCTATCACCTTGCCACCAAACAAAGTGACAGACTTGATGGGAGTATGCAAAAGCCTCACTGGCATCAGGGAACCATCCATTCGGCAAGGAGCAAGAGTGATTGGGAATTGGTGGCTGCGTTCCCAGCAGCACAATTGGACCACTCCATTATTAAAACCTGGAAGAGGGAAATTTTAGCTCTCAAAAATCATACAGGCCATTTCAATAGGCCTATGCAACTACCAGGGAAAGTAATTAGAATTAAACTGGTGGATAGAAATGTTCCATATTATCCTAACCCATCACCCCATTCTATATCCCTAGGGTACATTACAGACTGATGCCAGTGCTAAAGGTTGGGGAGCAACTAATACCACCGCAAGTTGTGGTGGCAGATGAGTGCACAAAAATTATTCTGTTTAAAGCACTAGGAATTAATTATCTAGAAATGCTGGGAGCGTTTCATGGACTCAGGGCCTACTGCTGAGTCCATGAAACAGATGAGCACCAGTTGCATGTACGGTACAGATTGATACCAAATCAGGTCTCAGAACCCTGCATCTGGATCAACAACGGCAAGGAGGTTGGCACACCCCGTGCGGGAAAGTATCCGTGCCATGACTGTATGAACTTGTTGATTTGCAGTTTCTGAACAGGCCATTTCTGGGATACGGACTCTCCGACAGGACGATCAATACCATCTCAGCGTCGTGCAGGGAGTCCACGAGAAGACAGTACCTGACATATGTCAGGAAATGGGAAGTGTTCAGCACCAGGACGAACACTACATATGACTCAGCCACCAACACTGAAGTGCTGGAGTTCTGGCCACCCTTCATTTCGATGAAGGATTGAGTTACAGTGCCATTATTGTGCTGTAAATTATTATTAAGTTCTGTAAAATAAATTACCCAATGTGGGGCATATTATTTTAGGTATGAATAATACCTTTATTGTTTTTCAGCACAGTGTCGTGTGTGAAATACGTTCATCCTCCGTCCCAGAATGGCAGTGTGTGAGCATGGTCTCGTTCCAGGGCATGAAATCACAGAGCTTTGAAATCTTCACGTAGTCACTCACGTGACTCCGAAGTAAAATAGTAAGATTAAATGAGAACTTACCAGTTTGAAGTTTGATCTTTATTTTATGAGGAGTTACGATGAGGGATTACGTGCCCTCCGCTCCCAAAACCCTCTATTATAAAGTTCAACTGGTATGGAAGTTCTCTCTTATCTTACTATATTAGTCTACTCTGGTATCTGTGATTTCACACCACTGCTTTGAAGAATGTCGCGCATGCGTCCTGGCGGGGTCTTCACGTAATCCCTCATCGTAACTCCTCATAAAATAAAGATCAAACTTCAAACTGGTAAGTTCTCATTTAATCTTACTATTCTTTATTATGCACTGCTTTATGGAGCATTTGGCCTTATCAATCACAGTCCCTATGAATTGGTTAGCGAGCAGCAGCATTTTAGAAATATATTTACAGATTTCTGGCCCTTTGCCACGTCTACTGTAGATTCCTCAGTGACATCAATGTTGGAGATGATGAAAGGCTGCTATCAACAGAAAGAGGTTTATGCTGCTGATTCAAGGCAGTATGAGGGAGAGTGGTCAGTTTCCAACACATTCAAAAGCCAAAGATTACTTTATTTTTCATCCAACAGCAAATGGCACACAGACATTTCTCCTCAAAGCTGGGTCTCGACAGAAATTTTAGATGAATGTCTAAATAAACATCCGAATACAGAAAAATTAATATCATATATTTATAATATCTTACTGGAAAATGATTTACCAAATACGGAAAAATATAGACAAGCATGGGAAAACAAATCAGGTCAAGTAATTAGTAGAGAAGTATGGAATGAAAGTTTACAACATATACACCATTGCTCATTAAATGCCAGAGACTCCTTGATACAATTTAAAGTTATACATAGATAACACTTCTCAAAATCCAAATTAAACAGAATTTTCGCAAATGTTTCCGCTATATGTGATAAATGTCAACAATTAGAAGCTAATCTAACGCATTAATTCACAAAATGTACAAAAATTACTAATTTTTGGACAGAAATTTTTAAGATAATCTCAAATGTAGTTAATGCAAATTTAATTCCAGACTCAAAATTAATTATATTGGGAATATTAGAAACGGATCAGATACTAACAACACAACAAATATTTTTTATTGGTTATAGTTTAATAATTGGTAACAAATTAATACTAAGATTTTGGAAAGGTCCCATATCCCCTACAATCAAAATGTGGATTACAAAAATGTCGGAGACACTTCACCTGGAACGATTAAGACTTGTCCTAATGGACAGGTTAGATCAATTCAGAGGAATATGGTCTCCATTTATTGAATATTTAAAGGGTTAAGGTGGTCCGGTTCGAGGCCATGACTGAAGCCTGAATGAAGGAATAGATGAAGAATTATATACAATAGATCATGAATATATCTCCAATGAAGAATATCTTGCTTAATACTCCACTCATTTTATTTATCTCTTTCTTATTTCTTTTTCTTTTTATTACGTATCTTTATTTCCTACTGTTATAAAATTAAAAAAAATATAGAAGTATAAATAAGATTGACTGTAAATTTTAAAAATATTAAGAATGTATGTGACGAATAATATTTTCTTTTTTTTTGATTTTATATTATTTCTTCTTGACATGTAATTACTTCTAATAAAAATATTTTACAAAAAAAAAAGCTGGGTCTCGAGCCGAAACGTCACCAATTTCTTCTCTTCATAGATGCTGAGTTTCTCCAGCATTTTGAGTCTATCTTCGATTTTAGCAGCATCTGCAGTTCTTTCTTAAACATCCAGTCCCTAATGTTGGCTGACTTGCTTTAAGGACCTGTCCCACTTGGGTGTCATTTGCGTGTCATTTACGCGACATCATTTACATGTCACGACGCACGACGCGCGCATCGTGGTGGCGTATGCAGTGATGCGCGATCGCCTGCAGGCCCCAGGATTATTGGGATTCACAAAATCTTTGCGCGCCATCTGCGTGACGTGCAAATGATGCCCAAGTGGGACAGGCCCTTTGGGAACTATTGTGCTGCAGCTGAAATTGCCTTCACTTGCATTAGAGGTACAATTCATAGTGACACTTTGATTCAGCAGCAAGCACTGCTTAATACTGAAAGAGCCTCTGCTGATTTTTCATGTTTGCTTAACCATACCCTGGTGACAATTTGGATTCTTCATGGATTTTTTTAGTTGAATTATTCTAGTTTTATTTTTCTAATGGAAGTTCGGAGTGAACAAGGACCTTACCCTTAAATCTACACAGAGCGATGCATTGCTCAGTTGTGAACCGTCAGCTTGGAACTCATCTGGCTATTGTTCTGATCTGAAGTGTTTGTTTTACAGAAGGGATAGGAAATAGAGAATGTGAGGAATAGATCGGGTAGGTGCACACATCTCTTGCCCAGAGTAGATGAATCGAGGACCAGAGGACAGAGGTTTAAGTTGAAGGGGAAAAGATTTAATAGAAATCTGAGGGGTAACATTTTTACACAAAGGGTGGTGGATATATGGAAAGAGCTGCCAGAGGAGGTAGTTGAGACTGGGACTATCCCAAAGTTTAAGAAACAGTTGGATGGGGACATGGATCGGACAGGTTTGGAGGGATATGAACCAAATGCAGGCAAGTGGGACTAGTGTAGCTGGAACACGTTGGCCAGTGTGGGCAAGTTAGGCCAAAGAGCCTATTTCCACACTGTATCACTCTATGACTATGAGTCTGTTATGTTATACTGTGAGAAAAGATAACGTTTCAAAGATCCTCTTTTTAATAATTTTCTTGATCTGAAATGTATTGCCTTTGAGATAGCGGTGATGAGCTGTCTCTTAGAACGTCTGTGCAGTTGAATGGAGTGTTCCAGAATTGAAACTCACTGATCTTGAAGAACCAATTCTATATTTCCAAGCCTAGATATCGTCTGATATGAAGATTAATATGGCCCATTAGTCACGCGTGACAAAAAAATAAATAAATTGTGGAATACATCTCTACTAGTTCTGAAAGAATTACAGGTATAGTGTGTTGTACTGTACATATGATTCATATTTTATTCGAAAATCAAGTGAAATTTTTATGTTACGCTGACAATGTTTGTTTAGGGTCAGAGGTCAAATATGACTGGTCACGTGTGTGACCTCAGACAGAAGCATTTTTTTCACTTTAAGAAGCTAGAATGTTCATATCTTTAGCAGACATGCATTATAGTTCTGTAGGTAGGAAAATAGCAAGATCCATCTCTTACAATATATTTTTTAATGTACTTCTTTATGTGATGCCACCTGGTCACGTGTGTGACATTTTGGTTCACTCTCCAGAGAATGGCCCACGTGCATATGCCACACATCTGCTGCGCTTGTCCTTCTTGACAAGAGAGATTGTGGGCCTGGGAGATGCAGTCATTTGTGTCAGTAACTGCAGTCCACTTTATATACAGCGTGGCCACTGTGGCTGGAATGAAGATTTAGGGGATGGCTGATGGGTGCCATCCAAGCTTAGCCCAGGAAAACCCCTTAAGAATTTAATCATCCTCCAGACCAGTGCTTTGTAGCGAGCAGAAAGGGATGTTTGGAAGTAAAGCACCCTGTAAAATATCTGGCCTATTTACCTTCAACTGTGTAATTGCTCACTGTGATGACTCTTCCCCCACCCAACATCCTACTCTGATCATCGTTAACGGCAGACAGGCCAGGAGGAGGAAAGAGCGAGAGAGAGAGAGAAAGTTAGCCACCTCCCTTGCAGGCTTGGAGTAGGACTGTGTCACAGAGACGAGCACGAGACCGCCAGGACCTCCGCATCTATTCATGGTCCTCCTATTCATGGCCAAGACTGAGGCACCGGGTGAAACCCAAGACCGCCAGCATATCCTCACTTGCCCACAGACAAGGAGGGACTGTGCTCCGGCATGGTCCTGAATCTTCTCGTCACAATCATCCTTCACCATAAATAAACTTGGGTGGCAAGGTGGCACAGCGGTAGAGCTACTGCCACTGCGCCAGAGATCCTGGTCCGATGCTGACTACGGGTGCTGTCTGCGTGGAGTTTGTACGTTCTCCCCGTGATCTTCAGTTTCTCCGAGATCTTCAGTTTACTCCCACACTCCAAAGACGTACAGGTTTGAAGGTTAATTGCCTTGGTATAAATGTAAAATTGTCCTAGTGTGTGTAGGGTAGTGTTAATGTGCGGGAATCGCTGGTTGGTGTGGACTCTGTGGGCTGAAGGGCCTGTTTCCTCGCTGTATCTCTAAACTAAACTAAACTAAACTTTTTCACTGCCGTGTCAGTATAGTCATTGTCAACCCGGCATCTTCCCTGACAACACATAGTTTACAGTCCAGTCTTCGATGGTACGATCTGCTGTAGTAAATCATTGCCAAGAGTAACTGGACAGGGAGGCTTGTGGTTCCCATTTACACTGTCAAGTTTTCGCTCGAAAATGGCAGGAATCATTCCACTCACAGCTCAAAGGTTTAAGCTGTCAGCTCATCCTATCAACCTTGATGGACAGCAGAGTGAACACAATTATACCCCACAGATTTAGAGGTGGCGTATAGCAGCAGCTAATAGCAAAACGCTCACCATGTCTTGATGTTCACTGATGGAGGAAAGAAGTGTGCTATTGCTCCAAGAAGCCAAGGCAATGATCAAGATTCAGAATCTTCTTCTTCAGAAGAGAACATTAGGGCGGCACAGTCGATCAGTTGGGAGAGTTTACTTTAGTTTAGAGATACAGCGTGGAAACAGGCCTTTTGGCCCATCGAGTCCGCACCGACCAGCGATCCCCGCACATTAACACTATCCTACACACACGAGGAACAATTTAAATATATACCAAGCGAATTAACCTACAAACCTGGTCGTCTTTGGAGTGTGGGAGGAAACCGACGATCTTGGAGAAAACCCACGAGGGTCACGGGGAGAACGTACAAACTCCGTACAGACAGCACCTGTAGCCAGGATCGAACCTGGGTCTCTGGCGCTGTAAGGCTGTAGTTCTACCACTGTGCCACCGTGATGCCCACTGCCTGCTGCTGCCTTGCAGTGCCAGAGACCCTGGTTTGAAGTTGACGTGTGGGTTTGCTGGTTAATTGTCCTCTTTAAGTTGCTCCTAGTGTCTGGGCAGTGGGAAAGTGGGTAAACATAGAACTAGTGTGAACATATGATCGGTGGTTGTCATGTTCTCGATAGATCGAAGGGCCTGTTTCCATGCTGTATCTCGAACCCAATCTTTGACGGGTAGTTGGGTGTGGGAATGGTGGCAAATCGAACTAAACACTCTGTTGCAAATTATAGACTTCAACACATGGACAATTATCTGATGATTTATGGAACCAGCCTGAATTTTGCCTTATTTTAAAATTGCATAAAATGTGGTTGATTCTTCAAGGAACATGCACTGCTGCCTAGTTGGTTGAGACCAAAACTTACCTTTTATCTTCATGTTTCTGCACTCTTTCTTTGGAAGCTTCATTAGATGACAAAATACTGACCTAACACATAAATATGGAGTTGAACTGAATTGAATTCAATAACTTTTTATTAGCCAAGTATGTATACATGCAAGGATTTGCCGTGGTGCTTTGCTCGCAAGTAACAACACGATATACAGTAAACCATTAAGAATAAAACATTATAATTTAAACATGTGAAGAATGAAATAAAATACCAGAGCAAAAGGAGGCAACAGACTTTTGGTTATTGAGTAGACCTACTGCTCGTGGAAAAAAAGCTGTTTATATGTCTGGCTGTGGCAGATTTGACAGTCCGGAGTCGCCTTCCAGTGGGAAATGCTTCAAAGAGTTTGTGGCCAGTGTGAGAGGGGTCAGAAATGATCTTACCCGCTCGCTTCCTGGCCCTTGCAGTGTACAGTTCATCATTGGAGGGAAGGTTGCAGCCAATAACCTTCTCAGCTGATCGGACGATGCTCTGCAGCCTCCAGGTGTCGTGTTTGGTGGCTGAGCCAAACCAGACCATGATGGAGAAGGTGAGAACAGACTCTACGATGGCCGTGTAGAATTGGACCATCATTGGCTGTGGCAGATTGTGCTTCCTCAGCTGCCGCAGGAAGTACATCCTCTGTTGTGCCTTTTTGACTGTGGAGTCGACGGTAGCCCCCCATTTAAGGTCCCTGGAGATGATGGTTCCCAGGAACTTAAAAGACTCCACAGATGTGACTGTGGTGTTGTTGATGGTGAGTGGGGTGAAGGGAGGGGGAGTTCACCTAAAGTCTACAATCAATTCCACTCTTTTAAAAGCATTGAGCTCCAGGACAAAGCATTAATGGGTACTTTGAAAACAGAGGTGATAAAACTATCAAAGCAAAGATGGTAAAAATATAGGCTGACAAGGCGAGGACATTATTCTAAATGCCAGTCAGAGTTAGTAGAATGTGATGGTCCAATTGTTGTGAAAGAGAGAAAAGATCACGATGTCCCATCACCTTTTGCGTAAATCTGTTGAAAATCAGATCATGGTTCTCTTGTAACACTAGTTACAGATGTGTTTCACAGTCTTATGTGTAGGAAGGAACTGCAGCTGCTGGTTTAAACCAAAAAGCTGGAGTAACTCAGCGGTCAGGCAGCATCTCTGGAGAGAAGGAGTAAGTGACGTTTTGGGTCGAGACTCTTCTTCAGACTGAGAGTCAGGGAAAAGGCAAATGAGAAATATAGATGGTGATATAGAGATATAGTACAAATGAATGAAAGATATGCAAAAAGTAACGATGCTAAAGGAAACGGTCCATTGTTAGCTGTGGGCTAGGTGAAAACGAGTTACAGACAATGAAACTCACCAGGACAACAGTGAAACCAGTACAACAACTTGGGTGGGGGAGGAATGGAGAGAGAGGGGATGCACGGGTTACTTGAAGTTAGAGAAATCAATATTCACACCGCTTGGTTACCATTGGTAGACAGTCTAAAGTTGGATTTATGTTGCCTTTTCTGGAAAATGATTCTTCGCTGAGGTTTATTTTTAAAATGGCAAATCAATTCCTACTGAACATCTGCAAAAACATTAAAATATTAAAATATTGCAATGGTTTTAAATATGGAGACCCTTCTTCAGAAGAAGACCCGTGTGGGGGAGGGAGGGGGAGAGAGAGGGGGGAGAGAGGGGGAGACAGAGACAGAGACAGCGAGACCTGTGTTCCCCTGTTGTAGGTTTGAGGAAGGCTGGGACAAACCTGAGACCACCAGCAGCACTGTGTGGTCAAGTCTGAGCTGCCGAGAAGAATCCGTAAACAGCCAGCGCCTCCACCTGCAGCTGAGAGCGAGTGGCTGGGGCAAGCCTGAGATGCCAGTGCCTCTTCCTGCCCAAGGACCACAAAGAACTGCACCCACATGCAGAAGCAAAAACTTGAACTGCCAGGATAATCCACAGACTGCTAGCGCCACCTCTTAAAGCCCAAAGCTGAGCAACTAGGAAAAACCTGAGATCTCCAAGATAAAGATTAAACCACCAGTGCCTCCTTTTGAGCCAAGAGTGGACTGCAGCTCACCAATGTCACCACCATTTGCCCAAATGTGGTCTTGGACATTCTTACCACTGTAAATAATATATATCACGTGAGCCCACCCTACTGTGAGTGTCAGTGTTGTCACAGCTAAACCTGGCGTCATCGCCAATGCCACAGCCCAAATAAAGTGGATTGGCTTTTCACTCCACTAACTAACTCACCATGCCTTGTACATTTTCATTAAAATAATTGATGGAAGCCACAAAGAGCAATGGAACCAACTTCATCCTTGAGGCACAGCACTAGTCCCTGACCTCCAGTCTAAAGAACAACTACCACTACCACCCTCTGCTTCCTACCATGAAGTGACCTCTGAACCAGCTTGCTCACTCTCCCTGGATCTCATGTGGTCTACCTTTCAGAGCAGTCTACCGTGTGGAACCTGATCGCATGCCTTGCTGGAGTCCATGTAGACTACGTCTGCAGCGCTGCTCTCAGCAACTTTCTTCAAAACACTCGATCGGATTTGAGACATGATTTCTCACACATGAAACCATGCTGACTATCCCTTATTAGCCCATCTATTCAAACGCATATACTGCCAACACAATCCTCTCCAGTAACTTTCCAACCACAGATGTTAACAATAAATGCATCCATCATTAAATTGTATGAATATTGAAAGCAAAAATGTTACTGCCTGCATGCAAAATATAAACAATGCATAGTAGTATCCATGACTAACAGCTGTTTTTGAGGAACATTTTGGCTCAGAACCAATACATACATTCCATGAAGACTCAAGAGTGAAATGGTTAATGGTAAGATTAAACGAGAACTTACCAGTTTGAAGTTTGATCCTTATTTGATGAGGAGTTACGATGAGGGATTACGTGAAGACCCCGCCAGCACGCATGCACGACATTCTTCAATGCAGCAGTGTGGGATCACAGATAGTAGAGTTGACGAAAGATAGTAAGATAAGAGAACTAACATACCAGTTCACCTTTATAATGGAGGGTTGGGAGCGGAGGGCTCATAATCCCTCATCGTAACTCCTTATAAAATAAGGATCAAACTTCAAACTGGTAAGTTCTCGTTAAATCTTACTATTTTACTTCAGAGTCACGTGAGTGACTATGTGAAGACTTCAAAGCTCTGTGATTTCATGCCCTGGAAAACGAGTCCATGCTCACACACTGCCATAATAACCAATGGAGAAAGTATGTTAACGTATTTCAGACATGAAACAGTGCTGAAAAACAATAATGTATTTATTAACAAATAAAAATAATAACCCCTAACTTCAGGGAAAATTATAATACAGAACTCAAAATAGTGTCTCATGCGTGGCCACAGGTTTGTTATAAAAGCGCTGGAAGGTTCTTTCATTGGACCAACCCGCCATTGCGAGGATGTGGTCCATAGGAACTTCCATCATCCTTGCTGCCGATGTAGCTGCAGTCCTAGTGGAATGAGATCAGTGTCCACCCTGCTGCACCTAACACCACCCTTAGCCATCTTGAGATGGTCTGCACAGTTACTTTATGATGAGGACGTTTATGGCTTATCAATAGAGCCATTTCCGTGCCCCTGAGACTTTTGGTGACCTCCAGGTAATGTAGAAGGTGGGTCACTATACATAGGCAACTATCTATGGGGTAAGCCAGGAACTCCAATTTGAGGCTAGATGATCCAGGCCTGTTCTGCTTAAGTAACTCATAAATGTGAAAGGTTACCTTATTTTGGGATGTTACCAAGGTGTCCAGTCTTAGTTTGTGCAGAGACTGGACCCGCTGCACCGTTACAAGAGCCATCAGTATCACCATTTTATACGTGAGTTTAGTTAGTGAAAGGGACGTGGCTGGTGCCCAATTTCTGAGCAGAGTTAGGACAATGCCAATATACCTGGTCTGGGAATATCGAGGCCTGGGGGGATTCGAGTTGAAAATACCCCTCATAAGTTTTGACACTAGAGGGTGAGATCCGACTCCATGGCGTTCTAACCCCTGTCCCAGGTATGAGGATAGGGCACTTCTACCACAGTTGATGGCACTATAGCTCAAGCCTTCATCGAAATGTAGACTCGCCAATAACTCCAGCACATCCGTAATGGTGGCTGTGTTGTAAGTAGTATTTGTCCTGGTACAAAATACCTCCCATTTTTTGATATAGGTGAGGTACTGTTTCCTGTTGGACTCTCTGCATGATGCTGTGATGATGTTCATAGTTCAGTCCGACAGTCCAAATTCCAGGAGTGGTCTTTTCAAATCCTGCAAACCAATAGGTTCATTTCGGTCATGGCACGGGTGACTCTCCCCTGTCACAGGATGTACCAGCAAACTCGGGCATTTGGAGATCGGAATACATGGTTCTGAGACTATATCGAGTCCACAGGGAACCATGGCTGAGTAGGCCAATCGGGTCCTACCAAAATATCCGATGCAGAGTATTGTTGAATTTTTCGCAAGACCCGACTGATGAGGCAGAAGGGGGGAAATGCACAGAAAAACAAATCCCCCAGTGTAGCGAGAAAGCGTCCATTGCTACTGCCCCGGGGTCGGGTTCCCATGCAAAATATGTTGATATTTGATGATTGAGTATGGATGCAATAAGGTCGATATCTGGCATTCCATACCGAGCTACAATGTCAGTAAATACCTGATGGTCCAACATCTATTCGGTGTTGGCATTGAATATGCGTGACCTGGTGTCCGCCACTGTATTGAGCTTACCCGGAAGGTAAGTAGCTGATATCCAAATGTTTCTTTCTATGTACCAGTGCCAGATTGAATTGGCCAATTCATCACAAGATATCGACTTAATTCCACCCATATGATTAATGTATGCCACCATGGTGGTATTTTCAATTTGTAGGCGAACATGCAGATGATGCATGTCTGAACAGTAAGCCCAAAGTCCGTGAAACTCTCCCAACATCTCTAGATGATTGATACCCAGTGTCTGAAGTAAGGTTAACTCATGTGCATTCCATCTATCACTGCAACTGGAGGTGGTATTGGTTGCTCCCCAGCTGTGAGCGCTGGCGTCAGTTTGTAACGCAACCGAATGGTTTGTGATTATGATGGGATTAGAGCAATGTCGAACATTGTTAATCCACCAAAGCAATTCCAATTTTGCTTTGGCTGGTAACTTCATTGGCCTGTCAAAGTGGCCAGCATGGTGTTTGAGTGCTGCAATTTTGGCCCTCTGTAGATTTTGGTAATGTAAGGGTCCAAATTGTGTGGCTGGAAAGGCAGCCACAAGCTTCCCAATTACCCTTGCTACTTGCCGAATAGATGGTTTACTGACGCAAACAAGGATGTTGCATGCCTCTATCAAGTCTGTTGCTTTGTTCTTTGGCAAAGTGACAGACATATGAACAGAGTCAATCGTGAACCCCAAGTAGTCTATAGTCATAGAAGGCATTAACTTGGATTTGTTTGAATGGATGGTAAACCCCAATTTTTTGAAATAGGAGCTTGGTGGCTGAGACAGCCAATTTGGCCAACTCCAAGGTTTTCCCCACAATTAGGATGTCATCGAGATATGCAATGACAATATGTTTTTGTTTCCAAAGAAACGCCAAGGCCGGTTTCAATATTTTAGTAAACAGTCTGGGGGCTGATGTTAATCCATTAGGCAGCATTTATACTGCCAGAGCTGCCCCATCCAGATAAATTTCAAATATCTGCGGTGATCTTTCTCCATTGGTACTGAATAGGATGCATCTTTTAGATTGATGCAAGCCATGAAGTATCTCTTAGAAACTAGTTGTTTGGCAGTAACAAAGGTTTCCATTTTGAAGTGGGTGTATTGGACAAAAATATTCAGTTGTGTCAAATCAATAATGATGCGGCATCTGCCATCTTTTTTGTTTATGGTGAAAATGTTTGATACAAACTCAAGAGATTCGTGTTTGGTTTTCTCAATTACTCCTTTTCGATGTAGTCTTAACAGTTCCGCATGACCTTCCACTTTCTCTTTATGTGAAAGCACAAACCTTCGGCTAGGTGCATGCTGAACCGGAAGGAGGAGTTTGTGAACAAATTTAATTTTGTATCCCTGAATACTTTGCAGTATGAAAGGATCAGAACTCCATGCATCCCTAAACAAGTGTAGCCTTCCCCCAGTCTGTGAAGAACTTACACATGCTATGTTCTGGGGGCAACCAGACCCACCTACCTCCATGGTTACCGGTGGTGCTGTGTTGGTTTCCTCCGTCCTTGGTTCCTGGGAGGTGGAGGCGCTGTGGTGTGGGGTTGGCGCATCTTCCAGGAAGGCCGTTCTGGGACATGGCCTGAAAAAGACCTTTTGTGTAGGTTGTACGGCCTTCGAGCTTTCACCAGCTGTTTTTTTGCTGTGATTACGCGGCCTGCTAGTGGATGCATAGGGGTGCTGCCGCCAAATATACGAGGCCCTGGTAGCGGCCGGCACTTTAATCATGCCGACGGCCTTTGCCTCTTCGTCAACGTCTTTTACCTGTTTGGGCAGGTTGTCCCCAAACAACAGAGTAGGCGGCTGTGCACTGCTGGTTCTGCACAACCCCGCAAACTTTGGGTTTAGTGTAGGTCAGATGACCCTCTTCCTGAAACAGTTGATCTCAAACTGTGCATTACAGAAGAGTGCCAGGGCATCCTGTTGCTCCTCTGACATATCTTTCCCGTCTACTGACCCGGCAAAAGCTGTAATACCAGAGGCCACTAGTTTCAGGATTTTCTGCATTTTTACTTCCTGGCTCCTAATGCCAGGGCTGATGTTTCCCCAGATGGGGTTATTTACCGCAGGCACATTGAGGGAGATGCAGTTTTCTGGAGCATGATATTTGGCTGTCGCGATCTTGGACACATGTCGAGTAGCTCCTGTTCTTGCACCCCTAGCAAGTTGGACGATTCTTCGGCCAAATCCCCCTGTTCAGAGTCAGCCCAGATCTGACTCCTTATGCTCCCCTGCGAAGAGAGTGAGACATTTGGCAGCCCTGTAAAGGGTGCTGCCGTGGGTCTGCTAGGAGACCCACGGTGACCAGACTCCTGCTGGAGTAGGTCACGTTGGAGCAATTGCTCCACCATCCGCTCCATGCGGGATAATCGAGTGCTGTCGCTTCCCACAGGCGTTCAGTCTTCCAGCCCGGACCCTGCCAAGTCAACGGGCTTGCCCGACTTCCGGGTGGCTTTGCCGCCAGTCCGAGGAGCTCCTGTGGGCTGTTGTGGTGTCAAGTCGGGGGCTGCAGATTGAACAACGAGCAGTTCTGGAGAAGGCGGCTGCTGCTGACTGCCCGCGTTCCCGCAGTCCTCCGCAGCCAGTCTCGAAGCGGTCCATTTGGACTTAGTTCGTGACTTGTCCATGATGGGAGTACTCTGTAAGAAAAACCACAACAGAGTGCCCACAAAACGACCTCAGGATAGTAAATACTCACCTGCAGGTCTGTTTTAAACTTACCGATGGAGGAGCGACCCTCCTCCATGCCTGTCGCTTCGCAATGCGTTCGACGATATGTCGCGCATGCGTGCTGGCGTGGTCTTCACGTAGTCACTCACGTGACTCCAAAGTAAAATCATATTATAGCTGCGAACCCAATGTTTTCTTTTCATTAAAATGAAACCACATATTTCTCATAATCCCCCTAAGTCACCACAATATGAATTATGAAGATCAACTTTGGTCCTTCAAGATCCCTGGGCAAATCAATTATTGCTAGCTCCGGATTTTTAGATCTAAAATTGTCGGTTTTGGAGCATGGGAAGGTACTGCAGATGCTGGTTTAAACCAAAGATAGACACAAAAAGCTGGAGTAACTCAGCGGGACAGGCAGCATCTCTGGAGAGAAGGAATGGATGGCATTTTGGGTCTAACTTCTGTAGGTTTGAGAGATTCCCCAGTAAAGGGCTGGCTGCTAATGTGTTAAATTTTAGCTGAAAACCAACAGAAAATCAACACTGCAATTACATTGTTAACTCACTTGGTTTTTGAATTAAATCAATCTGACTGCAATGTTTTAGTAGGCAGTATTTCATCCCAGTGGACACGAGCTACAGCTGACTCTCCACAGCTGATGTCAGTATTTGTCACAGAGCGTGGGCAGTATTGTGGGAGGTCCATGGCTGTAATTCCTCAAAGACACATGTCCTTCCTTTAGATGAGAGGAAATATTTGAAAGCTTGGATGTTATCCACAGGAAGGTTAGGCTGTCTCTTTCTCCCACGCAATCTTATACTTCCTACAAAAGTACACGTCGTCTCTTGGGCTGAGCAGGGTCTGCGTGGACCATGGACCAGACACCTAGCCATCCATCAATGAGGGATTGAGTCAGACTGTTAAGGCAACTATCATAGAAGCATTGAAACCAGGAAAATAGGTGCTGGTGTAGGCCCTTTGAGCCAGCACTACCATTCAATATGATCATGGCTGATCATCCAGAATCTGTTAGCCCCAAGAGCTATATCTAACTCTCTCTTGAATACATTCAGTGAATTTGGCCTCCACTGCCTTCTGTGATAGAGAATTCCAAAGATTCACAACTCTCTGGGTGAAAAAGGTTTTAGTTTAGTTTCGAGATACAGCGCGGAAACAGGCCCTTTGGCCCACAGCGTCCGCGTCGACTAGCGATCCCCGCAAATTAACACCATCCTACTACACACACTAGGGACAATTTTTACATTTATCAAGCCAATTACTCTACAAACCTGTACGTCTTTGGAAAATTATTTCCCCCTGGAAACCGTTTGGTTTAGTTTAGTTTCGAGATACAGCGCGAAAACAGGCCCATCGGCTCACCGAGTCTGCAGTGACCAACGATCCCCGCACACTAACACCATCCTATACACACTAGGAATAATTTTACATCTATACCACAAACTTGTACATCTTTGGAGTGTGGGTGGAAACCAAAGATCTCGGAGAAAACCCACGCCGGTCATGGGGAGAACATACAAACTCTGTACAGACTGAACCCGTAGTCAGGATCAAACCTGTTTTTTTGGCGTTGTCACGTAGTAGCTCTGCCGCTGTGCCAATTTGCCGGGGCAAAATCATTTCGACAACAAGCCACTTTGGAATATGGTCTGTAAGTGGAAACGTTGGATCAATTTCCAGCTGCGGATGAGATTCTGTGGTAGCCACCGCTTTCGAGGTTTGCCGTATGAAGAAGGATTACGTGTACTGTACTTGTGATCTCCTGTGTTGATATAAATAAGAGATAACTTCATTAAAACATTCTTGCAGGATTTCACAGTATAGAGGCATGGAAGATGTTTCCACTGGATGAGGTCTCTGTCAAAGTGTCAGAATAAAATGTCAACCGTTCAGACTTGGGTAAGAAGAACCTTCGTTACCCAGAGGGTATGCATCTTTGGCTCCTTCAGCCAAGACAAGTGCAGAGACTTGTGCATTGAGAAGTTCATACATGATAGGAGCAGAATTAGGGCATTTAACCCATCAAGTCCTCCCCAGAACCCCATGACACTCTTACTAATCAATAATCTATCAATTTGATGGGAATGAATTCCTCAGATTCACCACCCTCTGACTAAAGAAATTCCTCCTCATCGCCTTTCCAAAGGTACCTCCTTTTATTCTGAGGCTGTGCCCTCTGGTCCTAGACTCTCCCACGAGTGGAAACATCCTCACCACCCTCCATCCAGGCCTTCCGCTATTCGATTAGTTTCAATGAGATTTTCCCCTCATCCTTCTAAACTCCAGTGAGTACAGGCCCAGTGCCATCAAACGCTCATCATTTGTTAACCCATTCATTCCTGGGATCATTCTCATAAACCTCATCTGGACCCTCTCCAACGCCAATGCCAGCACATCCAAGCGTGGCTCAAGACAAGTCGGTTCATGATAATGGAGAGATTTTTGGTTGTGAATGGAATGAAGGAATACAGAGTTAGTACAGAGCGGCGACACTGGGGTAAAATATCAGCCATGATCTTCATAAATGGTGAAGCAGACAAAAGGGTCTGGAAGACTATTTTCTATATTAGAGGATGTTTTATCATACATGGTTTTACCATGATATGGTGTCATTACACAATAGACATGTAATGCTGAGGCTCTACAATATAAGGAGCTGGTCAGGCCGCATTGGGAATATTGTGAGCTGTTTTGGACTCCATATCTGAGGAAGGATGTGCTGGCTCTGAAGAGGGTCCAGAGGAGATTTACAATAATTATCCCAGCAATGAGTCGGTTAACCTATGATGAGCATTTAACGGCGCTTGGGCCTGTACTCACTGGAGTTTAGAAGGATGAGGGGGGATCTCATAGAAACTTACCGATTAGTGACAGGCTTGGATAGAGTGGATGTGGAGAGGATGTTTCCACTAGTGGGAGAGTCTAGGCCCAGAGATCATAACCTCAGAATAAAACAGTGGTTCTTAACCTTTCTGGCACCAGTACACGCATAGGTGAACAAAACACTGTGTGTGGTATGTACCTTTGTAAGGTTCCTAAACATGGGCTCAACAAATTGATATGTTATTTGCGTCCCCTTCATGACCCCCAACAAAGCCCCAAAAGACCCACATAGGGGGTCACGACCCCCAGGTTAAGGACCACCGGAATAAAAGGACGTTCCTCCAGGAAGGAGATGAAGAGGAATTTCTTCAGTCAGAGGGTGGTGAATCTGCGGAATTCATTGCCACAGACAGCTGTAGAGGCTAAATGAATGGATATTTTAAAGGCAGAGATCGATAGATTCTTCATTAGTACAGGTGTCAGGGGTTATGGGGAGAAGGCAGGAGAAAGGGGTTGAGAGGGAGAGATAGATCATCCATGATGAACGATGGAGTAGACTTGATGGGCCGAATGGCCTAATTTTGCTCCTATAACTTATGAACCTATGAACAACTGTATTGTATACCAACTATAACAAACCAGGAGATGATGTGCACCTGACCCTATGTCCTCAGGACAGCCAGCGTGGGGTCAATCACAAATCACGCTGTCTACCAAACCTTTGGCAAATGTGATTCCCAGGAGGATGATAAGGAAGGCAATTGGCATGTAGCTCAGTGGATAGCATTCATTGAGGATGTTGCATGGTATCCTGATGTCTGGTGCTCACCCTGATGCCCTCGGGGCTGTTTGGACCCCTATACTTTCATGATATTAATAATATTGATATTATTATTAATATTAAAATTTAAGACTATATGCTTCTATACGGCTTTTCTAATTTTTTTATAAAGTAGGAAAAGATAGAGATAAATATATAGAAAATATGAAAGCGAATGGAGTGTTAATCATTAATCCGTCATTGGAGATATAGGCATGATTCATTATATATACTTCTTCATCCATTCTAATATTCAGGCCTCAGTCAAGCCCTCGTACCGAGCCGTTATGACTCTGTAAATATTCAATATATAGAGACCATATCCCTCTGAAGAGACCTGTCCATTAGGACAAGCCTCAATCTCTCCAGATGAAGAGTCTCCGACATTTCTGTATTCCACATTTTGATTGTGAGGGATGTAGGGCCTTTCCAAAATTTTAATATTAATTTTTTCCCAATTATTAAACCGTAATCAATAAAGATTCTTTGATTACATTGTTATTAATTGGTCTGTTTCCAGTATTCCTAGTATTATTAACTTTGAATCAGGAGTAAAAATTATATTAACAACATTCAAAATTATCCTAAATATTTCTATCCAGAATTTTGTAATTTTTATACAGTTTGTAAATGAGTGTGACAGATTGGCTTCGAAATGTTGACGTTTATCACATATAGGAGATACTTTTGGAAAAATGTTATGTAGTTTAGATTTTGAATAATATAGTCTGTGTAGTATTTTGAACTGTATAAGAGAGTGTTTAGCATTTAGCGAACAATGGTGTATATGTTGTAAACTTTCGTCCCATACTTCTGGTCTAATAATTTGGCATAATTCATTTTCCCAAGATTATCTATGTGTTTCTGTTGATGGGACATCACCTTCCAATAAGATGTTATATATATATGAAATCATTTTTTCTGTATTCGGATGTTTATTTAAGCATTCATCTAAAATTTCTGTCTTTCTATTTCTAAGTTCCTGTGTATTTGCTTTAACATAATCTCTGATTTGTAAATATCTAAAATAATCTTTAGAGTGTAGTCCATAAATTTGTTGTAAATCTTGAAATGAAAGGAAAGTGTTTTCCTTATAGAGATCACCGATCTTAATAATTCCCTTATTTTTCCATTGTAAAAAAGCTTTATCCACATTGAAGGTTTAAACGTAACATTATTTACAATGCTAAGAGATAGTGGTATAGATTTTAGTTTTAATGTTTTCTTTATTTGTTTCCATATACGTATTCCACCTATTATCGGGTTTTCACTATAAGTTTTCTTAGCTAAATTAATATTAGCAAATATTATAGAACTAATTTCAAAAGGAGAACAATCTCCTTTTTCCATATTTAACCAAGTTGGTTGGTTATCTGTTTCTTCTAACCAAAAATTCATATTTTTAATGTTGACTGCCCAGTAATAAAACATAAAATTTGGTAGTGCTAGACCTCCATTTATTTTTGATTTACATAAATGTTTTTTATTTATTCTATGGCTCTTAAAATCCAAATGAAGTTAGTGACTAGGGAGTCCACCTTTTTAAATAAATTTTTAGGGAGATATATCAGAATTAATTGGAAAAGATATAATAATTGTGGAAGAAAAATCATTTTTATTATATTAATTTTACCTAACATTGAAATAGGTAAAGTTTTCCAATATAAGATATTCTTATTTAATTTATTCAATAATGGTGGGAAGTTAGATTTAAATAAAGAGTCAAATCTTTTTGTTACGAAAATTCCAAGATATTTAATTTTTTCATTTGTTATCTTAAAAGGGAATTGTTGTAATATGTGTAAGTTATTTACCGTTATTGGCATAAGTTCACTTTTATTCCAATTGATACTATATCCTGAGTAGGATCCAAATTCAGTTATTAATTTTAACAAATTTCGAATACTAGTTTCTGGTTTTGTGATGTAAAGTAATACATCATCCGTATATAAAGAGATTTTATTTTTAGTGTCTCTAGCATCGTATCCATATATTTCCGGATGTAATCTCACCCTCTGAGCTAGCGGTTCTATTGCCAGTGCAAACAGTAAAGGGGATAAAGGGCAACCTTGTCTACAACCTCGAGATAGATTGAATTTAGTTGATAACATTCGGTTTGTTGTTATTCTAGCTGTCGGATTTGTATATAACAATTTGATCCAGGTAATAAACTTTTCTCCCAGTTTGAAAGCTTCCATAACCGAGAACAAATAAGGCCATTCCACTTGATCGAAGGCTTTCTCTGCATCTAACGAAATAACTACTAGATCTTTATTAATACCTCTTTTCAAGTATATAATATTAAATAACCGTCTCAGATTATATGAAGAGTATAGTTTTGGTATAAATCCTGTTTGATCGGGATGAATTAATTTATTAACAACTGAGCTTAACCTTTGTGCTAATATTTTAGTTAATATCTTTTGATCAGTATTTAAAAGAGCTATTGCTCTAAATGACCCTGGTTCATCCAAGTCTTTATTTATTTTAGGTAAAAGTGTTATAGTAGATTAATTTAATGTTTCTGGTAGTTTTTGCTAAGTATATATATGTTCATATAATGATTTCAGACGTGGTACAATCTGATCATAAAATATTTTTATAAATTCCGAGCCAATACCATCTGGTCCCGGTGTTTTACCATTTTTTAATGATCTGATGGATTCTTGGATTTCTTTTATCGAGATATCAGCATTCAGTAACTCTCTATTTTGTAAATCCAACCCTTTCAGGTTACATTTTTTTTAAGAATGCTTCTATTCCTATTTTATTTTCCTGTTGTTTTAGCAGTGTATAAGTTTTTATAATATTGCATAAATCTTTCATTAATATCTTTAGGTTGTGTTAACAATTCGCCATTATGTGATTTAATCCTATGGATTATTTTTGCAGCTTCCATTTTCCTTAATTGGCGAGCCAATAATTTTTGAGGTTTGTCACCGAATTCAAACTGTAATTGTTTAGTATGTTGATAAAGTTTAACAACTTGATCTGTATATATTTTATTTAATTTATATTTCAATGCTGCAATTTTATTATGTAGTATTGTAGCTGGATTCGCTGCATTCTGTATATCTAATTGTTTAATCTCCTTTTCCAGATCTTGTTGATCCTTACGATTCTTTTTATTATAAAATGCTTGGGAGGAAATCATGATTCCCCGGAGATATGCTTTAAATGTTTCCCATAATAAGGAACAAGATATTTCCGGTTTATCATTTATTTCGAAAAAAATCTTAATTTGTTCTGTGATATATTCCTGAGTAATTTTATTTTTTTTAAAATTTGTGGGTTAAATCTCCACTGTCCTGATTTTTTTATTTTACCATTTATTTTGATCTTAAATGTTAATGGTGCATGATCTGAAATTATAATATTATGATATTTGGATTATAAGTGAGTGAGATAAGTTTAGCATCCACCAAAAAAACAATCTATTCTTGAGTAAGTTTTATGTACTGACGAATAAAAGGAGTATTCTCGTCCGGTAGGGTTTTCTATTCTCCAAACATCTTTGGTATTAGTAGTTTCCATATATGCATTTAATAAGTCACTAGAATGTGATTTAGTTTTCCTTTGCCTTGTAGATCTGTCTAAGTAAGGGTCTAGTGTACAATTAAAATCTCCTCCAATTATTAGATTGTATTGTGTTAATTCGGGTATTGTTAAATACTTTCTTGAAAAACAATGGGCAATCAAAATTTGGTCCATATACATTAACAAAAATCATTTTTTGTGTATTTAATTCTCCTATAACGATAATGTATCTTCCATCTTTATCAGTTATAGTTGATGTATGTTTAAATAAAATACCTTTACGAAATAATATTGCTACGCCTCTTGATTTATGCGTAAAAGAAGAGTGATACATTTTATCTATCCATTTAGCTTTCAATCTATGTTGAGCATCTTTTTTTAAATGGGTTTTCTTGAATAAAAAGTTACGTCAGCTTTATTTGCCTTTAAATGTGCAAAAACTTTTCCTCTCTTGATCGGTTCATTAATACCTTTAACATTCCAACTACAAAACGTTATTCCCTCATTCCCCATATTCATTTTTGAGTCTTGCATCTTTTGACTATGGAGATCTGCAATAGAGTCTATGGTTCAGCACGTCAGACCCGACCTTACACCTGAACATCGAATAGATGAATTTTAAGTCTCGTGAATGTCTCTCACGTATATATCTCCATTGATCCAATGTATAACTCCATTCAAATTGAGAAAAACAATAATAGATTATATAAAAGAAGAACAAAGGATAGATTAAGAAGTTAGTATTGTGCATAAAGAAAGGAAAAACTACATCTAGAATTGTTGCAGTTAGTGCTAGCCATACTAGCATGGCTAACCATCTACCGACTTCCGTCGTTGATGTTAGTAACTTAACCAGCTCCCAGGTTTTTGGAATTATTATTCCATAATAATATTTTACCGGGGGTATAACATTAGAAAAAAAAAGAAAGGGGAAAAAAGGTAAAAATAAAGACTTATTCAAATTATAACAATTAAAGATATAGAAATACATATATTTAAAACTTATTTAAAAATCTAATTATTATAAACAAAAGAAACAAAAAAAAAGGAAAGAAAAAAAATTCCATCAAACAAAAAGTAGACAAGAATTAAAAATGAAAATTGCTGGTGTAAAAGAAAAATCTCCAAATGAAATCCATCCCTAAATTTAACTCTATTCATTCCAACATAGATAAACATTAGTTATTAGTGATAGTGATTAATCTTAATTAGTAAAAATGATATTAATAAAGATACCGCGGTGTGTCTATAATATGTGTTAGTTATTTATATTAGTAGTGTAATTATACTAATTATTAGTATCCAGGTGAGGTTTTCCAATCCACTTCTTTCTCCAACTTCTTCTTGTAGAGTTCGTAAAAGTCAGTATATTCGAAAGTAGCTGCTTCTCAGGTCTGGATCTGGCGAGCAAAGTCCAGTGCTGCTGCTGGGTTGGAAAAGAGATGTTCCTTGTTGTTGAAAGTAACTCTTAGAATAGCTGGATAATTCAAGCCGTATCTCAAATTTTCCACTCCCCTCATAAGACTTTTAGCCTCATTAAATGCTTTCCGTTTCCTGGAAACTTCTGCTGGATAATCTCGGTAGATGATGATCCTTTGTCCTTCGAATTCCAGATTTCTGTTTCTCGAGGATTTTCGCATTATCTCGTCCAAGACATAGTCATATTGTAGCTTTATAATCATTTGTCTTGGAGGGGCGTTTGCTCTTGTCTGACGTCTCCTGACTCTGTGAGCACGGGCTAATAAAGGCTTTTGTTCCAGAGATAAAACATGTTGCAGTAAGTTCGCAGTAAATTCTCGAGGATCTTCATCTTTCTCTCGTCCTTCGGGAATACCTGCGATTCTTAGGTTTTGTCTTCTCTGGCGACCTTCTAGCTCAGTACATTTCTCAGTTATTTTAGTCAGTAAGTCCGTTAGACGTTCATTTTCTGTAATCAGCTTTGCTGTAGTCACAGCACTTGTATCGGCTAGTTCTTCAAGGCTTTTTATACCGACCGTCTGTTGTTCCAGTACCTTTTCCATAGGATTCAGCCTTTTTTCAAAGTCATTTTTGACCTTTTCAATTTTATTATCCATCTCCTTTGTCATTTCGTTCATCATTTCTGTAATTTCTTTCTTCAAATCTTCCGATATTTTCTTGGTCTTATTATTAATATTTGAATTTGTTTCCTGTTGAAATTCTTTCATTTGAGTATTCATCTGGTTTATTTCTTCCCTTAAACCAGCAATCTCACGAGAAATGAAAGTTTTCAATTCTTCGGGACTTTCAGTTTTTTTCCCTGTTCTTTTCGATACATCTTCCTGGGATGAGGCCCTACTTGAGTCCGAGGCTTCAGTTGGGCCTTCTGCCGGTCTCTGCCTGGTTGGTCTGACTTTTTTGTTTTTCGGTAGGGCTGCGTGTTGTAGACATAACTAGTCGCGCGCCTGATGACGTCACTCACAACAATCGGTGCAGAAACGGCAGGCAGCAAGCAGCAGGCAGCAGGTAGGTCCGTTAATCCCCCGTTTTTTCCCGTTTTTTTCACGGAGCTGGCTGGCGTTATCCTCTAGCCCTCCATAGTGCCACTGGAAGTCAGGTAAATAATTTTTAGGAAGAAACTGCAGATGCTGGTTTATGCTGAAGATGGACACAAAAAGCTGGAGTAATTCAGCGGGACAGGCAACATTTCTGGAGAGAAGGAATTGGTGACGTTTTGGGTCGAGACCCACTTCAGAAGAAGGCTATCGACCCCAAACGTCACTCATTCCTTCTCTCCAGAGATGCTGCCCTATCCCGCTGAGTTACTCCAGCTTTTTGTGTCTATCTCCGGTAAATATGTTATTGTAGAGGATTTTGAACACCATTGAAAACCAATCAAATTGTTCACATGCTGTTGAAGAATTGGAGCTCTTTCTAACAAATGAGGAGACTTTTTAGAGGACCAAACTTTGTCAGGACCATACCAAAACTATTTGAAATGATTCTGGAAATTCTGAAAGGACTTTGTCTAAAAAGGATAAATGCTCTACTATGGAATTTATTGAACAAGTTGTCAAGCTGGAAAGCTGTGTAAATATAAGTTATCACCAGGAGAAAAGGATACTTGTTCATTGTCCTCTTGCTGGAGATTTTACTTCAGAGTCACGTGAGTGATTCCGTGAAGAAGCCCGCCAGCCCACATGCGCGTCATTACGGTGACGCATTGCGCAATGACTGACTGGCAGGAACGCTGCTCCTGCCAGCGGTAAGTTTAAACCTACAAGGTAAGTTTAAAACTTATTTCTAAGTTTGTTTTTTGTGTTGCAGGAAGCTCCTTATAGAGTTTGCCTGCTGGATTCGGGGCGAAGTCCGATGGGCCGCGGGGAAACCGGTTATGAACGTGGGAAGATCCCGGTCCAGACCGCGGAAGCGAGGGTAGCCGGCAGCCGTCGGGTTTGCTTCCCAAGTCGCTGACAAGGAGGTCAGCGACGTCCAGGAGGCGAGTACGAGTGGTGGTTTCCCCAAGAAAGGGGGTAGACCAAGTGAAAGTTGGTCTCGCTACCCCAGTCGCTGACTATGGGGTCAGCAGCTCCCAACCGCTATGGTCCCCCCAGAAAAGGGGTCAAACAGGCAGTAAGCCAGTCTCGCTATCCGAGTCGCTGACAATGGGGTCAGCAGCTCACAGACCGCTATGGTTCCCCCAGAAAAGGGGTCAAACCACGAGGTGGCCGGTCAGGCCTTGGGACTCGGGCCAGGAGGGTTCCCCTCCCTCAATGGGTAGCGTCTGCAGACGCCTAAACCCCACATGGAGCACCTGATGGAGAGGTTGCTCCAAAGACATTTGCTCCAAAGAAGGGAGCTATCTGAGCACAGGTATTATGGAGAACCCACGGCAGCGGCACCTGTCTCAGGGCTGCACAATGTCTCCCTCTCTGAGGAGGGGAGCATTCAGGGTCAGTTTCAGTCTGACCCAGAGCAAAAATCCTGATATAGGTCCAAAGGAGGGGCCATGTCAGTGCAGGTATCCTCAGGGGCCTGCGGCAGCACCTGTTTTCAGGGCTGCCTAGGTGTCTCCCTCTCTGTGGAGGGGATTCCGGGGAAATACTCGTAAGCAAAGGGGTTACTGCCGGAAGAATTGGTTCCAGTCATAGGCAGAAAACCCGGAAGGGGCCAGATTTCCCCTCACGCTACAAGTGCCGGCAGTGAACAGAGCTATCAGGGGTAACATTGGAGGGGGCATGAAATCCAGGAAATGAAACCAGCCGCTGAATCTTCTCTTCAGGTATACCTGGATGAGGAAGCAAGCTTCATCGTTTCGGCGACGACACCCCCCATGCCTCATCGGCAGTAAGCAGTTCACTGAAGCTGGTGGCAGCTTGAAAGCTGGGCAGAGGTCTTTCAGGCCAAGGTCCAAGCCAGCCTCAGGAAATATGGAATCCACATACACTACCATTCCTACTCTCCTATCAAGGAGGGGAATAGAACCCACATCAGGGGCCTTTGGGCTTACCATATGACCACCGGTAACCATGGAGGTAGGTAGGTCTGGTTCTTCGAAAACATGGGGTAAGTGACCATTTACAAGTTGGTGATATTTGCACTTGTTTTTGTACAAATGACAATGATAACATGAGATTCAGATCAGTTATATACTAAAATGATAACATGTGTTACGGCCAGGATTGCCTTCCGAGACAAGCTCGGTAATATGGCCAGAGTTGTCTTTTGAGGCAGGCTCAGAATTATGGCCAGAGCAGTCTTTCAAGGCAGGCCCAGTAGTTTGGCCAGAGTTGTCTTTCGAGGCAGGCTCAGTATTATGGCCAGGATTACCATTCGAGACAGGCTCGGGAATCTGGCCAGAGTTGTCGTTCAAGGCAGGCACGGAATTATGGAAGGTTTGGCCTGTTCATTGTGAAAGATGGAGGATGTCGGTTCATAATTGATTTAACTCCCATGTGCAACATAGACTTTCAGTAGTTACTGTTTAACTACTGATTTCCTTAGGATCTTTATGGCATGCATCGATCTCAAAGATGCATCCTATTCAGGTCCCATTCACAGGGATCTTCGGAGACATTTAAAATTGATTTGGATGATATTTCTATTTTTTTAATTTTATTTTATTAGAAGTAAGTACAGGAATATGGCACCAAGGTGCCTAATATATATTGACATATTACATTTTATGTACAGCTTCTTATTTTTTAAGTTTTTTAATAATGAAAAAGAAAAAGAAAGAGTAGATAATAAAAGATAGAGAAACATGTGATATATAGTGTGTGAGAAAGAAAAAAGTGTGAAAAAAGGGAAAGTTGAGAGGACCGAGAGGGCCTGTTTCCGTGCTGTAATTGTTATATGGTTATATGGTAATGCAAAAGAGAAAAAAAAGAAAAGAAGAGTAGAAAGTAAGAGAGTAAGGAGATCGTTATCTATATTCTTTACCATCCCTCACCCAATCCTGAAACAATTAGTTTTTACGGTTTTGTTGCACCATATGCTTCCAAAAAAATCGACAAATGGAGACCAACTCGTTAAAAATTGGTCTGATTTATCTATTAGGAGGAATCGCATTTCCTCAAGATGTGCAGTGTCCAACATGTTTGAAATCCACATTTTAAGCGTTGGTATGGTTGTTTTTTCCAAAAGTTAAGTATATGTTTTTTTGCCATTATTAACCCATAATTTAAAAATAAATTTTGAGATGAGTTCAGTTTATTCCCATCTTTCATTACTCCAAATATAATCATTTCAGTATTAGGTTCCATTTTAATCTTAAATAATTTTGTAAATATTTCAAAAATATCACTCCAGAATTTATAAAGTTTTATGAAGGAGACAAAAGAGTGTTATAGTTGCGTTTTGGGATAGACATTTATCACAAATGGGGGAAGTATTTGGATAGAATTTATTCAGTCTAGTTTTTGAGTAATATAATCTATGTAAATTTTTAAATTGAATTAAATTATGTCTTACATTCATCGAATATTTGTGTAGATATATCAAATACTTTTCACTCGTTTCCTTCTTAATTTTTATCATGAATTCTCGTTCCCACTCTTCTCTAAGTGTCTCTGTCGATGGTAAATCTATATTTAAAGTACTATTATATAAATATGATATTGATTTTTGTGTCAGCCTTAATGTTCATTGCTTCTTCCAATGGCTCTGAAGTTATGTTTTGATATTTTTGTATGTCTTTCTTCATGAAGTCACAGATCTGAAGATATTTAAAATATTGGTTATTTTTCAGTTTAAATTTTAATTGTAGTTGTTGGAATGATAACAGATTTCCCATTTCATACATATCACCGATCCTTTTAATTCCCATTCTTTCCCATTGATTATATGTTTTGTCAATAAGAGATGGTTTAAATGAAGGATTATTCACTATTGGCATTAACAATGATAGGTTTCCTATATTACAAGGAGAACAGTCCTCTTTCTCCATTCATATCCATTCTGTCCGTTGGGTAGAACTGTCCAACCAGTAAATTATATTCTTAATATGCACTGCCCAATAATAATACAAAAAGTTTGGAAGTGAAAGTCCCCCAATGTCTTTTGGTTTGCACAAATGTTTTCTTTGGATTCAATGTGATCTATAATCCCAGATAAAATTGGTAATGTTAGAGTCTAATTTTTTAAGAAGTTTTTTTGCTATATATAATGGTATAGATTGAAATAGGTATAATATTTGTGGTAAAATTATGGCATTTATTCTGCCTATTAATGATAACGGAAGTGTTTACCAGAATTTAATCGACACGTTGAGTTTATTTAATAAAGGCATAAAATTAGCATTAAATAATGCTTTGTATTTTCTAGTAATTTGAATACCTAAATACTTAAATTTTTCTGTTGCAATTTTAAAGGGGAATTTTAATAGGTGTGTAGATTCTTGAGGTTTTAACGTCATGATTTCACTTTTATTCCAATTTATTCTGTATTCAGAAAAAGAACCGAATTCCTCTATTACATTTAATAAGTTTGGTATACTCGTTTGTGAGTTTGTAATATATAAAAGTATATCGTCTGCATATAATGAAATGTTATTATTTGAGTCCCTAGTATTAAATCCCTGAATATTCGGATGACTTCATATACTTTCAGCCAGGAGCTCTATCATAAGGGCGAATAGCAGAGGTGATAAAGCACATCCCTGCCTATTGCCCCTCGATAAATACAATTTTGGAGATAACATATTATTGGTTAATATTCTTGCCATCAGTTTATCATATAGTAATTTTACCCATTCAATAAAATTCCCTCCAATATTAATTTTTTGCAATACTTTATATAAATACTGCCACACTACCTGATCAAATGCTTTCTCTGCGTCCGGAGAAACAATTGATATATCTTCTTCCTTCGTTTTATGTGAGTACATTATATTAAACAGGCATCTCAAATTATTAAATGAATGTCTTTTGGGTATGATATTTCTAATGCTGTGTTTTTGCTAAAATCAACTGTTTCAGCTGCAACTATATTTGAGGAATTGAGGTTCCTCAGCCATCCAGTCAAATTTAAGTTGATACCAACTAGAGTATTGATTATTCGAATTTACCTTTAACTATTAATTATCAGTGACTCCGCCCTGGGGCAACAGATTGGAATAAATAAAGCCTGTAACAACCTTGTTATCAAGCAGTCTTCTATTCATCAAGTGTAATTGGCAATATAGCAGCTGTGCTTCAGCTGTGCAATTGGGCCTTTGCATTATCGGAACTTACAACGTGCAAAGTAGTAACCTCTATAGCATATAGAGGTTAACAGACCTATGCTATTAGCAGCTGAAGCTACCGAAGTTACAATGGTGGTTGAACTACATTCAGCATTGCTCCAGTAGTTTTTGGTCAATAAATCTTCAGTTATATTACTAACAGATGCTAGTGCTCAAAGATGGAAAATTACGAATGCCATCTCTAGTAACGAAGGCGGATGGGATTTGCATGAATCACCAATTCTTCAGTTATTGGTATCAACTACCTATGAACACTATGTGCATACTATGGGTTAAAGGGTTATTGTGTGAATATGCAAAATTGATACTGTGTTGGTGGCATATGTTAGTCACATGGGTGCAATCAAGTCAAAGCATGCTGTCATAACATATTAATGATTTGGAAGAGGGAATTAGGAGCTACACTAGCAAATGTGCGGATGACACAAAGCTGGGTGGCAGTGTGAACTGTGAAGAGGATGTAAGGAGGTTGCAGGGTGACCTGAACAGGTTGAGTGAGTGGGCAGATGTGTTGCAGATGCAGTGTAATATAGATAAATGTGAGGTTATCCACTTTGGTGGCAAAAACAAGGGGGCAGATTATTATTTCAATGGGGTTAGGTTAGGTAAGGGGGAGGTACAGTGAGACCTGGGTGTCCTTGTACACTGGTCACTGAAAGTTGGCGTGCAGGTACAGCAGGCAGTGAAGAAAGCTAATGGACTGTTGGCCTTCATAACATGAGGATTTCAGTATAGGAGTAAAGAGGTTCTTCTGCAGTTGTATAGGGCTCTGGTGAGTCCACATCTGGAGTATTGCATACAGTTTTGGTCTCCTAATTTGAGGAAGGACATCTTTGTGATTGAGGCAGTGCAGCGTAGGTTCACGAGATTGATCCCTCGGATGGCGGGACTGTCATATGAGGAAAGATTGAAAAGACTAGGCTTGTATTCACTGGAGTTTAGAAGGATGAGGGGCGATCCTATAGAAACATATAAAATTATAAAAGGACTGGACAAGCTCGATGCAGGAAGAAAGGTCATGAGGTGATACACTATGGTATATCAGACTGAGGTGAGAAAATACTTTTTCACACTGAGAGTTGTGAATTTATGGAATTCCCTCCCACACTGTACGACTTTGGAGTGTGGGAGGAAACCGAAGATCTCAGTGAAAACCCACGCAGTTCACGGGGAGAACGTGCAAACTCCGTACAGACGGCACCCGTAGTCGGGATCAAACCGGGGTCTCCGGCGCTGCATTCGCTGTAAGGCAGCAACTCTACCGCTGCGCCACCGTAAAGTAAGGTATATATATGCCTTACTTTACACTGAAAAAACTGTTAGTAATTAAACACTCATCAGAAAAAATGTATCCATACTTTAGATAACAATGAGTGTGCATTATAGTGGCATTAACAATAAGACATTGTGAAATACATCCAGATAGGGTGGATTGCCCTACCCTCACGAACATCAGTCCAGTAGGGTGAAGGGGGAACTGATTTCTAGCGGGACCCCAACACTAGTCACATCTTACCATCTCCACCCTTTCTGCCTTCCACAGAGACCATTCCCTCCGCAACTCCCTGGTTACCTCATCCCTTCCCACCCAAGCCATCCCCTCCCCAAGTACCTCCCCCTGCAGCTGCAGGAGATGCTACACCTGTCCCTATACCTCCTCCCTCAACACTGTCCAGTAACCCCGAAAGTTCTTTCAAGTGAGGCAGAGGTTCACGCGCATCTCCTCCAACCTCCTCTACTGTACCTGCTGTTCCAAGTGTAGACAGCAAGCACAGGGTCGGCGATCATTTCACTGAACACCTCCGCTCAGTCTGCCTGGGCCTATGCGATCTCCCGGTTGCTGAACACTTTAACTCTCCCTCCCATTCCCACACTGACCTTTCTGTCCTGGGCCTTTTCCCCTGAGAGTGAGGCCCAACACAAATTGGAGCAAAGTCATCTTATTTTTTTACTTGGGTAGCTTTCAACCTACCGGTATGAATATTGACTTCTCTAACCACTGTTTTACCTTTCTCTTCTTTTCTCCTCCTTCCTAGTTCTCTAACTCGTTTCTCCTTCCTCCTCATTAATTTTACTGATTACTAGCCTCGTTGTCACCTTCCCCTCAGCCAACATGAACCATTCTACATTTCTTTAATCATCATCTGCTTTAATCTATCGTTGTCACACTTTACCCTTCTCGTGTCTCCCTCTCTTCTGACTCACAGTGTGAAGAAAGGTCTCGACCTGAAACGTCATCCATTCCTTATCTCCAGAGATGCTGCCTGTCCCACTGAGTTACTCCAGCATTTTGTGTCTATCTTTGGTGTAAGTTGCTGCCTTAAGGGGCTGTCCCACTGCGGCAACCTAATCTGCGAGTTTAGAAGAGTTTAGGAGAGTTTGAAAAAATGTCATGTAGAAGACCTCCTTCGACTTCCTTCATAGAATCATTGAATCATAGAAAATAGGTGCAGGAGTAGGCCATTCGGCCCTTCGAGCCTGCACCGCCATTCAATATGATCATGGCTGATCATCCAACTCAGTATCCTGTACCTGCCTTCTCTCCATACCCCCCTGATCCCTTGAGCCACAAGGGCCACAACTAACTCCCTCTTAAATATAGCCAATGAGCTGGCCTCAACTACCTTCTGTGGCAGAGAATTCCACAGACTCACCACTCTCTGTGTGAAAAAAGATCTTCTCATCTCAGTCTTAAAAGACTTCCCCCTTACCCTTAAACTGTGACCCCCTGTTCTGGAGTTCCCCAACATCGGGAACAATCTTCCTGCATCTAGCCTGTCCAATCCCTTAAGAACTTTGCAAGTCTCTATAAGATCCCCCCTCAATCTCCTAAATTCCAGCGAGTACAAGCCGAGTCAATCCAGTCTTTCTTCATATGGAAGTCCTGCCATCCCAGGAATCAGTCTGGTGAACCTTCTCTGTACGCCCTCTATGGCAAGAATGTCTGTCCTCAGATTAGGAGACCAAAACTGTACGCAATACTCCAGGTGTGGCGTCACCAAGGCCCTGTACAACTGCAGTAGAACCTCCCTGCTCTTGTACTCAAATCCTTTTGCTATGAATGTCAACATACCATTCGCTTTCTTCACTGCCTGCTGCATCTGCATGCCTACTTTCAATTCGACCATGTTGAAGACCAGCTTCGACTAGCTACGACTAGCTTCAGGAAAATTGGACACCGAATAGTGGAGAGTGAAGACGACCTCCTTCGATCTCCTTCGAACTCCCTTCGACTATGTTGGAGACTACCTTTGACTACCTTCGACCTCACTCGATTACCTATGACTAACATGCCGACCTACTGCGACCCACTTCGACTAAACCTACAAGTAAAAATGTATCGATTTTTTTCCATGGCGACCTTTTCTTACTCTCGGGCTTTTTTCAGCATGTTGAAAAATACGCCGCTACCTAGCTGAGGCCTCGAGTACACGGGGACTACCCTCGAGCATGAAGGAGAGTTACAAAGACCTCCTAGAACCTCGTGTCGACCATGCTGCGAGTATGAGTGTGTGAGATGCTGCATTTCTGGAGAGAAGGGATAGTAGCTTTTACCTTGCCTCACTGGAAAGAACTAGCGTGTGTAGGGTAGTGTTAATGTGCGTGGATCGCTGGTGATCCAATGCGCCTGTTTCCACACTGTATCTCTAATCTAAACTAAAACTAAGCTAAATAAACACAACTAAAATCTACTCTGCCATTCAATCATGGCTGATCTGGCTCTCCCTCCTAACCCCATTCTCCTGCCTCCTCCCCATAACCCTTGACACCCGCACTAATCAAGATTCTATTTTATCGCTGCCTTAAAATATCCATTGACTTGGCCTCTACAGCTTTATGTGGCAAAAAATTCCACAGATTCACCACACTCTAACTAAAGAAATCCCTTCCCATCCCCTACCAAAAGAAATGTCCTTTAATTCTGAGGCTATGACCTCTGGTCCTAGGCTCTCCTACTAGTGGAAACATCCTCTCTACATCTACTTTTTCCAACTGAATTTTTACTGAATATATTATTTTTATTATGCTGAGTGGACTCTGCGTGTGACACTGTACCATATGGATCAACTTATGGATGAAACCCTTATCAAGTCTATTGTGGTGTTCGATCTGTGCCTTTATAAAACCACAGAACTGATCTGTGACTCTGCAGACAGTCCTGCATCAAACTATTCAGCCTTCCTAAATCATTCTAGGAATTAAGTTCACATTGAAACCCCATGTGAAAAATTAGTGTCGGAAGGAACTACAGATGCTGGTTTACACCAAAAACAGACACAACATGCTGGAGTAATCAATGGGACAGGCAGCATCTCTCAAGTGTCGGAATGGGTGACGTTTCGGGTGAGACCCTTCTTCAGACTGAGAGTCATGGGAGAGGGAATCTAGAGATATGGAAGGGTAAGGTGTGAAAATGACAGATCAAAGCAGACTGGTAAGGAAATGTAGAATGGTTCATTGTAAGCTGTGGGGAAGGGACAATGGCAATCAATACTATTTAATCAGGAGCACAGTCGGAGAACTAGGCATTTATTACATCAAACTCTGAAACAAATCCGAGTTACATATAAAGAATTGAATTACATTGGCTATCCATTGATGCTGCTGTCCTTGAACAGCGAGTGCTGCAATTGAATACTGTGGCCATTCCTGACTGGGTGAGATTATAAGGGTGCTTTCGCGTAACTCCAGCTGTCATTTTCAGGAATATAGATGATGTCACATTGAAAAGCAACCGCCACAAAATTATTCAAGCTGTCAGAACAGCCATTTGTCATGATTTACGTAATGTACAGAAAAGAAATACAGGAATAGATACAAGTTCATTTTGTCAACACACAGAGGCCATATTTCAGCAAAGTAAAATCTAATTTAGGTAGGGAGGTATTATTATTTTATGACATATTGGATTGCATTGCCAGTAGTTAGCATGTTTCCAGCTATATATACACACTGAGGAGTTTGAAAATGTTTTTCAGCTGCACGATATGTCACTGTACTTCTCTCATCTTCAAACCTAACTCTCAAACCGCCCCGAAGATAGACACAAAATGCTGGAGTAACTCAATGGGGTTCAGGCAGCATCTCTGGAGAACATGGTTAGGTGTCGTTTTGGGGTGGGACCTTTCTTCCGACTGATTGTAGTAGGGAGAGTGCAAAAAGAAAACCCTATTCTCCCCACTACAATCAGTCTGAAGAAGCGTCCTGACCTGAAACATTAGCTCCCCATTTTCTCCAGAGATCCTGCCTGACCTGTTGAGTTACCCCAGCATTTTGTGTCTACCTTTGGTATAAACCAGCATCTGCAGTAACTTTTTTATTACATCTTCGACCAGCCCATTGCCTATTCTCCTGTACCTTCACTTCTGTGGTCTATCTACATTGTAAATAAGTATGAATGTGTTGTGATCACATGACGCATAATGACATTTGCGCACATATGTCACAACCACGTGGATCAATTGTAGGATCTGAAGAAGGGTCCTGACCCAAAACATCACCTATCCATGTTCTCCAGTGATGCTGCCTGACCTGCTGAGTTACTCCAGCACTTTGTGTTTTCAGTTCCTTAGATATTTCCACCAATTCAAGGCTGGTACATAAATCACCTTCAAGTGTACTACAATTTGTGTGAAGGATAGACTCGAGTACAAACTGGATTGGAACTGAAGAGAAAGAAATGAGGGGGTCACAAACAGTTTAGTGGCACCTCCTGAATGTCACTTCACGATGTCACCCTCCCACAGTATCCTAAAAGTATTACATGTTACAAAGAATTGTAGATTTTAAGTTTTCAAATGTAGTGAATTATGTAGCGTATTTTCCGGCAATGAAAACGCACCTGCCTCGAAGACGCACTCCCATTTTGAATTGATACATTTTGAAAAAAGGCTGGCGGGACATTGAATTTCTCACGCTCAAAAATAAATAAATAAATAAATAAAAAATAAAGAAAGTAACAATTCAATTTGCCCAAGGCTTCCAGATCTCCTCCATTCTGAATGACTGAATGGGTGGGGGGTGGAGGGTGACGGCAGGTGGAGAGATGGTGGGAAAAACAGGAGCACACCGGGGCAAGTTGAATCAGTTGTGATCTTATTGAAGGACAATACTAGTTCAAGGGACCAGTTGAGGTTACTCGCGCTGACACAGGAGTAAGCTCCACCGCCCGCTGTCCTGTTATCCATCGCCCGCTGACCCGCTCCGCTCTATGATCTTTGCTCTTGAGCTGGTCCCCTCACTGTCCGTTCTCCGAGCCAGGTCAAAAATAGGGATAACGAGAATTTCAAAACCAATACCAACTGCTTTTGTGCGCCCCAGCGACGATGCCCTTTTACACCGCTTCCCACTTTACTCACAGAGAGTGGCGAGTCTGTGGAATTCTCTGCCTCAGAGGGCGGTGGAGGCAGGTTCTCTGGATGCTTTGAAGAGAGAGCTAGATAGGGCTCTTAAAAATAGCGGAGTCAGGGGATATGGGAAAAGGCAGGAACGGGGTACTATTTGGGGTATGAACAGCCATGATCACATTGAAGGGTCGAACGGCCTACTCCTGCACCTATTGTTTATTGTCTATTTACAGCTGTTTCCCATCAGCTGCCAGCATTGAGGATGTTGCTGTGCTGAGGGAGAGCCAAGTCTATCTTTCTTGGCTAACAACCTAACCTTCGGCCTCCAAGACACAGCTAAATTTTTGTTCCTTATTTTTGGGTAAAAAATAGCGTCTTAATTGCCGGGAAATACGGTAGTTTACTTGTACAGACACCATTTCAGATAGACTAAAAGGAGAAAAGCTTAAGGCAATTCCTACAAACAAAGATGAGTAGCCTGTGTTAGCTTAAAATGGAGAAGGAATTACTAATTATGAGGGAATTAAAGACACAGGAGATTGAGAATAGCAGCTTCACTCTTTAAGATGTAAACAAGACAAAATGGCAGCTCAGGCACAAACAATTGTTATAAGCAGCTTAGTTGGTGTAGGTATCGGTGAGACCAAGCACAGGATCAGCGATCGTTTCACTGAACATCTCCGCTCAGTCCGCCTAGGCCTACCTGATCTCCTGGTTGTGAAACACTTTAACTCCCCTCCCATTCCCACACTTACCTTTCTGTCCTGGGCCTCCTCCACTGTCAGAGTGAGGCCCAACATAAATTGGAGGAACGGCACCTCATATTTCGCATGGGCAGCTTACCCAGTGGTATGTACAGTGATTTCTCTAACTTCAAGTAACCCTTGCTTTCCCTCTCGCTCTGTCCCTCCCCCACCCTAGTTTTCTGACTAGTTTCACTATCCTGATTAATAGTAAGATTAAATGAGAACTTACCAGTTTGAAGTTTGATCTTTATTTTATGAGGAGTTACGATGAGGGATTACGTGAAGACCCCGCCAGGACGCATGCGCGACATTCTTCAAAGCAGTGGTGTGAAATCACAGATACCAGAGTAGACTAATATAGTAAGATAAGAGAGAACTTCCATACCAGTTGAACTTTATAATAGAGGGTTTTGGGAGCGGAGGGCACGTAATCCCTCATCGTAACTCCTCATAAAATAAAGATCAAACTTCAAACTGGTAAGTTCTCATTTAATCTTACTATTTTACTTCGGAGTCACATGAGTGACTACGTGAAGATTTCAAAGCTCTGTGATTTCATGCCCTGGAACGAGACCATGCTCACACACTGCCATTCTGGGACGGAGGATGAACGTATTTCACACACGACACTGTGCTGAAAAAAACAATAAAGGTATTATTCATACCTAAAATAATATTGCCCCACATTGGGTAATTTATTTTACAGAATTTAATTTTTCCCTGCAAACGTCTCAGGATCGGCCACGGGTTTATTATAAAGCATTGAATGCGGTTCATTGCTCCACCCCGCTGTGGCAAGGATGTGGTCCATAGGAACTCCCATCATCCTAGCGTCCAATGTAGATGCAGCCCTGTTGGAGTGAGATTTGAAACATTAGTATTCACCACTGCACGTAATACCACCCGAACCATCTGGATATGGTTTGCACTGTGACCTTAGGTGAGGGCATTTATGGCTAATGAGAAAGCTCTCTCCGTGCCCATAAGTGTCTTGGTGACTATATATTGGAAAGTATGTGTCACTATGCAGGGCCGACTATCTGCAGGATAGGCCAGAACTCTAATATTGGCCAAAGGAACCGGGTCAGTCTAGTTTAAGTACCCCTGTATGTAGCAGGTTATGTGCCATTTGTGACAGACATGATGTCCTATTCTAGCTTGTGTAAGGACTGGACCCGTTGTGCTGATCCAAGTGCCATAATCATTCCCATCTAGGATATTAGTTTGTCCAGAGTGAGCCCCGATATTGGGTGTCCATCCTCGTAACATGGTGTACTACCTATGTCCCATATATGGGTGTATCTGGGCCTGGGGGGAATAGAGTACAAATACCCCTCATTCGTTTAGGTACTAGTGGGTGTGATCCTATAGCCAGGTGATCACTCCCTCTGCCCAGATATTAGATAGGGCACTCCTTGCACAATAATGGCACTGTAACTCAATCCTTCATCGAAATGAAGGGTGGCAGAACTCCAGCACTTCAGTGTTGGTGGCTGAGTCATATGTAGTGTTCGTCCGGTGCAGAACACTTCCCATTTCCTGACATATGTCAGGTACTGTCTTCTCGTGGACTCCCTGCACGACGCTGAGATGGCATTGATCGTCCTGTCGGAGAGTCCGTATCCCAGAAATGGCCTGTTCAGAAACTGCAAATCAACAAGTTCATACAGTCATGGCACAGATACTTTCCCGCACGGGGTGTGCCAACCTCCTTGGCCGTTGTTGATCCAGATGCAGGGTTCTGAGACCATCTTTGTACTGTTGGGAACCATGGTACCCCGTTGCGGCGTCTTGTTTAATTATTGTAAGACTCGCCTGATGAGGCAGAAGGGGAAAATGCATAGCAAAACAAATCCCCCCCCCCCCCAATGCAGCGAGAAATCGTCCATCGCTGCTGCCCCTGGGTTTGGTTCCCAAGCAACATATGTTGGTAGTTGGTGAAATTAGTCCGGATGGAAAAAAGGTCGATATCTGGTGTCCCATACCAGGTCTATAATATCTGTAAAACACTTTCCGATCCAACATCCATTTAATGTTGTCGTTGAATTTACGTGACCTGATGTCTGCCACTGTATTTTAGCTTACCTTGGAAGGTAAGTGGTTGAGATCCAAATCTCTCTCCCAGACACCAGTGCCAGATATTATTAGGCAATTCATCACACGATATCGACTTTATTTCACCCATATGATTATATATAGGCCCCCAGTGTGGTATCAATCTGTACCGTACATGCAACTGGTGCTCATCTGAGCAGTAGGCCCTGAGTCCATGAAACGCTCCCAGCATTTCTAGATAATTAATTCCTAGTGCTTTAAACAGAATAATTTTTGTGCACTCATCTGCCACCACAACTTGCGGTGGTATTAGTTGCTCCCCACCCGCTCCTGCGGGAAAGACGCCCGCCGTCGCTATCTGTGAACGGGGTGTCTTCAGGTCCGGACCCAGCCGAGTCAACGGACCTGTCCGACGTCCGGGTGGTTTTGCCGCCGACCGCGGCGCACCGGCGGTCTGTAGCGGTGAGAAGCCGGCAGCTGCTGGCAGCACCTGCAGCGCTGGAGAGATGGCACGCTGCTGGCTGCTTCCACAGCAGCGGTATCAGCTGCTGCTCTCCCCTGCGCGACTCCATGGTGCTTCCTCCTGAAAAAGAAATTACACCGAGTCGCCACTCTCACCAGAAAAGGTAAGACTTACCTTCAGTAATTTTTCAAAATTCGCGCTGGAGGAGCGGCGCTCCTCCCGACTGTCGCTTCCGCAATGCGTTCGACGATATGTTGCGCATGCGTCCTGGCGGGGTCTTCACGTAGTCACTCACGTGACTCCGAAGTAAAATTTTACTGTTTGTATGCCTCCTTGTCACCTCCCCCTCAGCCAACAATGAACCATCCCACAATTCCTTATCGTCGTCTGCTTTGATCTGTCATTTTCACACCTTACCCTTCCATATCTCTAGACTTCCTCTCCCCCTGACTCTCAGTCTGAAGAAGGGTCACGACCCAAAACATCACCCATTCATTTCTCTCCAGAGACGCTGCCTGTCCCGCTGGGTTACTCCAGCATTTTGTGTCTGTCTTCAGTATAAACCAGCATCTACTGTTCCTTCCCACACACTGATGGTGTAGAATTAGGCACATGAACCATCACAAGTTAACAATAGCGTTGAGGCAGAAGATCACATTGACAATTCACAAGTGATAAATGAGTGAGTGGAAAGAACAGACCTAAACTTGGAAACATATCACTTGCTTACTGCCCTGGTAAGAAAGTCAAAGATGTTGCTTTCACTGTGGTCAATCGGAGGTTCATAATTAAACTCGACAGTAATCAGTAATTAAAAATCAGTCATTAAACCCGTCTGGTCTGAGATCCTTGGGAGCCGGACAGCTTTAAATTTGGTTGTTGAAATTGGAAAATGGGTGAAACAGCCATTGACTATGTTCTTTACTGTAGAGATATGGTGCAGAAACAGGCCCTTCGGCCCACCGAGTCCGCACTGACCAACGATCCCCGCACATTAACACGATCTTACACACACCAGGGATAATTTACACTTATACCAAGCCAATTAATCTACAAACCTGTACGTCTTTGGAGTGTGGCAGGAAGCCAAAGATCTGGGAGAAAACCCTCGCTGTCACGGGGAGAACGTACAAACTCCGTACAGCCTCACCCGTAGATCGGGATCGAACGTGGGTCTCTGGCACTGCAAGTGCTGTAAGACAGCAACTCCATCACTGCACGACCATGCCACCCCCTTGTTCTGGTGAGAATTAACAGGACATACTGCTTTGGAGAATTTTACTCTGATTGGTGCAAGACAGAAGGTAGCAGAAGTGATGAATGGATCCTTTTTATGTAGCTTGGCATGAAAAACTGCACATTTAATCTGGTTTGCGATATTGCAACCTTGCTGGAAACATAATGCTGAAGGATTTCAAATGTGACTATAGCTTATAGGCAAAAGGCAGCAGAGAAGCAGGGTCGGCACCAAGTGGGTGTAAATGATGGACCACACTCTCCTGTTCATTTCAGCAGATAAATGATGAGAGCATCAGAGAACAGGGCAAGTGGAAACAGCCTGAAGATCCAAGGAGAGGTAATGTTATTAATGTATCATCTGCACAGCAAGAGAATGTTTCCAAACAGAATAGTCAGAGAAGAAGTTGGCGTACCATTAAAGCTAATGTGGTCAGCGCTGAATTAATTTGTACAGCATCAGAGCAAGAAGAGTCACAATGCTTATCAGTAGCAGCTTGCGACTGAGGCTCTAAAGTAAAGTAAAGTAAAGTATCCTTTATTGTCATTCAGACCTTTCGGTCTGAATGAAATGTCGTTACCTTGCAGTCATAACATATAATAAAAAACAAAACACACAATAAACACATATTTAACATCCACCACAGTGAGTTCACCAGGCACCTCCTCACTGTGGTGGAAGGCAAAAGTCTGAAAGTCTTTGTCTTCTTCCCTCCTTGTTCTCCCTCTGCGCTGAGGTGATCCAGGCCTCCGATGTTATTGTCGACTAGGCCCGCGGCCGAGCCTCCGAAGCCGGGCTGCAGCCACCACCGTTGCCAGAACGCTGGAACACCGCCACAGCTCTGAATCAGGGTCCACCGCTGGAACGCTGGAGCACCGCAGCTCTGAAGCCGGGTCGCCGCTGGAACGCCACCGCTGGAACGCCGCTGAAGCACCAGCAGCTCTGAAGCCAGGTCGCCGCTGGAACGCCACCGCTGGAGCACCGCAGCTCTGAAGCCAGGCCGCCGCCGCTGCTGGAAGCTGGAAGGCCGCCATAGCTCGGAGGCCGCCAGCTCCGCCATTAGGCCTCAACAGAGACGGAGACGGTGATGGGGGACACGACAAGAAAAGTCGCACACCCCCCGAAGGGAGAGACTAAAACCCTGTTTCTCCCACCCTCCCTCCCCCCCACACATACACAGCCTAATAAACCAAAATTCTCACTAAACAGACACAAGAAGACAAAAATAAAATAAAAAGCAGATGGACTGCAGGTGAGCCGCAGCTGCCAGGCAGCGCCGCCACTTCTGGATATATCAGGCGCTGGTCAGGCCACATCTGGCAGTATTGTGAGCAATTTTGGGCATTATGTCTGAGGAACGATGTGCTGGCTCTGGAGAGGGTCCAGAGAAGGTTACAAGAATGATCCCAGGAATGAGTAGGTTGACGTATGATTTGACGGCATTGGGCCTCTACTCGCTGGAGTTTAGAAGAATGAGGGGGACCTCATTGAAACCTACCGAATAGTAACAGGCTTGGATAGAGTGGAGAGGGTGTCTCCACTGGTGGGAGAATCTAGACGTTATAGCCTCAGAATTAAAGGACGTTCCTTTAGGAAGGTAAAGAGGAATTTCTTCATTCAGAGGCTGGTGATTCTTATCCACAGAAGGCTGTGGAGGCCGTCAATGGATATTTTTAAGGCAGTGATAGCGAGATTCTTAATTAGTACAGGTGTCAGGAGTTATGGGAATAAGGCAGGACTATGGGGTTAGGACGGAGAGATAAATCAGCCATGATTGAATGGAGGAGTAGACTAGATGGGCCGAATGGCCTAATTCTGCTCCTATCACTTATGACCTTATACAGATTAACACAGCCGCAGCCTGTTCAATTATTGGTAAAGGTACATCCATTGGAAATGTAATTATCTACCTTTAGCACCAAGAACAGGCAGTTTCAAAATCTCTTGCCAGTTCTAGATACACAAAGGAAACGATCACCCAAAATAGGAAGATTAGATATGATACTGTGATCTTAATAAAGGATACACTTTGGAAGCCTAGAGAGGACAGGATTGGAATTGAATGAAAGGGAAATAAGAAAAAAAAGAGGGTATAAATAAGTAGAGACAAATAAAGTCAATGGAAATCCAAAGTAGACCAAAATGCTGGAGAAACTCACTGCCTCACCCACTATGTTTCTCCAGCATTTTTGTCTACCTTCGATTTTCCAGCATCTGCAGTTCCTTCTTAAACAATGGAAATCCAAATATATTTTATAAGTACATTGACAGTAGACAATAGATGCAGGAGTAGGAGATTCGGCCCCTCGAGCCAGCACCGCCATTCAATGTGATCATGGATGATCATCCCCAATCAGTACCCCGTTCCTACCTTCTCCCCATATCCCTTGACTCCGCTATCTTTAAGAGCTCTATATAACTCTCTCTTGAAAGCATCCAGAGAACTGGCCTCCACCACCCTCTGAGGCAGAGAATTCCGTAGACTCACAGCTCTGTGTGAGAAAAAGTATTCGCTCATCTCTGTTCTAAATGACTTACCGCTTATTCTTAAACTGTGGGACCTGGTTGTGGACTCCCCCTACATCGGGAACATGCTTCCTGCCTCTAATGTGTCCAAACCCTTAATAATCTTATATGTTTCAATAAGATATCCTCTCATCCTTCTAAATTCCAGAGTATCCAAGCCCAGCCTCTCCATTCTATCAACATATGACAGTCCCGCCATCCTGGGAATTAACCTGGTGAACCTACGCTGCACTCCGTCAATAGCAAGAATGTCCTTCCTCAAATTTGGACAAGAGGACAACCTAGAAAAAAGTATATCCCAAATGGAATATGAAGTGCTGTTCCTCCAGTTTGTGTGTGACTTCACACTGGCAATGGAGGAGGCTCAGGACAGAAACATAGAAACATAGAAAATAGGTGCAGGAGTAGGGCATTCGGCCCTTCGAGCCTGCACTGCCATTCAATATGATCATGGCTGATCATCCAACTCAGTATCCTGTACCTGCCTTCTCTCCATACCCCCTGATCCCTTTAGCCACAAGGGCCACATCTAACTCCCTCTTAAATATAGCCAATGAACTGGCCTCAGTGAAAGGTCAGAGTGGGAATACAAGAGGAGTTAAAGTGGTTAACAAATGGGACACCCAGTAGTCTTTGACGGACTGAGCACAAGTGTTCAGTAAAACGGTCCCCAAGTCTGCACTTGGTCTCATCGATGTACAGGATCAAAGAGTTGCAAATTGTGAAGCCAGAGAAAGGAATATAGGTGAAGGGGGAGTGGAGAAACAGGTCCAAGTCTCCGTGGGGCACAGGGAAGAAATGGTGGGGGGTGGGGGGGTGGGTGGGAATGGGAAGGGGAGTTAAAATGTTTAGCAACCAAGATATTCAGCAAACCAATCACAAGCACTCGGCAAGATGGTTGCCTAATCCATGCTTGGTCTTGCTGATGTAAAGGAGGTCACATCGTAAGCACTAAATGTATACGAATCTCTGTCTCACCTGGAAGCACTGCTGGGTTCCCTGGATGGATGTGTGGGAGGAGGTATAGGCCTTGCATAGTAATACACTGCCATTTCAAATTTAAAAGCTTGTCAGAAGCTTTGTATGCTGGCTATCCAGTCTTTACTCAGAGTTCGGATGTTTCAGTCTGGCAAATCTTCCCTGCTCTCTCTCCAGGGCATTCACATCTTTCTTGTAACAGGGCAGTAGGAGCTGTGTACAATATTCCATGCAGCTGCCTAACAAACTGAGACAAAAGCAACTACAGAGGCTGGTTTATAGCATTTTGTATTATTAGGCAAGGATTGCTTTGGTAGATTAGTTTGATTGGGCAGATTTATTCACTCCTTAATCAGATACTTTGTCGGGATTAACAATGACTAATGTGAACAGGGAAAGCACAATATTATGTTATAATTAGTAAATTATTCTTTTCCAGTGAGAGTAACATGAATCTCAGGCAATACGGCAAGACGTGCAACTTGCTGGAGTAACTCAGCAGGTCAGGCAGCATCCCTGGGGAACAGGTGACGTTTCTGGTCGTGACCTTACATCAGATATTGCAGGGAGAGGAAGGAAAGCTGGAAGGGAGGTGGGGAAGGACAGAGCATGGTAGACAATAGGTGACCACAGATGAGGGGAGGAGGTCACCCATTCATGCCATGAGGTCATAAGAGATAGGAGTAGAATTAGGCCATTCGACCCATCAAGTCTACTCTGCCATTCAATCAAGGCTGATCTATTTCTCCCTCCTAACCCCATTCTCCTGTCTTCTCCACATAACCACTGACACTTGTATTAACCAAGAATCTATTTATCTCTTGCTTAAAAATATCCACTGACTTGGCCTCCACAGCCTTCTGTGGCAAAGAATTCCACACATTCACCACCCACTTACTAAAGAAATCTCTGCTCATCTCCTTCCTATAAAAATGTCCTTTCATTCTGAGGCTATGATATCTAATCATAGACTCTCCCACTAGTGGAAACATCCTTTCCACATCCACTCTATCCAAGCCTTTCACTATTCTGTACGTTCCAATGAGGTCTCCCCACATTCTTCTCAACTCCAATGAGTACAGTGCCGACAAATGCTCATCATAGGTTAACCTACTCATTCCTGGAATCATTCCTGTAAACCTCCTCTGGACCCTCTCCAGAGCCAGCACATCCCTCCTCAGATATGGTGCCCAAAATTGCTCACAATATTCCAAATGCGGCCTTATGGGCCTGTCCCACTTAGGCGACTTTTTAGGTGAGTGCAGGAGACTCTGCGCTCGCCTCATGATCGCCACATGGTCGCCACATGTTCGCTGGTGGTCTCTGGTGAGTCTCCTTCATGGTCGCGAGGAGTTCCCGCATTCTGAGATCTAGTCGCGACCTCAGTATTGGTCGCCATGGAGAAATAAATAATCCTGTAGTCGTAGGTGAAGTGGTAGTGGGGTCACCATGTAGTTATGGGTAGTCGAGGTGGTCTTACTTAATCGCCTTTGCTGACCGGTCATTTTCATTGACTCATTGGGGGGAAAAACATAAGCATGATTTTTCAGAACCAAGGACAACCGACCGGTGATGGACTGTACACGCTTTTGTACTACAGCGGGGGTGAAGACTTTAGGTTTTAGATGATCCTGGGTGATGGGCAATGGGCAACGGAGGTCGCGTTCGGCTTGAGAACCTAGAATGTTATCTCTTGCAATATTTTGCAGGTTCAACATGTCCAGGTAGACATCAGATTTTGTTAAGTAGGAGCGCTCCATGAGTTGTTTAGCGCTCGGAACAGCACGCTCGACAGGTCGATTGGACTGTGGGTATTCTGGGATGCTTGTGACATGTCGAACGTTCCACCGTTTTGCAAAGTCTTTAAACTTTTGGCTGGTGAATTGGGTCCCGTTGTCAGTCTGAAGACGAGCTGGTATACCATGTACAGAGAAATGCATCTTGGGCTTTTGGATTACTATCTCTGAAGAGATGGTTGGCAGAAAGTCAATTTCAAACCAGTTAGAGTATGAGTCCACTAGCATGAGGTAGTGCTTCCCATGTCAGTCAAAGATATCGGCAGCGACTGATGACCATGGAGAGAGGGATCTGGTTGAGACAGCAGGGGTTGTTTTTGCTGGTGCGGTGCCTGTCCTTTACAGATCACGCATGATTCTGTTTTCTCCAAATATACTTGGTCATTCCGGGCCAGTAGATCATTTCATTCACACGTTATAAGGTAGCCTCCATGCCCGGGTGACCACCGGGGACTTCCTCACAGTACTCGTTTCGCAGGGATGAGGGGATGACCGTCTTGTGACCTTTTACAATCACTCCATCCTGTAGTACTGGTTCATCACGTACAAAGGATGAAGGGTCGTAATTCAAAAGGGGTGTTAGACTGTTTGTTTGGCCACCCGCCTTTGATGATGGAAGTTAGCCGATGGGAGGTTTTATCCGCAGCAGTGTGCTTGGCAAGACGGCGCAAGCGGTCGGTGGAAGCAAACGAGACTTTCTGGATGGAGAACTCATCTTGTTCGAATGGGTGTTGTTCGTTGGTGGAGCCCGAGATAGAGTGTCTGCGATGTGCATGTCTTTACCTTTTTTGTAGACAATGCAAAAATCAAACCGTTGTAGCTGCATCATCATGCGTTGAAGTCTGGCTGGGGCTGCATGGATTGGTTTGCTAAGGATAGTGACTAGTGGTTCATGGTCCTTCTCTACCGTGAAGGTCTTGCCAAAAATAAAGTCTTTAAATTTTGAACAGGTGAAAGCCACGGCAAGTAGTTCCTTCTCTATCTGTTTGTAGCGTGGTTCAGTATCAGTTAGGGTACGCCATGCATAGGATACTGGCATCACGTCACTGTTGAAGGAGGTTTGGAGGCATGCTGCACCTAGCCCATACTGGGATGCATGGCAGGTGATTGTGACTGACATATTGATGTTGAAGTATGCCAGGGTTGGTGCACTAGTGAGCTGTAACTTTAACGTCTCGAAAGCTCGTTGGTGCTGTGGGTACCAGGACCAGATGTTGTCCTTGTGAGTCAATTGTCGCAGTGGGGCTGACAATTCGCTGAGATTGGGGATGAGTTTGCCCAAGTAGTTGACCATACCTAAAAATCGTTGTAAGCTGGTGACGTAAGATGGTACTGGCAGCTCGTTAATCGCTGCAGTCTTCAGCGCATCAGGCTTTAACCCGTTGCTGGTGAACACGTGACCAACGTAAGTGACTTCTGGAACTCTGAACTTGCACTTCAGAGGGTTCAGTTTTAAATTATGGTATTTGGTATGGTTCAACACCCATCGTAGGTTGGCATCATGTCCGGTTGCGTCTCAGCCGTATACTAGGATGTCATCAACAATGATGATGTCATCAACAATGATGGTATTCTGCGAACAGCTGTTCCATTGCGCGCTGGAAGACTTTGCTAGCAGAGTTGATACTGAAAGACATTCTTAGAAATCGGTAGCGGCCAAACGGAGTAGCGAAAGTTGTTAGTGCAGATGATGCACGGTCTAACGGGATTTGCCAAAAAGAGCTTTTGGCATCTAGGACTGAGAATACAGTTGCGTTACCGATCTGTGCCGCTACATCCTCAGTGGTTCTCATCGGGTAGTGTTGGCGTTTGATTGCTGTGTTCAAATCTTTGGGATTGATGCAGATGCGTAATTCCTTCTTGTCTTTCTTGGTGGTGTCGACCATGGTGGAGACCCAGTCTGAGGGTTCACTGACTTCGGCAGTAACTCCGATAGAGACCATACGTTTGAGTTCATCGTGTATTTTCTCTCGCATGCCGTGAGGGATGCGGTGAGGTGCATGTACAATCGGGGTGACCGTATGGTCAATAGTGATCTTATATATTGTCGGTAGCTTGCCGAGCTTGTCGTCAAACAAGTCCTTATAGTTGCATAGCATCTGTTGTGTTGGTTCCTCTGTCAGACAGAGTTTGTGGACAGCGCGCCCAAAATAAACCAGACCCAAGTCATGGCATGTGTTGATGCCAAGCAGGGTTTCAGAACTTGGTTGGACAATGTAAAAGAGTAAGTTCTTTGTTGATGGTACATTTCAGATCAGCTTTACCCAGTGGGTGTAGAATTTCCCCTCCATAAGCATGTAGTGGAGGAATCTTTTTTCATGAGCTCAGTGGTTCTTATCTTGTTGAACACATTGAGTGACATAACGTTTACTCTGGCGCCAGTATCGACTTTGGCAATCAGAGGTTTGTTATTGATTATCATGGTCACCGCAGGATCAGTCACTTTGCCTGGGGTGCGCAGATTTAGGGAAAGTACAGTAGACTCAGTGTCTGTGTTGTCAGAGTCGTTCCCATGGGAAGATTCGTCCTGTTCATGTGAATCAGAATCGGACGGGTCTTGTTGAATCAGGTGCAGCTTTGTCCTTGAAGCTGCACTCCCATTAGATCGACAACAATTAGCAAAGTTGTTGAGTTATAGCAATTATGACATACTTTCCCATGGGCTACGCAAAATTGGCGTCCCCTGGGGTGGAAATAGTTACAGTTAGAGCACCTTGCGGCAGGCACATTTTGATCTTTGCGGGACGCATTGAGAAATCTTTGTGGAGAATAGCTGGCCAGATTCACATTAGGTTGTTGATGAGTGTTAACGCTATCAAAGTCAGCAAGTGGTGCTACAGTCTCAGCCATCCGACATGCATGAATCGCTTGCTCCAAAGTCAGTTCAGCGTTCCGCAGCAGTTCGGCTCTTAAATTGTGGTCGTTCATTCCTCCCACAATTTTATCATGTACTAGCTCATTTGTCATCTCACCAAATCTGCATCGAGAGCTGATATGTCTCAGGTCACTGTTAATCGTTCTACTGACTCATCAGCTTTCGGGCAAAAAATCTTGTCCTCGCGAGGATTCTGTTAGACGGCAGGTCGCACAGTTCTCTTAACTTCCTCAGCAGAACCGTCGGGTTGTCAATAGTTTCAGCTTGCACCACTACCAGACCATTCCTGTCTAGTGGAGCTGGTGCAAATTCAAAAGACAACGCAGATCATTGCTTCCGGACCCGCTAAATTCAACAGCAGTGATGCTTTCAAATCATCAGGATCGTTTCGGTGAACAATGCGGATATAATGAGAATAGTCTTTCTCAAACATTCACCATCACTCGGCAATATCGGAGTCAAACACGAGCTGGCTTGGCTTTCAACAACAGTTAGCAATGTCATCAAATTCAGTCACAAATAAAAATTGATAAACAAAATAAATTGCAGTAAACAGACGCGGGGTAGACCCCAACTTTCTGACTCCATGTAAAGAGCTCAAACTCACACAGGTTGAAACATAAGCATCTTTATTGCTCAGGTCATGATCTTGTAAGCAGGTTATTACACGTTCACACTGCTACGGCTACTGCCAGGCAGTGGACAAGTTCTTACACTATGAATGTTATAAGTAGGCGGAGCTATAATTAATAAGCATTCTAATTGGCTAACATACAATAGCCAATCTACATCTAGCTTACTAAAAGTTGTCTGGCTTCTCAAAAGTTGTCTCCTCCCCCCTTCTCCCCCCTTTTAAACGACTTACCGTACACTGTGCTAGCCGTCTTAATGACAGCGCCAACCTTCCTGTTCATCGCGGTGTGTGTCTGTATCACCTTGGCTTTGCACCGTGTGAATTTCAGATAGCGCTCCCCCGCTTGCCCTGGTCCCCGCCTTTGCGATATGTTGTGTGTGCGTGTGTATGTGTTCCACTCTGACAGTCGCTGTTCCAGTTCCTGGTTTTTCAGGTGAGTACCATGAACTTGACAGTCGCCGGCAGTCCGCTGAAAAAGTGCCTAAGTGGGACAGGCCCATTACTAGTGCCTTATAGAGCCTCAACATTACATCCCTGTTTTTGTATACAAGCCCTCTTTAAATAAATGTTAGCATTGAGTTGTTTTTTTTTACTATTGATTCAACGCAGATTAACTTTTTGGGAGTCCTGCATCAGCACCCCCAAGTCCTGGGACTTGGTCCCAGAACCTTGGTCCTTGCACCTACGATATCTGGATTCTCTTCCCATTTAAAAAATAGTCTACACCTTTATTCCTACTACCAAAATGCGTGACCACACTTTGCTACACTATATTCCATCTGCCACTTCTCTGCCCACTATCCCAGCCTGTCCAAGTCCTTCTGCAGAGTCCCTTCTTTCTCTACACAGCTGCCCTTCCACCTATTTTCGTATCATCTGCAAATAGATTTGGCCACAAAGCCTTCAATCCCCTCGTCCAAAACATTAATATACAACGTGAAGAGTAGCGGCCCCAGCACCGGCCCTTGCAGAACTCCACTAGTCACTGGCAGCCAACCAGAAAGAGCCCCCTTTATTGCCACTCTTTGCCTTCTGCCATCCAGCTAACTTGCTATCCATGCTAGTATCTGCCCTTTGATACCGTGGGCTCTCATCTTCCTTAGCAGCCTTACCTTATCAAAGTCTTTCTGAAAATCTAAGTAAACAATATCTACTGATTCTCCTTTGTTTGTCCTGCTATTTACTTCTTCAAAGAATTCCAACGAATTTGTCAAGGAAGACCTCCCGTTCACAAAGCCATGCTGACTTTGGCCTGTTTTATCGTGAACTAAGTACTCCGTAACCTCATCCTTTATAATGGACTCTAAAATCTCTAAAGCCACCTCTTTCAGAACCCGAGGGTGCAGTTAATCCGGTCCAGGTGCCTTATCCACCTTCAGCCCTATCAGCTTCTCAAGCACCTTCTCCCTAGTAATAGCCACTACAGTAACTTCCACTCTTGCCATTTTCTTGCTCTTTATGCAACTGAAGAAGCTCCAACTATCCTCTTTTATATAATTGGCTAGCTTACCTTCGTATTTCATCTTTTCTCCCTGTATTGCCTTTTCAGTTATCTTGTGTTGTTGTTTAAAAGCTTCCCAATCCTCTGGCTTCCCACTAATCTTTGCTATGTTATACGCCTTCTCTTCCATTTTTATAGTCCTTGACTTCCCTTGTCAGCCACGGTCGCCCCTTTCTCCTCCTAGAATCTTTCTTCCTCTTTGGAATGAAAAGATCCTACATCTTCCGGATTATTCCCAGAAATTCCTGCCATTGCCGTCATCCCTGCGAGGGTCCCATTCCAGTCAACTTTGGCCAGCTCCTCCCTCATGCCTCTGTATTCCCCTTTGCTCAGCTGCAATACCAACACATCCAATTTCACCTTCTCCCTCTCAAATTGCAGATTAAAACATCTTATTGTGGCCACTACCTGCTAGTGGTTCCTTTACCTTGAGTTCTCTTATCAAACCCATTACATTGCATAACAGTAAATCCAGAATTACCTGCTCCCTAGTTGCTCCAGTACAAGGTGCTCCAAGAATCCATCTCAATCGCACTCTACAAATTCCCATTCTTGGGATCCAGAACCAACCTGATTTTCCCAGTCTACCTGCATATTGAAATCTCCCATGACCACGGTAACATTGTCTTTTTTACAAGCCAATTTTATCTCCCGATGTAACTTGCATCCTATATCTTGGGAACTGTTCGACGGCCTGTAAATAACTCCCATTGGGGTATTTTTACCCTTATAATTTCTCAGCTCTATCCACAATGAGTTGACATTTTCTAATCCCATGTCACCCCTCACCAAGGACTGAATTTAATTCCTAACCAACAGAGTTACCCCACTCCCTCTGCCCACCTTCCTGTCTTTCCGATATGACGTATAACCCATTCCTTCTATCCAGAGATCTTACCAGTCCGGCTGAGTTACTCCAGCATTTGTGTCTACCTTCAGTTGAAACCAGCATCTATCTGCAGTTCCTTCCTACACAGATAATTCAACCAGTTGAATGACCCAGGATGTTGGAAGCGGAAACAAAGACTAGGTAACAAAGAATAGAATGAATAATGATTATAAAAGCAGGAGTACAGACACTGCCAAAGATACTAACACTGTATCAGCTGCAGCGCTGGACCTGACGACTTTAGAGAAGTCATGATGATTTTTATCCAGCCCTTCTTCATTACTCAATCAAAATGGATTGCGATGTGGGATCTTGGACTGTACTGGAAGGTACAGTTGAAGGGGTGAAATGGATTTCCGTGACATTTGAATAAACGGCAGATGCCAGAAATCAGAAGCGAAAGCAGTTGATGTTGCTCAGTAGGTCAGGCAGCATCTGTGGAAGAAAAGCAGTTCAAGTTTCAGCAGAAATAATAAAGAGTGAAAACAAGGTAGTTAATTGTAAATTGCCCCTAGTGTGTAGGATAGTGCTAGTGTATGGGGTGATTGCTGGTCGGTGGGTACTCAGTGGGCTGAAGGGCCTGTTTCCATGCTGTATCTCTAAAATTTAAAGCCTCAATATCCCATAACAGGATCGCAAGGTCTGAGTCCATACTGCATGCATACCCATAATTACGCCTTTGATCTTTGTGACATATAGATGCAGTCATACTGCGTGGAAACAGGCCTTTGGCCCAACTTGCCCACACCGGCCAACAATGTCCCAGCTACACTAGTCTCACCTGCCGGTGTTTTGTCCATATCCCTTCAAACCTGTCCTATCCATGTACCTGGCTAACTGTTCCTTAAACGATGGGATAGTCCCAGCCTCAACTACCTCCTCTGGCAGCTTGTTCCATTCACCCACCACCCTTTGTGTGAAAAAGTTACTCCTCGGATTCCTATTAAATTTTTTCCCCTTCACCTTGAACCTATGCCCTTTGGCCTGTGCATCTACCCGATCTATTCCTCTCATAATTATGTACACCTCTATAAGATCTCCCCTCATCCTCCTGCGCTCCATGGAATAGAGACCCAGCCTACTCAACCTCTCCCTATAGCTCACACCCTCTAGTCCTGGCAACATCCTCGTAAACGTTTTCTGAACCCTTTCAAGTTTGACAATATCTTTCCTATAACATGGTGCCCAGAGCTGAACACAATATTCCAGATGCGGTCTCACCAATGTCTTATACAACTGCAAATGACCTCCCAACTTCTATACTCAATACTCTGACTAATGAAGGCCAAAGTGCCAAACGCCTTTTTGACCCCTTTATCCATCTGCGACTCGACCTTCAAGGTACCATGCACTTGTACTCCTAGATCCCTCTGCTCCTCAACACTACCCAGAGACCTACCATTTACTGTGGAGGTCCTGTCCTTGTTCGACGTCCCAAAATGCAACACCTCACAATTCTCCATATTAAATTCCATCAACCATTCCTCCTCCGCCCACCTGGCCAATCGATCCAGATCCTGCTGCAACCTTTCACAACCATCTTCACTATCTGCAAAACAATTCACTTTTGTAACATCTGCATACCTTAAACTTGTGGTAAGTAGGTAGAACGTACGTAGCGGAGCTCGGGACGTCTCTTAGCGGCTCGGGAAACGTGGTAAGCTCGTGAAGATTCATGAAGATTTTTCAACATGTTGAAAAATGTCCGCGAGAGCCCCGAGTACCTACAAGTGGCTATTACCGTAATTCTGCATGAAAGTGTGGCCTAAAGGTCTCTAAATGTTTTGAAGGGAGCCTTGAAAAAGTAACTTTTCTAAGTTGTTTTCAATAAATTGGCAGCTGATCTATTTGTCATTAAACCACGTCACATGCTACCACAATTTTGGTCGCCAAATTATAGGACAGATGTCAATAAAATAGAGAGAGTACAGAGGAGATTTACTAGAATGTTGCCTGGGTTTCAGCACCTAAGTTACAGTGAAAGGTTGAACAAGATAGGTCTTTATTCTTTGGAACGCAGAAGGTTAAGGGGGGACTTGATAGAGGTCTTTAGAATTATGAGAGGGGTAGACAGAGTTGACATGGATAAGCTTTTTCCATTGAGAGTAGGGAAGATTCAAACAAGAGGGCATGATTTGAGAATTAAGGGACAAAAGTTTATGGGTAACATGAGGGGGAACTTCTTTACTCAGAGAGTGGTAGCTGTGAGGAATGAGCTTCCAGTGGAAGTGGTGGAGGCAGGTTCGATTTTATCATTTAAAAATAAATTGGATAGGTATGTGGACGGGAATGGAATGGAGGGGTATGGTCTGAGTGCAGGTAGATGGGACTAGGTGAGAGTAAGTGTTCGGCACGGATTAGAAGGGCCGAGATGGCCTGTTTCCGTGCTGTAATTATTATATGGTTATATGGTTATATGTCTCGCTCCAGTAGAATTGCTCTTTCATTATAGACATTTAATGCATTTGAATGCTCAGAAGGGTCTCGACCCGAAACGTCACCTATTTCTTTTCTCTAGAGATGCTGTCTGACCCGCTGAGTTACTCCAGCTTTTTGTGTCTATCTTTGAATGCATTTGAATTGGCTCTGATCAAGCCTGAAGTAGAAGATAGGGAGATGGCAGTTGAAACAGAAGTTTCTAAATGTAGCTGTTTGGAAATGTAAATGTTCAGAGCAGGTAGCCCATGCCAGGGATCTTCTGGAAAGAGTTGCAGGATTTTACAGGTGAGTTCACACTAATGGAGCAGGTAGATAACTGATGATTTGCTTGCTGAGAGAAGCGAGGGGCCAGATGGAATGAGCAGGTGCTGAGTCTGTAGTACTGGCTGACTTCCCACAGATGCAGGGACCCGCCATCTGCCAAAAGACCCTTCAGATCATCTAGGAAGGTTAGGTAATTGCACAAGTTTCCAATCTATTAATATTGGGTGAATGTGCAAAACACAAACAGATATTCACAAGTTTTGCACCAATTTCCTTGTCAGCCTCTCTGTTTCCTTTCTCTTTTGTCTGCCTGCCTTCTAAAATCTGAAAAGTTGGTGTCTGCAGAAGGGTCTCAACTCAAAACATCAACTTGAAGAGCTTCACGAGTTGTATAAACAACCAGGTTAATATTTAAACGATACAGCTCAACAATTAGTGTGCATGTTAACGCGTTGACTATGAAGTGAACACTAGCTCTGTCGTCCACTGCACCCCGCCAGTTGTCCACCCAGCTCGGCGTTGATTGGTCGGCCCAGATCACGCCAGGTCCATGCGAGTGCTAGAGCTCTACGAACGATGGTTCGAGACCAATGTGTTTCGGCCCACCACAACCTATTCCTTTTCTCCAGAGATGCTGCCTGACCCGCAGAGCTACTCCTGCTATTTGTGTCTGTCTTCGGATTAAACCAGCATCAGCAATTCCTCCATACACATTTTAAAATCCATTTGTATGTTGAGAAAGGATAAGATGTTGGCTGCTTGGAGACTAGGTATGATGGGTTGAACTCTGGCTTATGCAGAAAGGAACCAAGATCATCAGTAGTGAAACAACCCCAAGTTGTAGACCATCAAATGTATCTCAGGGACTGTGTAAATGGTCTTCAGTATCTGGTTAGGATAGATGGCATTCTCAATATACATCTGCCAGTGTCTCCAGGATGGAGATGGAGAATTATACACCAGTTAAGGGGCTGTCCCAGTGTACGGGCTAATTCAAGTTCCCCCGAGTTTCCCCAGATTCGAACTTGGAGAATTACGGTAATAGCCGCTCGTAGGTAATCAGGGCTCTCGTGGACATTTTTCAACATATTGAAAGATCTTCACAAGGTTACCGCATTTCCCGAGTACCTGCCGTTAGCGTTACGATGTCCCGAGCTCCGACGTACCCGCTAGGTACATTCTACGTACTTACCACAAGTTTGATTTTTTTTAAACTTGGGAGAGCTCTTGAATTACCTCATACAGAGGGACATGCCCTTTAGAAATATACTGAGCACAGATGCTGGGATTGCAAACACTGCAGATGACAAAAATAAATTAATAGACCAAATGCGAGATCCTCAGATCCAAATAGGGATGAGGAGGGAATGAGAAGGAGGAAGAGGAGGAGGAGAGGGACAAGCATCGATGGAGCAATGCGAGGGACTTGGCACATATTGCTCTCCAGGGCCAATGTGACGCAACTATCACGGCAGAGTTATACCATACTCCATTGGACCATCCATCTGCGATAAAGATCCCTGAAATATTGAGCCCGGTTTATCTAACGCAAAGTAGAATGGGCAGGCACAAGCTTTCCTTCTTGTCTCATCCTACAAACAGTTTCAATGTTTGTGGACAGTGCTCTAGAATTGAAGGGTAATGTCAGCAAACATTGCTGACCTGGGTTGCAATAATAGAAGTCTTTACACTCTAACATTGGCAACACCATGATGGTCAAGAGACATGCTTGAAGTCTCTAGTAAACCAATGCAACTGAGACAGCTTCCAGGCACTATCATACTCTTGTGCTGCTCTAAACATATCCTGTTTGTTGACATTCCCCAAGGTCAAGACCTTGGGTAGGTCTCGGACAGTCTTGGTGTCTCATGATCATTTTTCACTCAGCGCTGATTTCACGTGCACATGAGTGAGTGTTCAAAGAAACGTGGCAAGGTGACATTGAGGCCTGTCATGGAGTAGCTGCTTGGCTCCTTCTCCCAATCAGACCACTCTGCTGCTCAGAGGTGGTACGGTGGCACAGCGGTAGAGTTGCTGCCTCACAGCACCAGAGACATGGGTTCGATCCCGACTACGGGTGCTGTATGGAGTTTGCATGTTCTCCCCGTGACTTGGTGTAATTGTAAATCGTCCCTAGTGTGTGTGCGGGGATCGCTGGTCGGTGCGGACATGGTGGGCCGAAGGGCTTGTTTCCACGTTGTAACTCTAAAGTAAACTAGGCTTCACTCACCATTTTCGCTCATCTTCCCCGAGGGAGAGGATTCTGCAATGGGGATGATTGGGGAAAAGGGGTTGCCAGTTGACAAGGTTGCTGGTGTGAAGTGGTCGAAGAGCTGTTTGTAGGGTGAAAACGAGAAGCTAGTGCGACTTGTGTGGGGGAGGGATAGAGAGAGAGGGAATGCCGGGGCTACCTGGTGAGAGAAATCACCCTACAAACAGCTAACAATGGCCTGTTTTCTTTATCATTGTTACTTCTTTGCATCTTTTATTCATTGTTCTTTATCTCTCCACATCACCGTCTATATCTCTCATTTCCCTTATCCCTAACCAATCCGTAGAAGGTTCTTGACCCGAAGCGTCACCCATTCCTCCTCTCCAGAGATGCTGCCTGTCCCGCTGAGTTACTCCAGCTTTCTGTGTCTATCTTTGGTTTAAACCAGCATCTGCAGTCCCTTCCTACAGAAAAAGCTATGACATCTGCTTGGTTCATTTGGGAATGGTTGTTTGACAAGTAAGTAACTTACTAGTGAATATGTGAACCACAATGCAGCCCAGTGTGTTAGTTGATGAAAGAAGCTATCATATTTAGCCAATGATGATGAATGGCCAGAACATAGACAACAAAATGCTAGAGAAACTCAACGGGACAGGCAGCATCTTTGAACTGAAGGAATGGGTGATGTTTTGGGTCGAGACCCTTCTTTTCAGTCTGAAGAAGGGTCTCAACCCGAAACGTCACCTTCTCTCCAGAGATGCTGCCTGTGCTGCTGAGTTACTCCAGCATTTTGCATCTTTCTTTGGTGTAAACTAGCATCTGCAGTTCCTTCCTACACATGAGGAATAGCCAATTCTGTTCTGGCACATTCCAATGTTCACAATGTGATAAGATGGCATTATTCTGCTGGTTTGGTTCAGATCATCCCCCATGTCTTCCGAACGAGCCTCTGATTATTTGAAGCCCCCAATCTTATCTTGGCTGTTGTTGGGGACTCTGAGGCATCTAGTTAGATGATGTCTTTCAAAGGATGATGTCTTTCAGACTGCGGGTGCTGCCTGTACAAAGTTTGTACGTTCTCCCCGTGACTGCAAGGGTTTTCTCCGAGATCTTCAGTTTCCACCCACACTCCAAAGACGAACAGGTTAGTAGGTTAATTGGCTTGGTAAAAATGTAAATTGTCCCTGGCGTGTGTAGGATAGTGTTAATGTGTGGGGATTGCTGGTCTGTGCGGACTCAGTGGGCCGAAGGGCCTGTTTCCACACTGTATCTCTCAACTAAACTATACTAAACTAAGGTAATAAATTCCTCAGTTCAGTTTCTGCCAGTAGTAAAGGGCCTGTCCCACTTTGCGATTTTTCGGCGACTGCGAGCGTCTGTGGCTGACGCCCGTAAAACTGTCAAGTTGAGCGACATACACGTTGACGTATACTGTCCTGCGGGTGACGCCCAGTTAGGGTTTACGGGTCAGGGTTAGTGGTGGGGGTGGGGGGGGGGGAGGAGTGGAGAAGGGGGAGAAGAGTGGAGCGGGGAGAAAGGAGGAAGAGGGGGGAAGGGAAGAAGGGGGGAAGAGGGGAAGGGAGAAGGGCAGGGGGGAGGGGGAGAAGGGGGATGGGGGCAGGAGGGGGGGAAGAGGGGGGTGGAGGGGAGAGGGTAGTTCAGTCTACACTCACGGAATCCATCCCTATAAAAAGTTAGAGACGGTGATTGGTTCTGGAAGCAGAGCAATACATCTGACACAGACATCTTTTCATTTGCACAATTGATTTTATTGTATTAATTTTAATATATTAATGTTTAAAATCCATGTATTGAAGGAAGAATATTTTACAGCCCATCTATGGTCGCTAACCCTAACCGGGCGTCACCCGCAGGCAGCATACGTCAGCGTGTGACAGGGCGCACGACATGCGTCACCACGCGTCACGACACGTCACCACCCGACTACGACGCAACAACCTCTTTTCAGGCTGTCGCCTAAAATGTCGCCCAAGTGGGACAGGCCTTTTAAGTTGCTCCTGACCCCAATTCAGACACAGCAGTGGTTGAACGCCAGATCAAAGAGAGTTCCTGTCCTAAACAGTAAGGCAGGGTTTAACTTGGAATGGCACCAATCAATATTTACCGCTGCTAGAACTAGACCTAGACCTGACACAAAGGAAGATAGTCATGGACAGAGGAGTTCAATGATCACTGCAGGAGTTTCCCAGGGTAAAATCTTGTGGACTTCAGCTACATCTTCAAAAGAGTTGGCGCTTTGATCTTTAATGACTGCATTATATTTAAAAGGGCTTTGCAACCATGAAATTATTTTGAAGTGCCAAGATGTTGAAACCGTGGCAGGCTGTTTATGTTAACTTGGATTATGTGAACAAGCCTCTAGACCAGGGCTCAGATGCACATCTTGAGACTTATGCCAGCACTCGTCTTAAAGTTAACAATAGCAATAATAGGCTTGGAAGGGAAGCTGTGACTGATGATTTAATAGTGTCTGTCTGCATTCACATTTCCAATAATGAGGCAGCCCACGCATTGGTTTGACAATATTTAGACTGTGTAGACAGAAAGGACATTCAGACCAACTAAAGACCATCCTAGAGTCAGTACAGCATGGGGACAGGCCTGTCAGCTCAACCCATCTGTGCTAACAAAGATACCCATTTACCTGATTCTTACCAGAACCCTAAAACTTTCCTATCTGAGAATCTGAAGACAGACACAAAATGCTGGTGTAACTCAGTGAGACAGGCAACATCTCTGGAGAGAAGGAATGGGCCACGTTGTGGGTCGAGACTGCGGTCTGAAGAAGGGTCTCGACCCGAAATGTCACCCATTCCTTCTCTCCAGAGATGCTGCCTATCCCACTGAGTTACTCCAGCATTTTGTGTCTATAAAAGGTAAATGGGAGCAGCTGGGAATGGCACCTTGCCCTACAAGACCATGCTGGGCTAAAGCTGCATAACTGTCTTCCGTGCTGGGATTTCACCGATCTGTGTGGATATCTTTCCAAAATGTGTCACGAATGTTATTGCATTTTGTTTTACAGGGATGTTTCAGCATCAGTGGGATTCACAGTTTTATTGGTTCAGCAGCTTTAAATGTGCTAACGATTTTCCCGGAGTTACCACTGGCTCGTATGTTAACTGGATGAGCGCTGAACGAGTCTCTTAACTGTACGAGTCTGTCTGAAGAAGGGTCTTGACCCAAAACGTCACCTATTTCTTTTCTCCAGAGCTGAATTACTCCAGCTTTTTGTGTCTATCTCCAGTCAAATCAAGATTCAAGATTCAAGAGAGTTTATTGTCATGTGTCCCAGATAGGACAATGGCATTCTTGCTTTGATTCAGCACAACAGAATCTAGAAGGCATGTAGACGGAAAAGATCAGAGTGTCCATATACCATAGCCTAAATATATACACACATGAATAAATAAAACAGATAAAGTGGAAATACACAGATAATGGTCTATTAATGTTCAGAGTTTTGTTTGAGTTGAGTTCAATAGCCTGATGGCTGTGGGGAAGCAGCTATTCCTGAACCTGGATGTACCAGATTTCAGGCTCCTGTACCTTCTACCTGAAGGCAGTGGGGAGATGAGTGTGTGGCCAGGATGGTGTGGGTCCTTGATGATGCTGCCAGCCATTTTGAGGCAGCGACTACGATAGATCCCCTCGATGGTGGGGACCTCAGTGCCAATGATGGACTGGGCAGTGTAACTACAATAGTTTAAGAAAGAACAGCAGATGCTGGAAAAATCAAAGCCAGACAAAAATGCTGGAGAAACTCAGCAGGTGAGGCAGCATCTATGGAGCGAAGGAATAGGTGACGGTTTCGGGTCGAGACCCTTCTTCAGACTGATCAGAGCTGCCTGACCCAAAACGGTCTCCTATTCCTTCGCTTCATAGATGCTGCCTCACCCGCTGAGTTTCTCCAGTATTTGTAACTGCAAAAGTGGTCAGATACTGAAGACAGGCAGCATCTCTGGAGAAAAGGAATGGGTGGCGTTTTGGGTCGAGACCCTTCTTCATGGTCAGATACTGCTATACTGTGTACACTGTTCAACAGATGAGCCCTTATTGCTTTGTCACCATTCACGAGACCCAAATGGGCACTGCCCATATTTCATTGAGTGGATACAAGTGAAGCATCACCCAACAAATGCCGGTCTAGTTCCCCACACCACTAATCTCAACACCACTTCCCCAACACCTGCACTGTTCTACTCCAGCCCTGTAACTACACCTTGTGGACAATCAGAGTGTCTTTAAAATTTTACTCTTCTCCCTCGAAAGAGAATACTGACAGCAAGTTTATATGTCAATAAATGTTAGAAATGCCGAGGGATGTTTTTCCTGAGTTATTTATAATGCACCTTCGTATTGTTTTAAAATTGCAAAACATTTGCTGAAAGAGCTTGTTTTGGGAATACCCAGAATCTTTTACTGTTTGGATCTGGGAGGGAATACCTTTCTCAGATCCTGCAGCATGAGTTTAGTTTAGTTTATACAGTGCGGAAACAGGACCTTCAGGCCAACTGAGCCGGCAACAACCAGCGATCCCCACACATTAACACTATCCCAATAATAATAATAATAATAATAATAATAATGACTATTATTAATATTATTATTTATTTTTCATTGAAAGATATAAGTATACATTTGAATGAAATGTCATTCGTCATGGGGCTATGCAAGGTGCATAGTGGTTGATACTGATGCAAGGTGTGAGTACAGTGTGTGTGTGTGTTTTTAGTGAGGTTTGTGTATGTGTGTTGGGGAGCTGCAGGGTGTTCATCATTCTAAAACAGCCAGGGGGAAGAAGCTGTTGTACATCATGGTGGTGCTGGCCTTGATGCTCCGGTACCTCATGCCGGACGGCAGAGGGGCAAAGAGTCCATGGGAGGGGTGGGAGGAATCCTTTATAATGTTGGAGGCTTTTCGGAGGCATCTTTTGTTGAACATGTCCAGAATGGATGGGAGAGGCTCCCCGATTATGTTCTCCGCTGTGCTGACTAATCGCTGTAGGGTCTTCCTGCCTGATGCGGTACAGTTACCGTACCAGACGGTGATGCAGCAGGTCATGACGCTCTCTATGGTACCTCTAGATAGCATAGAGAGGATGGGTGGGGGAAGCCTCACTTGTTTCAGCTTCCTGAGGAAGTACGGCCTCTGCTGAGCCCTCCTGGACAGGTGTGTAATGTTGAGAGACCGGGAAAGGTCATCAGCGAGGTTCACCCCTAGGGACCTGATGTTGCTCACCCTCTCCACGATGGAGCCATTGATGTGCAGGGGAGGAGTGGGGCAGCCTGCATTCTCCTGAAGTCTATAATCATCTCTCTGGTCTTGGTGACGTTCAGAGACAGATTGTTGGCTTCGCACCAGCTCACAAGCTGCGCCACATCCTCTCTGTAGGCAGTCTCATTGTTGTCTCTGATAGGGAAAAGCATTTACATTAACATATCTAAGCAATATTTCCTTAAGGCTTGAAACGGAAAGTGAATTGCAAGGCCAATGAAGGATCTACTGATAGAATGTGCCGGAAGGAACTGTGGACAATGTAGAGAAATATAGAACAATGAATGAAAGATATGCAAAAAAGTAATGATGATAAATGGAAACGGTCGATTGTTAGCTGTTTATTGGGTGAAAACAAGAAGCTGGTGCATGAGGACCAAAAGCAGACTGGGCGATCATTTCACTGAACACTTTTGCTCAGTCCGCCTGGACCTACCTGATCTCCCAGTTGCTAAGTATGTTAATTCTCATTCCCTTTCCCACACTGACCTTCCTGTCCTCGGCCTCCTCCATTGTCAGAGGGAGGCTAAAATTGGTGGAACAGCATCTCACATTTTGCTTGGGCAGCTTACAGCCCAGTGGTATGAATATTGATTTCTCTAACTTCACGTAGCACCGGCATTCCCCCTCTTTCTATCCCTCCCCACCCAAGTCGCACCAGCTACTCGTTTTCACCCAACAGACAGCTAACAATGGCCTGTTTCCTTTATCATTATTTGTTTTTTGCATATCTTTCATTCGTTGTTCTATATCTCTCTACATCATCGTCTATATATCTCGTTTCCCTTTCCCAACTTTCAGTCTGAAGAAGGCTCTCGACCCACAACGTCACCCATTTCTTCTCTCCGGAGATGCTGTCTGACTGGCTGAGTTACTCCAGCTTTTTGTGTCGATTTACTGATAGGAGTTCTCTATTTCTTAAAAACAAATAATTGCTGGTAGTAACAAGATTACTATGGCCTAAGCTTGCATAATATTGATAGGAATATGTTATTGGCCACCAAATATTGCACTGAATCTACTTCTGTGATCACTTGGAGATTCTTCTTTTAGTTTCATCAATTTATTTGCTAGAAAATGAGGGGAAGAATAGTAAGATTAAATGAGAACTTACCTGTTTGAATTTTGATCTTTATTTTATGAGGAGTTCCGATGAGTGATTACGTGAAGAAGCCCCGCCAGTCTGCATGCGCGTCAATCTTCAAAGCAGCAGTGTGAAATCACAGATAACAGTAGTTGAAGTGACATAGTAAGATTGGAGAAGACTAGAACTACCAGGTGACCTTTATGATACGAGGGTTGGGAGCGGAGGGCACATAATCGCTCATCGTAACTCCTCATAAAATAAAAATCAAACTTCAAACTGGTAAGTTCTCATTTAATCTTACTATTTTACTTCGGAGTCACGTGAATGATTCTGTGAAGATTTCAAAGCTCTGTGATTTCATGCCGTGGAGAAGTCCACACAAACACAACTGCATCAATTGACCACAGATAAGGGAAACATTGATAAAGCATACAGACATGACATGGAGTTAAAACATGCTGATGCTATTTAATGAACAAATAATAATAATAGTAACCCCTGTCATCCGGGAGGAACTATAAAATAGTCCCTAAAATAGAGTTGGCAAATACCACCAGTCTGGCTATGGGTTATTATAAAATGTTTGGAAAGCTCGTTCGTTAGACCATCCTGCAGTTGCTAGGATGTAGTCCAGCGGAACGTACATAACGATGTTGTAGCAGCCTTGGTGGAGTGAGATTAGAAAATATTAGTATCTACTCCTGCATAAGCCAAAACCCCGTTTTAACCACCTGGAGATGGTCTGAACTGATACCTTCTTATGAGGTTTTTCGTAACTAACAGACATTGCTAGTATCAGAGCCTCTAAGGCTCTAGGTGACCTTGACGTATTGTTGTAAATGTGTGACCACACATAACCGAAGGTCCATGGGGTATGCCATGAGAGCTAGTTTGAGACCTGATGCCCCTGTGCTGCTCTACGTAAATAAATCATAAACGTAAAATATTATATTATTTACAGGTGTAACCATCCTGCCCAGTCGCAATGTATGTAATGACTGGACCCGTTGCGCTGAGACCAGCGCCCTGAGGATAACTACCTTATGAGAGCCGGGCCCTAAGAATGCAGCTGGAGCCCCCTGGTGAAGTAGTGTTAACACAATGTCAATATCCCATACTTCTGTGTGCTTGGGCCTGGGAGAACTTGTGTTAAAGATATCCTTTATAAACTGGATATCAGAGGGTGAGGCACCAAATGGGGTTAAGTAAATATGACAGGATACTTTGACTGGATTGCACCCACGTGACTAACATATGCCACCACCACAGTGTATCAATTTGGAATTGAGCATGCAAATAGTAAGATTAAACGAGAACTTACCAAGTTTGAAGGTTGATCTGTATTTTACGAGGAGTCGCGGTGAGGGATTTCGTGAAGACCCCGCCAGCACGCATGCGCAGCATCCTTCAAAGCAGCGGTGTGGAATCACAGAACGCGCCATGACTAACAAATAGTAAGATGAAAAACGCAGAACTACCCAGTTGATCCTATGATAGAGGGTGGGAGCGGGGGGCACGAAATCCCTCACCGCGACTCCTCGTAAAATACAGATCAACCTTCAAACTTGGTAAGTTCTCGTTTAATCTTACTATTTTACTTCGGAGTCACGTGAGTGACTTCGTGAAGATTTCAAAGCTCTGTGATTTCACACCCTGGACAACGTCCATGCTTATCACACTGCCGCAAGTCTGATGGAGGAAGGCTGTTAATGCAGTTCAGTCGAAACTGGCTGAAAAATCAACACAATTTATTAATCAAATAAACAACAAACCCCTAAATCGGGGACAGACATTCACTGAGCGGTTCCCAGCACAGCTTCTGTGAATGTCGCAGGGGCGACCAGTGGCTTATTGTAGAACCGTTGAAAGGTTTCTTCACTGGCCCAGCCTGCGGTGGCGAGGATGTGGTCCATGGGCACCTCCATGGCCCTCGCCATTGATGTGGATGCAGCCCTAGTGGAATGAGACTTAAAAATGTTAGTAGCAATTCCTGCTGCATCCAGCACCACCCTGAGCCACCTGGCAATAGTCTGTACAGTCACCCGATGATGCGGAGGTTTGTGGCTGATGAGGAGCCCCTGTTCCTTCATCCTGATGGCTCCTGTAATCCTGATATAGTGGTGGAGATGGGTGACTATGCAGAGAGTGGCATCTACAGGGTATGCCCGAAATTCCAACTGCAGCCCATGCGCCCCTGGCCTGTGCTGCTTCAATAAATCTTGGACAAAGAAATTTATTTGACCAGTGGTGGCCACCATGCTGTCCAGTCGCAGTTTTTGTAATGTCTGGACTCGTTGGGCTGTAGTCAGTGCCATCAGCATCACCACCTTGAGGGTGAGCTGTTTCAGTGGTAGCTCATTCATTGGAGCCCAGCTCCTCAGTAGGGTCAGCACGATCCCCACATCCCACGTGAAAGTATATCTGGGTCGCGGAGGGTTGGTGTTGAACACTCCCCTCATCAGTTTAGACACCAGGTGGTTGGAGCTGATACCTATATCCAGGTATGAGGACAGCGCACTCCTGGCGCTGTTGATGGCACTGTAGCTGAGGCCAGCATTGAAATGGAGGCCAGCTAGGAATTCCAGGACATCAGGTATCGTTGCCGTGTTGGAAGTCTTGTTGGTCCGAGCACAGAATGCCTCCCACTTTCTGATTTGGGTGAGGTACTGTTTCCGAGTTGATTCTCGGCATGATGCGGAGATGAGTTCCATGGCTCGTGATGAGATGCCCGCCTGGATAAGTGGTCTTTTCAGAACCTGCAGGCCAACAAGTTTAAGTGACCATGGCAAGGATGACTATCCCCCGTAATGGGGTGAGTAATCAATTTGGGGTGTTTCCCAATCGACATCCATGGTTGTTTTAAAATTTTAATGACCATCGGGTACCATGGTTGTGTAGGCCAGTCGGGAATGATCAATATGCCAGTTGCAGAATCCAATTTAATTTTCTGCAATACCCGACTGATGAGGCAGAATGGGGGAAATGCGTAGCAAAACCATTTCCCCCAATGGATAGAAAACGCATCCATTGCTATTGCCCCAGGGTCTGGTTCCCATGACACATACGTTGGTATCTGATGGTTCAACCTGGACGCAAATAGGTCAATATCTGGTGTCCCAAAGTGAGCTATAATGTCTCCAAAAATTTGGGGGTTCAACATCCACTCGATGTTGTCATTGAATACTCATGACCTGGTGTCCGCCACTGTATTAAGCTTCCCAGGCAAATAGGTCGCTGTAATCCAAATATTCCTTTCAATGCACCAGTGCCAAATTGTGTTTGCCAATTCATCACAAGATAGCGACCTGATACCACCCATATGATTGATGTAAGCCACCACTGTAGTGTTATCTATTTGAAGGCGGACATGTAAATCCCGTGAATTAGTACAGTAAGCCCGCAGTCCATGAAATGCCCCCAGCATTTCTATATAGTTTATCCCGTGTGACTTCATGAGAGTTCCATCTGCCACCACAACTGGACATCGTATCAGTTGCTCCCCAGCCTTGTGCGCTTGCGTCAGTTTGTAGCACAACGTCTGGGTTGCTTACTATGATGGGTCTGTGACACTCACTAATATTGTCAACCCACCATTGTAGCTCATTTCTAGCCTTTGCTGGTAACCGGATTGGCCGTTCATAGTGCCCAGCATTTGTTTTTAATGCTGTGATCTTTGTTCTTTGTAAATTTCGGTAGTGTAGTGGTCCGAATTGTGCAGCTGGGAATGTAGCTACCAATTTCCCTATAACTTTTGCTGTTTGCCGAATGGTCGGTACCCTGGCGCAAGTAAGACTGTGGCACTCTTCTATTATAGCAGTAGCTTTATTGGTTGGGATGGTAATCTTCATCAAGTTGGTGTCTAGGGTGAACCCCAAATAATCCATAACCCGTACCGGGTGCAATTTTGACTTGTCTGGATGGATTACAAACCCCAGCTTCTCGAAGAGAGCCTTAGTTGCAGCCACTGCCCGTGTAGCCAATTGGAAGGTCTGACCCACTATAAGGATATCATCCAAATATGCCATTACCATGTAATTTTGCTGTCGGAGAAGAGCCAATATAGGTTTTACCAATTTTGTAAACAGCCTAGGGGCTGTGGTGATTCCATTGGGCAATGCCTTGTATTCCCATAATTGCTCCTTCCAGACAAACTTTAGGAATTTCCTGTGAGCCTCAGAGATGGGCACCGTATAGTATGCATCTTTTAAATCGATGCATGCCATAAAGTACCCTGGGTAAAGCATCTGCTTGGCTGTTTCAAAAGTATCCATTTTGAAATGGGTATATTGTACAAAAGTGTTCAGCTCAGTTAAGTCTATTATAATCCGACATACCCCATCTTTTTTTTATTCTGGTGAAGATGTTGGACACAAACTCAATAGGTTCATGCGTGGTTTTGCCAATTACCCCTTTTTCTGCTAGCCGTATAATTTCAGCATGTCCTGCCTCCACCTCTTTTTGGGATAGTGTAAACTTCCTATGAGGCGAATGCTGGGTAGGGGGATTTATACCTCCAATAAATTCTATAACATAACCTCAAACACTTTGTAAAATAAACTCATCTGTGGTGACAGTTTTCCATATTTCCAAAAAAGCCCGCAATCGCCCACCTATTTGTGCAGGAGGGGATGCTACGGCGTGAGAGGAACCAGACCCCCTTACCTCCATGGTTAGCGGCGGTTCCTTACGTATGGTGTTTTGGTTGGACGTTGTGGAGGTTGACGGGGTGGCGGCCGCATCTTCCATGCAGGCCGCTGTTGGCCTTGCCCTAAAAAAGGTCGTTGTGTTTGCGGAAGTGGAGGTGGATAGGACCTTTGTGTCCTGTCCGGCAGTCGTGGTTTCCAGGTTGTGTTTGGCTGTTGCTGGTGGTATGGGTGAAGTCTGGCCGTCGGAGGTTTCATGAGGCCAGCTGTTTTGGCCTCCTCGTCCAGTTCCTTCACCTGTTTGGACAGGTCTCCAAACAATTGATGCGGCGGTGGAGCGGTTGATGGTCGGCACAACCCCACGAATTTGGGGTTGAGTGTGGGCTTTATGGAGCTCTTACGCAGGCAGTTTATCTCATACTGGGCGTTGCATAGGAGTGCCAGTGCATCCTGCTGTTCACTGGACACATTATCCCCGTCCAGGGTCCTAGCAAACGCCGTTATGCCCGTGGAGAGAACCTTTAAGATACGCTGGAGGCGGACATCCTGCATCCTGGTGGCCGTACTCAAGTGTCCCCAGGTCTTGGCATTAACCAAGGGCACAGGAGGTTGATGCAGTTCTCGGGCGGTTTTATTTTCTCTATGGTATCATTGAGAACCTGACTCTGGAGTTGGTGAGTAGTCAGGTAATCAATGGTGCCCGCCAGTTTGTGGTGCAGAGGTTCACCTGTTTGTGTAGTAGCGGCAAACTTGCCCACTACGTCCAGCATATCCTCCTCATGCTCTGGCTCACTGGCTGTCCCGGGTCGTCTTCAAACACAGCGGCTGAGCAGCTGCTAGCACTTCTGGCTGGTGACGACGAGATGCTGAGCGGGCTCCTTGCACGGCTTGTGGATGCCCGTGAGTCCCGCTCTTCCCGTTCCCGGTCCCGCTGGAGGAGTTGCTCCACTAAGAGCTCCAACCGCTCTATGCGACCGTCCCTGCTATGTGCAGCGGACAAGCCGACTTCCCCAGGCCCTGCGAAATCACTGGGGCTTCCACCATCGGACCACACCTCCGTAAGGTGCTGCCTAGGGTCCAATGGCAGGTTGTCGTGACCTACCGCCCAAGTAGGCTCATACGACTCCCGCACGGACTCTTCGCTAGTCTGTCTTCTTCCAGACTGTGGCGGCCCACCTGTCTGATATGAAGGCAGGTGAGTTGAATCGGCACGGGCCCCCGGAACCTGGCTCCCCGGAGTCCGTGCAGGCTTACCTCCACAATCGCCCAATTTTTGGCGTGGAGGCGCATGGTCGGCCGCTCCCAGAGCTGAGCTGATCGACCGTCTACTGCTGCCACCTCCACCCTTGACCGCAGCCTGACGGGGTGTTTTGTCGGCGGCACCTGCTCCTGCAGGCCTGCTCGACGCAGCAGCAGAGCTGCCAGACTGCACTACGGCAGATCTCCCTGGCAGTGGTACGTGGTGGTGCACAGCTGTAGGGCTCCCCTGTAGTGCAGCTGTCCCCCGGCCCAGCCCCCTCGGGTCTACTGGAGCTCGGGGTGGGGTTACTTGTGACGAGCGAGGCCCCTTGGCACGTACCTGTTTCCTCCCTCTTTTCTTGGGGGAAGGGGGCTCGAAGTCTGGATCCATTGCATCCAGCTCCGGGGCGGTAAACCACTCAGGTGATGAGTCGGGCGCTAACGTAGCGGGAGCGCCCGACTTCCGCATTCTTGCCCCCACGTGTCTCGAAGCTGCCGGTGGTGCTTGCAGCTCCGGGGACAAGGGCCGTTGGCTGGTCGATGCAGCTCGGCTCCTCGACAGCGTCGCCTTCCTCTTGCCCTTGTCCATCCTGTGGAGTAAAGGTGCCGGAGGAGAGAGCGCACTCCCCCCCCAGCCTGCCGATGCAAATGCGCGCGACGATATGCTGCGCATGCGTGCTGGCGGGGTCTTCACGAAGTCACTCACGTGACTCCGAAGTTAAATTATGCATATTCGCACAAATAAACCTTTCACCCATAGAATGCACATAGTGTCTATAGGTATTTGATACCAATAACTGGAGAATTGGTAACTCATGCAAATCCCATCTGCCTCCATGACTAGAGGTGGCATTTGTGATTTTCCAAGTTTGAACACTAGCATCAGTTTGTAATATAACTGAAGATTGAATGACAAAAACCTACTGGAACAATGCTGAATACTGTTCGTCCACCATTGTGACTTTGGTAGTTTCAGCTGGTAATAGCATAGGTCTGTTAACAATGACCTACAGTATATTGCACCTGAGAGGTTACTACTTTGCATGTTGTAAGTTCTGATAATGCAAAGGCCCAATTTGCACAGCAAAAAAACAGCTGCTATAATGCCAATTTCACTTGATGAATAGAATGCTGTTTCATAACAACAAGGTTGTTCCAGGCTTCTATTGTTTCCAATCTCTTGCCCCAGGGTGGAGTCACAGTACAAATAAATAATTAAAGGTATATCCCACTCATCAATAACACTAGTTGGTATCAACTTAAATTTAACTGGATGGATGAGGAACCTCAATTTCTCAATTATAGTTTGAGGCTGGAACAGTTAATTTTAGCAAAATACAGCATTTAGAATATCATCCAGATAAGCCAGAACAAGTGTTTCTGAGCTTTTGGCAGTTCAAGCGCCGGTTTAGTAATTAGGTAAGTAACCTGGGAGCTGAAGTTAGCCCATTTTGCAACCCTTTAACTGTTTTCATTGTCCCATCCAGATACATTTCAAATGTCTCCGATGACCCCTGAGAATGGAAATCAGTTGTTTAACAGTAACAACGTTCCATATTCTGAAAGTCTATGTTGCACATGCGACTTAATCAAGGATGAACCGACATTCTCCATTGTTCACAATGAACAGGACATGCCTGTCATAATTCCGTGCCTGCCTCGAACGGCAACTCTGACCAGATTCCCGAGCCTATCTCGAAAAGTAATTCTGGCCATAAATATTGAGCCTGCCTCGAAAGACAACTTCGGCCATAATTCTGAGCCTGCCTTGAAAGACAAGTCTGGCCATATTTCCCAGCTTTTCTCGGAAAGGCAATCCTGGCTGTAATACTGAGCTTACCTCGAAAGACAACTCTGGCCCCAATTCCAAGCCATGCTTGGAATGCTTGTATATTGTGCAAAATAAACCAATCACATGTTATCATTTTCATTTGTACAAAAACAAGTGTAAATATCACCTACTTGTAAATGGTCCACTTACCCCATGTTTCGGAAGAACCAGACCCACCTACCTCCATGGTTCCCGGTGGTGTTAAGGTAAGCCCATAGGCCCCTGATGTGGGTTCTATTCCCGTCCTTGATTGGAGAGTAGGGCTGGTAGGGTGTGGATTCCATATTTCCTGAGACCGGCTTGGACCTTGGCCTGTAAGACCTCCGAGCAGCTTTCAAGCTGCCACCAGCTTCAGTGAACTGCTTACTGCCGATGAGGCATGGGGTGTGTCGTCGCCGAAACGATGAAGCTTTCATTAGGCCAACAGCTTTTGCTTCCTCATCCAGGCATACCTGTTGGATAAGTCTTACCTGAAGAGAAGATTCGGCGGCTGGTTTCATTTCCTGGATTTCACGCCTCCAATGTCACCCCTGATAGCGCTGTTCACTGCTGGCACTTAGAATCATAGAAATTAGGTGCAGGAATAGGCCATTCAGCCCTTCGAGCCTGCACCGCCATTCAATATGATCATGGCTGATCATCCAACTCAGTATCCTGTACCTGCTTTCTCTCCATACCCCCTGATCCCTTTAGCCACAATTTAACTACCTCTTAAATATAGCCAATGAACTGGCCTCAACTACCTTCTGTGGCAGAGAATTCCACAGACCCACCACTCTCTGTGTGACAAATGATCTTCTCATCTCGGTCCTAAAAGACTTCCCCCTTATCCTTAAACTGTGACCCCTTGTTCTGGAGTTCCCCAACATCGGGAACAATCTTCCTGCATCTAGCCTGTCCAACCCCTTAAGAATTTTGTAAGTCTCTATAAGATCCCCCCTCAATCTCCTAAATTCCAGCGAGTACAAGCCGAGTCTATCCAGTCCTTCTTCATATGGAAGTCCTGCCATCCCAGGAATCAGTCTGGTGAACCTTCTCTGTACTCCCTCTATGGCAAGAATGTCTTTTCTCAGATTAGGAGACCAAAACTGTACGCAATACTCCAGGTGTGGCCTCACCAAGACCCCGTACAACTGCAGTAGAACCTCCCTGCTCTTGTACTCAAATCCTTTTGCTATGAATGCCAACATACCATTCGCTTTCTTCACAGCCTGCTGCACCTGCATGCCTACTTTCAATGACTGGTGTACCATGACTGGTGTAGCATGAGGGGAACTCTGGCCCCTTCTGCTCCAATATGTTCCATGGACATACTTTTGAATTTGAAGTCAGTTACAAACTGACCACTCGCACTCCCCTCCACAGAGAGGGAGATTCGTAGGCAGCCCTGAAAACAGGTGCTGCCGCAGCCACTGAGGATACCTGTGCTGACATGACCCCTCCTACGGACCTATATCAAGATTTTTGCTCTGAGTCAGACAGGAACTGTCTGGGAGCAGCTGACCGCACTGTCAGCGACTCGGGTGGCGAGACCGACTTACTCCTGGTTTTACCCCCTTTCTGGGGCACCATAGTGGTCTGGGAGCCGCTGACCGCATTGTCAGCGACTTGGGTAGCGAGACCAACTTCCTCTTGGTCTTACCCCCTTTCTTGGGTAACCACCACTCGCACTCCCCTGCTGGGTGTCGCTGACCACATTGTCAGCGACTTGGGAAGCGAACCTGGCGGCCGCCGGCTACCCGCGCTTCCGCAGTCCGGACCGGGATCTCCCCACGGTCCATAACCGGTTGCTTTTATGTATTGCCCGTATTTGATGTATTGACCGCTTTACGTTCTGACTGTTGGCTACTGGACATCTGAATTTCCCTGAGGGGATTAATAAAGTGTTTCTGTCTCTGTCCCTCTGTCTCTATCTATTAAAACACAACTACAAAACAAGCCATTCTAAAAGAAAGAATATGCACTTTACAGTCAATGAGTGCTTTGGAAGTGCGGTCATTTGTAATGAGGGAAATATATTATGGTGTATGGTTTATCACATATGTTTTTGATATTGAATACACATATTTCTTTATGGTTGGTTACATCACGTTTACCTTGAAGCGGCATTGCATATACCTAGTTTGAGAGTCATCTGCTACACTAAATGTTTCCTTAATGCTCTTCTACTGTATGAGTTAATTATATCATAATCAGCTGTGCACGTACAAGAAGAACCCAATACTTGACACTGTTGACAAGGGTGGACTAAAAAATGGGAAAGTCCACATTGCTACAGTCTGGTTAATCTGCAACTTCTGCAACTTAATAGTTACAGTGCAGTTTAGTTTATTGTCACGTGTACTGAGGTACTGTGAAAAGCTTTTGTCGCGTGATATCCAGTCAGCAGAAAGACAATACACGATTTCAATTGAGCCATTTACAGTGTATAGATACATGATGGGAGATAACGTTTAATGCATGGCAAAGCCAGCAAGGATAATCCAAGGGTCACCAATGAGACAGATAGTAGTTCAGCACTGCTCTCTAGTTGTGGTAGGTTGATTCAGATGCCTGATAACAGCTGGGAAGAAACTGTCCCTGAATCTGGAGGTGTGCGTTTTCACACTTTTATACCTTTCGTCTGATGGGAGAGGGGAGAAGAGGGAGTGGCCGGGGTGCGACTTGTCCTTGATTATGCTGCTGTCCTTGCCGAGGCAGCGTGAGGTATGAAGGAGTCAATGAAAGGGAGGTTGGTTTGTGCAATGGTCTGGGCTGCGTCCACAATACACTGGCCAAAAGAGAAGGACGAATGTCTTAATTCTCCTGCAAGATGTAACATTTCCAAATGGGACAGCTGCATCAGTACAGATCAGCTTTCAGAAAATGCAATGAAGAACACAAGAGCCATTTATCATTTACCTTGAATGTTTGAATGTTTTGCAAAACCAGAAACATTTTTGAAGCTATGGACAAAAATGTTGAAAACCAAAGTGCAGTATTCCATAAGCGATAGAGAGCCAGAGTTTTAGTCGGCTCTATGTAACCGGTTGCCATTGCTCAATGCACTTGATGCCCATTTTAAGGAGAGGGTCCAGAGGAGGTTTACATGAATTATGCCAGGAATGCATAAGCTGTCAAAAAAAATTAAAGTCACACATGATGCATCTTTGTAAGTCAAATAGAGGGGCAAGACATATCTGGCCAATGGTAGGCCACTAATAAAGTTCTACACCAGTCAACTGGGTGTTGAAGAAGGCTGCCATTATTGGCCTTCATTGGTGGGGCATCGATGTCTTGTTGCAACTTTCCAATATATAGCTCAGGCCAAACTTGGAATAGTGCATGCAGTTCTGCCAGCGCTCAATAGGAAGGATGTGTTTAGACTGTAGTGAGTCCAGGGGAGATTCCCCTGGATGTTGTCTGGATTGGAGGTCCTGAATTACAGGAGACATTGGACAGGCTGAGCTTGTTTTCTTGTGAGTGAAAGAGGCTGTAATGCCAGAGAAGGTGGGGAATCAGATACAATTACTATGTTTCAGAGGTATTAAGACAATTATTTAAATGCATAAGACCTTGAAGGATATGACTCTAATGCGGCAAAACGGTGTTAGTGTAGATAGTGTCAAACGGTGAGCATGGATATGGTGGGCTGATGGGACTGCAGTGGGCCAAAGTGTAGCAATGTTACAAAATTTTGAGATTTAAAAATCAAGTCTGCAATTTATCCCATCAGATAAAGCATAAAAAGAAGTTTAATTTGACACCTAATTCACTTTCATATCTTCAGTATTAAAAAAGTTATGGCCATTTTCATACTCAGAAATTAGCATCTTGTTCCCTATTGCTTTTCCATTGACTTAACACAAAAGCTGTGATCAAGGACAGTCAAAGCCCATAATTTTCTTAAAAATTGAGAGAACTGAATGACATTTTCAGTTAGTATAGATTGAAGCATTCTGAAACAAATGTGAAACAATCTTACTTGGATGACCTGGAATTAAATCATATAATTAGTTAGTTACCTAATTGTAGCTAATTACAAAATTCAATTGCTAGATGTAAACATCTATCCATTTCTTAAGAAAATGTTAACATTTTCAAAAAGCCTAAGTGTCCAAATAACATTCACACAAGAATTCACAATATAACATGATTTTTAAATCTCATTGTCATTAATTTATAGGCCAAATTGAGGGAATTTAGAGTTTATTCAGTAAATTAATGGCCATTTAAATCAACTTGCGAGTGGGTTTTTGTGGAACGAGATCGTTTGGAACATTGCGGTTTGCGGGTGAATTTAACCCCCAGTTGGCAGAAAAAATACTGCCGGTTCGTATATTTTTTTAGTCACATTTTCGCAACATGAAATTTTGATTAAAGGCTTCCTAAGAAGCATGTTTTCATGTAAAAATAAACTGTAACTTCTTTTGTCCCCTACGTACGATCCGTCCCGTTGTCGGCGTTCACAGCTTTAGAAGATGATTTTTAAATTACTCATGCTAATACATTATCCAGCGTAATTAAAAAACACCTCCATAAAACAAATGTCGGAGCGATTTCTCTTCAGCAACAAAATCCCCTGAGATGAATAGATTGAATGGTCTGGAGTAAACGGCATTTTAAACCCACCCCCCTCTCAAAGGCGCCAAAGTCGCGCACACAGGCAGTGGCAGAACTGCAGCGCCGCTAAAGGTAAGTTTTGTAACATACCTAGTGGTATGTTACAAAAACATAGTGGCTTCTTCTGAGCTGGATGGCTCAACGACTCTATGACATCTACCCAGTGCCATGAACAGCGTTGCTACATGTACTCAGATGCCAAAGGAAGTGATTACCAATTACATAGACAAGGGACACTGACAGGAACAAGCTTCACTGTGTTGACATTCAGAACGAGTGCTGAGAGCACTGGGATACATGCATTAGGTGCACTATTGGTGTCCTGATAAGGTTGGCCTTCACCTGGAAACTGAGGGAGAACATTTAAGGGAGGGAGAGGCAAGATAACCAATTTAAATGCCTGACCTAGTGCCAGAGAAGATGAAGAACAAGCAGACAGGTTCTCCTTTCCCTTCAGCATCACATACAGTGAAATGCAGGTAAGAGACAGCGACCAAAGTGAAGCACAAAACACATTGGAAGATGCTGTGAGGTGCACCCAGGTTCAATCTCCATCTTGGGTGCTGCTAGTGTGGAGTTATAGAATCATAGAGTGTGGAAACAGGCCCTTTAGCCCAATTTGCCCACACGACCAACATGTCCCATCTACACTAGTCCCACCTGCCTGCGTTTGGCCCATATCTCTCCAAATCTATCCAATCCATGTACCTGTCTAAATGTTTCTAAAATGTTGCGATAGTACCTGCCTCAACTACCTCCTCCAACAGCTCGTTCCATACACCCACCACCCTTTGTGTAAAAAGTTATCCCTCAGGTTCCTATTAAATCTTTTCTCCTTCACCTTAAACCTCTCTCATCTGGTTCTTGAATCACTCTGAAGACGGGTCTCGACCCAAAACGTCACCCATTCCTTCGATACAAGATCCTGCCTGCCCGCTGAGTTACTCCAGCATTTTGTGCATATCTTCGGTGTAAACCAGCAACTGCAGTTCCTTCCTACACAAGAGACCTTATCCAATCTATTCCTCTCATGATCTTGTACACAATGCAATGAGTTTCCATTCTCCCCGTGATCACGTGGGTTCTCACAGTTGCTTTGCTTTACTTCCACGTTGCAAAGGCTGGCTGGCATTAATTGGTTAGTGGAAATGGTGGATTCGCTCACTGGGAAGGCAATGGGGAAATGAGACTGACAGGGTTGCTGTCTTGATGGGCCAATGTTGTGAGGAAATGTGAAATAATTATGAAATATGAAAAATACTACATGAAAGTTACTCAAAGAATGCAGCTGTGGAGGAATGAAATTGCACGATAAATCCTACAAGAGCTAAGAGAATGGAAGCTGCCATATGTTGGCTCTGGAGAGGGTCCAGAGGAGGTTTACACCAATGATGCCAGGAATGCATGAGTTAACATATGATGAGTGTTTGACGGCACTGAGCCTGTACTCACTGGAATTTAGAAGAATGAGAGGGGATTTCGTTGAAACTTATCGAATAGTGAAAGGCCTGGATAGAGTGAATGTGGAGAGGATGTTTCCACTTGTGGGTGGGTCTAGTACCAGAGGGCATGACCTTAGATTAAAAGGAGGTTACCGTAGAACGGACAGGCAGCATCTCTGGAGAGTGGAAAGGGTGACGTACAGGGCCGAGTCTGAAGAAGGGTCTCGACCCGAAATGTCACCCATTCCTTTTCTCCAGAGATGCTGCCAGTCACGCTGAGTTACTCCAGCTTTTTGTGTCTATCTTTGGTTTAAACCAGCGTCTGCAATTCCTTCCTACACATACTTACTTTAGAAAGGTGAGAAGTAATTTCTTTAATCAGAGGGTGGTGAATCTGTGAAATTCATTGCCACAGAAGGCTGTGGAGGCCAAGTCATTAGGTGGAGATTTTTAAGGTGGAGATTGACAGATTATCGATTAGTACAGGTGTCAGTGGTTGTGGGGAGAAGGCAGAAGAATGTGGTTGAGAGGGAGAGATAGATCAGCCATGATAGAATGGCGGAGTAGGCTCAATAGACTGAATGGCCTAATTCTGCTCCTTTGACCTATGAACGTTCAAGTTGAAAAAAGAATGAGCAATGTTCAGAACATGAGGAAAGGGTTCCAGGCGTGGGGAACAGCGACATTTCATGATTATCTCTTGAAGGTCCCACACAGTTCCAAGCATTGACTTTGCAAAGGGAGAAATGTGTGGAAGCTCAGTGGGAATCTGAATTGAGGATAAAATTAAAAACGGACAAAACAAGAGGATATAGATTTAGGATAAGGGGGAAGAGTTTTATAGGGATTTTGAGACAGGCTATTTTCACCCCGTAATGGTGGGTATAAGGAATTCACCGCAGAGTGGTGGAAGTGGGAACTCCGGCAGCATTCACAACATCCCTTGAATTCCTTAGGCATTCATTGAAGGATAGTGGCCAAGTGCTGGGAGATAGGATTTTACTTTGGAGTCACGTGAGTGATTCCGTGAAGAAGCCCAGCCAGTCCGCATGCGCGTCAGTACGTCAGCCGCATTGGCGCAAACACCAGACTGGCAGGGCAGCGCTCCTGCCGGCGGTAAGTTAAACCTAAAAGGTGAGTTTGTTTTTACTTACCAGGGTTTTTTTCGAGCAGCAGCCTCTCTTCACAGAGGTTTTCCTGCCAGATTCACAGCCTGACGAGGAGCCGGCTATGGACTATGGGGAAACCCCGGTCCGACCGCGGAAGCAGATAACCGGCAAAAGATCGGGTTTGGAGATAAGCAGCCGCTGACAAGGCAGTCAGTGGCTGCCAGCCTGCGGGGATGCCATGGAGTGGCAAGGAAGTAACGCCAGAGTCGCTGACAGTGTGATCAGCGGCTCACAGACGTTGGTCCCCAGGCAGGGAGTAAAATTGGTGGAGAAATGACTCGTTCAGTCATACGGGACTCGGGTGAGTCGGGCTGCAAGGGTTTTTCTCTAATAATAAAGTTTGCATGTATGCTAGAGTGTTTTAAAGTCAAAGTAAAGTCAAAGTCAAAAGTCAAAAGAGTTATTTTCATGTGTCCCTGTCAGGCCAATGAAATTCTTTCTTTGCTGAGCACAAGTTGCTGTGAAGGGTTAAAATTGCTTTAACCCTTCACAGGTGAAGCTCTACATTAAAAAAAATTGAATTAGTGAGCTTACACTGGAATAGCGCGGGCCTATGGGACAGGCCCAAGGTAACACATAAATCTGCAGCACCTGGCAGGGCTGCTTCATGTATGAAAGCGCCGGCCTACGGGAGAGCCGCGCCAGCAGCGCCTGGGACAGGGCTGTTTCATTTGTGACATTGCCGGCCTACGGGAGAGCCGCGCCAGCAGCGCCTGGGACAGGGCTGTTTCATGTCAAAAAGCACCGGCCTACATAAGTGGCGGCACCAGCAACGCCTGGGACAGGGTTGCTCAAGGTAACACATAAATCTGCAGCGCCCACGGAATTGGGGGAAGATTCCCCGCCGGGGCTGGATAGCAAAATAATAGGCCCACGGAGTCGGGGAATGATTCCCCGCCGGGGCTGGTTAGCAAGGCCCACGGAGTTGGGGGATGATTCCTCACCGGGGCTGGATAGTGCGTTTGAAACGACTATCCCAAATGCAGCAACTGTTGCATACAGTGCTACAGCAGGGCACACGCCAGCAGGAGGAGTGTCAGCGCCACCCTGAACAAAAAGGTGCCAACAGCATCTAGTAGAGAACTGTTTGATAGCACCCTTATGGATGAGGAGGCGCGAGCCATGGGTCATCTTAGTTCTGACCCCGACTCTGATGGTAAGGTTGAGCCAGATGTTCCACCTCTGCAGGCTGCACCAGCAGCACCAGTTGACAGAGCTGCTACAGATCTCCCTCTTGGAGGCAGAGACCAAGACGGGTCAGTATCCAGCTGACACTGAGTCTCAGGGTATGGCCGTGGGGCATACCCCAAGGGATGAAGGGCACATGTCAGAGGTACCTTTTCCTGACAACAAAGTTGCCATCCCAGCAGAATGTTCTATTCGGGTATAGGTCCAATGGGTTCATATCAGCATAGGTATCCTGCGGCCTGTTTAGGGCTGCCTACGAATCGCCCTCTCTAAGGAGGGGAGTGTGAAAGGTCAAGATATAACTGATTTCAGGCCCTAAAGAAGTCGATGGAACATACTTGAGCACATATGTGCCGGCAGTGAACAACGAACAGATGTGAGAGCCAGCCGCCGAATCTGTTATTCAGGTAGGCCTATTCAACAGGGGAGAAAACCTGGCAGATGAATCAATTAAGGCCAATGGTGGGCAAAGGTCATCATTGCAGAATGCACCCCAGGCGCTCATCGGCAGGAGGCAGTTCACTGGAGCTGGGGGCAGCATGATAGCTGGGCAGAAATTCCATGCACTCTACCAACCCTACTCAACAGAGTGGGTCATGCACTTTTGAAACATGGGTAAGTGCACCACTCACAAGTTGTAATATTTACACTTGTTTGTACAACACACAAAGGATAAAAACATCTGCTTAGAGGCACAGTACTAGCATTCCAAGCAAGTTTGGATTATGGCCAAAAGGGTTGTCTTTGAAGATAAGGTGAAAGATAAGGCAAGAAAGGTGAAAGTAAACCCAAAGGGTTTCTACAGCTATATTAATAACAAAAGGATAACGAGGGATAAAATTGACCATTAGAGAACCAGAATGGACAACTATCTGCAGAGCCAAAAGAGATGGGGGAGATATTGAACAATTTCATTTCTTTGGTATTCACCAAGGAGAAGGATATTGAACTCTGTGAGTTAAGGGGAAAAAGTAGAGTAGCTATGGAAACTATGAGATTCAAAGAGGAGGAAGTACTGACACTTTTGAAAAATATAAAAGTGGATAAGTCTCCAGGTCCTGACAGGATATTCCCTAGGACATTGAGGGAAGTTAGTGTAGAAATAGCAGGAGCTATGACAGAAATATTTCAAATGTCATTAGAAACGGGAATAGTGCCGGAGGATTGGCGTACTGCGCATGTTGTTCCATTGTTTAAAAAGGGTTCAAAGAATAAACCTAGCAATTATAGACCTATTAGTTTGACGTCAATGGTGGGCAAATTAATGGAAAGGATACTTAGAGATAATATATATAAGCATCTGGATACACAGGGACTGATCATGAACAGTCAACATGGATTTGTGCCTGGAAGGTCATATTTGACAAACTTTCTTGAATTTTTTGAAGCGGTAACTAGGGAAATTGATGAGGGTAAAGCAGTGGATGTTGTCTATATGGATTTCAGTAAAGCCTTTGACAAGGTTCCCCATGGAAGGTTGGTTAAGTAGGTTCAATCTTTGGGTGTTAATGGCGGAGTAGCAAGATGGATTCAACAGTGGCTGAATGGGAGATGTCAGAGAGTAATGGTGGATGGCTGTTTGTCAGGTTGGAAGCCGGTGACCAGTGGGGTGCCTCAGGGATCTGTGTTGGGTCCACTGTTGTTTGTCATGTACATCAATGATCTGGATGATGGGGTGGAAAATTGGATAAGTAAGTATGCAGATGATACTAAGATAGGTGGTGTTGTGGATAATGAAGTAGATTTTCAAAGTCTACAGAGAGATTTGGGCCATTTGGAAAAGTGGGCTGAAAGATGGCAGATGGAGTTTAATGCTGTTAAGTGTGAAGTGCTACATCTTGGCAGGACAAATCAAAATAGGACGTACATGGTAAATGGTAGGGAATTGAGGAATGCTTGTGGAACAGAGGGATCTAGGAATAACTGTGCATAGTTCCCTGAAGGTGGAATCGCATGTAGATAGGGTGGTAAAAAAAGCCTTTGGTGTGCTGGCCTTTATAAATCAGAGCATTGAATATAGGAGTAGGGAAGTAATGTTAAAATTGTACAAGGCATTGGTAAGACCAATTCTGGAGTATGGTGTACAATTTTGGTCGCCTAGTTATAGGAAGGATGTCAACAAAATAGAGAGATTACAGAGGAGATTTACTAGAATGTTGCCAGGGTTCCAGCAACTATGTTACAGAGAAAGGTTGAACAAGTTAGGTCTTTATTCTTTGGAGCACAGAAGGTTAAGGGGGGACTTGATTGAGGTCTTTAAAATGATGAAAGGGATAGACAGAGTTGACGTGGATACGTTTTTCCCATTGAGGGTAGGGAAGATTCAAACAAGAGGGCATGACATGAGAATTAAGGGACAGAAGTTTAGGGGTAACGTGAGGGGGAACTTCTTTACTCAGAGGGTGGTGGCTGTGTGGAATGAGCTTCCAGCAGAAGTGGTGGAAGCAGGATCGATTTTAACATTTAAAAGTAAAGTGGATAGGTATATGGACATGAAGGGAATGGAGGGGTATGGTCTGAGTGCAGGTAGATGGGACTAGGGGAAAACAAATGGTCGGCACGGACTGGAAGGGCCGAGAGGGCCTGTTTCCGTGCTGTAATTGTTATATGGTTATATGGTTATAAGGTTCGGAAATTGAGCCAGAGTTCTCATGCAAAGCACCCATGGAATAAGGCAGGAGTGGCCTGTTTATTATGAAAAATGGAGAGTGTCGCATATAAACGTTCCAATTATGAAAACTTATTTTCCTGAATAACAACAGATTCATAAGGGTCTCAAAGATCCATTCTATGCATTTCCCATTACAGAGGTTATCAAAGACAATATATTAGTAAAACAGTAAAAATAACAGTAAAACATTGCGGAATGGGATAAACTGGTTGTTGGTCATTGGGATTTACCCTTAACTATTAATTAGCCTATGACTCAACCTGTGGCAAGAGATTGGAGTTAATAGGAAACTGTTATAAAACTGCCTTCTATTTCATCAAGAGTAATTGGCAATATAGTAGCTGTGTTCCAGCTGTGCAAATCAAGGAACTGATATCGTGCAAAGTAGCGACCTCTCAAAAGACATGTAGACCATTGTTAACAACCTTATGCTATTACCAGCTGAAGCTACCTCAGTCACAATGATGAATAAACTGTATTCAGCATTGCTCCAGTAGTTTGGTTGGTCGAATTCAGTTATTACAAACTGATGCTAAGGGCTCTAAGGTGAGAAGTTCCAAATACCATCTCTAGTTGGAGGTAGTGGAGATTTGCATGAGTTACCAATTCATCAGTTGTTGGTATCAACTAAATATATACACTAGATGCACCCCATGGGTAAGGGGCTATTGAGCGAATATACATAATCTACATGCTCAACTTCAAGTTGCTACACTATGATGGTGGCATATGTTACTCACATGGCAATTGAGTAAAAGTATCCTGTAATAGTTTACCTAATCTCCTTTGCCACTGGTGTATCATCCATTTCAGATCGATGACAACACAGAATAGGTATTGGATCTCAAAGTATTATGAAAGTATGGTTCAATGCTACATCGAATATCGACATGTTTGTTTCATGTTTATTCACTGATTGCAAAAATATGTGGCACAACAGTGCAGAGAAATACATTCTCGCTACAAAAAGGAGGAATGTTCTTTATGTCTTCCTCCATTTTACCTCAGTAGTCGGGTCTTAAAACAGTCAGCAAGACCTTGCTTTAGGTTTCGTACTGTCGGACTGGCTAAGCAGCCATGTTGCCTACTTTCGTCAGGCATAATAATACAACGGTATATGGTTATTCTAAAAAATGAAAAACTTTGCTGGTTCAAACTGTGGTTCAGTAAACCGGCCTCTGCATAATAAAACAATTATTGACTTACACATTCTGAATAGATTGACTTATGGCTCAGGTTGTCACATCAAGCCATAGATGTGCTCACTACAGAATGCAGGGATAGCACCAAAAAAAGCAGTACATTCCTATTGAGGGGATCTGAAGCGGTTTTGTTTCAATGTTAATGTTACATTTAATACGCTACAGATTACTCAAGTCTTCCAGTTCATTCTTAAATTGTCTTTGACAATAATTCAGTTATAGAGTCACTACAGCTGCAACAAACAGGAACCACTCTGGCGGGTTCAACCCCGGATATCGAGTTGTAAAAGAGATCTTGACACAAGTTCTCCCACTACAAGAATATGCAGTTTGGATTTTGAAAATGTGTTAACAATACTTCACCAGGGGGTTCCAGCTACATCCTTAGTCATGACACTAATATCAGCACAACGAGGGCAAACATTGCAAACGCTGTGGCTAGATAGGATGGAATTGGCTGCAGGTGCCATTACATTTTACATTTGTGATCTACACAAGCAGAGCAGACCAGGGGTGGCAGGATTTAAGATCATTTGTCGGATACTCCACACACTTGCGTCTATGTGGGAGGGCAGGCTTGCTATATTATATCAAGGCCACCAGAATCCTCAGAAGTGTGGAATCAGCATTGTTTATTAATCAACAAACAACTACACAAAGGAACTACCCCTGGTCCTCACCTTTCACCCCACCAGCCGGCAAATACAACATATAGTCCTCCGCCAGTTTCGCCATATCCAACGTGACCCCTCCACCCGCCACATCTTCCCATCTCCCCCCCTGTCTGCCTTCCGCAAAGACCGCTCCCTCCGCAACTCCCTTGTCAATTCTTCCCTCCCCCCCCACTCTACCCCTTCCCCGGGCACTTTCCCTTGCAACCGCAAGAAATGCAACACTTGTCCCTTCACGTCCCCCCCTCCACTCCTTTCAGGGACCCAAGCAGTCCTTCCAGGTCCGACAGAGGTTCACCTGCACCTCCTCCAACCTCATCTACTGCATCCGCTGCTCCAGATGCCAGATGATCTATATCGGTGAGACCAAGCGGAGGCTTGGCGATCGCTTCGCCGAACACCTCCGCTCGGTCCGCAATAACCAACCCGACCTCCCGGTGGCTCAGCACTTCAACTCCCCCTCCCATTCCACATCCGACCTCTCGGTCCTGGGCCTCCTCCACGGCCAGAGTGAGCAACACCGCAAGCTGGAGGAACAGCACCTCATATTCCGCTTGGGCTTGAATATTGGGCATTCTTTGGGCTTGAATATTGAATTTTCTCAATTCTGTTAACCCTTGCTGTCTCCTCCCCTTCCCACCTCTCCCTCAGCCCTCAGGCCCTGGCATTATCTCTATCTCTATCTCCCTCCCCCACCCCAGTCGCACCAGCTTCTCATTTTCACACCACAAACAACTTACAATGGCTTGTTCCCTTTATCACCGATACTTTTTTGCATATCTTTCACTCATTGTTCCTTATCTCTCCACATCACCGTCTATATCTCTCGTTTCCCTGATCCCTGACCAGTCTGAAGAAGGGTCTCGACCCGAAACGTCGCCTATCTCCTTCGCTCCTTAGATGTTGCTGCACCCGCTGAGTTTCTCCAGCTTTTTGTGTACCCTCGATTCTCCAGCATCTGCAGTTCCTTCTTTAAAACTACACAATGGAAGGTCGGTTCAGACTATTTTCAAGGTGGCTGCGGCAGGTTCTAGGTTATGCAGGTATTAACACTGACGATTGTGTATCTCATTCCACCAGGGCAGCATCAACGTCAGCGGCCAGGGCAATGGACATGCCCATCGACCATATCCTCGTGACCGCAGGATGGTCAACTGAATTGATTTTTTATTTTTTTTAACATAGGCCGGTTACTGACACGGGGTTTTTGCCAATTCTGTTTTGTGTCCACTTTAGCCTCCCCTGAGATACAGGGGTTGCTATTGATTTCTTTATTAACATAAACCATTATTACATTTGAATCAATGTCATGCTTAATGCATTTTTGATTATTCACTCATCCTGAATCAATCGATGCAGTGAGACGCCGAGATTTGGATCTGCGGCATGAAATCACAGGGCTTTGAGCCCTTCACGGAATCACTCACTTGACTCCGAAATAAAATAGTAAGATTAAACGAGAACTTACCAGTTTGAAGTTTGATCTTGATTTTATGAGGAGTTACGTTGGTGATTACGTGCCCTCCACGCCCAACCCTCTCTCATAAGATCATCTGGTAGTTCTCGGGTCGCTAATCTTACTATGTTTACTTCGATTTTGGTTATCTGTGATTTCATACCGCTGCTTTGAAGATTGACGCACATGCGGACTGGTTGGGCTTCTTCACGTAATCACCAACGTAACGCCTCATAAAATCAAGATCAAACTTCAAACTGGTAAGTTCTCATTTAATTTTACTTTTAGTGAGGAAGGGTGCCCACTGGTCTGCATCCATCTGGTGGGCTGTGTCTTCTACTTCCTTGATTAACATTTCTAATGACTCCAAAGCTTTGGGATGCTAGCTTTGGAATAAAGGATCTGCAGTCAGGTCTGGATGAATGAAGTCTGCTAGAAAGCCCAGTTATTATATAACTTGGAGACCAAAGTGCAATTGGAAAAGGTGCTTACATTTTGCGGTAGCAGAGTACTGGCACCTGCAGTCGAAATGATTGAACTGAAGTGACCCAACAGCACTAATATGAAAACATGAGTAAAGGACTTGAAATATGAGGAAAGTTTATTTTGGGAAGTCCAGTTTGGGATCATGACTACAGATTTAAAATATCCAACAAAGGGCTATTCATCTAAGGCTTTTGAATGGTATTTCATGAAGAAATATCCATTGAATCTTCTGATTCTGAAGATGCAGGAATGAGAATATCTATCCACGAGTTTTGACTGGTGTAACCAGACTGGAATGAACAAGTTAGAAGCCTGATAGCTCTGTGTTTAGTTTAGTTTATTTAGTGTCTCGTGTAATGAGGTACAGTGAAAAGTTTTAGTTGCGTGCTAACCAGACAGCGGAAAGACAATACATGATTACATTCGGGCCATTCACAGTGTACAGATACATGATCAAGGGAATAACGTGAATAAAGTTTAGTGTAAGATAAAGCCAGTAAAGTCCGATCAAAGATAGTCCGATGGGTTTCCAATGAGGTAGATAGTAATTCAGGACTGCTCTCAAGTTGTGGTAGGATGGTTCATTTTCCTGATAACAGCTGGGAAGAAACGGTCCCTGAATCTGGAGGTGTGCGTTTTCACACTTCTATACCTTATGCCTGATGGAAGAGGAGAGGAGAGGGAGTGACCAGGGTACGACTAGTCATTGATTATGCTGCTGCCCTTGCAGCGGCAGTGTGAGGTATAAATGGAAGGGAGGTTGTTTTGTATAATGGTCTGGGCTGCATCCACAATTTCTTGTGGTCTTGGATGGAGCTGTTCCCAAACTAAGCTGTGATACATCCCGATAAAATGCTCTCTGCAGCACATCAACTTCAGAAGTGTTAACAGTGGACAGATGCTGGTTTACAAAAGAAGACACAAAGTGCGGGAGTAAATCAGTGGGTCAGGCAGCATATATGGAGAATATGGATAGATGATGTTTCGGGTCGGGACTAAGTTTAAATTGGAGATTCTTTAAAATTCAGTGCTTGAATGACAGATCCGTCTCAAAATTTGCAGAGTTGTCAATGAGATAAATTGTCACCCGTTAAGTTATTGGTGATCATAAAATTCCTGAAAGGGATCAAATGTTTACAAATAGAATGGGAAAAGCTGCATGAAGAATGCCCAACGTTATGGTAGAACATAGACACAGAAATCTGGAGTAACTCAGCAGGACAGGCAGCATCTCTGGAGAGAAGGAATGGGCGCCGTTTCAGGTCAAGACCCTTCTTCAGGCCCGAAGAAGATCTCGACCCGATACGTCACCCATTCCTTCTCTCCAGAGGTGCTGCCTGTCCCGCTGAGTTACTCCAGCATTTTGTGTCTATCTTCGGCTTCAACCAGCATCTGCAGTTCCTTCCCACACATTATGGTAGAACATTGAGTCCTAATACAGAAGCAAAACTATTTTAAAGAGATAAGCAGTGGTATCACTGATGCCAGTTGCTTAACATGCAGTTAACCAAGTGCAGCAGGAGCAGCTTAGTAATGCCCTGGCAATGCTAAAAGCCATTGGAACCATTCCCTGAGAGTTAGTCAAGGAAGCCTGGAGAACAAAGCTTCAAAGGAAATCATAAGCTGTTGCACAAATCCAGTTGGACACAAAATGCTGGAGTAACTCAGCGGGGCAGGCAGCATCTCTGGAGAAAAGGAATGGATGTCAATTTAGGTCGAGACTCTTCTTCAGACTGAGAGTCAGGGGAAAGGGAAACGAGAGATATATGTGGTGATGTGGAGAGAGAAGGAACAAATGAATGAAAGATATGCAAAAAAATAATGATGATAAAGGAAACAGGCCATTGTTAGCTGTGTGTTAGGAGAAAACGAGTTAAAGACAATGAGACAACTAGACGCTCCACAAATCCAGTTATATGGATACATTCTCATATCCAGGTGAGGATAAAGCGTGTTGATTTTTTCCAAAGCAAGAAAGCTGTCTGCCAGGATGGCAATACATGTGAAAATGACAACGATCAGATCTAAAACTTACTAGAGGATCCTGAGGGAATCGGCACTGCTATACAGGATGTGAGCAGAATGAGACACAGAATGTAAGAGATGCCTTGGGATTCTGAGGAGATGCATCTAGCTGCATCACACAAGTCCAGTGCACGCATGTGGGAGATGGCAGACATGCCAAAGCTGTTGATCAGGTCTCAGCATTAAAATGTTTAGCACTATTATTGCACAAATCCAAATATATACATATATGTCTGTGTCTATTTAAGGTACATAAGCTCTTCATTGTAAATAGATTTACATGCTGATCATCAAATTTTATTGTGAATAAGGTATTTATGTGAATAGCTCCACCTATTTTTACAGTGTCATTCAATCCTTTGCATTCTCTTAAGGGTGGAAGTTGTGTATTATCAGTATATTGCTTTGAGTGTTACACGTCTGAGCTGTTTCAGATGTTATGGGCCTGTCCCACTTAGGAGATTTTTCGGGGCGACTGCAGGCGACTGCCACAACATTTTCAACATGTTGAACATTTTTCGGTGACAGTGGCAACAATGTTTTGCTGTAGTAAGTTGTCTTAGGTGCTGTCATAGGTTGTCGCCAGGTGTCGTAGGTGAATTCCATTAAAAGTAGTCCCTGGCAGTCGCCTAAAGGGTCGCCCAAGTGGGACAGGCCCATTATCCTCAGGTTTGATTTTGCAATTATGTTGCTTTGAGTTTGGTGGAGTCATTATTACCTGAAGAAACTGTGTCATATTGTTAATTATAGTAACATCCTATGTACCAGGTTACGGTTCAGATTTTGTTTTAGAGATACAGCTCGGAAACAGTCCCTTCAGCCCACCAGGTCCACATTCCACCAATGAATACCCCATATACTAGTTTTATCCTACACACTAGGGACAATTTACAGAAACTATTCGATATCTCCAAATCTGAGGAAGGACATTATTGCCATAGAGGGAGTGCAGAGAAGGTTCACCAGACTGATTCCTGGGATGTCAGGACTGTCTTATGAAGAAAGACTGGATAGACTCGGTTTATACTCTCTGGAATTTAGGAGATTGAGAGGGGATCTTATAGAAACTTACAAAATTCTTAAGGGGTTGGACAGGCTAGATGCAGGAAGATTGTTCCCGATGTTGGGGATGTCCAGGACAAGGGGTCACAGCTTAAGGATAAGGGGGAAATCCTTTAAGACCGAGATGAGAAAGACTTTTTTTCACACAGAGAGTGGTGAGTCTCTGGAACTCTCTGCCACAGAGGGTAGTTGAGGCCAGTTCATTGGCTATATTTAAGAGGGAGTTAGATGTGGCCCTTGTGGCTAAGGGGATCAGAGGGTATGGAGAGAAGGCAGGTACGGGATACTGAGTTGGATGATCAGCCATGATCATATTGAATGGTGGTGCAGGCTCGAAGGGCTGAATGGCCTACTCCTGCACCTAATTTCTATGTTTCTATGTTTACAGAAACTATTCGACCTACAAACCTGCACGCCTTTGGAAGGTGGGAGGAAACCGGAGCACCCGGAGAAAACCCACACAGGTCACATGCAGAGCAGATATTTCTGCACAGGCAGCACCTGTAGTCAGGATCAAACTCAGGTCTCTGGCGCTGTGAGGCGGCAACTCTACAGCAGCAAATTGGGTGCCGCAGGAAATATAAACTCTTTGATATTTTCTTTGTGAATTATGTGCTCCCACTGTATGAGTATAAAATGAATCCAACACATTACAAGGGCAACCAATTTCCTCACAGTAAAATGTCCTACCATAATGTGTAGGAAGGAACTGCAGATGATATAGATCAATGTATGGAAAACCTATCTTACTGATAATGGTTGAGCAATATGTAATTATTGCCTGGAGTATTCTGCCCTCTGTTATTTATCTCTTTGGAAAGGAACCTGTGCTACTTTGACACCTCATCTATAACTATGCACATCCAGCATTGCAGCACATTGTAGAGACGGCACTGAAAATGATAGCCCAAAGTTTGCACTCAGCTCTCTGGATACAAAATTGGTTTAAATCACACGGTAGAGGATTGAGCTTAGAATCCAGGTCAACTCAGACGTTTAGCCTTGCCAGCAATATAGTTTATGACCCTGACCTGTGCCCAGCCCATACATACAAACCAATGTGCAGGAAGGAACTGCAGATGTTGGTTTACACCAAAGATAGAGACAAAATGCTTGAGTAACTCAGCGGGACAGGCAGCATCTCTGGAGAGAAGGAATGGGTGGTGTTTCAGGTCGACACTGTCTGAAGAAGTCTGAAGAAGGGTCTCAAACAGAAATGTCACCCATTCCTTCTCTCTAGAGATGCTGCCTGTCCTGCTGAGTTACTCCAGAATTTTTTGTCTATCTTCCATACAAACCAGTGTTTGTGAGACGGGCGGGATGGGTTTACTTGCAACTGCAGGTGATACTAGATGGAACATTGCCTCATTCAGCCCAGGAAACATAGATTCTAGTTAAAACGTTGATGTCTATTTTGTGAATCCTATTGAGAGTCACACCATCTGGGCTAGTAGCAATATCCTCTCTACATCTAAGATAGATACAAAAAACTGGAGTAACTCAGTGAGTCAGACAGCACCTCTGGAGAAAAGGAGTAGATGACGTTTTGGGTCGAGACCCCTCTTCAGACGCTTCTTCTTGACTCAGTCTGAAGAAGGTTCTGGACCCAAAACATCATGCATTCCTTCTCTCCAAAGATGCTGCGTGGCCCGCTGAGTTGCTCCAGCTTTTTGTGCCTACCTTCGGTTTAAACCAGCATTTGCAGTTCCTTCCTACACACATCCGCTCCAAATCTGTCATCAGCATTTAAAACCTTTGCGTTGTCAACTATGTGGGAACTCGGTTCGAGGCCACATTTCTTGCAAACTGTTCAGGTCATGAACGGAACTCTGCAGCAGCCCAAGGATCACCTGTAATTACAGGGCAAATTCCAAGGTAGGCAGACAAAATAGTACGAATGGTCCATAACGTCATAAGTGATCGGAGCAGAATTAGATCAATTGGCCCTAGATCAGGTCTACTCTGCCATTCAATCATGGCTGATCTATCTTCTCCTCAAAACCCCATTCTCCTGTCTTCTCCCCATAACCCCTGACACTGCACTAATCAAGAATCTGTCTATCTGTGCCTTAAAAAATATCCATTGACTTGGCATCCACAGCCAACCGTGGCAAAGAATTCCACAGATTCACCACCCTGGAGATGTTTGAGATATCTTTCCCTGAATCAAGGTTATTCATCTCTTTCTCTTCTTCCAGAACAAACCACATGGTCGACCCGACCCTCGTTGTGTAAGTGACTCCTCCATCCCTGCAGCTGACTGCTTGAAGACACAAAGTCAGCTGATTCTTCAGATTGTTGCATCGTAGAAGGAACGGAGTTTGCAAGTTGCTTGGCATCGGAGCTCAGAGCACCATAGATGGTCAACTCTGAAGGACGCAGCATCCGATTCGTGTCGCTAGTTTGCCTCTAGACCAATAACCACCATCCCATTCCCCTCCCATTTCATCTTATATGACACATTACTTTCATTTATTGGCAGGCTTGGGTGAGCTGACTTCACAGGTGAAGAGGGGACAGCAATGAAAGATAACTGGTGCATGATATACTGGGTTCCAGAGACTGGTGGCCAGGGTGCAGAATTACTGTAAATAATCGGTGGATTCTCGGTGTAGATCACAGAGATATTATTTTCAGAAATGAAATATCATGTTTACATTGTGACATTAATCCTGCTGTAATACTTGAATTAGATGGATATTTATTTTGTACAAATACTGCAATCGGTCTCTGAGAGATACACTATTAATCACTCTGCTGACTGATGTTAGTCAAAGGCACAAAAATGTATTCCTTTATTATGGTTCGATGAACATATTCCCCATTCCAGCATTACACACAAGAAACTTCAGACTCTGCAAGGAGACGGCCTGATATGGTAAAACAAATGTCATTGCCGAGACAGAAATTTGCCTCGTTAGATCTCTAACAGTAATACATCTGCTGTCATCAACCACAATGTGACATCATTTACAAATATAATGTTATGATTCATATTTATGCTGTCTGCAACATTTGCACAGCTGATTGATGCATAAATTCAGCACATTCTTCCCCTGTCTCATTTCAGTTTCTATCTGAAGTACCAACAGCCGTTGCAACTGCAACAGCGCTGCTCCCTCTGTGGATGGACTTATGAAGGTGCGGCCCAATGCTGAGAAACGTCCTCTGGACGTGAACTCGGCAGAAATCATGTTTATACAAGCAAACGGTTTTCACCAAACCATCGGGAATGCTACATGTGAAGGTCATAGAGTCATAGAGTCATAGAGTGATACAGTGTGGAAACAGGCCCTTCACCCCAACTTGCCCACACCGGCCAACAATGTCCCAGCTACACTAGTCCCACTTGCCCGCATTTGGCCCATATCCTTCCAAACCTGTTCTATCCATGTACCTGTCTAACTGTTCATTAAACATTGAGAATGGTTATGAAATTGTTCATTTATGTATTACAACCCTCAGATTTTTTTTAGTGCATTGACTGTCCCTTGGGTGAAGGATGACTTCCTTCTACTGCTGTTTCTGAAGATTCTGAAGTGACTGTTGAATCTGACTCAGCCACATTGTACTTCTTGTTTAATGGGTCATAGTCATGCAGCACTGAAACAGGCCCTTCAGTTAACCATGCCGACCAAGATGCCCCTTCTATGCTAGTCCCAATTGCCCGCATGTGGTTGATATCCCTCTAAACTGTTCCGATCCATGTACTTGCCCAAGTGTGTTTAAAATGTTGTTTTGTACTTGCCTCATCTAGCTCTTCTGGCAGCTCATTCAAAATATCCACTATCCTCCGAGTGAAGAAGGTGCCTCTCAGGTTCCTATTAAATCTTTTCCCTCTCACCTATACACAGTGCCTCAGGAAGGCCATCAGCATTCACAAAGACTCCTCACACGCTTGCAATAGTCTGTTCGAACTTCTACCTTCCGGCAGACGTTACAAGGCCTTCTACGCCCGCACCTCCAGACTTAGGATCAGCTTCAACCCCAGAGCTATAGCTGCTCTGAACCGGCTCCGCTGGGTGCCCCCACCCCCATGAACCGTCTCCCTCGGATGGTCACGTCGCACATCGACCCGGCACAGACCTATTTGCACTTTAGACTGTTTTACTGTTTTTTTTTAATAAATATTGTTTCGTTGATTAAGTTATGACATCAGATGGAAGCTGCATACCAAATCTTGTTGCACCTCTGTGCAATGACAATGAAAGATATTGTTATTATTATTAAAGCTTTATAAAGTATTCAGACTCCTTCACTTTTTCCACATTTTGTTACATTACATCATTTTAAAATGGATTAAATTATTTTGTTTAAAATCATCAATCTCCATGCAATATCCTGGAACAAAGAACTGAACCAGACCATGGATTTTCCCTATCTATGCCCCACATGATTTCACCTATTAGCCTCTTGCACTCCAAGGAATAAAGTCCCAGCTTTCTCAATCGTATTTTAGTTTAGTTTAGAGATACAGCGGGGAAACAGGCCCTTCGGCCCACCGAGGCCATGCCGACCAGTGATCCCCGCACATTAACACTATCCTACGCACACTAGGGACAAATGACAATTTTACCAAAGACAATTAAACTACAAACCTGTACGTCTTTGAAGTGTGGGAGGAAACCGGAGCATCCAGAGAAAACCCATGGTGGTCATGAGAGAACGTACAAACTCCGTACAGACAGTACGTGTGGTCGGGATGGAACCCAGGTCTGTGGCACTATAAGGCAACATAGTGTCTTATCAGCAGGGCAGGAGTGGCAAGTGGGATATAGTTTAGATTAGTGTGAGGTCTTGCAGTTTGGGAAGTCAAACTAGGATAGCACCTCACAATGAATATCAGTGTTATGGAGAGACTAGACTCTGAAAGTAGCAATGTTACAAAATTTTGAGATTTAAAAAATCAAGTCTGCAATTTATCCCATCAGATAAAGCATAACAAGAAGTTTAATTTGACACCTAATTCACTTTCATATCTTCAGTATTAAAAAGGTTTTGGCCATTTTCATACTTGGAAATTAGCATCTAGTTTCCCATTGCTTTTCTATTGACTTAACACAAAAGTTGTGATCGAGGACAGTCAAAAAGCCCATAACTTTCTTAAAAATTAAGAGAACTGAAATACATTTTCAGTTATTATAGATTGAAGTATTCTGAAACAAATATGGGATGACCTGAAATTAAAGCATATCATTAGTTAGTTACCCAATTGTAGCTAATTACAAAATTACTAGATCTAAACATCTATCCATTTCTTAAGAAAAAAAATTAAAAAATATTAAAGCCTAAGTGTCCAATTAACATTCACACAATAATTCACAATATAACATGATTTTTAAATCTAATTGTAATTAATTTATAGGCCAAATTGAAGGAATTCAGTGTTTAATGCCCATAAATTAATGGGCATTTTAAACAGCTTGCGAGTGGGATTTTCTGGAACGCAATGGATTGGAACGTTGTGGTTGCGGTGAATTTAAACCCCATATCAGCAGGAAAAATTCTGCCAGTTCGTATGGGGAATAAATCACCGTTTCGCAACATGAAATATTGATTAAAGTCATCTAAAAAAGCAGGTTGATATGTAAAAACAAACAGCTTTCACTTACCTGTCACCTACGTAAAATCCAATTCAATTCAACTTTAATGCCATTGTACATATACAAGTATTGGTACAACGAAATGCAGTTTTGTGACAGCACGAAGTGATAGCAATATACAGATAAGTACAGATAAATAAATACAGATGTGGAAATCTATCGGCGGGACTCTGAGTTCAGCAGAGCGATGGTGTTATTGTAGAAGCTACTCCTCATCCTGCTGGTGCGGGACCTGAGGCTCCTGTACCGCCTCCCCGATGGTAGGAGGGCAAACAGTCCATGGTTAGGGTGGGAGGGGTCCTTGATGATCTTCCCAGCCCGACTCAGGCACCGTTTTCGGTGGAGGGCATCCATGGTAGGGAGTGGGGCACCGATGATGTGCTGGGCGGTTTTCACCACCCGTTGTAGTGCCTTCCTGTCAGCTATGGTGCAACTGCTGTACCATACCGTAAAGCAGGTGGTCAGGATGCTTTCAATGGTGCATCGGTAGAAGTTGGTCAGGATCGGGGGGGACAGGTGGGCCTTTTTGAGCCTCCTCAGGAAGTAAAGGCGCTGCTGCGCCTTTTTGATCAGCTTGGAGGTGTTGAGGGACCAGGACAGATCCTCCGAGATGTGTACCCCGAGGAATTTGTAGTTGGAGACCCGCTCCACCTCAGTCCCGTTCATATGGATGGGGGTGTGCCTGCCCCCTCTGATCTTCCTGAAGTCGACAATGATTTCCTTCGTCTTCTGGGAGTTGAGGACGAGGTTATTATCGGCACACCGGGTTGTCAGGTGCTGGACCTCCTCCCTGTAGGCTGATTCATCGTTATAATCCGTCCCCGTTGTCGGCGTTCACGGCATTAGAAGCTATTTTTATTTTACTGCAGCGATTAAATAGTCGGGCTATTTATTTAAAAAAAATGAACTTACCGGCAGTCGGAACGAATCTCCAGAAATAGATCGCACTCCGACAAAAGAAAGCTCCGGATGGCAAGGGGAAAACCGCATTTTAACCCCGCCCCCCCTTAAAGGAGCCAAAGTCGCGCACACGGCCAGTGACAGAACTGCAGCACCGCTGAAGGTAGGTTTTGAAACATACCTACTGAAAGTAGTAGATATGGTGGTGAAGAAGTCGTTTGGCACATTGGGCTTCATCAGTCAGGGAATACCGAGTAGATGTTGGGATATTATTTTATAGTTGTACAAGACTTTGGTGAAGCCACACTTCAAGTATTGTGTTCAGTTTTAGACACCCTCATACAGGAAACATGTTAATAAGATGGAAAGAGTGCACAGAAGATCTACAAGGATGTTGCCAGGACTCAAGGGCCTGAGGTATAGAGACAACGACTTTAGGGCAGGCTAGGACTTTATCCCTCAGAGTGCAGGTCCTTCATATCCTCATGAATTTATATACCCCCGAGGGTGATCTTATAGAGGTATATTATTTCATGAAGAATATAGATAAGGCAAATGCATATTATTTATCCCAGGGTTCGGGAATCAAGAACTAGAGGACATGGGTTTAAGGTGAGAGTGGGAAAAAAACACAGAAACTGAGGGCGCTTAGATACACAGTGTGGTGGGTGTATGGAATGAGATGCCAGAGAAAAGTCGTTGATGCAGATACGATCACAACACTTAAAAAGCATTAGGACACCAGTTCACCAGGGACTGACTACAAATACCTTGGAGTGTATCTGGACAGTAAAAGGGTCTGGTCCAGGAATGCTGAGGCCCTGTACAAGAAGGGACAGAGCTGTCTGTACTTTCAGAGAAGGTTCCGCTCTTTCAACGTCTGCAGTAAGATGCTGCAGATGTTCTACCAATCGGTGGTGGTCAGTGCCATCTTCTTCACTGCCGTGTGCTGGGGCAGCAGGGCGAAGGCGACGGATACGCCAATAGGATCAACAAACTCATCATGAAGTCTGCCTCCGTCCTGGGAGCGGAGGTGGTCTTAGAGGGGAGGATGCTCCTCAAACTGCGGAGAATCCTGGACAATACAGCTCACCCCCTCCATGACATCCTGCTCAACCTGAGGAGCACCTTCAGCAACAGACTGGTCCCACCAAGATGCGGGACAGAACGCCACAGGAGATCCTTCTTCCCTGTGGCTATCAAACTGTACAACTCCTCCACCTTCTGTCGTGTATTATGTATTATGCAATTTGTGTTTTTATGACTGTTGGCCGATCAATTTCTCTCCCGGGATAAATAAAGTTCTATCGTGTCGTATCGTATTGTATTGACAGGTACGTGGATAGGAAGGCTTCAGAGGGATTAGGGCCAAACATAGGTGAATGGGATTAGTGTAGATGGGGCATCTTGGTTAGCATGGACAAGTGGGGCTAAAGTTTCTGTTAAAGGTTCGGTTTCCATGCTACAAGACGACGACAAGAACTCTAACTGTATTAAAAAGTTGCAAGCGAAATATCATCTTTGAGTCAGAAATTCTTTCTTACAACCAAGAGATTAACTCATAAATATGTTTATACATATAGTATATACCACTGGACAGAAATACTGAGAAGGTTAATGAGACATAGACTAAATATTATATATTTATTATTAATGTACCAATGTTCGGTAGACATAAGGAAAAAAGACCAACATCCTGTTCCAAAAATTTTCAGGGATATTTTTTGTTAATTTTCCCATGATGAAGAGGGGGTAGCATGGTAGCGCAGTTGTAGAGTTGCTGCCTTACAGCGCTTGTGACGCCGGAGACCCGGGTTCGATCCTGACTATAGACAATAGGTGCAGGAGTAGGCCATTTGGCCCTTCGATCCAGCACCGCCAGTCACAGTTATCATGGCTGATCAGCCACAATCAGTACCCTGTTCTTGCCTTCTCCCCGTTTCCCTTGACTTCGCTATCTTTAAGAGCTATATCCAACTCTCTATTGAAAACTTCAAGAGAATTGACCTCCACTGCCTTCTGAGGCAGAAAATTCCACAGATTCACAACCCTCCCCTTGACTGCGTGGATTTCTCCGAGATCGTTGGTTTCCTCCCACACTCCAAAGACGTGCAGGTTTGTAGGTTAATTTCCTTGGTATAAATTGTCCCTATTGTGTGAGGGGATCGCTGGTCGGTGCGGACTCGGTGGGCAGAAGGGCCTGTTTCTGTGCTGTATCTCTAAACGATGTAAAATTTATATACGCATATTCTTCATGACATATTGTAATGAGGAATCGTTGCACCAAGTGTTGAGATGCAACTTTTTAGAGGTGTTGCTAAACCTCACTCTCATCTGTTGTCCCAGAATGATGGTTAAATCTTCAGAAGATGATCTGAGGAATTATCTGCCCATCAAAACCAAAATACTGCAGATGCTGGAAGTCTCAAATTAAAAAACAGTGGAAGTACTCAGTACATCAGGTGGCATCAATGGAGTGAAAACCAAAGTGAATGTTTGTCATTGATAAAGCTTCCACTATTAGTTCCCCGATGTAGGAGACCAAATGCCACACATTAGATTGAAAGACTACAAGTAAATCATTAGTTCACTCATGACTTGGGCACTTGGACAGTGGGGAAAATGAGCTAAAATGTTAAGTCTTGTAGGCGATTGCAGAGTCATTGCAGGTGCTGGTGGATGTTTTAGAATTAAAAAGGATTCTGAACACATGAATTTTAAATATTTTAACTGACTTCTTGGTGGCATGAGAGCTAAAGGAGACCAATGAGTATAAAGGGGATGGGTTATTGGAGTGATCAGGCAATATTCTGATGGTGACTCCGAATGAAATTGGAACTGATCCGCGAGAAACTGCAGCGAATTGTGGACGCAGCCCAGACCATCACACAAACCAACCTCCCTTCCATTGACTCCATTTACACCTCACGCTGCCTCGGCAAGGCCAGCAGCATAATCAAGGACGAGTCGCACCCTGGCGACTCCCTCTTCTCCCCTCTCCCATCAGGCAAAATGTACAAAAGTGTGAAAACGCACACCTCCAGATTCAGGGACAGTTTCTTCCCAGCTGTTAACAGACAACTGAACCATCCTACCACAAGCAGAGAGCGGCCCTGAACCACTATCTACCTCATTGATGACCCTTGGTCTATCCTTGATCGGAATTTGCTGTCTTTACCTTGCATTAATCATTGATCCCTCATCATGTACAGTATCTATACACTATAAATGGCTTGATTATAATCATGTATTGTCTTTCTACTGACTGGATAGCAAGCAACAAAAGTTTTTCACTGTACCTGCACCTCCGTAGATGTCAGTGAAAAGCCAAGAACGACCTCGCAGGTCAGAGGAAGAGCCTCAGAGGTTGGCGGTGGAGCCTCGCGGGTCGACCAAGCTCGTGGCCGATGGTGCCTGGGTGTGCGGAGCCCACGGCTGGGGCCTCGCTCTGTGCCACGGAGGTGTCCGGAAAGGGCCCGGTGGAGAGGTCCGTGCGGCGGTCGATGATGGCACCAACTGACGGACCACGTAGAGTGAGGACGCCGCTGCTGGGGGAAGGAAGAAAGGTAGACCCGGCGTGGAGGGATCGCCATGAGGAGGGGGAGGGGAGAACAAAGGGGGACCTGGCAGGGGGGGGGGGGGGGGTGGAATCTGTTACGTTGTAAATACCCTTTATGGGCGACTGCAGACCTTGGGAAGAGTTTCACTCTGACAATAAACTATTCAATTCAATTCAATCCTCGGTACACATACACATAAATCACAATTAAAACACAAAGTACATGTGTTATAATTCCAGAATAAGCACTCAACTAAGGAAACCAAGCTAAAAACAAAATATTATCTAACTAAATACACCAAGTTACAATAAATTATTCCATATCCAAAAAAAAAGCCAGCAAACTACATATGAATTATCTTTGCAAAAAAAAACTAATCCTGTAGATGCAAGTATATCATTGTGGTTACCACATGGGCACCTCCCTTCACTGGTGTTTCATTGACAGGCCCACGACAAGGCTCAGCAGTTGGTTCTGGTGTCCCCTAACCCCTCAATACCTGCTCTCACCACCTCTGCTACCAGTATCTACTAAATAAAGGAAGCTGTAGCCAATTAGCTCACTCTAGCAAATGCTAAACACCTACATCCTATCTTCCACTAATCCTAGCCCATCATTAGCTTGTAACACCACAAATATCACCCTTGCATAAGACCGGGTTACACTTACACAGACTACAGTTACAAAGAAATACGCATACTGCATATCATACATTTTCTTTCTGCTCCCAACAGACACTATTTATCCACCAAATCCACCCACAGCCTTGCTCTGCTGCCTCTTGACATCTGCTTTACAGCCTGAAGCAAACTGACCACGAATTCCAAGCTCTCCAAAGAGCGACGTGGTGGATCTGGCTATGAAACGTCTACAACCCGCCTCTACCCCATCCTCGCTGATCAACTTCTGCTGCAACTACATATTTAAGACCTTTCCTTTCATTAGCCTCATCCACTAATTTCTCCCAAGGCACTGTCAGTTCTATAAAATACAACTATAACCATAACAGCTGCAGTGGGGTCTATTCCCTCTTGTCAGCTGTCTTTCCAAGCTGTCACATTGACTTTCCCTAGTTGTCTAATCTGAAGTGAACTGGCTGTAATCAGAAGAAGATAATGCAGATGATGAATCCGGGGCTTTTATTTTTACATTGAATGCAGAGTATTATGTGCAATTCAAGTTGTCCCGTTACAGGTAGAACGTGGAGCCTTTGGAAAATGTGAAGAGGAGGTTTACCAGAATGATAGGAAAGAACTGCAAATGCTGGTTTAAATCGAAGATGGACACAAAATGCTGGAGTAACTCAGCGGGACAGGCAGCATCTCTGGAGATAAGGAATGGGTGACGTTTCGGGTTGAGACTGAAAGAATGAACATGTCTGAAGAAGGGCGTCGACCCGAAACGTCACCCTTTCCTTCTCTCCAGAGATGCTGCCTGTCTCGTTGAGTTACTCCAATATTTGATGTCTATCTTCAGTGTAAACCAGCATCTGCAGTTCCTTCCTCTCAAGTTTAAAAGAGATGTGTGGGGCAAGTTTTTTCTATACAAATTGGTGGTGAGAGTGTAGATGCACAGAAAGTCTGCATGCATGTGGTGGGCTGAAGGGCCCATTCCTGGCCCCCAGCTGTAGCTGTAAGTGTCCACGACTCTGTGACTAGCTCATAAACATCACCGAGCTAGTGTTAACTCTATGGGAAGAAATCCCGGAGGGGGGGGGGGGGACACACGTCCCACCATGTTTTGAGAGGTGGGGGACAATCCCCCGCCTCCATGTTTTGTAATCCTGATTTTGAAACTCGGTGCCGGATTTTGAAATTCGGTGGAAAAAAAATCTATTAAAAATCTCCGCTTTCCGCGAGACAGTGGGGGTGGGACTGATGATCGAGGGTGCCGATTTTTACGAGAGAGACGTCGGTCAGCAGGCAATGGTTGCTGGACATGATGATTGTGCACGATGATTGGAGGAGGGAGGTGTCGGTCAGAGGCGGAAGAGGGGGTGGGACTGAGGATAGAGCGCGGTGATTGAAGGAGGGAGATTTCCTGGTGGAGCAAAGACCATAGAGCGGAGCTTGAATCGGCCCGTTCAGGTCAGCTCCCGATGTTACTGTCCATAGGGCCCACGGCCGAAGCCTCGCGAGTGTGTGTGCGCGCGCGGCCACCAATAAATTGTGCCCCCGCCCCTTGTTTTGATAGTAATTTCTGCCCCTGGTTAACTCAGCCTGGACATTGCAACACCATTGTTCCCGTCAGGAAATTCTATTCTGCTTCTTCTCATGTCTTTAAATTCCAGTCTAAATGATGAGTAAAGTGAATTAAAGTTGACCTGAAAATCAGAGTGCATAGTTGATATGGTAAGTCAGGCTGCCACAAATGACATAACTATGTAATTAAACTTTAACATTGAGAAAAAACAGGTGAGATAAAATATTAGTACATACAATATGAGATTTACTGGACTAGATTCTAGCAGGTTATGGAAGAGATAAAGCGAGATGTCAGAATCATTACTCTGGTGGAGAATGTCTCCTACACAGACAGCTTTATATTTAAGAGAAACTGGTGGCAGTAGAAAGTCAAGGCCACTGCCATTGACAACAGAGGTTTCCCTCAACAAAGCTAGAAAAAAGATTTTAGGCAATCTGAATTTAATGGTGTTCTGAAAGCATATTTAATATGGGACTGAGTGACCATTCTACTGTTATTTTGGCAATATGGGTTTGATGGCCTGTGTGCTTGTGGACATCTATATCAATCTCTATCACAATGAATGTCAGGGTCAAGGAAAGAGCGTTCACGTCGCGGCCCTGTTTCCACCAATCTTTCCACCACCGAGCACAAGAGGCACAAGAAGCGCAGGACAGACTCCATTGCATTCAGATGCCGAGAAGTGTCTAATCGTGTGTGGCGTCGATAAGAAGAAGACAATGAATGTCAAAATCGAGAGGGATAAAACCCTCATAAGTAATGATAATCTAGCATGGTGAGGGCAAAGCTTAGGAACTAGTATGGTAGTTTAATTAGTTTAGTTTGGTTTATTGTCACGTGTAAGGAGGTACAGTGAAAAGCTTTTGTTGCGTGTTATCCAGGCAGCAGAAAGACAATACATGATTACAATCAAGCCATGTATACAATCGAGTGTATACATGATAAGGGAATAGTGATTAGTGCAAGGTAAAGCCAGCAATGTCCAATCAAGGATAGTCCGAAGGTCACCAAAGAGGTAGTTGGTAGTTCAGCACTGCTCTCTGGTTATGGTGGGATGATTCAGTTGCCTGTAAACAGGCATTATTTTTGCTGGACATTCTGCTGAGTTATATGATTGAGCCTTGCAGAGTTAATGTTTAATTGCCAAAGCTGTTTGTACTTTGGAACAAAAGCATTTCTTCTATAAACAGAACATGTTTGAAGTGCCAAGACAAGAAAGCATAGCTTATCTTCTGTCTTCTGTGTCTCAATATTATGTGCAAAAGAAATGCTTGGACAAGCAAATAACTGATTGGAAGAGCATCAAGCATGAAGAATTATTTAATGGCTTATGAAAAAAAGCAGGGAGGGATCCATTCATTTTAGTATGGACAGATAACAATGAAAACAAAGCACTCTTCAATGGAATCAAGGCAGTAAAGCGGGAAATACATGTTCCTGCCAAAGATTTATTAACAGACTAGACTAAGTTGGACCCGTTGGGTCACATGTTCACACGGGAGGGCTGGTTCCCCAATGCAATATTCCACCTCTCCAACATTGGTGGTCAGTGGGGGGGATTTCTGGAGCGCTAGAATGGGTGTTGTGGGTCAAGTCAAGTCAAGCACAGTGAGTGCAGGGCCAACAATCCATTTCAATCCATTGCAACTCAAGTCAATCCATTCCAAGTCAAGTCAAGTCAAGTCAAGTCAAGTCATGTCAAGACAAGTCAAGCCATTTCAAGTCAAGTCAAATCAAGTCAATACATTTCAAATCCAGTCAATATATTTCAAGTCACACACACACACACACACCCTCCACCACACACGCACATACTCACACACACCCTCCACCACACACGCACATACTCACACACACACACAGACTCACACACAGACTCACACTCACACACTCACACACACACACACAGACTCACACCCTCCACCTCACACACACACCCTCCATCTCATAAACAACTGCACTCACACACACACACACCATATATATGGCAGTGAAATCTTCCACAGTCAGTGGCAATCAGCGTGTCCTCTGCACTTAGCGGAACTTATGCAATCAGAGCGACCTGTCCACTCAGCCTAACTTACGGAATGAGTGGGACCTTTGGATTAAACACAGTGGGGGCTAACCTTGAAAACTTGAAAACCATTTATTGCAAGGACATTAAGGGCTAACCAATCATTGTTTATTGCAACCACATTGCATGGTAACATTGCATTTATAGCAAGCACATAAAGAGTTAACCAATCATCATTTATTGCAACCACATTGCGGGGTAACAAAACATTTATTGCAAGCACATAAAGGGTTAACCAATCATCGCTCATTGCAACCACATTGTGGGGTAACAAAGCATTAATTGCAAGCACATAGTAGACTCACAGTTCAGTAGACTCACAGCTTAGAATTGCAGTTGTGGCCTCTCACTCGCAATCTTCCAGAGTGACTGACTCGCGTCCAGGCATCCGGGGTTTTATACTCCTGCTCCCTCTGGAACGGCGTTACCTTCATTATGGTGATTGACAGGTGAGAGGACCAATCAGCTGATCTCAAGATTTTTTAAACGTTCATAACTTTTTTATTTTTCAGCGATCGGAAAAATCCTTGTGGCTGTGATTAAGATGGACAAAAATCATAGCGATATAGGGTAGCGTTATTTCTAAAAGTGTAGACATTAAGTGGTCAAGATGAGACTTTTAGTTATACAGATATGAAATCGAGTTTGGCAGTGACCTCCAACTAATGATGCAGGCAATCTAAGGCGCATTCAGGCACCATCCAGCAATCTGCTGAATGGATCAAAAGGTACACCTAGAAACTGGAAATCCATTATCTACAGATGGCACAGATTAATCAACTCTTGGGAACTGTCCGGGGAGATGATGTTTCCAGTCCAAGTGGCGGAAACGTGGGTGGCTCCAATCCTGGAGATGGGACTCAACCGGCGAGTCCGACGTCGGGCAGAGCCCTAGTGGTGGGTGACTCCATTGTCCGAGGAGTGGACAGGATATTCTGTGGCGGCAGACGAGATGCGAGGATGGTCTGTTGCCTCCCTGGCGCCAGGGTTCAGGATGCCACAAGTCGAATTCTGAATGTCCTCGAGAGAGAAGGTGCATAGCCGGCAGTAGTTGTGCACGTAGGCACAAACGACATTGGGAAGAAGAGGAAGGAGGTTCTCCAACATGACTTCAGAGAGTTGGGAAAAAGACTGAAGTACCGGACGTCCAGGATGTTTATCTCTGGATTGCATCCAGTACCACGTGCTAGTGAGGACAGGAACAGGGAGATAGGGGATCTAAATGTGTGGCTGGTGCAGGGAGCAAGGATTTAGATTTATAGACCACTGGGATCTCTTCTGGGGTAGGGGTGACCTGTACAAAAGGGGCGGTTTACACCTTAACTGGTGGGGGACCGACATTCTGGCAGGCAGAATGCTAGGGCTACACGTGTGGGTTTAAACAAAAGAATTACAAAATTACAAAAGATTCTTTTACAAAAAGAATGGGAAAAATTACAAAAGATTCTCGAATGAATGGGAAGGAAAGCTTGAGAATGGACAACAGAGTAAGGTCAGGGCTAATTGCGAGGGTGGAAGTGAATATGGAGGTCAAAGTGCTGGATATGAATGCGCGAAGTATAAGGAATAAAGTGGACGAGCTTGAAGCTCAGTTAGAAACTGGTAAGTATGATGTTGTGGGAATTACTGAGACATGGCTGCAAGAGGGCCAGGGCTGGGAACTGAATATTCAAGGGTATACCTCCTATCGAAAAGACAGACAGGTGGGCAGAGGAGGTGGGGTTGCCCTGCTGGTGAGGAATGAAATTCAGTCCCTGGCAAGGGGTGACATTGAAACAAGAGATGTGGAGTCAGTATGGATAGAACTAAGGAATTGTAAGGGTAAAAAGACGCTAATGGGACTAATCTACAGGCCCCCAAACAGTAGCCTGGACAAGTTGAATCAGGAGTTAAAATTGGCATGTAGCAAAAGTAATGATGTGGTTGTTATGGGAGATTTCAACATGCAGGTAGACTGGGAAAATTAGGTTGGTTCTGGACCCCAAGAAAGGGACTTTCTAGAGTGCCTTTGTGATGGATTCTTTGAACAGCTTGTATTGGAGCCTACCAGGGAGAAGGCAATTCTGGATTTAGTGTTGTGTAATGAACCGGATTTGATAAAGTCAGTGTTTCAGTTGAATAAAGGGGACTATGGGGTCACGAGGGAGGAGCTGGCCAAAGTTGACTGGAAAGGTACACTAGCAGGGATTACAGTGGAACAAAAATGGCAGGTGTTTCCAAGAATAATACAGAAGGTGCAGGATCAGTTCATTCCTAGGAGGAAGAAAGATTCCAAGGGGAGAAAGGGACGACCATGGCTGACAAGGGATATCAGGGACAGTATAAAAATTAAAGCGAAGAAGTACAACGTAGCAAAGATGAGCGGGAAGCAAGAGGATTGGGTAATGTTTAAAGAACAACAGAAGATAACCAAAAAGACAATACGGGGAGAAAAGATGAGGTCTGAAGGTAAGCAAGCCAAGAATATAAAGCAGGACAGTAAAAGCTTCTTTAGGTATGAGAAGAGGAAAAAATTAGTTAAGACCAAAGTTGGACCCTTGAAGACCGAAAAAGGTGAATTTATTAGATGAGTTGAACAAGTACTTTGGATCTGTATTTATTAAGGAGGACACAAACAATCTTCCTGATAAAGTAGTGGCCAGAGGATCTGGGGTGACAGAGGAAATCCACATTAGGCAGGAAATGGTGTTAGATAGACTGATGGGACTGAAGGCTGATAAATACCCATGGCTTGATGGTCTGCATCCCAAGGTACTTAAGGAAGTTTCTCTAAAAATCGTGGATGCATTGGTGATAATTTTCCAATGTTCTATGGACTCTGGATCAGTTACTGTGGATTGGAGGGTAGCTAATGTTATCCCACTTTTTGAGAAAAGCGGGAGAGAGAAAACAGGGAATTATAGACCAGTTAGCCTGACATCGGTGGTGGGGAAGATGCTGGAGTCAATTATAAAAGATGAGATACCAAAACATTTGGATAGCAGTAACAGGATCGGTCCGAGTCAGCATGGATTTACGAAGGGGAAATCATGCTTGACTAATCTTCTGGAATTTTTTGAAGATGTAACTAGGATAATGGACAAGGGAGAGCCAGTGGTTGTAGAGTACCTGGACTTTCAGAAAGCATTTGATAAGGTTCCATATAGGAGATTAGTGGGCAAGATTAGGGCACATGGTATTCGTGGTAGAGTGCTGACATGGATAGAGAAGTGGTTGGCAGACAGTAAACAAAGAGTAGGGATTAACGGGTTCATTTCAGAATAGCAGGCAGGTACCGCAAGGCTCGGTGCTGGGACCGCAGCTATTTACAATATACATCAATGATTTGGATGAAGGGATTCATAATAACATTAGCAAATTTGCAGATGACACCAAGCTGGGTGGCAGTGTGAATTGTGACGAGGATGCTATGAGAATGCAGGGTGACTTGGACAGGTTGGGGGAGTGGGCAGATGCATTCAGAAGAAGTTTAATGTGGATAAATGTGAGGTTATCCACTTTGGTAGCAAAAACAGGAAGGCAGATTACTATCTAAATGGCGTCAAGTTGGGAAAAGGGGAAGTACAACGGGATCTTGGGGTCCTTGTCCATCAGTCTATGAAAGTAAGCATGCAGGTACAGCAGGCAGTGAAGAAAGCGAATGGCATGTTGGCCTTTAGAACAAGAGGATTCGAATATAGGAGCAAAGAGATCCTTCTGCAGTTGTACAGAGCCCTAGTGAGACCACACCTGAAGTATTGTGTGCAGTTTTAGTCCCCTAACTTGAGGAAGACATTCTTGCTATTGAGGGAGTGCAGCGTAGGTTTACAAGGTTAATTCCCGGGATGGCGGGTCTGTCATATGTTGAGAGAATGGAGCAGCGGGGATTGTACACTCTGGAGTTTAGAAGGATGAGAGGAAATCTCATTGAAACATATAAGATTGTTAAGGGTTTGGACACGCTTGAGGCAGGAAATATGTTCCCCATGTTCGGGGAGTCCAGAACCAGGGGCCACAGTTTAAGAATAAGGAGTAAGCCATTTAGAACGGAGACGAGGAAACACTTTTTCTCACAGAGAGTGGTGAGTCTGTGGAATTCTCTGCCTCAGAGGGCAGTGATGCGGGTTCTCTGGATGCTTTCAAGAGAGAGCTAGATAGGGCTCTTAAGAATAGCGGAGTCAGGGGATATGGGGAGAAGGCAGGAACGGGGTACTGATTGGGGATGATCAGCCATGATCACATTGAATGGCGGTGCTGGCTCGAAGGGCCAAATGGCCTACTCCTGCACCTATTGTCTATTGTCTATTGTCTATTGTCTGTAACTCCATTGCAAGTACTCCCCCAATAAGGATTTTATATTTAGTTAACGTGTAGGAAGGAACTGCAGATGCTGGTTTACACCGAAGGTAGACACAAAGTGCAGGACAGGCAGCATATCTGGATAGACGGAATGGGTGATGTTTCGGGTCGAGACCCTTCTTCAGTTAAATTGAGTCAGTGTTATACACCATGCAAACAGTCCCTTCAGCCAACTTGTCCATGCTGACCCAGTTACCTAGCCAAACTAATCCCACTTGCCTGTGGCTGGCTCATATCCCTCCAAACCTTTCCTATCCATGTTTACATGTTCTATTGTTTGCAGTTGAGAGGGAAGATGACTGTTTCACCAACCATCTGAGTGGATGACCACAATATGTCAGGCTACAGAACTGTGTCTCGGACATGGTGGTGAGCAACACAGGGGCCCCACAGGGGACGGTCCTCTCTCCCTTCCTGTTCACCATTTACACCTTGGACTTCAGATATAACTCAGCCTCCTGCCACCTGCAGAAGTTCTCAGATGACTGCAATTGTGGGCTGCATCAGTGAGGGGAGGGAGGCTGAATACAGAGGTGTAGTCAACGACTTTGTTGAGTGGTGTGGGCTGAATCACCTACAGATCAACACTGACAAGACTATGGAGTTGGTGGAAGACTTTAGGAGGAGAAGAACACCCTTGTCCCCTGTCTCCATCAATGGTGTGGATGTGCAGTTTACCAGGCAGTACAAATACCTTGGAGTGTACCTGGATAGTAAACTGGACTGGTCCAGGAACGCTGAGGCCGTGTACAAGAAGGGACAGAGCCGGCTGTACTTTTCGAGAAGGCTCCGCTCCTACAACGTCTGCAGTGAGATGCTGCAGATGTTCTACCAATCGGAGGTAGCCAGTGCCATCTTCTTCACTGCCATCTGCTGGGGCAGCAGGGTGAAGGCTGCGGACGCCAACAGGATTAACAAACTCATCAGGAAGGCCGGCTCCGTCCTGGGGGCGGAGTTGGATTCTTGGGAGGTGGTCTTGAAGGGGAGGATGCTCCACAAACTGCGGAGCATCTTGGACAATACAGCTCACCCCCTCCGTGACACACTTGGCAACCTGAGGAGCACCTTCAGCAACAGACTGGTTCCGCCAAGATGCAGGACAGAATGCCACAGGAGATCCTTCTTCCTGTGGCTATCAAACTGTACAACTCCTCCCCCTTCTGTCGTGGGGTAGACTGTGACTGACTCCCCTTCACCTCCAGTCTTTGCACATCCCCAATCATTCCCACTTATCGCTTTAATTGCATGTTTCATGTATTTTGTGTTTTTATGACTTGGCAGATCAAATTCCCTCCTGGGATCTATCATATCGCATCGTATTGTATAATGGTTGAATGTTAATAATGTTGTTCGTAATGCTGTTGTTTAGTGTATGTTTGGAATAATAGCCATGTCCAAGCCTAGGTAGGCACATGGGGTGGGGCGGGGGGGGGGGGGGGGGGGGGGGGGGGGGGGGGGGGGGGGGATGTTGGGGAGTGTAGGGAGAAAGTGCGGGGGGGGGGGGAGTTAGTTAGAGACCTAAAATTGGAGAATTCAATGTTCATACCGCAGGCTTGTGTGCTACACAAACTGAATCTGTTCCTCCGCTTTGTGTTCAGTCTCACTCTGACAATGGAGGAGGACCAGGACTAATGGTTACCAACTGAGAGATCCAGTAGGCCTTGGTGTTTAGTGAAACAGTCGCTGAGCCTATGCTTAGTCTCACCCATGTTCAGACTGGATTCCTGGATGAAGGCAAGGGAGGAGGTATAGGGACAGTTATTACATCTGTACCTGGGGATGGTACCTGGAGAGAGGGTGATTTGTGCAGGAGGAGATGAGTGAACCAAGAGGTTGCAGAGGGAGTGGTCCCCGCAGAAGGTGGAAAGGGATGGAGAAGGAAGATGTGACTGGTGGTGAGATCACATTGGAGGTGACAGGAATGTCGGAGGATGATGCGTTGGATACAGAGCCTGGTGGGATGAAAGGTGAGGACCAGGTGAGGTCCATGATTGCTCCATCTGGGGGGAAGTGGAGCGAGAGCAGATCTACAGGACACAGAGATGTGAGAGTTACATATATGACAGCAGTGAGCGAAACCAAGTGGGCATCTCGGATGACCTAGAATGGAAAACCTCATCATGAGAGCTGATGTTGTGGAGATGGAGGGATTGAGAGTATGGGATAGTGTCTTTACAAGTAGCAGGGTGGGAGGATGTGTAGTCCAGATAACTGTGAGAGTTGTTAGTTTTGTTGTAGATGTCGGGCGACAGTTTGTCCCCTGTGATGGAGACAGTGAGATCAAGGAAGGGGAGGGAGGTGATAGAGTTTGTTGCGTGTTCGTAGGGTGGTGAGATTAGAGTGGGTAAGGGGAGTGGAGGTCAAAACATAGAACATAGAACAGTAAAGCACAGGAACTGGCCCTTCCCACCACAATAGTGCCAAACAAGATGCCAAGTTAAACTGATCTCAGTTGCCTGTCCACGATCCGTATCCCACTATTCCCTGCACTTCCATGTGCATATCTAAAAGCTTCATAAACCCACTGTTGTGTCTGCCTCCACCACCACCCCTGGCAATGTGTTCCAGGCCCCCACCCACTCTCTGTGTAAAAATACATGCCCTGCATATCTCCATTAATCTTTCCCCCTCTAGCCTCATGTTTATACCCTCTAGTGTTAAACATTTCCGCCCCAGGAACAAAGCTCTGGCTGTCTACCCTATCTCAAACAAAAGTGCAAGGTGTGCAATGAGTAGGTTGGGGTATCAAGACTACACCCGAGGCTAAGGGAGACCATGCAATAGTTTGATAATAGTGGGAAGAGGCTGTTCTTGAATTGGCGGTATGTGCTTTCAAGGTTTTTAATTGACTGCCCAATGGGAGTGGGGAGAAAAGGGAATGGCCAAGGTGAAAATGGTCCTTATCTATGTTAGCTGCTTCCCTGAGCCAGTGTGAAGTGTAGATGGAGTTGATGGAGGAAGGCTAGTTTGGGTGATGGACTAGGGTATATCCACAACTCTTTGTCATTTTGTGGGGTCTTGGGCAAACCAAGATGCCAGGCATCTCGATAAGGTGCTCTCAGCATGTTTCTGTAAGAGTTGCTGGAGATTTTACTTCGGAGTCACGTGAGTGACTACGTGAAGCCCCGCCAGGCGCATGCGCGTCATTACGTCCGACGCATGGCGCACTGACGGGCTGGAGAGTGCAGCTCCACCAGCGGTAAGTAACAAACCGGCAGGTAAGTGGTTTAGACAACTTTCTGCAGGTATTTAAACTTTCAGGAGCCAGCGGGAGTACTCTCAAAATGGAGAGAATAGCAAAAAAGAGTGCTGCCGTTCGCAGTAAAATACTTACTCGCGAGACCGCGGTTAGTGAGCATAGGTCGGCCAGGGAAATACCGGCTACGGTAACGCTGGTACCGAGGACGCCAACTGCAGAACCACCGGCAGCTCAGCTGACTCCATCAACTCCGGTGCCTCAGGGCGCTGTGGCCACTCCTGTCGGGAGGAAGGCAAAAGGAAAATCAGTCAGGCCTGTTGATTCAGATGAGTCTGACCAAGAAGACTCCCCTTCTTCAAACAAGAAGGTCTGGGGACGTCTTGATAAGGTGGAGAAAAGGATTGAAAGAATGTTGAACCATGAAGTGTTCCAGTCGGGGTTGCATACCCCCAGGATTCCCCAACAGCTTTCTGGAGCAGCCTCAGGCAGAGGCCCGTATGGCGAGGAGGACTACCAGCACGCCTACGAGTTCCAGTGGGAATCCCCATCACCAGCACCTTGTTTAGGGTGGTTGATACCAAGGCTCGGGAGAGCCAGGGCAGGAGGAATCTGACCCTGAAGTTGGTGTCACTGCTCTTGTCCATACACCAAAGCACATGAGCCTTGCTCCAGGTGTCCCGGATGTGACCAGAAATGTTGCCATTCCGGAGGGGACTGGTGAAGCCATGGGGGATAATCTGGCCAGAAACATAAATTATATGGCCTCTCACCAGCTCCAGTACTCTATTAGGGAGGAAACATCAACTTGTTACCAGACACCTGTTAACTGTGCGTCGCTCTGTGAACTCGGCCATCTGGGCACAAATGAGCGCATCTATGAGTGGGCAAGAGCTCCGATTCCAGAGAGTCCTTAAATTGGTGGGGGCAGGGATCACAGCGTTTGGGCGAATGGTCCAAGGAGCGCCGATGTGAAGAACACAGCAGGATATGTTGGCCCTGCTGTGCAATGCTCATTTTGAGTTAAACTGCACCCGGAAGATCGCCATCAAGCCGACACTGAATCCACGCTTCGTGGCTCTCTGTAAGTCCTCCAATATCCAGGAGCCCAATTTTTTATTTGGTGAAGACCAGGCGAAGCAGGTTAAAGACCTCGAGGAAGAGGCCAAAACGATCGGCCTCATTAAGACCTACACAACCTCGGCCAGGATACCGCCTCGCAGGCCTTTTCCCTTCAGACGGGCTTCAGACGCTGGAGAAGGTCCAAGCAGAGCGTTGCCAGTTACACGCTGTTCACATGCATCTTTGCACACCCCCAACATGGCCAGAAGGTTGAGAAATCCGAGATCAGCTATGGAGGTACGAGTAACTGATTCAGTCCAGGATATATCCTCTGGGGAACAACCTCTGGTTGGGGGTAGGTTGCAATTGTTTTATGATAAATGGTGCTGCATAACATCAGATCTATTTATATTGGACAGTGTCCGGGGGTCTCGAATTGAGTTTATGTCAGGAATACATCCACCTGCACAAAATATGCCGAGTTGGGTATTGTTTTTTTCAGGACCAGAAACTCTTCAGGTGAATGATAAAATTGGGGTTTTATTCTAAAAAGGGGTAATTGAAAGGACGGCATATCATCCTCAACAATTTGCGTCCAATATATTCCCCAGGTAGAAAAAGGATGGTAGGTGTCGAGTATTTCTCGACCTTACCCGACTAAATTCTTATGTCCAGTATAGGCATTTTAAAATGGATACTTTCAGTACTGCTAAGCAGTTGTTATCAAAAAGGTTGTTATATGGCAACCATAGATCTAAAAGATGCATATTATTCAGTACTAATTCATCATCAGTACCGTAGATACTTGAAATCTAGTTCGATGGGACAGCTGTGGCAATTTAAAGTGTTGCCCAATGGGTTAACCTCAGCTCCTAGGTTATTTACAACATTATTGAAACCAGTTCTGGTGCTGCTCCGTGCCCAGAATCACATTGTGATGGTTTTTTAGAAGATATTTTAATTGTAAGCAATACTCAGGAGGCAGCTGAGGAGTCGGTTTCAGCGACCAAACACCTGTTTCAGAGGTTAGGTTTCCTCATCCATCCAACAAAATCCAAGCTAGTACCATCCTGAATAATTGACTATTTGGGGTTCATCATTGATTCAATTTATATGTCAGTGACTTTGCCTATGGCCACGGCTGTTGAAATCATGGAGGCCTGTAGCAGTCTGGTAGAGGAACAACAAACCTCCATCCGGCAAGTAGCCAGTGTCATTGGTAAATTAGTGGCGGTTTTCCCTGCAGTGCAGTTTGGACCTCTGCACTATCAGAGTTTGCAACGAGCTAGAGAACAAGCACTTAAAGAACATGCAGGTCATTTTGATAGACCAATGCAGTTGCCAGCCAAAGCCATCGCCGAATTGCAATGGTGGATAATCAATGTCTCACGAAGTACTAAAAACATTTTGACTCAACAACCTTCAGTTATTTTACAAACAGATGTCAGTGCTTTGGGATGGAGAGCCACGGATACCAAGTCTAGCTGTGGTGATAGATTGAGTGTGCAAGAGGAATTAATCCTGCAGACGCATGGTATAAATTACTTAGAATTGCTGGGTGCATTTTATGGGCTAAAAGCTTATTGTTCAACAATGAATTATTTACATGTTCAGCTCCAGATTGATAATACCACGGCTGTTGCTTATATCAATCACATGGGAGGAATTAGGTCAGTATCATGTGATAATCTGGCTAATCTCATTTGGGACTGGTGCATTCCCAGAAATATCTGTGTCTCAGCTATCTACCTACCAGGTAGAGATAATGTGGTGGCAGACACCAGGTCATGCAAATTTAATGACAACATAGAATGGATGCTAAATCCAAATGTTTTTAAAATGATTGTCAGCCAGTATGGTTTGCCAGACATAGATCTGTTTGCATCCAGGCTAAATCACCAGTTACATAAATACGTTTCATGGGAACCAGAGCCAAGAGCAGTAACGGTGGATGCATTCTCGCTCCATTGGGGATGTACATTCTTTTACGCTTTTCCCCCATTCTGCCTCATCAGGCACTGTCTCACCAAAATAGAGCAGGACTCCGCCTCAGGCGTTCTGGTGGTTCCTGACTGGCCAACACAGCCATGGTTCCCATTGGTCCTGAGAATGATGACACAGTCATTCATGACTGTCCCCAAATGCAGCTATTTGTTGGTTCATCCGGTAACAGGAGAAAATCATCCTTTACATGATCATATTAATCTGTTAATCTGCAGATTCTGACCAGACCGTTCCAAGGGCTTGGACTGTCGAGTAGGACCGTAGATGTGATTACTGCGGCCTGGAGAGATAGCACTAAAACACAATATGTGTCTCATATTAAGAAATGGGAGATGTTTTGTTTACAGTCAGATATATCTTATCATCCTGACCAGGTTCAGGAATAGCTACTTCCCCATAGCCATCAGGCTATTAAACTTGGCTCGGACAAAACTCTGAACATTAATACCCCTTTATCTGTTATTTGCACTTTATCAATTTATTCATTCATGTGTGTACTTATGTATGTAATGGTATATGGACACACTGATCTGTTTTGTAGTCAATGCCTACTATGTTCTGTTGTGCTAAGTAAAAAAATAATGTCATTGTCCTGTCAGGGACACATGACAAAAACTCTTTTGACTTTTACTTTTGATATACTGCAAGCATTCTGGATGTATTGGAGTTCCTAGCTACATTGCATTTTGATGAACAGTTGAGCTATAGTGCCATTAATAGTGCTCGGAGCGCTTTGTCCTCCTATTTAGGGCAATTTTCGGAACAACAATCTATCGGGTCTCGTCCGCTAGTGTCCCGATTCATGAGAGGTATCTTTAACAAAAACCCTCCTAAGCCTAGATATACAGAAATCTGGGATGTGAGCATAGTTCTCACACTGCTTCGGCAATGGGCTCCAATCACATCGCTATCTTTTCGCTGAAAGTGGTTATGCTCATGGCGCTAATCAGCTCAATGGGTTCAGACATTGCAAAAGCTACGGCTGGATAATATGTATTCTTCTGTAGATAATATGACGTTTTATGTATATGATCTAATCAAACAAAGCAGGCCAGGTATGGCTGGAACCAAAGTAAGCTTTAAAGCAAACCCCGTTGACCGAAGGCTATGTGTAGTTACGCACCTGAGTCAATATATCGAGGTAACTAAGAGTCTCAGAGGCACTGAAACAGCAATGCTCATCAGCCACAAAAAAAACACATAAAAAGGTGTCAGTACAAACTATTACTAGGTGGTTGAAACAGGTTTTGGATTGTGCTGGAGTAGACACTCATGTGTTTAAATCTCACTCCACCAGGGCAGCATCAACATCCGCAGCGAAGGCACAGGACGTGCCGCTAGATCAAATCCTCGGGGCCGCAGGATGGTCTAGGGAGTCAACGTTTTTCAAGTTTTATGACAAACCTGTCCTGGCAGTGCAAGGGTTTGGGCATGCTGTTTTGGGTTTGTTTGATTTCTTTTGTAATTTCATTTGTAATTTCCCCTGGGATAGAGGAGTTATTACTGGTTTGTTTATTATTAAAATGTTCATTGGATAATTTAAGCAATGTTCAATACATTATTTGTTCAAACCTGTGTTAACTGAAGCAGTGTGTCATATGGAACTGGATCTGCGGCATGAAATCACAGAGCTTTGAAATCTTCACGTAGTTACTCATGTTACTCCGAAGTAAAATAGTAAGATTAAATGAGAACTTACCAGTTTGAAGTTTGATCTTTATTTTATGAGGAGTTATGATGAGGGATTACGTGCCCTCCGCTCCCGACCCTCATAATCACAAAGATCATCTGGTAGTTCTAGTCTTCTGAGTCTTACTATATCACTTCAACTGTAGTTACTGTGATTTCATGCCGCTGCTTTGAAGTATGATGCGCACACACCTGGCGGGGCTTCACGTAATCCCTCATCGTAACTCCTCATAAAATAAAGATCAAACTTCAAACTGATAAGTTCTCATTTAATCTTACAATTATACAAGACTTGCTTAGTCTTCTGAGGAAGAAGAGTCTTTGGAGCACGTTCTTGGTCATGGCTTCAATGTAGTTGGTCCAAGCCAAATTGTTGGTGATATTCGCACCTAGGAACTTGAAGTTCTCCAATTATTAAAATACGTTGATAATGGGCAAGTCACATTCCTGATATTCTGAAACATTCAAAGATATTCAAGAACTATAAGGTAGACAATTAGTTATGAGAACTGAGGCATATACTTAAGAAGTATCCCTACACTGTTCTGAGGTATTCGCCTGCTTCAAGAAGACTACTAACATCCTGGTTCTAAAGAAAAGCAAGGCCTCATGCCTTAATGACTACTGTACTGTGGCCTTGACATCCACCATCATGAAATGTTTTGAGAGGCTAGATATGGAATATATTAAATCCAGTCAACCCAACGGTCTTCACCCATCGCCCCAGCCCTACACTCATTCTGGAACACCTGGATAACAGAGACACCTACGTCCCTGTTCATAGACTACAGCTCTGCCTTTAATACCATTATACAATCCATGCTCATCACCAAACTCACGGGATGGAGTCAGCATTCATCTCTGTAATTGGATCCTCGACTTCCTGACCAACAGACCCCAATCAGTGAGGATAGGGGACAAATTAATCTCCATGATAATCCTCAACACGGGGGCTCCACGAGGATGCGTTCTCAGCCCCCTTCTTTACTCCTTGTACACCCACAACTGTGCAGCCATGTACAAATTATTCAGAATATCTTTCAATATTCACAGATGACACCACCATTGTGGGCTGGATATCAAATAATGATGAGACGGAGTAAGGGAAATAGAAGTACAATTAGGCCATTCGGCCCATCAAGGCTATTCCACCATTCAAACACGTCAATTCTATCTCTCCCTCCTAACCTCATTCTCCTGTCTTCTCCCTATAAACTCTGACACTCGTACTAATCAAGAATCTATCTATCTCTGCCTTAAAAATATCCACTGATGGCCTCCACAGCCTTCTGTGGCAAAGAACTCTGCAAATTCATCATCCTCTGACTAAATAAATTTCTCCCCATCTCCTTCCTAAATGAACGTCCTTTAATTCTGAGGCTATGACCCGTAGTCCTAGACTCTCCCAATAGTGGAAACCCTCTCCACATCCACTCCATCCAAGCCTTTCACTATTCTGTATGTTTCCATTAGGTCTCCCTATGTTCTTCCAAACTGCAGTGACTACATGCCCAGTGCCAACAAACACTCATTATAGGTTAACCCACTCATTCCTGGGATCATTCTTGTAAACCTCCTCCGGACCCTCTCCAGAGCCAGCACATCCTTCCTCAGATATGGTGCCCAAAATTGCTCACAATATTCCAAATGTGGCCTTTCCAGCCTTTATTCCTACTACCAAGAGCCTGCTCCCACGTTGTATCACTCTACGACTCTGAGCCTTGCCAAGTGATTGTCTTTGTTTGAGCACCAGAGTTCTCCTGCGCTGATAAAAGCTATGCTACACCGTAACTATTCTACCCATGAGGCACCCTGTCATTTTCACCAAAGAAGCTCCTTGATAGTTAAAAGATAAAAGTGAGTGGAATTGGGAAATGATTCAGTCATCAGCTGGAGGGAATGGAAACTCTTGCCGTTGACAGGTACCTTCCATTCTTCTACATGGTGAAGTCAGTATCGACCTGAACTTGCAGTGGACACTGCAGCTGATGTTACATCTCTGGTTTCATACAGGTATTAGTATGGAATGTAGCAGTCAGGAACACTTTTGGATTGCAAATATGTTGTAGCTAATGTTGGTATACAGAAGTAGATAATGTTGGTATACAGATTGTAGTTAATTAGCACTGCAGATAGAAACATAGAAACATAGAAATTAGGTGCAGGAGCAGACCATTCAGCCCTTCGAGCCTGCACCGCCATTCAATATGATCATGGCTGATCATCCAACTCAGTATCCTGTACCTGCCTTCTCTCCATACCCTCTGATCCCTTCAGCCACAAGGGCCACATCCAACTCCCTCTTAAATATGGCCAACAATCTGGCCTCAACTACCTTCTGTGGCAGAGAATTCCACAGATTCACCACTCTCTGTGTGAAAAACGATTTTCTCATCTCGGTCCTAAAAGACTTCCCCCTTATCCTTAAACTGTGACCCCTTGTCCTGGACTTCTCCAACATCGGGAACAATCTTCCTGCATCTAGCCTGTCCAACCCCTTAAGAATTTTGTAAGTCTCTATGAGATCACCCCTCAATCTTCTAAATTCCAGCGAGTACAAGCCGATATTGGAGTCAACGTCAGTTCAGTCAGTTCAGTTTAGTTTAATTTATTGTCACGTGTACCGAGGCACAGTGAAAATCTTTTGTTGCGTGCTAACCAGTCAGCAGAAAGACAATACATGATTACAATCGAGCCATTTACAATGTATAGATACATCATAAGGGAATAACATTTAGTGCAAGGTGAAGCCAGAAAAGTCCGACCCAGGATAGTCCGAGGGTTTCCAAAGAGGTAGATAGCAGTTCGGCACTGCTCTCTGGTTGTGGATTATAAAATTGCTGTAATTTCTTCTCAAACAATGGTCCTGCAACACATCCAGGCAGAGATGCCATCCACAGGATGGATTAACATCCAACATAGATTGTTTACACCTTCTGCAGGATCTGTTTTCCTCTACAACCATCTCTCCCAGCATTATATCCCAGATGGCTCGGTTCATTATCTCCCGATCAGAAAGAAGAGATTACCTCTCCACAAAAATCAATAAAAACATGTCAAAGAAAAATAACCCAAAGGGCAAGTAACAGCAAAAATCAACGCTGGATATATTAGGTGAAGAATGCAATTGAACCATCAGGATCAGTCAGAAGCCACGATGCCTCATAAAACCAGCCAGCCAGCCAGCAGAGAGCCACTGCATTGCCAGCTTGTAGCGTGGGAGATTTTTTGCATGTGGCCTGTGATTCATGAAGCAGTGGGAGATCTCATAAAGTTTCAGCAAGCCCCATTAATGAGCAATTAACAACCTCAATTAGTTTCACACACATGACTTCAATTACTACGGGGCTCATCTGACTCTCTTTAAAGTGTGATTTTTCTCCAATTAATACTGAAAATGAACATAATCAGTGGATGCCCAAAATTCCATTGTAAGATGATAGCCTTTACACAGTCTACTCTGAGAATGCATTACTTCATTGCTTAGTAACATTTCTCCCTGTAATTCAAATGCATCTCCCACAGAAACAGAAAATCTGTGTCTTCCCATAAGGATCTACATATTCCCAGCTGTGCTAATCTGGTGCTATGGAAGGTTATTAGGTTTCAGTTACAAACTTCATGCAAATTCACATTTGCATTTTAGTTATCGTGTATTGTTTTGTTTACAACCTTGAAATAGTATTAAATACGCTGCTCCTCCAGCGTAAGTTTAAAAACGGCCCGCAGGTAAGTATTTACCATTCCTGAGGTCATTTGTCGGCTCTGTGTTGTTGTATTTCAGAGTGCACCATGGAGTCCAGGACAAAGTCCAAAAGAGCTGCTGCCAAAGTTGCTGCTGAGGACCGCGAAGGAGGCAGCCAGCAGCGGTCGAGTTCTCCTGAGCTGCTGATTCAATCCGCAGCCCCCGACTTCACGCCGCTACAGCCCGCAGGTGCTCCTCGGACTGGCGGCAAAAACCACCTGGAGGTCGGGCAGGTCCGCTGACTCGGCTGAGTCCGGACCGGAGGACACCCCGCTCACGGGAAGCGATGGCGGTCGACTGTCCCGCATGAAGCGGATGGTGGGGCAGTTGCTCCAGCGTGACCTGCTACAGCAGGGGCAGAGTCACAGTGGGTCTCCTAGCAGAACCACGGCAGCATCCTTTTCAGGACTGCCAAATGTCTCACCCTCCTTGCAGGGGAGCATTAGGAGTCAGAACTGGGCTGACTCTGAAGATGGGGGCATGACTGAAGATACATCTATGCTAGGGGTGCCAGAAGAGGAGCTATTGGGTATGGTCACGAAATTTGCGATGCCTACCTAAAAAGGGCTGCCATTACATCCAAAGTTGGCAGCCAGTATCAATTACATGGCAACTAACCAACTGCAAGAGCAAGCCATTATTGACACGGCTGCCAAGTACTTAGCTCCGGAGCATTGCGTCTCCGTCAATGTGCCTGCTGTTAACAGCCCCATTTGGGGTAACATGAGCCTGGTATCAGGAGCCAGGAAGTCAAACTCCAGAAGATCCTCAAACTACTGGCTGCTGGGATTACGGCCATTGCCAGGACAGTGGACGGAGTTGAAATGCCGGAGGAGCTGCAGGATGCGCTAGCTCTCCTATGTAACTATGAAATTTCAATATGAAATTAACAGTTACAGGAAGAGTGTCATCCAGCCTGCACTCAACCCCAAGTTCACGGGGTTGTGCAGACCCAGTAGTGCAGCTGCCAACATTGCTTTTTGAGGACAACCTGCCTAAACAGGTCAAAGACCTCAATGAAGAGGTGAAGGCAATTGGCATGATTAAGGTGCCGGCTGCCACCAAGTCCTCATACCAGCGTCGGCAGCACCCCTATGCATCCACCAGCAGACAATGCTACAGTGATAGACCACCTGCTGGTGAAAGTATGAAGGCTGGTCAATCTGCTCAACAGTCTTTTTTAGACCATGGCCCAGCACGGTCTTCTTGGAAGATGCGCCAACCCCACACCACAATACCTCCACATCACAAGAAACAAGGACAGAGGCAACCAACGCAGCACCGTCGGTAACCATGGAGGTAGGTGGGTCTGGTTGCCTCAGGAACATCGCACGTTTAGACTCCTCACGAGTTGGGGGATGGTTGCACTTGTTTCGGAATGCATGGAGTACTTTAACTTCTGATCCTTTCATACTGGGAAGTATTCAGGGATATAAAATTGAATTTGTTCACAAACTCCCTTCCCCTGTTCAGCATACACCTAGTCGAAACTGATGAGGGGAATATTTAATTCAAATCCCCCCCAGGCCTAAATATTCCCAGACCTGGGATATCGGCATTGTACTAACCATGCTCCGAGGGTGGGCACCAATAACGTCTCTTTCATTGGACAAACTGACCTACAAAATGGTCATGCTCATGGCACTCATGACGGCGCAACGGGTCCAGTCCCTACATAAGTTAAGTATGGAAGCCATGGTCATAACCAACAGCAAGGTAACTTTCTTTATACAGGAGTTACTCAAGCAAGACAGGCCTGTTCAGCTGGCCAAAAGTTGGATTTCCTGGCCTATCCCGTAGATAGCCGTCTGTGTATTGTGACCCACCTTTTACGCTACATGGAGGTCACCAAGAGTCTCAGGGGCACGGAGAGGGCTTTGTTTATAAGCCACAAACGCCCTCATCATGGAGTCACCGTGCAAACCATTTCAAGATGGTTAAGGGTGGTATTGGGTGCAGCGGGGGTGGACACTAACGTGTTTAAATCTCACTCCACCAGGGCTCAATCCACATCGGCGGCAAGGATGATGGAAGTTCCAATGGACCACATCCCTGCAACGGCGGGTTGGACAAATGAAAAAACCTTTCAACGGTTTTACAATAAACCCGTGGCCACGCCTGAGACGTTTGCCGACAGAATATTGTTCTGTTTTATAATTTTCCCCCGATGTAGGGGCATTATTATCAAATATCACCCTAGGAGTATTATTATCAAAGAGGAGGAAGTACTGACACTTTTGAAAAATATAAAAGTGGATAAGTCTCCAGGTCCTGACAGGATATTCCATAGGACATTGAGGGAAGTTAGTGTAGAAATAGCAGGGGCTATGACAGAAATATTTCAAATGTCATTAGAAATGGGAATAGTGCCGGAGGATTGGCATACTGCGCATGTTGTTCCGTTGTTTCAAAAGGGTTCAAAGAATAAACCTAGCAATTATAGACCTGTTAGTTTGACGTCAGTGGTGGGTAAATTAATGGAAAGGATACTTAGAGATAATATATATATAAGCATCTGGATAAACAGGGTCTGATCAGGAACAGCCAACATGGATTTGTGCCTGGAAGGTCATGTTTGACAAACCTTCTTGAATTTTTTGAGCGGTTACTAGGGAAATTGATGAGGGTAAAGCAGTGGATGTTGTCTATATGGATTTCAGTAAGGGCTTTGACAAGGTTCCCCATGGAAGGTTGGTTAAGAAGGTTCAATCTTTGGGTGTTAATGGTGGAGTAGCGAGATGGATTCAACAGTGGCTGAATGGGAGATGCCATAGAGTAATGGTGGATGGCTGTTTGTCAGGTTGGAAGCCGGTGACCAGTGGGGTGCCTCAGGGATCTGTGTTGGGTCCACTGTTGTTTGTCATGTACATTAATGATCTGGATGATGGGGAGCAAAATTGGATAAGTAAGTATGCAGATGATACTAAGATTGGTGGTGTTGTGGATAATCAAATAGATTTTCAAAGTCTACAGAGAGATTTGGGCCATTTGGAAGAGTGGGCTGAAAGATGGCAGATGGAGTTTAATGCTGATAAGTGTGAGGTGCTACATCTTGGCAGGACAAATCAAAATAGTACGTACATGGTAAATGGTAGGGAATTGAGGAATGCTGTGGAACAGAGGGATCTAGGAATAACTGTGCATAGTTCCCTGAAGGTGGAATCGCATGTAGATAGGGTGGTAAAGAAAGCCTTTGGTGTGCTGGCCTTTATAAATCAGAGCATTGAATATAGGAGTAGGGAAGTAATGCTAAAATTGTACAAGGCATTGGTGAGACCAATTCTGGAACATGGTGTACAATTTTGGTCGCCTAATTATAGGAAGGATGTCAACAAAATAGAGAGACTACAGAGGAGATTTACTAGAATGTTGCCTGGGTTCCAGCAACTAAGTTACAGAGAAAGGTTGCCTGTTTCCATGCTGTGTGATTCAATGACATAATGACTCTAACAAGCACCACTGAGTTTGGCCAGGCGGGAGGTGGACCTCCACCAACCTTCTGTTTAAAGTAGGCAAATTAAGTTCTTCAGGGAGCAACCCATTGTGGCCGTTGATACTGCCTGCCTTCACATTTTATCCCTTTATAGCATTTAAAGCTAGTGGAGTCAGGGTATATGGTGAGAAGGCAGGAACAGGGTACTGAATGTATCACAGTGAATGGTGGTGCTGGCTCGAAGGGCTAAAGGGCCTATTCCTGCACCTATTGTCTATTGTCAATCTACAGGCTTCTCCCCTCTCCCATCAGGCAGGAGATACAGAAGTTGGAAAACACTTACCGCCAGATTATTTTTCCCACCCATACACCACCCCCCCCCCACATCAGTCTAAAGAAGGGTCTCAACCCGAAACGTCGCCTATTCCTTCTTTCCATAGATGCCGCCTCACCCGCTGAGTTCCTCCAGCATTTTTGTCCACCTCCAGATTCAGGATCAATTTCTTCCCAGCTGTTAACAGGCAACTGAATGATGGTCTTATCTGGTGTAGTGTGATGCTGACATCCCATCCACCTCATTGCAGACCTTTCAAATTGCTTTCTTATTTTATCAGACTTCAATGTTATATCATTACACTAAATGCTGAACCCTTCATCCTTTATCTTTGCACTAGAATAGAATAGTAAGATTAAACAAGAACTTACCTGTTCGAAGTTTGATCCTTATTTTATGAGGAGTTACGATGAGGGATTACGTGAAGAAGCCCCACCAGGCACATGCACGTCATACTTCAAAGCAGCGGCGAGAAAAACACAGAAACCGATAGCCGAAGTAAGATAGTAAGGCTTACAGAAGACTAGAACTACCAGATGATCCTTTAGATCTGCCGGGAGCAGAGGGCACATAATCCCTCATCGTAACTCCTCATAAAATAAGGATCAAACTTCGAACAGGTAAGTTCTCGTTTAATCTTACTATTTTACTTCGGAGTCACATGAAGATTTCAAAGCTCTGTGATTTTCATGCCGTAGATTCACTCCATACGACACACTGCTTCAGTTGACATAGTAGTGAATAAATAATATACTGAACATTGCTTCAAATTATTCAATAACTATTTTAATAATAATAATAATAATAATAATAATAATAATAATAATAATAATAATAATAATAATAATAATAATAATAATAATAATAACAACAACAAAGGAAAGTAATAACCCCTCTATCCCAGGGGGAAATTACAACAAAGGATATGAGACAAATGATATGAAACAAAGCAAACAAATTAAACCGAACCCAACACAGCATGTCCAAGCCCTGACACAGTGACAACAGATTTATCATAAAATTTAGAAAAAGTTTCTTCTTTAGACCAACCTGCGGCTTCTAGAATTTGGTCGAGCGGCACATCCTGCGCCTTTGCCGCGGATGTTGATGCCGCCCTGGTGAAGTGAGATTTAAACACATGAGTGTCTCCTCCAGCTAAATCCAACACCTGTTTTAACCATCTAGAAATAGTTTGTACTGTCATTTTTTTAATATGTTTTTTTGTGGGTAATAAGCATTGCTGTCTCACAACCCCGGAGACTCTTCGTTACTTCAATATATTGAGTCAGATGCTTAACCACACACAATGTTTGGTCCACAGGGTATGCTTTAAAGATTACCTTGGTTCCAGCCTTTCCTGGCCTGCTTTTGCTTGATTAGATCATAAACATAAAAAGTAATTTTATTTACAGACAACTGCATACAATCGAACCGTAACATTTGTAATGTTTGTACTTGTTGTGCTGATACTAATGCCATGAGCATAACCACTTTAAATGTTAACTTCTGAAAAGACAGTGACGTAATTGGAGCCCACTGCCGAAGCAATGTGAGAACTATACTGTTTCTTAGTGCTATCTCTCCAAGCTGTAGTTATGATATCCATGGTCCTATCCGACAGTCCAAGCCCTTGTAATGTCTGGTCAGATCCTGCAGATTAACAAATTAATACGATCATGTAATGGATGACTTTCTCCTGTTACTGGATGTACCAACAAATTACTGCAGCTGGGGATCGTCATGAATGGCTGAGTCATCATTCTGAGCACCAATGGGAACCATGGCTGTGTAGGCCAGTTTCGAACTACCAAAACGCCTGCAGCGGAGTCTTGCTCTATTTTGGTGAGACATTGCCTAATCAGGCAGAATGGGGGAAAAGCATAGAAGACTATACTTCCCCAATGTAGCGAGAATGCATCCACCGCTACTGCTCCTGGGTCTGGCTCCCATGAGACATATTTAGGCAACTGGTTATTTAATCTGGACACAAACAGATCAATATCTGGTAACCCATACCGACTGACAATCTTTTTAAAAACTAGATTTAACATCCATTCTGTATTATCATTGAACTTTCGTGATCTGTTGTCTGCCACCACATTGTCTCTCCCTGGTAGATAGATAACTGAAAGCCAGATATTCCTGGAGATACACCAGTGCCACATGAGGTTTGCCAGATTATCACATGATACTGATCTTACTCCCCCCATGTGATTGATATATGCCACAGCTGTGGTATTGTCTACCTGTAATTGAACATGTAAATCATTCATTGTAGAACAATAAGCTTTCAATCCATAAAATGACCCCAATAACTCCAAATAATTTATACCATGTGTTTGGAGAATTAAGTCCTCTTGGACCACCTACCGCTGTCCGTAGCTCCCCATCCGAGAGCGCTCACATCAGTCTGTAATACCACTGAAGGTTGCTGAACCAAAATATTTTTAGTAGCTTGTGCAACATTGAGAATCCACCATTGCAATTCAGCTAAAGCTTTAATTGGTAACTGCATGGACCTATGAGAATGACCTGCATGCTTTTTTAGTGCTTGTTCTCTGGCTCGTTGCAGACTTTGATAGTGCTGAGGTCCAAACTCCACAGCAGGAAACGCTGCTACCAATTTACCAATAACCCTGGCTGCTTCTCGGATGGAGGGATAACGTTTCTTCAGACAAGTACAGGCATTTGTAATATCCTCTGTTGGTAAAGTTACTGACATATCAACGGAATTAATGACAAACCCCAAATAATCAATTGTTTTGGATGGCTGTAACTTAGATTTTGTTGGATGGATCAGAAACCCTAGCCTTTCAAACAGGCTTGTGGTTGCTGAAACCGATTCTTCTGCTTTCTCCTGAGTGGCACTTACAATTAAGATATCATCTAGATAAGCCATTACAATGTGATTTTGAGCCCTCAGTAACACCAGTGCTGGTTTCAATAATTTTGTGAACAGCCTGGGAGCTGAAGTTAACCCATTAGGTAATGCTTTAAATTGCCACAGCTGACCCATCCAATTAAACTTCAAGTACCTGCGATAATGAAGATGAATTGGCACAGAATAATAAGCATCTTTTAGATCTATAGTAGCCATATAACTGCTTTGTGACAACAACTGCTTTGCAGTGTTGAAGGTGTCGATTTTAAAATGCCTATGCTGGACATACAAATTTAAATTTGTGAGGTCCAGAATGACTCTACAACCCCCATCTTTCTTCGGTCTGGGGAATATATTGGACACAAATTGTTGCGGAAGATTCGCCGATCTTTCAATTACCCCTTTCTGGAATAAATTTTTAATTTCTTCTTTTACCTGACAAGTTTCTGGTGCAGCAAACACCAAGACTCTATTAAGCTTATTCTGTACAGGTGGATCAACTCCTGCCATAAGTTCTATTGTAGAACCTGACACAGTATCTAGTATAAACCGATCAGATGTTATGCAGCACCATTCATCATAAAACAATTGTAATCTACCCCCAACCAGAGGTTGTTACCCAGAAGTTTTATCTGTGATGGAATGAAGTTTCTGTAGCTCAGTAAACAACCGAGAAGGTCTCCTTCTTCCAATATAAGGGTTGATGTTGGGCTGTATTGGGTAATTGTACTTTCTACCCATTCTCCTGCCTCTGCTCGTCCCTGACCCGGAATCAAACACCCTTCGCATCCAGCCTCCTTGTTTCTCTGAGCAAGGATACAAGATTTTATGAGGATAATCGTTTTCGCCTCTTCATCAATGTCTTTGATTTGTTTTGGCAGGTTTTCACCAAGTAAGTAATCTGCTACCTGAGTATTGTTAGCCCTGCACAATCCTGCAAAGTTAGGGTGCAATGTTGGCCGAATGGCGATTTTTCTCATGAAATTTAATTCAAAATAAACATTGCAAAATAACACCAACATGTCCTTCTGAATCTTGGACATAGTCGACCCTTGTGTCTGTTTTCCAAAAGCAATGATGCCAGCTGATATTAGCTTGAGGACACGCTGGAAATGCATTTCTTGCCCTCGCATTGTTGCACTCATGGGTGCCCAACTTGCAGAGTTTACTGTTGGCACCCTGAGCGAGACACAATTGACAGGTGCTTTATATAACTCCGCTGTTTCAGCCATAACAGTGTCTTGGAGCTGGTGAGAAACCAAGTAGTTAATGTTGGCAGCCAGGTTCTCTTCCATGGCCTCACCAGTCCCTTCCGGTATAGCAAAACTTTGCGCTACATCGGGAACACCCGGAGCGTGGCTCTTGTGCTCTGGTGTATACTCATGAGTAAGGACACCAGCTTCAGGGTCAGTCTCCTCCTGCCCTGGTACTCCCGAGTCTTGCTCTAAGGAGACCCCCTCCAGACTTAAACAAGGCACTGGAGAGTCACATTCCCATTCTGTGTAGGCACCATATTCATTGTATGTAACTCCTTTGGAGGCTACCTGGGAATTTTCTGGGTTTTTCGACCCTTGGCTGATCAAAGTTTGGAGCATTCTCTCCATTTGTTCCATTCTCCCCCACATTGTTTTCCTGTCTGGAGGAGAATCCTCTTCATCAGACTCGTCAGTCAAAACAGGCCTGACAGACTTTCTCTTACTTTTTCTGCCTATAGTTGTGGCCTCAGTGCCCCGCGACACTGGAGCAGCGGGAGGCTCGTTAACAACTGGAATAACGGCCACCGGTATCGGAACCGGCACCGCTCTCCATTCCACAAGCTCCACCTGACTCGCAAGCCAGTGTTATGGAGCTTAAATACATGATTGTAGGGGATGTAGGGCCTTTCCAAAATTTTAATATTAATTGTTTCCCAATTATTAACCCATAATCAATAAAAATTCTTTGATTCGTTGTTACTAATTGTTCTGTTTCCAGTATTCCTAGTATTATTAGTTTTGAATCAAGTGTCAAAGTTAAATTAACAACATTCGAAATTATCCTAAATATTTCAGTCCAGAATTTTGTAATTTTTATACAGTTTGTAAATGAGTGTGACAAATTGGCTTCTAAATGTTGACATCTATCACATATAGGAGATACTTTTGGAAACATGTTATGTAATTTGGATTTTGAATAATATAGTCTATGTAGTATTTTAAACGGTATAAGAGAGTGTTTAGCATTTAGCGAACAATGACGTATATGTTGTAAACTATCATTCCATACTTCTGGTCTAATAGTTTGGCATAATTCATTTTCCCAAGATTGTCTATGTATTTCTGTGGATGGAACATCACCTTCCAATAAGATGTTATATATATATGAAATCATTTTTTCTGTATTCGGATGTTTATTTAAACATTCATCTAATATTTCTGTCTTTCTATTTCTGAGTTCTTGCGTATTTGCTTTAACATAATCTCTAATTTGTAAATATCTAAAGCAATCTTTAGAGTGTAGTCCATAAATTTGTTGTACCTCTTGAAATGAAAGGAAGGAGTTTGCCCTATAGAGATCACTGATCTTAATAATTCCACTATTTTTCCATTGTGAAAAAGCTTTATCCATCATTGAAGGTTTAAACGTAACATTATTTACAATGCTAAGAGATAGTGGTATAGATTTTAGTTTTAATGTTTTCTTTATTTGTTTCCAAATACGGATTCCACTTCCTATTATTGCGTTTTCACTATAAGTTTTCTTAGCTAGATTAATATTATATTATAGAACTAATTTCAAAAGGAGAACAATCTTCTTTTTCCATATTTAACCAAGTTTGCTGGTTATCTATTTCTTCTAACCAAAAATTCATATTTTTAATGTTAACTGCCCAATAATAAAACATAAAATTTGGTAACATAGAAACATAGAAATTAGGTGCAGGAGTAGGCCATTCAGCCCTTCGAGCCTGCACCGCCATTCAATATGATCATGGCTGATCATCCAACTCAGTATCCCGTACCTGCCTTCTCTCCATACCCTCTGATCCCCTTAGCCACAAGGGCCACATCCAACTCACTCTTAAATATAGCCAATGAACTGGCCTCAACTACCCTCTGTGGCAGAGAGTTCCAGAGACTCACCACTCTCTGTGTGAAAAAAGTCTTTCTCATCTCGGTCTTAAAGGATTTCCCCCTTATCCTTAAGCTGTGACCCCTTGTCCTGGACTTCCCAACATCGGGAACAATCTTCCTGCATCTAGCCTGTCCAACCCCTTAAGAATTTTGTAAGTTTCTATAAGATCCCCTCTCAATCTCCTAAATTCCAGAGAGATATAAACCGAGTCTATCCAGTCTTTCTTCATAAGACAGTCCTGACATCCCAGGAATCAGTCTGGTGAACCTTCTCTGCACTCCCTCTATGGCAATAATGTCCTTGCCCTCAGATTTGGAGACCAAAAACTGTACGCAATACTCCAGGTGTGGTCTCACCAAGACCCTGTACAACTGAAGTAGAACCTCCCTGCTCCTGTACTCAAATCCGTTTGCTATGAAAGCTAACATACCATTTGCTTTTTTCACTGCCTGCTGCACCTGCATGCCTACTTTCAATGACTGGTGTACCATGACACCCAGGTCTCGCTGCATCTCCCCTTTTCCTAATCGGCCACCATTTAAATAATAGTCTGCTTTCCTGTTTTTTGCCTCCAAAGTGGATAACCTCACATTTATCCACATTATACTGCATCTGCCAAGCATTTGCCCAGTCACCCAGCTTACCAAGTCACCTTGCAGTCTCCTAGCATCCTCCTCACAGCGAACACTGCCCCCCAGCTTAGTGTCATCCGCAAACTTGGAGATATTGCCTTCAATTCCCTCATCCAGATCATTAATATATATTGTAAATAGCTGGGGTCCCAGCACTGAGCCCTGCGGTACCCCACTAGTTACTGCCTGCCATTGTGAAAAGGACCCGTTTACTCCTACTCTTTGCTTTCCTGATTTGCCAGCCAGTTCTCTATCCACATCAATACTGAACCCCTAATACCATATGCTTTAAGGTTGTATACTAATCTCTTATGTGACCTTGTCGAAAGCCTTCTGGAAGTCCAGATATACCACATCCACTGGTTCTCCTTATCCCACGCTACTAGTTACATCCTCGAAAAATTCCACAAGATTCGTCAGGCATGATTTACCTTTCGTAAATCCATGCTGACTTTGTCCAATGATTTCACCACTTTCCAAATGTGCTGCTATCCCATCTTTAATAACTGACTCTAGCAGTTTCCCCACTACCGATGTTAGACTAACTGGTCTGTAATTCCCCGTTTTCTCTCTCCCTCCCTTCTTAAAAAGAGGGGTTACATTTGCTACCCGCCAATCCTCAGGAACTACTCCAGAATCTAAAGAGTTTTGAAAGATTATCACTAATGCATCCACTATTTCCTGAGCTACTTCCTTAAGTACTCTGGGATGCAGCCTATCTGGCCCTGGGGATTTATCGGCCTTTAATCTATTCAATTTACCCAACACCACTTCCCGACTGACCTGGATTTCACTGGATAGTGCTAGACCTCCGTTTATTTTGATTTACATAAATGTTTTTTCATTTATTCTATGGCTCTTATAATCCCAAATGAAGTTAATGACTAGGGAGTCCACCTTTTTAAAGAAATTTTTAGGGAGATATATCGGGATTGATTGGAAAAGGTATAATAATTGTGGAAGAAAAAACATTTTTATTATATTAATTTTACCTAACATTGAAATAGATAAAGTTTTTCAATATAAGATATTCTTATTTAATTTGTTCAATAATAATGGGAAATTAGCTTTAAATAATGAGTTAAATCTTTTTGTTACGAAAATTCCAAGATATTTAATTTTTTCATTTGTTATCTTAGAAGGGAATTGTTGTAATATATGTAAATTATTTACCGTTATTGGCATAAGTTCACTTTTATTCCAATTAATACTATATCCTGAATAGGATCCAAATTCAGTTATTAATTTTAACAAATTACGAATACTAGTTTCTGGTTTTGTGATGTAAAGTAGTACATCATCCGCATATAAAGAAATTTTATTTTTAGTGTCTCTAGTATCGTATCCATATATTTCCGGATGTGATCTCACCCTCAGAGCTAGCGGTTCTATTGCCAGTGCAAACAATAAAGGGGATAAAGGAAAACCTTGTCTACCAACCTCGAGATAAATTGAATTTAGGTGATAACATTTGGTTTGTTATATTCTAGCTGTCGGATTTGTATATAGCAATTTGATCCAGGTAATAAACTTTTCTCCCGTTTGAAAGCTTCCATAACCGAGAACAAATAATGCCATATCACTTGATCAAAGGCTTTCTCTGCATCTAACGAAATAACTACTAGATCTTTATTAATATCTTCTTTTCGCGTATATAATATTGAATAACCGTCTCAAATTATATGAAGAGTATCGTTTTTGGTATAAAATCCTGTTTGATCAGGGTGAACTAATTTATTAACAACGGAACTTAACCTTTGTGCTAATATTTTAGTTAATATCTTTTGATCAGTATTTAGAAGAGCTATTGCTCTAAATGAGCGCCTGGTTCATCCAAGTCTTTGTTTTATTTTAGGTAAAAGTGTTATAGTAGATTCATTTAATGTTTCTGGTAGTTTTTGCTGTATATATATATGTTCATACAATAATTTCAAAGGTGGTACAATCTGATCATAAAATATTTTATAAAATTCTGAGCCAATGGCCGTCTGGTCCGTGTTTTTACCCTTTTTTAATGATCTGATAGATTCTTGGATTTCTTTTATCGTGATATCAGCATTCAGTAACTCTATATTTTGTGACTCCAAACCCTTTCAGGTTACATTTTTTTAAGAATGCTTCATTCCTATTTTATTATCGTTGTTTATTTTGTTTTTGCAGTGTATAAGTTTTTATAATATTGCATAAATCTTTCATTAATATCTTTAGGCTGTGTTAACAATTCGCCATTATTTGATTTAATCCTATGATTATTTTTTTTCAGCTTCCATTTTCCTTAGTTGACGAGCCAATAATTTTTGAGGTTTATCACCGAATTCAAACTGTAATTGTTTAGTACGTTGATAAAGTTTAACAACTTGATCTGTAAATATTTTATTTAATTTATATTTCAGTGCTGCAATTTTATTTTGTAATATAGTAGTTGGATTCATTGCATTCTGTATATCTAATTGTTTAATCTCCTTTTCCAAATCTTGCTGATCCTTACGATTCTTTTTATTATAAAATGCTTGAGAGGAAATCATGATTCCCCGGAGGTATGCTTTAAATGTTTCCCATAATAAGGAACAGGATATTTCCGGTTTATCATTTATTTTTAAAAAAATCTTAATTTGTTTTGTGATATATTCCTGAGTAATTTTATTTTCTAAAATTTGTGGGTTAAATCTCCACTGTTCTGATTTTTGTATTTTGCCATTTATTTTGATCTTGAATGTTAATGGTGCATGATTTGAAATTATAATATTATGATAATTGGATTTATAAGTAAGTGAGATAAGTTTAGCATCCACCAAAAAATAATCTATTCTTGAGTAAGTTTTATGTACTGACGAGTAAAAAGAGTATTTTCTATTCATTCCAACATAGAAAATCATTAATTATTAGTAACAGTGATTAATATTAATTAGTAAAAATGGTGTTAATAAAGATACCGCGGTGTATATGTAATATGTGTTAGTTATTTATATTAGTAATGTAATGGTGTTAGTTATAAGTATCCAAGTGAAGTTTTCCGATCCACTTCTTTCTCCAACTTCCATCCAACGTTGCCCAGTTCAGTCCAGTCCTGCATTGTTTTGTGGAGTCTTGCGAAGTCTTGGAGATTCTTGTAACATTCTTAAGAGTCAATATATTTGAAAGTAGCTGCTTCTCAGGTCTGGATCTGGCGAGCAAAGTCCAGTGCTGCTGCTGGGTTGGAAAAGAAATGCTCCTCGTTTTTGAAGGTAACTCTTAGAATAGCTGGATAATTCAAGCCGTACTTCAAGTGTGCCACTCCTCTCATGACTTTTAGCCTCGTTGAATGCTTTCCGTTTCCTGGAAACTTCTGCAGGATAATCTCGGTAGATACTGACCCTGTGACCTTCGAGTTCCAGGTTTCTATTTCTCGAGGATTTCCGCGTTATCTCGTCCAAGACAAAGTTGTATTGTAGCTTTATAATCATTTGTCTTGGAGGGGCGTTTGCTCTTGTCTGACGTCTTCTGACTCTGTGAGCACGGGCTAATAAAGGCTTTTGTTCCAGAGATAAAACATGTTGTAATAAGTTCGCAGTAAATTCTCCAGGATCTTCATCTTTCTCTCGTCGTTCGGGAATACCTGCAATTCTTAGGTTTTCTCTTCTCTGGCGACCATCTAGCTCAGTACATTTCTCAGATATTTTAGTCAGTAAGTTCGTTAGACGTTCGTTTTCTGTAATCAGCTTTGCTGTAGTCATAGTACTGGTAGCAGCTAGTTCTTCAAGGCCTTTTATACCGACCTTCTGTTGTTCCAGTACCTTTTCCATAGGATTCAGCCATTTTTCAGTCATTTTTGACCTTTTCAATTTTATTATCCATCTCCTTTATCATTTAGTTCATCATTTCTGTCATTTCCTTCTTCAAATCTTCCGATATTTTCTTGGTCTTATTATTAATATTTGAATTTGTTTCCAGTTGAAATTCTTTCATTTGTGTATTCATCTGGTTTATTTCTTCCCTTAAACCAGCAATCTCGCGTGAAATGAAAGTTTTCAATTCTTCACTTTCCGTTTTTTTCCCTGTTCTTTTCGATACATCTTCCTGGGATGAGGCCCTACTTGAGTCCGAGGCTTCAGTCAGGCCTTCTCCCGGTCTCTGCCTGGTAGATCGACTTTTCGCTTTTTCGGGTGGGCTGCGTGTTGTAGACATAACTAGTCGCGCGCCTGATGACGTCACTCACAACAATCGGTGCAGAAACGGCAGGCAGCAAGCAGCAGGCAGCAGGTAGGTCCGTTAATCCCCCATTTTTTCCCGTTTTTTTCACGGAGCTGGCTGGCGTTGTCCTCTAGCGCTCCATAGCGCCACCGGAAGTCCGGGCTCACGATGTTAAAGCTCCCGGCGGGCGATGGTAAGTTCCGTGGCCGTTTAAGCCGCGCAGGCCGATGTTCGGCTCCGTTCCGTGTCATTTAAACCCCGCGATTCCGGCAGGAAAAGTTGCCATTGCGGGAGCTCCAAAAAGCGGTCTCCCACCAGGGACCTGGAGCTCCCGATGTTCCTGTCCACCGGGCCTGCAGCTGGAGCCTCCGAAGCTCCGAAGTCGGGTGGCAGCCGCGCGCCACCACAGCTCTCCCCGCTCTGAAGTTCGCCAGCTCTGTGATGGCGAGTCCGCAGGCTCCGCGACTGGAGCCCTCAGGTTGGTTCCAGTTGGAGGCCGCCGCCGGCTCCACGATGTTAGGCCCAACGATACCGGAGACCCGATAGGGAAAAAGTCGGGTCACTGTACAGGGAAGAGATTAAACAGTTTCCCCCACCACCCACATATACACAGCTAAAAAATAATAAAAACTAGAATCAAAACATACATTTAACGAGGCAAAATTAAAAAAGACAGACGGACTGCAGTCGAGCCGCTGCCGCTAGGCGCTGCCACACTATGACCGGCTTGATTGTATCTGTGTACAGTACTTTGTTTATGGGATCGCACGCAAACAAATGCTTTTCACCACATCTCGGTGCACATTACAATAGTAAACTAAACTAAATTAAACTAAAATGCCAAATCTCACATTGATCTAAGTTAAACATCATGTGACATTCCTTGGCTCCCTTTGCCCAGCTGATCCAGATCCTACTGTAATCCTTGGTAACCATCTTCACTGTCGACAGTACCATTTACTTTAGTGTCATCCACAATCATCCATGTTGATGACAGACACAAAAAGCTCAGCGGGACAGGCAACACCTCTGGAGAGAAGGAATAGGTGATGTTTCAGGTCAAGACCTTTCTTCAGACCTTTCTCCAGCTTGTCGATGATATAGATGACAAAGCAGCTTCTTTATAAAAAATCCCACATTTTATGTCCCTGTATTGTAGAGCAGGGGTTTCCAAACTATGACCCACAGTTTGCCTCATCCAGCCCACCACGAGATTTTATCCAGCCCTCGGCAAGCTGTCAACACATTCCGTGTGGCGGGCTATTTAGCGGGTTCTGTGGTGGCGCGGGAACTTACACGTCAGTTTCCTGTATGTGGGCTATCAAGTGGAGGGTTTGTGAGAAGCTGCTGACAGGTTAAAGTCGAAGGCCCCGGGGAGACAGTGTAGATCAGCGACGGCGGCCCAGTGTGTGTGTGTGTGTGAGTGTGTGTGTGTGTGTGTGTGTGTGGTGTGTGTGTGTGTGTGTGTGTGTGTGTGTGTGTGTGTGTGTGTGTGGGTGTGTGTGTGTGTGTGTGTGTGGAGTGAGTGAGTGTGTGTGTGTGTGTGTGTGTGTGTGTGTGTGAGTGTGTGAGTGAGTGTGTGAGTGGTGTGTGTTGTGTGTGTGTGTGTGTGTGAGTGGTGTGTGTGTGTGTGTGAGTGTGTGTGTGTGGTGTGAGTGTGTGTGTGTGTGTGTGTGAGTGTGTGTGTGTGTGTGTGAGTGTGTGTGTGTGTGTGTGAGTGGGTGTGTGTGTGTGTGAGTGGGTGTGTGTGTGTGTGTGTGTGTGAGTGTGAGTGGGTGAGTGTGTGTGTGTGTGTGTGTGTGTGTGTGTGAGTGGGTGTGTGTGTGTGTGTGTGTGAGTGTGTGTGTGTGTGTGTGTGAGTAGTGTGTGAGTGGAGTGTGTGTGTGTGAGTGGGTGTGTGACTGTGTGTGTGTGTGTGTGTGTGGGTGTGTGTGTGAGTTGTGTGTGAGTGGTGTGTGAGTGAGAGTGTGTGAGAGTGTGTGTGTGTGTGTGAGTGTGTGATATATTGTGTGTGTGAGTGTGTGTGAGTGTGGGATGTGTGTGAGTGAGTGTGTGTGAGTGTGGTGTGTGAGTGTGTGAGGTGTGTGTGTGTGTGTGAGTGTGTGTGTGTGGTGTGTGTGGTGTGTGAGTGTGGTGTGGCGTGTGAGTGTGAGTGTGTGTGTGAGTGTGAGTGTGTGTGGTGTGTGTGAGTGTGTGTGTGTAGTGTTGTGTGGTGTCTATGGTGTAGTGGGTGGTGTGTGTGTGAGTGTGGGTGTGTGTGATGGGTGTGTGTGTGAGTGGAGTGTGTGTGTGTGAGTGTGAGTGTGTGTGCGGGTGGATGCTGTAATGCGTGGGAGTGTGTGAGTGTGAGTGTGAGTGTGAGTGGGTGGGAGTGTGGAGTGGGGTGTGTGTGTGAGTGTGGGTGTGATGTGGGTGTTGTGAGTGGGTGTGAGTGAGTGTGGGTGTGTGAGAGGGTGTGTGCGTGTGAGTGTGAGTATGAGTGTGTGGGTGGGTTTGTGTGTGTGTGGGTGGGTGGGTTTTTGTGTAAGGGTGTGTGAGTGTGTGTGTGTGTGGGTGGGTGTGAGTGTGAGTGTGTGTGGTGGGGGGTTTGTGTGTGGGTGGTGTGAGTGTGTGTGTGTGGGTGGGGGTGAGTGTGTGTGTGGGTGGGGTGGATGTGTGGGAGGGTGAGTGTGGGTGTGTGTGAGTGTGTGTGGGTGGGTGGGTTTGTGTGTGGGTGGGTCTGAGTGTGTGTGTGTGTGTGTGTGGGTGGGAGTGAGTGTGAGTGTGTGTGGGTGGGTGGATGTGTGGGAGGGTGAGTGTGTGTGTGAGTGTGTGTGGGTGTGTGTGACTGTGTGTGGATGGGTGGGTGTGGGTACATGTTCCAACTTTTACTTTGCCAGCTATAACCCAACCACACAATATTATTCCTCCATGAACGTATGAATTCTAGAACATGTTTGGATTAGTTTGTTAGTTAGGTTTCTGTAAATCCCAGTGTCTATTCCTAACTGTGCCAAAACATTGCAATTATGATGTAAGCACCAAAATGTTGGCAGAACACCAGATGCTTTAAGATGAGGAGATTATAAAACACCAGGATCATTTAATAACTAAAGCAAATCTCCAGATCTGCACATTTTGTGCCGAACATTCACAGCGACGCTGTCACATTGACCAACTTCTTCATTAACAACAGTCAGATTCTTCACGTCAAAGCACCCTCTTTAGAAACCAAAAACTAGGAGTATCTCTTTGTAGGTTATGTGGATCAGTAGTTGCTTCAAATCCTACTCGGACCACCTTAACCATTGCTTTGTGTCGGAAGAAACTGCAGATAGACACAAAATGATGGATTAACTCAGCGGGACAGGCAGCATCTCTGGAGAGAAAAGGAATGGGTGACATTTCAGGTCGAGACCCTTCTTCAGACGAGAGTCAGGGGAAAGTGAAATGAGAGATATCGACAGTGAAGTAGAGAGATAAAGAACAAATAGAGTCATAGAGTGATACAGAGTGGAAACAGGCCCTTCAGCCCAACTTGCCCACACTGGCCAACATGTCCCAGCTACACGTCCCACCTGCCAGCATTTGGTCCATATCCCTCCAAACCTGACCTATCCATGTACCTGTCTAACAGCTTCTTAAGTGTTGGGATAGTTCCTGCCTCAACCACCTCCTCTGGCAGCTTGTTCCATACATCCACCACCCTTTGTGTGAAAAAGCTGGTCCACACCCTTAGCAACCTCCTTTGACTCCTCCCACTTCCTCCAAATCAAAGGAGTGGGAAGTCATTCCTTCCGCGTGGGCCCGAGCTATGCCTGCCTTTTTGTAGGGTATGTTGAACAATCTCAGTTCCAGGCGTACACTGGCCCTTTCCCCGAACTCTATCTTCGTTACATTGATGACTGTACCGGTGCTACCTCCTGCAGCCATGCAGAACTCATAGACTTCATTAACCTCAGCACCAATTTCCATCCTGCACTCAAATTTACATAGAAACATAGAAACAATTTCCTTTCAAGATAACAAATGAAAATATTAAATATCTTGGTATTTTTGTTACAAAAAGATTTGACTCTTTATTTAAATCTAATTTCCCGTTATTATTGAATAAATTAAATAAAAATATCTTATATTGGAAAAGCTTACCTATCTCAATGTTAGGTAAAATAAACGCAATAAAATGATTTTCCTCCCACAATTATTATATTTATTTCAATCAATCCCGATATACCTTTCTAAAAATTTCTTTAAAAAAGTAGACTCAATAGTCACTAACTTTATTTGGGACTACAAAAATCATAGAATAAATAAAAAACATTTATGTAAAGCTAAAATAAACGGGGGTTTAGCTTTACCAAATTTTTATGTTCTATTATTGGGCAGTTAATATTAGAAATATGAATTTTTGGTTAGGAGAAATAGATAATAAACCAAATTGGTTAAAAATGGAAAGAGAAGACTGTTTCCATTTGAAATTAGCTCTATAATATTTGCTAATATTAATGTACCTAAGAAAACTTATAGCGAAAAATCTGATAATAGAAAGTGGAATACGTATTTGGAAACAAATAAAGAAAACACTAAAACTAAAATTTATACCGCTAGCTCTTACAATTGCCAATAATTTTACGTTTAAACCGTCAATGATGGATAAAGCTTTTACACAATGGAAAAATAAAGGAATTCTAAACATAGGGGATCTCTATAAGGATAATTCATTTCTTTCATTTCAAGAATTACAACAAACTTACGGGCTTCATAATAATGAATATTTCAGATATTTACAAATCAGAAACTATATTTCCCGCAAATACACAAGAACTTAGAAATAGAAAAGAGTGAAATTTTAGATGAATGCTTGAATAAACACCCAAATACAGAAAAAATGATATCATACATTTATAACATTTTGTTGGAAATGATATCCCATCATCGGAAATACATAGACAGCGCTGGGAAAATGAACTAAGTCAAATAATAAGTCCAGAAATATGGGAAGAAAGCCTACAACATATACATTTATTGCTCTTTAAACGCTAAACATGCACTTATACAGTTTAAAATCTTACATAGATTACATTATTCTAAATCTAAACTACATAATATATTTCCAAAACTATCACCTATATGTGATAAATGTCAAATCATGGAAGCAACTCTGTCACACTCATTTACTAATTGTACGAAGATTTTACAATATTGGAATGAAATATTCAAAACAATCTCGAAAGTTATTAATATTACTATGATTTATGACCCAAAGTTAATCATACTTGGAATACCGGAAATGGAACAAATAATTACAAGGAATCATAGAACTTTTATCGACTATTCTTTAATAACTGGGAAAAAATTAATATTAAAATTTTGGAAAGGCCCTGTATCCCCAACAATTAAAATGTGGAATACAGAAATGACGGAGACACTTCACTTGGAGAGATTGAGACTTGTCCTTATGGACAGGTTAGATCTCTTCAAGGAGATATGGTCTCCCTATATTAAATATCTACAGGGTCACAATGGTTCGGCGCAGGGACTTGACTGAGGCCTGAATATCTGAGTGGATGAAGAAATACACATAACAAATCATGAATGTATCTCCAAGATTGGATTTACTTAGTAATACTTTAATCTCCATCAAACTTTTCATACCTTCTTTTCTATTTTCTATTCCTTTTTTTCTATCTATCTATCTTTAATTAAGGAAAAAATTATAGAAACATACTATATAAATTTTTAATATGTACACACTTATCTCTGTTTGTATGAAAAAGATTATAGATGTCTTAAACTTGTAATTATATAAAACTATGTACTTTCAATTATACAATAACTATGAAATATAAAATTAACAATAATACAAACATTATTAATATTTTGATAACATTATGAATATTAAAAAAAATGTTGTTTAAGATTGGGTACTACGTAGTTAAATTAGCGGGGATTTCTATTTGGTAATTAAAGAATATCTATGTTTTGAGAAATCTAAGTGTATTACTTATATTAGGAATATACTACATATACCCCCAATTATATAAAATAAATAATAACGGAATGTATAATGGATAATACTACAATTATCATAAATAGTACTAATTAATAATCAATACGTTATAATTTTACACATTGTATAAATCTCAATGTCGTATAAGAGTGTACTTGTATATACTGTTTCTACAATAAAAAAATATTTAAAAAAAAAAAAAAAAAAAATAGAAAAATAGAAACATAGAAAATATGTGCAGGAGAAGGCCATTCGGCCCTTCGAGCCAGCACCACAATTAATTGTGATCATGGCTGATCGTACCCAATCAATAACCCGTGCCTGCCTTTACTCGAACCATCTCCGACACTCCCGCCCCTTTCTTGATCTCACAGTCTTCATCACAGGAAATAGACTATTGACTCGATTACAAACCCACTGATTCTCACAACTATCTCGACTACACTTTTTACCACCCTGCTTCCCGCAAAGACTCTATCCCCTACTCCCAATTCCTCCATTTACACCCATCTGTGCACAAGATGAGGTGTTCCATACCAGGATATCCGGGATGTCCTCATTCTTTAGGGAACGGGGGTTCCTCTCTCCCATCATAGATGAGGCCCTCACTCGTGTCTCCTAGGTACCCCGCATCTCCGCCCTTGCTCCCCCAACCCCTAGTCACAACAGAGACCGAGTCCCCCTAGTCCTTACCTTCCACCCCATCAATCATTGTATACAACACAATCCTCTGACATTTTCGCCACCTCCAACGGAATCCCACCGCTAGTCACATCTTCCCATCTCCATCCCTTTCCACCTTCCACCTGGACCGTTCCCTCTGCAATTCCCTGGTTAACTCATCCCTTCCCACCCAAAGCACCCCTCCCCAGGAGATGCAACATCTGTCGCTATACCTTATCCCTCGACTCTGTCCAGGGACCCTGACAGTCCTTTCAGTTTAGGCAGAGGTTTTACTTGCAATCTCATCTACTGTATCCATTGTTCAAGATGTGGACTCTTATACATCGGTAAGAACAAATGTAGACTGGCCAATCGTTTCACGGAGCACCTTCGCTCAGTTCACCTGGACCAATCTGATCTCCCGGTTGCCAAACACTTTAATTCTCCTTCCCACTCCCACACAGACCTTTATGTGCTCAGCTTCCTCCGGTGTCAGAGTGAGGCTAAACGCAAATTGGAGGAACAGCATCTCATCTTTCACTTGGGCAGCTTACCACTCAGCGGAATTAATATTGATTTCTCTCACTTCAGGTAGCCCCGGCATTCCCTCTCTCTCCATCCATCCCCTACCCAAGTCGCACCAGCTTCATGTTCTCACCTAGCAAACAACTGACAGTCACCTGTTTCCTTTATCATCGATACTCTTTTGCATATCTTTCATTCATTTGTTCTGTATCACTCTACTTCACCTTCTATATCTCTCGTTTCCCTTTCCCCTGAATTTAGTCTGAAGAAGGATCTCGATCTGAAATGTCACCCATTCCTTCTCTCCAGAGGTGTTGCCTGTCCCACGGAGTTACTCCAGCATTTTGTGCCTATCTTCTGTTTAAACCAGCATCTGCAGTTCCTTCATACACAAGGAACTGAAAATGCTGATTTAAACCAAAGGTAGACACAAAAAGCTGGAGTAACTCAGTGGGTCAGGCAGCATCTCTGGAGAAAAGGAATAGGTGATGTTTCGGGATAAGACTCTTCTTTAGACTCATTTCTTTTTGTGGTACACCAATTGCTACATTAATGCTACTTCCTGCTTTCATACAGAACTTAAATGATTTTTATGAGAACTTTTTTGCCAAATTCTACCCTGCTCCAATTTCACATGGTCCATTGGTAGCTCTTCCCTTCACTTTCATGACTTCACTAATTCCATCCAAAGGGAGAAGTTAACAAATCTATTCCTTGGAGTGCAGGAGGATGAGTGGTGATCTTATAGAGGTGAAAATGTTCTTGAGAGGAATGGATCGGATAGACGCACAGAATCTCTTGCCCAAAGTAGGGGAATCGCGGACCAGAGGACATAGGTTTAAATTGAAGGGGAAAAGATTTAGTAGGAATCTGTGGGGTAACTTTTTCACACAAAGGGTGGTGGGTGTATGGAACGAGCTGCCAGAGGAGGCAGTTAAGGTTGGGACTATCACAACATTTAAGAAACAGTTGACAGGTACATGGATAGGGTAGATTTGGAGGGATATGGACCAAATGCAGGCAAGTTGGACTAGTGTAGCTGGGACGTGTTGGCTGGTGTGGGCAGGTTGGACCGAAGGGCCTGTATCCACACTGTATGACTCTATGTCTCTATGACACTTTGACTCTGTGACTGATATCCATTACGAGTTCACGGTCTCCTACATTTATCTTAATTATTCCTCCTCTCATCCTGCTTTTTGTAAGGATTCCATTGTATCCTCCCTGATTCTCAGGCTTCGTCATGTCTGCTCTGATGAGGACGCTTCCCACTCCAGTGGTTCCTGGGCTCTTCATTTTTCCTTCACTGTGGTTTCCATTCTGGATAGCGGCACTCTCAACCATGCCTGTTCCACTTCCTGCATCCTAGCTCTCACACATTCCTCTCTCACCTGAAGTACCTTCATCGCCTTCCATGCCAGCAGCCTCCACATTCCCTGCAATATCTGTCATCACACCATCACACATATCTACCCCCTCTCCTCTCTCAGCATTCTGAAGAGAACTCTTGCCTCCACAATTTCCTAGCACGCTGTACACCTACACCTAATCACTTCCCACAACATCTTCCTGTGTAGCTGCAGGAGATGAACTTCCAACATACTGTAGATAGATGCAGAAAGCTGGAGTAACTCCAACATACTGTTCCGACATACTGGACTGCATTGAGTGGTCATAATGAATGAATCAATTTTATTAGCCAAGTATGTATACATACAAGGAATTTGCCTTTGCCCACAAGTATGCCCCTGTCCCACTTTCCTGAGCTACTCACGAATTCTCCCGAGTTTTGCCCTTGATTCAAACTTGGAGCATTATGGTAATAGCCAGCCGGAGGTACTCGGGGCTATTTCTTTGACTCGTGGACATTTTTCAACATGTTGATAAAAGGTCCCGACTTAACTGATGCCCCGACTACTTACGGCTGGCATTATGAGCCGGAACGAAATATCTACGGACTCCTACGGCCTCCTACAGACTCGCTACGGACATTCTCCGAGTTTGAATCAAGGGGAAAACTAGGGAGAATTCGCAACTGGGGAAAGTGGGACAGGCCCTTAACAACACAATATACAGTAGACAATTAAAAGTCAAACATAAAAAATAAAACAGTTGACAGTCTGTTGGAAGAAGCAAATGAAGACTGGGTGACAACTTTGCAGATTTTCTATCACAATCCCACTCTAACTTCTCTACGTTTTGGCTTCTTGCACTGCTCCAATGAAGTCCGACATAAGCCTGGGAAACAACAATTCATCTTCGGAGTGGGTACATTGCATTTACAAATGAGCAAAGCAGAACAAACAGTTGGTAGTCAGTCAGCTTCTGTTCCAGAGGGTTAACAGTATTCTCTCAGAGAACGGCAAGACAGTTAGTTCATCGTTGCCTCACGTGCTGGCGTGGAGCCGCTCCTATCCCACCCTTGCCAAACATACGTGCTGTCTCAATCTCCCTCTCTGAACAGATGGTTCTCATTCACTAGTAAACATGGTTTCTCCCCTGCTGTCACAGATGGAGTGCTCATCCATTGTGAAATCTCCTCTCTGATCCACCCTGCTTCCCTAGTTGATTATGTGCGTTCACAATGTCCATCAGCCAGCTGGGTGCGATCCTGATCTCCACCCCTTCCACCATCTAGTCAGTGGTCTTCACCGCCATAGCGGGGAATTGTTGAGGAAAGGTCTTCACGAGTATTTCATAGCGTGATGTCAATTCACCAATATTGCTGCTAGCAGCCTCAAACAAAAATGGTCACAAGATCCTGAAACCATCTGCACACACGTTTTGGAGACATCACATTTTCTAATAAAATTACTGTTCGCTTGAACTCCTGACCTAATGATCTAAACATAACCAGACTATTTCTGTTGCAAAAAGCGGACCAGGATAGAGAGACCATTATGGGAATGGGAGTGGGAGAAAGTGTTTTGCAACCGGGAGATCACATAGGCCTAGGCGGACTGAGCGGAGGTGTTCAGCGGCCTCCTCCACTGTCAGAGTGAGGCCAAATGCAACCTGGAGGAACAGCACCTCATATTTACAACCCAGCGGTATGAATACTGATTTCTCTAACTACAAGTAACCCTTGCATCCCCTCTCTCTCCGTCCCTCCCCCACCCTAGTCATTGTACTAGTTTCACAATTGTCCTGCTGCGTTTCATTCTTTGTATTAATTGTTATCAAGTTTCCCCACAGCCAACAATGGTCCACAGTCCACTCCACCTTTTCCTTCATCATTGGTCCTAGCTTTGATATGTCTTTTCATTAATTTCATAAGATTAATGAAATTATCTTTCATTAATTTGTTCTATGTATCTTTTCATATCTCTTGGTTTCCTCTCCCCAGACTCTCAGACTGAAGAAGGTTCTCGACCCGAAATGTCAGCTATTCCTTTTCTCCAGAGATTCTGCCTGGCCCTCTGAGTTACTCCAGCTTTTTGGGTCTCTTTCTGTAGGTATGTTACAAAAAATACCTTCAGCGATGCTGCAGTTCTGTCACTGGCCGTGTGCGCATCTTTGGCGCCTTTGAGGGGGGGGGGGGCGGGGTTTAAAATGCGGTTTTCCCCTTGCCTTCCGGAATTATATTTTCTCGGAGTGCGAGCTTTTTCTGGAGGTTCGTTCCGACTGCCATTATGTAAATTTTTTTTTTTAATCGCCCGACTATTTCAGCACTGGAATAAAATAAAAAATAGCTTCTAATGCCGTGAACGCCGACAACGGGGACGGATTTTACGTAGGGGACAGGTAAAGGAAAGCTGTTTATTTTTACATATAAACTTGTTTGTTAAGATGACCTTAATCAAACTTTCATCTTGCGAAACGGTGATTTAGTCCCCATACGAACCGGCAGTATTTTTCCTGCTAATATGGGGTTTAAATTCACCGCAACCGCAACGTTCCAATCCATCGCGTTCCATAAAATCCCACTCGCAAGCTGATTTAAATGGCCATTAATTTACGGACATTAAACACTAAATTCCTTCAATTTGGCCTATAAATTAATGACAATGAGATTTAAAAATCATGTTATATTGTGAATTCTTGTGTGAATGTTATTTGGACACTTAGGCTTTTTAAAAAATGTTAATATTTTCTTAAAAAATGGATAGATGTTTAGATCTAGTAATTGAATTTTGTAATTAGCTACAATTGGGTAACTAACTAATTATATGCTTTAATTTCAGGTCATCCAAGTAAGATTGTTTCATATTTGTTTCAGAATGCTTCAATCTATAATAACTGAACATTTCTTTCAGTTCTCTTAATTTTTAAGAAAGTTATGGGCTTTTGACTGTCCTCGATCGCAACTTTTGTGTTAAGTCAATGGAAAGGCAATGGGGAACAAGATGCGAATTTCCGAGTATGAAAATGGCCATAACCTTTTTAATACTGAAGATATGAAATTGAATTAGGTGTCAAATTAAACTTCTTTTTATGCTTTATCTGATGGGATAAATTGCAGACTTGATTTTTAAAATCTCAAATTTTTGTAACATTGCTACCTTCTCTTGTCTTTGAATTGACAATAGCGTTTATATTTGATTACTCTTCCTCCTTTCTCCACGTGGCAGCACCATTCCTTTGAGAAAATACCATCACCGACAATTCTCCTCTCAACCCTTATCTAACACAAGCTTGTTTCATATCTTCCAAGTGGTTGTACATCAGGAAATTACCTAGTAATGTCTTAGTGAAATATTCTTTGATTCTCTCTGCGTGTCCATTCTTGCTTGTTCTCAGAATACCTCAACTTCATCATATCTCCCAACCTCTAACCCAAGACCAAAGCTCAACCCGTGAAGGTGAACCACCTCCAACCTTTCTCCAATTTATGAAACACCTGCATCATGAGCTTGTTTTGTGGATCTGTTGGGACATTACAATTGTGAAGTGTATTCCTGGAAAAAGTAAAATTGAATAAGAGAGGATTGCTGAAAAATCAAATGTGTATAATTCTGTGTTAAGAATAGTATATGATTCAGGGATTATATGTATAATGAAAGATTGTCCTGACACAAAATATTTTGGTTGATTTGACTTTTGGTTGCAAATATAGTGTGTGCCCATTCATAACAAATCACCTACTTATTTGGTTGATGTTGCAATTATTCCAGAGTAAAAATAGCAGGATAGAAGCAATCAATGTAAAACATTTTTTTTTAAACTGCACGAGGTAAAGGCAGAAATAAGCAGTTCAAGTTGAAGAACCTTTGATCCGAAATGTTAACTGTCTCTTCCCAGAGATGCTGCCTTGCCTGCTGAGTATTTAAGAGATGTGGGGTTTGCAAGCTGAACTATCATTGAATTGGCCATCCCTATTTGCCCTTGTGAATGTGGTGGTGAACTGAATTCCTGAGCTGCTGTCGACCTTGAGGTCCTGGTATATACTCAATACTTTTAGGGTTGGCATTCCAGCATTATGACCCAATGACGGTGAAGGAACAGCAATGTATTTCCACGTCAGGATGGTGGGTGTTTGGAGATGATGATGTTGTGTGGAGTTGGGGATGGCATCAAACAGGAAATTAGAAATGCGTGCAACAAAGGTAAAACAGTTATAATGGGTGACTTCAATCTACGTATAGATTAGGTGAATCAAAGTGGCAGGGTTGTTGAGGAAGAGGATTTCTTGGAATGTATGCGGGATAGTTTACTAAACCAACATGTAGAGGAACCAACAAGAGAGCAGGCTATTCTAGACTGGGTATTGAGTAATGAGGAAGGTTTAGTTAGCAGTCTTGTTGTGCGTGGCCCCTTGGGCAAGAGAGACCATAATATTGTTGAGTTCTTCATTAGGATGGAGAGTGACATAGTTAATTCAGAAACAAGGGTTCTGAACTTAAAGAAAGGTAACTTTGAGGGTATGAGACGTGAATTGGCCAAGATAGACTGGCAATTGATTCTTAAAGGTTTGACGGTGGATATGCAATGGAAGGCATTTAAAGACTGCATGGATGAACTACAAAAATTGTTCATCCCAGTTTCGCAAAAGAATAAATCAGGGAAAGTAATGCATCCGTGGATAACAAGGGGAATCAGGGATAGTATCCAAACAAAAGATGAAGCATGCAAATTAACCAGTAAAAGCAGCCTACCAGAAGACTGGGAGAAATTCAGAGTCCAGCAGAGGAGGACATAGGGCTTAATTAGGAAAGGGAAAATAGATTATGAAAGAAAACTGGCAGGGACTGCAAAACCTTTTATAGATATGTGAAGAGAAAAATATTAGTTAAAACAAATGTAGGTGCCTTGAAGTCAGAAACAGGTGAATTGATCATGGGGAACAAGGACATGGCAGACCAATTGAATAACTACTTTGGTTCTGTCTTCACTACGGAAAACAAAAATAATCTGCTGGAAATAGCAGGGGACCAGGGGTCAAATGAGATGGAGGAACTGAGTGAAATCCAGGTTAGGCGGGAAATGGTGTTAAATAAATTGAATGGATTAAAGGCTGATAAATCCCCAGGGCCAGATAGGCTGCATCCCAGAGTACCTAAGGAAGTAGCCCCAGAAATAGTGGATGCATTAGTAATAATTTTTCAAAATTCTTTAGATTCTGGGGTAGTTCCAAAGGATTGGAGGGTAGCTAATGTAACCCCACTTTTTAAAAAGGGAGGGAGAGAGAAAACGGGGAATTACAGACCAGTCAGTCTAACATCAGTAGTGGGTAAAATGCTAGAGTCAGTTATTAAAGATGGGATAGCAGCGCATTTGGAAAGTGGTGAAATCATTGGACAAAGTCAGCATGGATTTATGAAAGGTAAATCATGTCTGACGAATCTTATAGAATTTTTCGAAGATGTAACTAGTAGAGTGGATAAGGGAGAACCAGTGGATGTGTTATATCTGGACTTCCAGAAGGCTTTCGACAAGGTCCCACATGAGAGATTAATATGCAAACTTAAAGCACATGGTATTGGGGGTTCAGTATTGATGTGGATCGAGAACTGGCTGGCAGACAGGAAGCAAAGAGTTGGAGTAAATGGGTCCTTTTCAGAATGGCAGGCAATTATGGCGGTGCAGGCTCGAAGGGCCGCATGGCCTACCCCTGCACCTATTTTCTATGTTTCTATGTTCCCATATATCTTCTATCCTTGACCTTCTAGCAGGTAGAGCTCATGGATTTGGATGGTGCTGTCTAGGGGGTCTTGGTAAGTTGATGCAGTACATCCTGTAGATGGTACAAACTCCTGCCGCTGTGTGTTGGTGGTGGAGTGAGTGAATAGTTGTGGATAGCATGCTCATCAGATGGGCTGTTACATCCTGTATGATGTTGATCAAATACACCATTTTCAGTGTAAAATTTGACTTTTATGAATGTTGATTTGTTAATCGAAGATAGACACAAATAGCTGGAGTAACTCAGCGGGTCGGGCAGCATCTCTGGAGAAAAGGTAAAGGTGACGTTTCAGATCGAGACCCTTCTTCAGACTGAGTCTGGGGAAAGGGAAACGAGAGATATAGACAGTGATGTGGAGAGATATAGAACAAATGAATGAAAGATATGGGAAAAAGTAAAGATGGTAAAGGAAACAGGCCATTGTTAGCTGTGGGTTAGGTGAAAACGGGTTGCAATGAGATTGTTAATCTTTTGTATGTACTGGTGAAAATATTTGTCTTATTGCCTCTTTTAATAAACTATGATATTGGAGATCAGTGTTTGCTCATAATGAGATCCAGATTGTACTCTACTACAGGATTCTTGGATCTGGGAACGGGAAAGATAAATTTACAAGTACGATTGCGAGAGAGTAACATTTCTATTTTTATTACTTTATTTGAAAAATTGAAACAATTACAACTTTATACTTGGCAATAATTTTTTGTGTCAATATATAATTAAAAACCTCTAGCAACAAAATACTCCATGCATTTGAAACAACAATATGCAAACAACATGCATAGAGAAACATCAAAATATTTTAAAATATTGTAACCAATAAATGGCTAATGGGGTTTAATGCAGATAAATGTGAGGTGTTGCATTGTGCTAAGTAAACACTAGTGCAGGACCTTCACAGGAGACTGGATGTGTTATAGAGCAGAGGAATCCAGGAATACAGGTAAATCATTCTCTGAAAGTAGCATCACAGTTGGATCGGGTGGTCAGGAGCGATAGGTACTCAAACAGCATTTCAAAGACAATAGACAATCGACAATAGGTGCAGGAGTAGACCATTTGGCCCTTCAAACCAGCACCGCCATTCAACGTGATCATGGTTATATGGTTATATGGTTATATGGTTATATGGCTGATCATCCCCAATCAGTACCCCGTTCCTGCCTTCTCCCCATATCCCCTGACTCTGCTATTTTTAAGAGCCCTATCTAGCTCTCTCTTGAAAGTATCCAGAGAACCTGCCTCCACCGCCCTCTTGGACAGTTGGACAGGTGCATGGATAGGAAAGGCTTAGGGTGACAAGTGGGCAAATGGGACTCGCTTACATAGGGCATCTTGTTCAGAATGGATGAGTTGGGTTGAACAGTGTGTTTCCATGCTGTATGATGCCAATTCTATTACTCTAAATTACTAAGATATTTTATAACTCCATTAGATAAATGGGAGAAAACCCTGAAACTTCCAACTGGTTCCTCTCAAGAAATTTCATCCAATAGCAACATGGCATTCAGGGTGAATTGGTCGTATGGATTCAGAACAGGCTTATTCATAGAAGACCGAGGGTTGTGGTGGAAGGATAGATATTCAGGCTGGAGGTGTGTGACTAGTGGGGTTCCACAGGGATCTGTACTGGGACCTCTGCAGTTTGTGATGTAAATATAAATGACATGGATGTAAATGTAAATGGGTTGGTGAGTAAATTTACTAACAACACCAACATTGGAGGAGTTGCAGACAGTGAGGATGGCTGTCAGAGGATATGGAGGGATTTAGATCAACTGCAGAAATGTGTGGGGAGATGGCAGATGGAGTTTATTCTGTATAAGTGTTGGGGGTTGAACATTGGGAGGTTGAATGAAGTGGGAGAGTCATCATCATCGGCGGTCACTCAAAATGAATATGACTGTCCTCTCATGGAGGACGCGTCTGCGTGACTTTGTTTAACGTGGGGAGACTGGTGCACAGACAGCCGCCCCACGGTCCTAGACAGATCGGGGTCAGGATCCAGTGGCATGGAGTCCAAGACGATCAGGGACTCTTTTCTGCTGCAGCCTTCATCCACCTTCCCAGCCGTTGTGATGCTCCACTAAGGTCAGCTATCGTCCTCCGCCTGTTCCACCATTGAGGTCTTGGTTGGATTGCTCTTTGTCAGAGACCTCCCCCTCGACCTTACCGCCATGGGTGTCCCAACCAGGACCATAGCTCCAGACGGCATCGCTCTCAGGATCTCAGGATCTCAGGACCACACAAGCTTCTCCACCACGACAAGGTGACAATCCACGAAGGAGAGTATACATTTAATGGCAAGGCCCTTAAAAATATTAATATTCAAAGGGATCTTGGAGTCCAAGTTCATAGCTCAATGAAGCTGGCAGCACAAATAGATAGGGGGTGGTGAAGAAGGCATGCTTTAATTGATCGGGGCATTGAGAATAAGGCTCAGGAAGTCATGATGTAGCTCTATAGGACTGTGTTTAGGCTGTATTTGGAGTACTGCCTGCAGTCTGGCACCCAATTACAGGAAGGATGTGGGGGCTTTGGGGTGGGTGTAGAGGAGGTTTACCAGAATGCTGCCTGGATTAGAGAGTTTCAGTTACACTCAGTGGTTGGTCAGACTTGGATTGTTTTATCTGGAACATATGAGGTTGAGGGAAGACACGATAAAAGAAGATCTAATTATGGGAGGCATAGATAGGGTATATGGTCAAAACCTTTTCCCCAGGGTGCAAAGGTGCAGCACTAGAGGGCATAGCTATAACGTGAGAGGAGGAAAGCTTCATGGACAGGTGCAGGCCAACATTTTTTACAGAGAGTAGTGGGGGCTTGCAACGCACTGCCAGGGGTGGTGCTGGAGGCAATTTCATTGTTGCATTTATAAGGTTATTAGATAGGAAGTGACAGGAATAGAGCAGTATTGATCACATGCAGGCAGATGAAATCTGTTTAACTTTAGCATTATGTTTGGCACAAACATTGTGGGTCTGTGCTGTTCCTGTGCTGTACTGTTCTGTGTTCAATGTTTCAACAGGAAGCATCTTGGCTGCTTTAGGGACAGATCTAATGCACACAACTGAGAGATAACTGTCATGGGGAAAGGGAATAAAAGCGAAGGGATATGATTTAGTTCCGGGCTATTAGGATTATCTTTTAATGATTGGTTTCAGATCATGCTATTACAAATGTCATTCATTCCTATCTAGTTATATGTGACTGATGGTAAAAGGCATGCTGACCTAGATATCATTCAGATAGTCCCTGGTGTTGGACATAATCCAACAAAGGCCAGTTTAGATCACATAGAGGCATCATTTATTTACAGCAAGTAGGAAACTTTGTCTCTGCAGATAAGAATAGAGAGCATAAGAAACAGCAGCAGGAATTATTCAGCCCCTCGAGCTTGCTGCCTCATTTTATAGACCGCAAATGATCTGACTTTGACCTTAACTCTTTATTTTCTCTCTGATCTCCATAGCCTTAGATTCCCCTGTGATCCGAAAATCGATCTCAGTCTTTCATGTATTAAAAAACACTGCAATCACTGCTCTGTAGAATGTTGACTTTAAACGATGAGATGAGAACAGAAATACCTCATCTCTTCATAATTGGCTGTTCAAATATTCCCAGCCCATGCCCCTGTTGTAGGCTCTGCTTCAGGAGAAGCATCTTTACCACCTTGGCCAGCTCTCTCAGAATCTTATTTCTCAATCTCATTCTTCAAAACTGCAGATAACAAAGTTCCATTCTGTTGCCATCGTACCTCAAAACAAAACAATCTGATGTCCCCTCTCTGCACTGTCATAAGGTCACAGTGATAGGAGCAGAATTAGGCCATTTGGCCCATCAAGTCTACTCTGCCATTCAATCATGGCTGAGCTATCTCTCCCTCCTAACCTAATTCTCCTGCCTTCTCCCCAAAATCCCTGACACCCATACACCCATACTAATCAAAAATATATATACTCTACCTTAAAATATTCATTGGCTTGGCCTCCGCAGCCTACTGTGGCTAAGAATTCCACAGATTCACCACCCTCTGACTAAAGAAATTCCTCCTCATCTCCTTCTTAAAGGGACGTCATTTAATTATGAGAATATGACCTCTAGGCGAGGCCATGTTAGGAAAGCGACTCCGGACTGTCAAAGCTGTCACAGCCAGACATAAAAACAGTTTTTATCCACGAGTAGTTGCTCTACTCAACAGCCAAAAATCTGTAGCCTCCCTTTGATCTGGTATTTTGTTGGTTCACATGCTTGATCAATGGTGTATTATCATTAATGTTTTATTATTATTAATGTTTAGTGTTTTCTGAGTCATTCATAACTGTCACTGTATGTCATGTTGTTACTTGTGTGCAGAGCACCAAGGCAATTTCCTTGTATGTGAATCTAGCTATGAATAAACCAAAATCCTGGACGTAATGCCAATATTTACTCATTTTTTCTTACTGTATACTTAATGTATTTGACTGCTGGCTTTCTGTGCTTCCGGTAACTAATAAAGAGCTCCTCCAGCTTACTTTGTCTAACATTTGAAGAAAGTACCTGAAGTGGCCAGATGTACTCCTGGACCGCAGCATTGCCAAGGCCAGGCCTTGTGTCAACGTGCTCTGCTTGGCCTATGAAGTGTATCTCACAGTTATCTGAAAGTGAAGTATTACTGTACAAAGGATCAGTGCTGAGGCAGTGATTCAAAACATTGTATGTCTCAGATCTGGGTCCTTTGTGACTGAATAGTAAGATTAAATGAGAACTTACCAGTTTGAAGTTTGATCTTGAGGAGTTACGTTGGTGATTACGTGAAGAAGGCCCGCCAGGCCGCATGCGCAGCAAACTTCAAAGCAGCGGTATGAAATCACAAGTAAACAACACCGAAGTAAACAGTAAGATCAGTGACTTGAGAACTACCAGATGATCTTTTATGAGAGAGGGTTGGGCATGCTGGGCACGTAATCACCAATGTAACTCCTCATAAAATCAAGATCAAACTTCAAACTGGTAAGTTCTCATTTAATCTTACTATTTTACTTCGGAGTCACGTGAGTGATTCCGTGAAGAGTTCAAAGCTTTGTGATTTCATGCCTCAGATTACAATCTTGGCATCCCACTGCATTTGATTGACTCGAAAGAGAAATAAATGCATTAGTAATAACATTGTATTCAATGTAATGATAGGGTTTATTTAACAATGTAAACAAACCACAGGACCCCTAAAATTTAGGTACTTAAAATGTCATTGGCAAACAGCCGTAGATTGACAATTGGCCGATGATAAAATTCTGAAACATCAGCTCATTTGCCCATCCGACGGCCGCTAAAATTTGGTCGAAGGACGCATCCTTCCCTTTGGCTGCCAACATAGCTGCTGCCCTAGTATAATGAGATGTAAACACACTATCTAAATGATATACTGACGTTGATGCAGACCTGGTGGAATGAGACATACAATCGTCAATGTTAATACCTGTTGCAGCCACCTTGAAATAGTCTGAACCGACCTTCTCTTGTGTAATTGTTTTATTACACATGAACAGCCAATTCCATCCTGTCCAGCCACAGCGTTTGCAATGTTTTGCCATTGTTGTGCTGATATTAGAGTCATGACTAAGGATGTAGCTGGAACCCCTTGGTGAAATAATGTTTACACATTTACAATAACCAACTGCATAATCTTGTGATGTGAGTACTTGTACCAAGATCTTTTTAACAACTTGATATCCAGGTTGGACCCGACAATGTAGTTCCCTTATGTTACAGCTGTAATTTCTCTATAACTGAACTATTGTCAATATCACTTAAAATGAACTGGAAATATCAGTAATTTGTATCGTATCAAATGTATAATTAATATTTAACAAACATTTCTGATCCCCTCAATAGAGATGTACTGCTTTTTTGGATGCTATCCATGCATACTGCAGTGAACACCCTCATGGCTAAATGTGACAAACCTGAGGCATAATTCTATCCATTGAAAATGTGTAAGTCAATAATCATTTTACTGTGCAAAAGACCAGTCTCCTGAACCACAGTTTAAAACAGCAAGTTCTTGCTTTTTGGCATAACTGTATATCATTGTGCCATAATGCCTGATGAAGCAGGCAACATGGACGCTATTGAAGCTAGAATGTATTTCTCCACACTGTTGTGTCACATATTTTTGCAAACAGTGAAACATGCATAAACATGACGAACATTTGATGAAGTATTGAATCATGCTTTCATCATACTTTGAGATCCAACACTTATTCTGTGTTATCATCAATCTAAACTGGACGATACACCAGTGGCAAGGAGATTAATTATAGGATATTCTTCCTAATTACCATGAGACTAACATATGTCACCATTGTAGAGTAGCAACTTAAATTTGTGCATGAAGAATATGTATATTCACACAAAACCTTACTCAACAGTGCATTTAGTGTATATATTTAGTTGATACTAACAACTGAAGAATTGGTAACTCATGCAATCTCCATTACCTTTGAGTAGGTGATGGTATTTGGAACTTCTCATCTTAGAGTTCTAAACATCAGTTCACAATAACTGAATTCAGCCAACCACACTACTGTAGCGATTTTCAGGTTAAAGTTCAATGAGTTATTATCATGTTCAGCAATGCTGAATATAGTTACCTCATCATTGTGGCTGAAGTAGCCTCAGCTGACCATAGCACAAGGTTGTTAGCAACGATCTAATTGCTACTTACACAATATCAGTTCCTTGCTTTGCTCAGCTGCAACACAGTTGCAACACAGCTGCTATATTGCCAATTACTCTTTTTTTTTGTAAAATATTTTTATTAGAAATACATATTAAGAAGGAATAACATAACATCAAAAAAAGGAAAAAAACATATTATTCGTCACATACATTCTTAATATTTTTAAAGTTTACAGTCATTCTTATTTATGCTTCTATATTTTTTATTATTTTATAACAGAAAGAAAATAGTAAAGAGAAATAATAAAAAGAAATAAAATAGAAGTAGAAAATCGATAAAATGAGTGGCGTATAAAGCAAGATATTCTTCATTGGAGATATATACGTGGTCTATTGTATATAGTTCTTCATCTATTCCTTCATTCAGGCTTCAGTCAGGCCCTCGAACCGGACCTCCTTGACCCTTTAAGTAACCATATAACCATATAACCATATAACAATTACAGCACGGAGACAGGCCCTCTCGGCCCTTCCAGTCCGTGCCGACCATTTGTTTTCCCCCTAGTCCCATCTACCTGCACTCAGACCATACCCCTCCATTCCCTTCACGTCCATATACCTATCCACTTTACTTTTAAATGTTTAAAATCGATCCTGCCTCCACCACCTCTGCTGGAAGCTCATTCCACACAGCCACCACCCTCTGAGTAAAGAAGTTCCCCCTCACGTTACCCCTAAACGTCTGTCCCTTAATTCTCAAGTATTCAATAAATGGAGACCATATTCCTCTGAATTGATCTAGCTTGTCCAAAAGGAAAAGTCTTAATCTTTCCAGATGAAGTGTCTCCGACATTTCTGTAATCCACATTTTGATTGTGGGGGATGTAGGACCTTTCCAAAATATTAGTATTAGTTTTTTACCGATTATTAAACTATAACCAATAAAAATTATTTGCAGTGTTGTTAGTAGGTGATCCGTTTCTATTATTCCTAATATAATTAATTTTGAGTCTGGAGTCAAATTTGCATTAACTACTTTCGAAATTATGTTAACAATTTTTATCCAAAAATTAGTAATTTTTATACATTTTGTGAATGAATGCATTAGATTAGCTTCTAAATGCTGACATTTGTCAGATACAGCAGAAACATTTGAAAAATTCTGTTTAATTTGGATTTCTATGTAAAACTTTAAATTGTATCAGGAATACCTGGTATTTAATGAGCAGTGGCGTATATGTTGTAAACTTTCATTCCATACTTCTAAACTAATTGTTTGTCCCAATTCGTTTTCCATGCTTGCCTTTATATTTCTGAGTTTGGTAAATCATTTTCCAGTAAAATATTATAAATATATGATATTCATTTTTCTGTATTCGGATATTTATTTAGACATTCATCTAAAATTTCTGTCTTTCTATTTCTAAAATCCTGTGTGTTTGATTTAACATAGTCTCTAATTTGTAAATATCTAAAGTGCTCTTTTGAGTGTAATCCATAATTTTGTTGTAATTCCTGAAATGAAAGGAATAAACTTTCCCGAGAGATCACCCATCTTATTTATTCCATAGTTCTTCCATTTAAAAAAAACGTTTATCCATCATTGAAGGTTTAAAAGTGATGTTATTTGCAATGGGAAGAGCCAGTGGTATACTTTCTAATTTTAATGTTTTCTTTAATTGTTTCCAAATACGTATGCCACTTTCTATTATTGGATTTCCTCTATAACTTTTTTTATGTATTTTAGTATTAGCAAATAAAATCGAGCTAATTTCGAAAGGTGAACAATCTTCCTTTTCCATGTTTAACCAGTTTGGTTGTTTATCTACTTCTTCCAACCAAAAGTTCATATTTTTAATACTGCCCAATAATAAAACATAAAATTAGGCAATGCAAAACCTCAATTTTTGATTTACATAGCTATTTTTTATTTATTCTATGGCTCTTATAATCCCAAATAAAGTTGGTAACTATAGAGTCCACCTTCTTAAAAAAAAATTTAGGAAGATATATCGGGATCAGTTGAAACAGGTATAATAATTGCGGAAGAAAAATCATTTTTATCGCATTAATTCTACCTAGCATTGAAATAGGAAATGTTTTCCAATATAGGATATTCTTAAGTAGTTTATTCAATAGGGTTGGGAAAATTAGATTTAAATAAAGAATCATATCTTTTTGTTACATGAATTCCAAGATATTTGATTTTTTCATTTGCTATCTTTAAAGGATATTGTTGTAATATATGTGAGTTGTTTCCCATTATTGGCATAAGTTCACTTTTATTCCAATTAATTCTGTATCCTGAAATTAATCCAAATTGAGTTATTAAATCAAGTAAAATGCTAGTATTTTAGTTAATATTTTTTGATCAGTATTTAAAAGAGCTATGGCTCTATACGACCCTGGATCATCCAGATTTTTATCTAATTTAGGTATAAGTGTTATAATAGATTCATTTAATGTTTCTGGTAACCTCTGTGGTGCATAAATGTGTTCATAAAGTGTCTTCAAACATGGAGCTATCATATCATAGAATGTTTTATAAAATTCTGATCCAATACCATCCGGTCCTGGAGTTTTACCATTTTTTAATGACCTAATAGCTTCTTCGATTTCTTTAGTAGTTATTTCAGCGTTGAGTGATTTTCTATTTTCTGAATCCAGTCATTTTAGATTACCATTTTTTAAAAATATTTCTATTCTTATTCGATTTTCTGTCGTTTTGGCTGAATATAAATGTTTATAATATTGCAAAAATCTCTCATTTATATCTTTAGTTTGTACTAATAATTCCCCTTTGTCTGATTTAATCCTATGGATTAATATTTCTCCTTCCAATTTTCGTAATAGACGAGCAAATAATTTTTGTGGTTTATCTCCGAATTCAAATTGTATTTGTTTAGTATATTGGTATAGTTTTACAACTTGGTCTGACTGTATTTTATTTAATTTATATTTCAATGCAAAGATTTTATTATGTTTTATTATGGTTGGGTTAGCAGCGTTTTCTGTATCTAATTGTTTGATCTCCTTTTCCAATGCCTGTTGTTCCCTCTGATTCTCTTTATTATAAAATGCTTGAGAGAATATCATAATTCCCCGAAGATACGCTTTAAAAGTTTCCCATAATAGGGACGAAGATATTTCTGGCGTATCATTTATTTCAAAGAAAATCTTGATCTGTTTTGTGATGTATTCTTGAGTTATTTTGTCTTTTAAAATTTGTGGGTTAAATCTCCAATGTCTCTGTTTTTCCGTTTTACCAGTTATTTTCATCATAAAAGTTAAAGGTGCGTGATCTGAAATTATAATATTATGATATTTTGAATTATAAGTGAATGGAATAAGTTTTAAATCTACCAAAAAATAATCCATTCTTGAATAAGTTTTATGCACAGGTGAGTAAAATGAGTATTCCCGTCCAGCTGGGTTTTGCATTCTCCAAGCATCTTTAATATTACTAGTATCTATATATGCATTTATTAGATCACTGAAATGCGATTTAAGTTTCCGTTGTTTTGATGATCTGTCCAAATAAGGATCTAGTGTACAATTTAAATCTCCTCCAATTATTAAGTTTTGTTGTGATAATTCCGGAATAGTATTAAATATTTTTTTAAAAAACAGTGGGCTGTCAGAATTTGCGCCGTATACATTGACAAAAATCATTTTTTGTGTGTATAATTCTCCTATTACAATAATATATCTACCATCACTATCAGTTATTGTTGAAGTGTGTTTAAATGAAGTGCCTTTACGAATTAATATTGCTACACCTCAAGATTTGTGTGTGAAAGAAGCATGATACACTTTGTCAATCCATTTAGCCGTTAATCTATGTTCTGCCACTTTTTTTAGATGTGTCTCTTGGATGAATGCCACATCTGCTTTAAATGCTTTTAAGAGTGCTAATACTTTACCTCTTTTAATTGGTTCGTTAATACCTTTAACATTCCAGCTATAAAACGTTATTCCTCCATTCCCCATATTCATTTGTAAGTCTTGCATCTTTTATCTAAAGGAATATATAATAGGGCAAATGGTTCAGCTCGACATACCTGACTTTACACCCGAACTCCGAATAGATGAATTTCAAAACCCTTGAGTATCTCTCACGTATATACCTCCTTTGCATTGATTTATAACTCCATTCAAAAGTAAAATAATAATAACTAGAGATAATATTTAAAAAAAGGATAGATTAAGAGATTAGTAGGGTGCACAAAGAAAGAAAAAACTACATCTAATATTGGTGTAGTTAGTGTTAGCCATACTACCATGGCTAGCAATCTATAGACTTCCGTAGTCGATGTTACTAACTCATCCAATTACTCTTAATGAAATAACTCAGTTTTGTAACAGATTGCTATAACCCCAATCTCTTGCCACAAGGCGGAGACAAGGCTAATAATAATTAAAGGTAAATCCCAATGACCAACAAACAGTTTATCCCATACTGCAAAGCTTTACTGTTATATTACATATCGTCTTTGATAACCTTTGTAATGGGATTTATATAACATGTATCTCTTACCTTATGAATCTGTTGAAGTCAGGAATAAGTTTTTACATTCGGAAAGTTCATATGCCCGATACTCTCCATTCTTCATAATAACATGCCAATCCTGCCTTATTGCATGGGTGGTTTGCATGAGAAGTTCTTTTGTAAAATATTTTTATTAGAAGTAAATACATATTAAGAAGGAATAACATAAAATAAAAGAAAGAGACATATTATTCGTCACATACATTCTTAATATTTTTAAAGTTTACAATCATTCTTATTTATACTTCTATACTTTTTTTTAATTTTATAACAGAAAGAAGATAGTAAAGAGAAATAATAAAGAGAAATAAAATAAAAGTAGAAAATCAATAATATGAGTGGAGTATTAAGCAGGCTATTCTTCAATGGAGATATATCAGTGGTCTATTATATATAGTTCATCATCTATTCCTTCATTCAGGTTTCAGTCAGGCCCTCGAACCGGACCACCTTGACCCTTTAAATATTCAATAAATGGAGACCATATTCCTCTGAATTGATCTAGCTTGTCCAAAAGGACAAGTCTTAATCTTTCCAGATGAAGTGTCTCCGACATTTCTGTAATCAATATTTTGATTGTGGGGGATGTAGGACCTTTCCAAAATCTTAATATTAATTTTTTACCAATTATTAAACTATAATCGATAAAAATTCTTTGCTTTGTTGTTAGTAGTTGATCCGTTTCTAATATTCCTTATATGATTAATTTTGAGTCTGGAGTCAGATTTGCATTAACTACATTCGAGATTATCTTAAAAAATTCTATCCAAAAGTTAGTAATTTTTATACATTTTGTGAATGAATGCGTTAGATTAGCTTCTAAATGCTGACATTTATCACATATAGCAGAAACATTTGAAAAAAATTCTGTTTAATTTGGATTTTGAAAAGTGTAATCTATGTAAAACTTTAAATTGTATCAAAGAGTGTCTGGCATTTAATGAGCAGTGGTGTATATGTTGTAAACTTTCATTCCATACTTCTAGATAATTGTTTGACCTAATTCGTTTTCCCATGCTTGCCTATATATTTCCGACATTGGTACATCATTTTCCAATAAAATATTATAAATATATGATATAATTTTTCTGTGTTCGGATATTTATTTAGACATTCATCTAAAATTTCTGTCGATCTATTTCTAAAACCCTGTGTGTTTGATTTAACATAGTCTCTAATTTGTAAATATCTAAATTCTCTTTTGAGTGTAATCCGTAATTTTGTTGTAATTCCTGAAATGAAAGAAAGAGACTTTCCCTGTAGAGATCACCCAACTTATTAATTCCATAGTTCTTCCATCTGAGGACTGCTCTCTGGTTGTGGTGGGACGTTTGGCTGTTTATCTAATTCTTCCAACCAAAAATTCATATTTTTAATATTAACTGCCCAGTAGTTAAACATAAAATTAGGCAGTGCAAAACCTCCATTTATTTTTGATTTACATAGATGTTTTTTATTTAACCATATAACATATAACCATATAACAATTACAGCACGGAGACAGGCCCTCTCGGCCCTTCCAGTCCGTGCCGACCATTTGTTTTCCCCTAGTCCCATCTACCTGCACTCAGACCATACCCCTCCATTCCCTTCACGTCCATATACCTATCCACTTTACTTTTAAATGTTAAAATCGATCCTGCCTCCACCACCTCTGCTGGAAGCTCATTCCACACAGCCACCACCCTCTGAGTAAAGAAGTTCCCCCTCACGTTACCCCTAAACTTCTGTCCCTTAATTCTCATGTCATGCCCTCTTGTTTGAATCTTCCCTACCCTAAATGGGAAAAGCTTATCCACGTCAACTCTGTCTATCCCTTTCATCATTTTAAAGACCTCAATCAAGTCCCCCCTTAACCTTCTGCGCTCCAAAGAATAAAGACCTAACTTGTTCAACCTTTCTCTGTAACATAGTTGCTGGAACCCTGGCAACATTCTAGTAAATCTCCTCTGTACTCTCTCTATTTTGTTGACATCCTTCCTATAACTAGGCGACCAAAATTGTACACCATACTCCATTTGCATGAGAACTTCTGCTCAATTTCCAAACCCTGGCCATAATCCAACTTACTTGGAATGCTCCGGCTGTGCCTCAACCAAATATTTTTACCCTTTGTGTGTTGTACAAACAAATGTAAATATTACAACTTGTGAAAGGTACACCACCCAAATTTTGGAAGTGCTAGACCCATTTAGTTGAGCATGATTGGAAGGTGCATGGAATTTCTGAGCTATCACGCTGCCCCCAGCTCCAGTGGCCGCTACTGCCGATGAGCACCTGGGGTGCGTTCTGAACTATGACTTTTGCCCGTTGTTGGCCAAATTAATTCATCTGCCAGGCTTCTTCCCCTGTAGAATAGACCTACCTATTCAGCGGCTGGCTCTCACATCCCCCTGTTGCCGTTGTTCACTGCCGGCACATACAGTGGCTTGCAAAAGTATTCATACCCCTTGAACTTTTCCACATTTTGTCACGTTACAACCACAAATGTAACTATATTTTATTGTGATTTTATGTGATAGACCAACACAAAGTGGTGCATAATTGTGAAGTGGAAGAAAAATGATACATGGTTTCCAAATTTTATTACAAATAAAAAATTGAAAAGTGTGGCGTGCAAAAGTATTCAGCCCCCCCGAGTCAATACTTTGTAGAACCACCTTTCGCTGCAATTACAGCTGCAAGTCTTTTGGCGTGTGTCTCTTCCAGCTTTGCACATCTAGAGACTGAAATTTTTGCCCATTCTTCTTTGCAAAATAGCTCAAGCTCAGTCGGATTGGATGGAGAGCGTCTGTGAACAGCAATTGTCAAGTCTTGCCAGAGATTCTCAATTGGATTTAGGTCTGGACTTTGACTGGGCCATTCTAACACATGAATATGCTTTGATCTGAACCATTCCATTGTAGCTCTGGCTGTATGTTTAGGGTCATTGTCCTGCTGGAAGGTGAACCTCTGCCTCAGTCTCAAGTCTTTTGCAGACTCTAACAGGTTTTCTTCCAAGATTGCCCTGTATTTGGCTCCATCCATCTTCCCATCAACTCTGACCAGCTTCCCTGTCCCTGCTGAAGAAAAGCATCCCCACAGCATGATGCTGCCACCACCATGTTTCACAGTGGGGATGGTGTGTTCAGGGTGATGTGCAGTGTTAGTTTTCCACCACACATAGCTGTTTGCATTTATGCAAAAAACATTGTTTGTTCACTAATGTTCTCTAACAAACCTCTAAGGCCTTCACAGACAGCTGTATTTATACTGAGATTAGATTACACACAAGTGGACTCTATTTACTAATTAGGTGACTTCTGAAGGCAATTGGTTGCACTGGATTTTATTTAGGGGTATCAGAGTAAAGGGGGCTGAATACTTTAGCACGCCACACTTTTCAGTTTTTTATTTGTAAAAAGATTTGAAAATCATGTATCATTTTCCTTCCACTTCACAATTATGCGCCACTTTGTGTTGGTCTATCGCATACAATGCTAATAAAATACATTTACATTTGTGGTTGTAACATGACAAAATGTGGAAAAGTTCAAGGGGTATGAATACTTTTGCAAGGCACTGTATGTGCTTGAGTCTGTTCCATTGACATCTTTAGAGCCCGGAGTCATCTTTACCTTTTGCTCTTCCCTCCTTAGAGGGAAGAGCAAAATTCTGTCTGCAAATGGAGCAGGTTCCGCCAGCGGCTTATTATAAAACCTTTGGAAAGTTCTTTCCGAGGACCATCCTGCTCTGGCAAGAATATGGTCCATAGGCACGTCCATTTGCCTAGCCGCCGACGTGGATGCAGCCCTGGTGGAGTGAGATTTGTAAACATTAGTGTTGATTCCCGTGGACTTAAGCACCTGCTTGAGCCACCTTGAAATGGTTTGGCTCGTCACCTGACCATGGGGCTTCTTGTGGCTTATCCATGAGGCTTTTTCTCTCCCTCTTAAGTTGTATGTTGTGTCTATGTAAATGGCGAGATGGGTCTTGGCACACAGCCGTGGGTCAGATGAATATGACTGGAACTCCATGACTGGAGGCGTGGTTCCTCGTCTAGTTTGTTTGACCAGACCCTGAATATGGAATGTGATACAGTCCAATGAGTCTGTCATGCTTTCCAGCCTCAGAAGGTGGAGGGACTGTACCCTTTGTGCTGACACTAGTGCCATGAGCATGACTGATTTCAGGGTAAGTTGTTCCAGCGTGAGTGACCTGGGTGGTGGCCATCCCCTAAGGTACGTCAGCACAATGCTGACATCCCAGATCTGAGTGTACCTTGGTCTGGGGGAATTAGTGTTAAAAATACCCCTCATGAGTTTGACCACCAGTGGATGAGACCCCAAAGCCTGTTGTCCTGCTGCTGGAACCAAATAAGCTGACAACGCACTCGGTGGCCCTGGTAATAGAAATAGAAATTAGGTGCAGGAGTAGGCCATTCGGCCCTTCGAGCCTGCACCACCATTCAATATGATCATGGCTGATCATCCAACTCAGTATCCTGTACCTGCCTTCTCTCCATACCCCCTGATCCCCTTAGCCACAAGGGCCACATCTAACTCCCTCTTAAATATAGCCAATGAACTGGCCTCAACTACCCTCTATGGCAGAGAGTTCCAGAGACTCACCACTCTCTGTGTGAAAAAAGTCTTTCTCATCTCGGTCTTAAAGGATTTCCCCCTTATCCTTAAGGATACTGCCGCCTGGGTTTGTTAGGTCTGCTTGGCCCCAAACCTGCCTTCACGAGACCAAAGGTCTTGGACTCTTCCTCCAGGTGTTTCACCTTTTTTGGAAGGTCCTTTCCAAAGAGCAGAATTGGAGGTTCTGAACCCAGTGTTTTGCAAAGTCCTGCAAACTTAGGGTTGAGGGCAGGCTTGATGATTTCCTTCCGTAAATTATTAATCTCGAATTGTGTGGTGCGCAGCAGAGCTAATGTAACTTGCTGATTTGTGGTGATGTCCACACCATCTATGGACTGAGCATATGAAGTTATTCCTGCTGTCAGGAGTTTTAGGGTTTTCCGGAGCTTCAACTCCAGGTTCCTGATAGTCCTGGTACATTCAGTGATGTACAATTTTCTGGGGCTGAATATAATTCAAGAGCCTCATTGACCACCCGTTCTTGTAGGGATTTTGAGGACAGGTGGTCAATGCTGGCTGCAGGTTTCGGCTCTAAAGGCAGACCCGCTTGTGGAGTGGCCACGTAGCGGTTGACCACACCCAGCAGCTCTTCCTGATCCTGTACACCCTGTGTACTCCGGACATCTTCAGCCAGCAACCCAACTTCTTGACCAGCCCAGACCTGGTCGCCAATGCTGCCCAATAGAAGGTGAAGCAATGGTCAGTGCCGTAATGGGCACTGCGGGAGTGCCTGAGCTCCCTTGGCGAGGCTGCTGCTGCTCTCTCAGCAGATCTCGCTGGAGCAATTGCTCCATAAGCCGTTCCATTCTGCTTAGGCGGCTGCCTGTGCCGCTCTCGAGCGGTGAGGCATCTTCATCCGAATCGTCGGATACTACCGCCCGGTTCTGGCTGCAGGTACCTCCAGCCCGCTGCTCAGGCTGCACTAGCGGTGCTGGTCTCGGCTCGGTAGTTATACACGCCGCCTCTTGCCCCCCCCTCCAAAGAACGCTCCTCAACGGGAGACGAACGGGGGCGAGTTACAGATTTCTTTCCTCTGGTCTTGCTCATTCTTTCTGGAACACAAAGCAGACCACAGAGAAAATACACACGGCCACGGTAAAACACTTACCTGTCGGCCCGACTTTCAAATTGTAGCAGGAGCGCCTTGAACTGCCGTTCGTCGCGGGTGCACTGCATGAACGCTAATGTCGCGCATGCGTGGTGGACGGGGTCTTCACGTAGTCACTCACGTGACTCCAAAATAAAATCATAAGCAAGATTACACATGAGGAACAGCTGGAATCCAGGTGCATGGTAGTTCCATGAACCATCTCCACCCTCTCCCAAGAAGATCAAGATTTAATATTTGTTGCTTCTTTCTTTTTTTTTAACCAAAATAATTTGAATCAATTATTTACAAAAATGATATGTACAATACAAAACAATACAAGCATACCCACCACCATATTGCAAAGTAAATCAAATATTCTTAAATACTGAATATTAAATAACTAGTTCACAATCCTTGTTAAGGATACATTCCACCCCCGCAGTGCCCAACGGTCCCGGGAATCCGTGGGCAGCACGTAGTCCCTTTCTGAAACCTTCTTTCAGGCAAGTGGGGGTCTGCATCATGCAACCAGTATCTCTCTCAGCCCAACCCTGAACAATCAACTGGGATCAAGTGGCAAACATCCTTAGTGAGCAAGGTCACTCTCACAGGTGCCCTATATGTGGTGACTGTTTGCATACCTTGGGTGTGCAAAGTAAACAATATCTATGTGACTGTAAAGCATCATTCATTCATCCCTTCATCCCTTCAGGAGCTGGAGTTGGACTCCTGTATCCACCAACCTTCGATGTAATCATGGCTGATCTATGTTAGCCTCAACTCCTCTTCTGTTTCACTCAGTTCCCCGACCTTCACCTTCAATGCTTCTAACGACCTGGCCTCCACAATGGTCTGGAGCAGAGAACCTCTGAGTTTCACCACCCTCCGAAGAAATACATTTCTCTGCACTTCTGTTTCAAATTTCTGGCTGCTTATTTTATAACTCTGCCCTTAATTTGAGACACACAGACTAGGGAAAACATTTTCACATGCAGTCAAGTCCCCCCAGCCTCCACAGGATCATCCCTTCATTCTTCCAAACTACAAACTGTTCAGCCTCTCTGGATCAGCCAACTCGCTTCTTCCCAAGAACAGCATTGGTTTGGGCGTGGTACTCCATGCATCGCCTCACCAAATCGACTGTAACAAATCCTCCTTATTTTTGAAGCTCCAACCCTTTGCAATAAAGATCAAAATGCCTTTTTTCTTCTAATACTTGTTGGACCTGCCCATGTGCGGACGGGGCGTCGAAGGACGAGAAGCCGAAGCGAAGAAGTGGAAGCCAAGATACTGAGCAGAAACGACGCCGAAAAGCCAAGTAACGGACATGATATCTCCGGGGACGGGTTTTGTCCGAGACCTTGTCAGCGATTGGTCCAGATCCCCACATCCATCACATCACTGGCTGGGGGAGATGGGAGAGATTATTAATTTTACTTCGGAGTCACGTGAGTGACTACGTGAAGAAAGCCGTCAGCCCGCATGCACGTCATTACGTCTAACGCATTGCGCAACGACTGACTGGCATGCGCGTCGCTCCTTCCAGCGCTAAGTTTAAAAACCTCAGGTAAGTGTTTAAACTTTCTCTGATGAGAATTCCACAGACTCACCAATCTCCATGAGAAAAAGTGTTTCCTCGTCTCCATTCTAAATGGCTTACTCCTTATTCTTAAGCTGTGGCCCCTAGTTCTGGATTCACCAAACATCGGAAACATGTTTACTGCCTCTAGCTTGTCCAAACCCTCAACAATCTTATATGTTTCATGAGATATCCTCTCATCCTTCTAAACTCCAGAGTGTACAAGCCCAGCTGCTCCATTCTCTCAGCATGTGACAGCCCCGCCATCCCGGGAATTACCCACAAGGGCCACACCTAACTCCCTCTTAAATATAGCTAATGAACTGGCCTCAACTACCTTCTGTTGCAGAGAATTCCAGAGACTCACCACTCTCTGTGTGAAAAATGTTTTCCTTATCTCGGTCCTAAAGGAATTCCTCCTTATCCTTAAACTGTGACCACTTGTTCTGGACCTCCCCAACATCGGGAACAATCTTCCTGCATCTAGCCTGTCCAACCCCTTAAGAATTTTGTACGTTTCTATAAGATCCCCCCTCTATCTTCTAAATTCTAGCGAGTACAAACCGAGTCTATCCAGTCTTTCCTCATTAAAGTCCTGACATCCCAGGAATCAGTCTGGTGAACCTTCTCTGTACCCCCTCTATGGCAAGAATGTCTTTCCTCAGATTTGGAGACCAAAACTGTACGCAATACTCCAGGTGTGGTCTCACCAAAACTCTGTACAAGTGCAGTAGAACCTCTCTGCTCCTGTACTCAAATCCTTTTGCTATGAATGCTAACATACCATTCGCTTTCTTCACTGCATGCTGCACCTGCATGCCTACTTTCAATGACTGGTGTGCTATGACACCTAGATCTCGTTGCATCTCCCCTTTTCCTAATCGGCTACCATTTAGATAATAGTCTACCATCCTGTATTTGCCACCAAAGTGGATAACCTCACATTTATCCACATTATACTGCATCTGCCATGCATTTGCCCACTCTCCCAGCCTGTCCAAGTCACCATGCAGCCTCCTAGAATCCTCCTCACACCTAACACTGCCCCCAGCTTCGTGTCATCCGCAGACTTGGAGATGTTGCATTCAATTCGCTCGTCCAAATCATTAATATATATTGTAAATAGCTGGGGTCCCAGCACTGAGCCTTGCGGTACCCCACTAATCACTGCCTGCCATTCTGAAAAGGACCCGTTTACTCCTACCCTTTGCTTCCTGTCTGCCAGCCAGTTCTCTATCCACATCAATACTGAACCCCCAATACCGTGTGTTTTAAGTTTGTATACTAATCTCTTATGTGGGACCTTGTCAAAAGCCTTCTGAAAGTCCAGATATCACACATCCACTGGTTCTCCCTTATCCACTCTACTAGTTACATCCTCGAAAAATTCTATAAGATTCGTCAGACATGATTTACCTTTCTTACTATCAATTATCTGGCCTCTCACCACCTCCAAGATCTGGCAATGGAGGAGACTACCAACAAGTACCACACTCCTGCCAACTGTGCCTCCTTGAATGTGCCGGCCATAAATCACTCCATCTGGGGTCACATTGGAGCGGGCGTCAGAGCCCTGGAGATGAAACTCCAAAAAATGTTTTAATTGCTCGCCTCAGGCATTACGGCCTTTGCCAGGTCAGTGGATGGGGAGCTCCTGTCTGATGCCATGGCATTAATGTGCAATGCACACTTTGAAATTAATTGCCTGCGCAAAAATGCCATCCGGCCGGCACTGAACCCCAAATTCGATGTGCTGTGCAAGGCCAGCAATGTCCAACCACCTGTTCGGGGAAGATCTGCCGAAGCAGGTCCGGGAGCTGGACGATAAGGCAAAGACGGTACGCCTGATGAATACACCCAAGGTCTCATCATACCGGCGGCATCACCCCTACGCTCACTTCAACACCAGGCTGTACACTGGAACTGGTGGGAGACCCGAACAAGTGGCACAGAGGTCTTTTTTAGAGGTAGGCCCAAACCGGCCCACTTCAAAGACGCGCGGAGGGCACCCACCATCAGTCCTATCCCCAAGTCTCGGGGGCGGAAACCAGCACCATACCACCAGTAACATCTGAGGTAGGTGAATCTTGTTCCTTGCGGAACACATTACACATGACTCACGCACAAGTTGGGGGAAGATTGCAACATTTCTTGAATTAATGGAGTTGGATCACACCAGATCCGTTTATGCGGCACAGTATACAAGGCTTCCAAATTGAGTTCCTTCTCAATTCGCTACCACCCACACAACATTCACCGCACATATGTGTTTTCACAACAGGAAGGTTTGGATGCACAAGTTGAAATTCAAACTTTACACAAAAAAGAGGACATTGAGAGGACGTCTCATGAACCTCACCAATTTGTATCTAACATATTTACCAAGCAAAAGAAGGATGGAGGATGTCGTATCATCCTAGACTTGACTGAACTTAACACCTTTGTGCAGTATAAACACTTAAAAATTGATAACTTTGTTACTGCCACACAACTGGTTTCTAAAGGAGGATATATGGCATGCATTGACCTTAAGGATGCATACTACTCATTACCCATTCACAGGGAACATAGGAGATAACCATATAACCATATAACCATATAACAATTACAGCACGGAAACAGGCCCTCTCGGCCCTTCCATGCCGACCATTTGTTTTCCCCTAGTCCCATCTACCTGCACTCAGACCATACCCCTCCATTCCCTTCACGTCCATATACCTATCCACTTTACTCTTAAATGTTAAAATCGATCCTGCCTCCACCACTTCTGCTGGAAGCTGATTCCACACAGCCACCACCCTCTGAGTAAAGAAGTTCCCCCTCACGCTACCCCGAAACCTCTGTCCCTTAATTCTCATGTCATGCCCTCTTGTTTGAATCTTCCCTACCCTCAATGGGAAAAACGTATCCACGTCAACTCTGTCTATCCCTTTCGTCATTTTAAAGACCTCAATCAAGTCCCCCCTTAACCTTCTGCGCTCCAAAGAATAAAGACCTAACTTGTTCAACCTTTCTCTGTAACATAGTTGCTGGAACCCTGGCAACATTCTAGTAAATCTCCTCTGTACTCTCTCTATTTTGTTGACATCCTTCCTATAACTAGGCGACCAAAATTGTACACCATACTCCAGAATTGGTCTTACCAATGCCTTGTACAATTTTAACATTACTTCCCTACTCCTATATTCAATGCTCTGATTTATAAAGGCCAGCACACCAAAGGCTTTCTTTACCACCCTATCTACATGCGATTCCACCTTCAGGGAACTATGCACAGTTATTCCTAGATCCCTCTGTTCCACAGCATTCCTCAATTCCCTACCATTTACCATGTACGTCCTATTTTGATTTGTCCTGCCAAGATGTAGCACTTCACACTTATCAGCATTAAACTCCATCTGCCATCTTTCAGCCCACTTTTCCAAATGGCCCATATCTCTCTGTAGACTTTGAAAATCTACTTCATTATCCACAACACCACCTATCTTAGTAATCATCTGCATACTTACTTATCCAATTTTCCACCCCATCATCCAGATCATTGATGTACATGACAAACAACAGTGGACCCAACACAGATCCCTGAGGCACCCCACTGGTCACCGGCTTCCAACCTGACAAACAGCCATCCACCATTACTCTCTGACATCTCCCATTCAGCCACTGTTGAATCCATCTTGCTACTCCGCCATTAACACCCAAAGATTGAACCTTCTTAACCAACCTTCCATGGGGAACCTTGTCAAAGGCCTTACTGAAATCCATATAGACAACATCCACTGCTTTCCCCTCATCAATTTCGCTAGTTACCGCTTCAAAAAATTCAAGAAGGTTTGTCAAACATAACCTTCCAGGCACAAATCCATGTTGACTGTTCCTGATCAGACCCTGTTTATCCAGATGCTTATATATATTATCTCTAAGTATCCTTTCCATTAATTTGCCCACCACTGACGTCAAACTAATAGGTCTATAATTGCTAGGTTTATTCTTTGAACCCTTTTTAAACAATGGAACAACATGCGCAGTACGCCAATCCTCCGGCACTATTCCCGTTTCTATTTGAAGTGTAACTGAATGGGACAATTGTGGCAGTTCAAAGCATTGTCTAATGGGCTGACTTGAGCTCCCACACTATTTACAAAACTATTAAAACCAGTCCTGGGGCTCAGAATCATATTGTCATGGCATATTTGGATGACATTCTAATCATAGGGGAAACCATGAAATCGTCTGTTTCAGGCACCAAACTCATGCTTAGGGGATTGGGGTTCCTCATCCATCCAGTTAAGTCCAAATTGATACCTACCAGGGTAATTGATTACCTGGGAATTACCATTAACTCAATTCACATGTCTGTGACTCTGCCTTGGGGCAAGCAATCAGAGTTAATAGAAGCCTGTAACAATCTCATTGTTAAGCAGCTGCATTAAATTAGACAAGTAGCTAGTGTAATTGGCAAACTAGTGGCTGCCTTTCCAGCTGTACGGTTTGGGCCTTTGCACTATCAAAATTTACAATGTGCCAAGGAGTAGGCACTCAAATTCGATGCAGGTCACTTTGGTAGACCTATGCAATTGCCAACAGAGGCCATTGCTGAATTACAATGGTGGGTAACGAATATTCGTCATTGCTCCAGAAACATTTTAGTCGATACACCATCGGTTATCTTACAAACCGATGCAAGTGCCCTAGGATGGGGAGCTACAAATACCATCTCTAGCTGCGGTAGTAGATGGAATGTGCAGGAGTCATTAATTCTTCAGCAACATGGTATTAACTACTTAGAGTTGTTGGGAGCACTCTATGGGCTGAAGGCTTATTGCAGCAATATGCAACATGTGCATGTTCAACTTCAGATTGACAACACTACAGCGGTGGCATATGTAAATCACATGGGTGGAATCAAGTCTGTATCTTGTGATAAATTGGCTAACCTTATCTGGCACTGGTGTATTACGAGGAACATTTGGGTCACAGCAATCTACCTACCAGGTAGATACAGTACAACATGGTGGCGGACACTAGATTGCGGAAATTCAATGACAACACAGAATGGATGTCCAGACTAAATCACGAGTTACCCAAATATGTATCATGGGAACCAGACCCAGGAGCAGTGGCAATAGATGTGTTTTTGTATGCTTTCCCTCCATTTTGCCTCATCAGTCGGTGCTTGGCAAAAATCAAGCAAGACAACGCCACAGGCATTTTAGTAGTGCCTGACTGGCCTACACAGTCTTGGTTCCCACTAATCCTGGCAATGATAATACAGCCTTTTATGGCTGTCCCCAAAAGCAGGAAACTGCTGGTTCACCCAGTGATGGGGAGTAACCATCCACTACATGACCGGATCAATTTATTGGTTTGCAGATTCTGAGGAGACCACACCTGGGGCTCGGATTGTCAGAACGTATAGTGGAAGTGATAACTGCGGCCTGAGGGACAGTACTCAAAAACAGTACATCTCTCACATCAAGAAGTGGGAGATGTTCTGTTCTATCTCAGACATAACGTATGACTCAGCATGAATCACGGACGTCTTGGAATTTCTATCTACCCTATACTATGATCAGAAATTGAGCTATAGTGCCATCAATAGTGCCAGGAGTGCATTATCCTCATACTTAGTGCTGGGATCGGGCCACCACTATGCAGGGACTCACCCCTTAATAATTAGGTTCATGAAGGACATTTTTAATTCTATACCACCCAGGCCCCAGTACAGGGAGATATGGGATGTGAGTGTGGTGCTCCCACTGCTTCGCCAGTGGGCACCAGCTTCATCCCTGCCTTTATCTAAACTCACCCTTAAGGTGGTCATGCTCATGGCGCTGGTCTCAGCGCAACGGGTCCAGATGTTACACAAATTACGACTGGACAACATAACCACTAATGTTAACAATATTACCTTGTTCATTTATGATTTGATCAAACAGAGCAGACCGAGGGTGTCAGGGCTCAAGCAAGTGTTCTTGGCATACCCCATGGACCCACAGTTGTATGTAGTAACACACATTCAACAATACATCAAGGTCACTAAGAGCCTCGGAGGCTCCGAATTATCTGTACTGATAAGTTACAAAAACCTTTTCATAAGGCAACAATGCTAACCATTTCTAGATGGTTAAAAGAGGTCCTGGCAAGTGCAGGAGTGGATACTGACGCTTTTAAATCTCACTCCACCAGGGCTGCATCAACGTCGGCAGCGAGGGCAATGGACGTCCCTCTCGACCACATCCTAGCGGCTGCAGGATGGTCCAATGAACAGACGTTCCACAGGTTTTAGTATAAACCAATTGCCAGACCGGGGGTTTTTGCCAGTTCCATTTTAGATTCTGTTCTTTAGTTTCCCCCCAGGATGGGAGGGGTCACTATTATTTTCTTTTGATGATTAAAGCATCAGCATTTTTAACTAACTATGTCATGTCTGAAAGCATTAATCGCTTTCACTCATCCATGGTCAATCGATGCAGTGTGTGACGCTTGGACTCGTATCCGGCATGAAATCACAAAGCTTTGAAGTCTTCACGTGGTCACTCACGTGACTGTGGTAAAATAGTAAGATTAAACAAGAACTTACCAGTTTGAAGTTTGATCTTTATTTTATGAGGAGATACGATGAGCGATTACGTGCTCACCGCTCCCAACCCTCATATTATAAAGGTCATCTGGTAGTTCTAGTTCTCTCCAATCTTACTATCTGGTAGTTCTAGTTCTCTCCAATCTTGAACAGTTAACAGGTCAACTACTGTTATCTGTGATTTCACACCGCTGCTTTGAAGATTGACGCGCATGCGGGCTGATGGCTTCTTCACGTAATCGCTCATCGTAACTCCTCATAAAATAAAGATCAAACTTCAAACTGATAAGTTCTCATTTAATCTTACTATTTTCCTTCACCGCTTTTGGACTGCCAAAGATCATAGAGCGGATTCTTTTTGTAGGTGTTGATTTACCACGGTGCTTGCGGTTAAGAGGCTGGAATCTCTCTATAGATATCTCTCTCTCTCTATCCATCCATCCATCCATCCATCCATCCATCCATCCATCCATCCATCCATCCATCCATCCATCCATCCATCCATCCATCCATCTCTCTAGCTCTCTCTCTCTCTTGGCATTCCTGGAATCATTTGGCGTTTTGCAAAGACAACTGCATCTGCAGTTCCTTCCTACTGAAGAAGATCCCTGGCGTCCACAGATGCCGCCTAGCCCACTGAGTTCCTCCAGCAGTCTGTGTTTTTATTTTATTTTTTTTATTTTTTTATTTTTTATTTATTTTTTACCAAGTACACTCTTATACGACATTGAGAGTTATATAATGTATAAAATTATAACATATTGATTATTGATTAATACTATTTATGATAATTGTAGTATTATCCATTATACATTTCATTGTTATTTATTTTATATAATTGGGAGTATATGTAGTATATTCCTAAAATAAGTAAATACACTTAGATTTCTCAATCATAGATATTCTTCTAATTACCAAATAGAAATCCCCGCTAATATAACTACGTAGTACCCAATCTTAAACAAAGTTTTTTTTGATATTCATAATGTTATCAAAATATTAATAATGTTTGTATTATTGTTAATTTTATATTTCATAATTATTGTATAATTGAAAATACATAGTTTTATATAATTACAAGTTTAAGACATCTAATCTTTTTCATACGAACAGAAATAAGTGTGTACGTATTAAAAATTTATATAATATGTTTCTATAATTTTTTCCTTAATTAAAGATAGAGAGATAGAGAAAAAGATAGAAAATAGAAAAGAAAATGTGAAAAGTTTGATGGAGATTGAAGTATTACTAAATAATCCAATTTGGAGATACATTCATGATTTGTTATGTGTATTTCTTCATCCATTCAGATATTCAGGCCTCAGTCAAGTCCCTGCGCCGAAACCATTGTGACCCTGTAGATATTTAATATAGGGAGACCATATCTCCTTGAAGAGATCTAACCTGTCCATAAGGACAAGTCTCAATCTCTCCAAGTGAAGTGTCTCCGTCATTTCTGTATTCCACATTTTAATTGTTGGGGATACAGGGCCTTTCCAAAATTTTAATATTAATTTTTTCCCAATTATTAAAGAATAGTCGACGTCTGTGTTTTTATTTAACTCTGAAATTGAAGATAGACAAAAAATGCTGGAGTAACTCAGCGGGACAGGCAGCATCTCTGGATGGAAGGAATGGATGACGTTTCGGGTAGAGACCCTTCTTCAGACTATCACAAGTACTCTCACCGACGAGAGTTCAGTTCAGTCTGAAGAAGGATCTCGACCCGAAACGTCACCCATTCCTTCTCTTCAGAGTCACTGCCTGTCCCGCTGAGTTACTCCTGCATTTTGTGTCTATTCACATGTACTCTTTGTATCTCTGTGGAACATAGACCGCGTGGAGGTGTTGTATGGAATTATGTACCTGTGTATAATTATGTAATTATGTATAATTTATGTTTTCCTGTGTTGACTGTGTGTGCCTGCGATGCTGCTGCAACCAAGTTTATCATTGATCCTGCAGCTCAATACATTTGTGCATCCGAAAATAAACTAGACTTGAAAATTGGAGACCATAGATTGTGGTTGTCAAAAGAAACAGGGATGTTGCGAAGAAAAATCTTAATGAGAAACTAGGATCTGAATCCAAAGCCTGATGAGGTAGAAGGAGCTTTAATCTTTTTTTATATGCTGGAGTGCTGGAGGAACTCAGCGGGCTAGGCGGCATCTGTGGAGGAAATCTTCTTCCCACCCCCCCACCCCCACCCCCACAACAGTCTGAAGAAGGGTTTCGACCCGAAACGTCGCCTATTTCCTTCGCTCCATAGATGCTGCCTCACCCGCTGAGGTTCTCCAGCTTTTTTGTCTAACTTCTAATTATGTGAAGTAATTTTTTTTATCCATTCAGTAACAAACAAATCATTTAGTCTATAATTAAATTGCTTATTAATTTGATCATTTTAACAATCCCTTAGTCAGCCAAACCTTCATAGCAGGAAATTGGCAGGAGTGATGGATATGAAGAGTTCCAGTCTCCTCGTTGTTTTCTGTCCCTGGTTGCATCTCTCCACTGCTTCTCTTTGTAGGTGCTCCGCTTCCACTCTGTGTGGCCCAGGACAATGTCCGCATCATCAACCACTATGAAGCTATGAAACTCCAGCCCCCTCTACAGCCCTTCTCCAACTGTTTTGAATGTCTGGGATGTTAACTTTAAAGATTTTGCCCTCACTTTAAATACATATCTTTATTATTAGGTCTCCTTCACATGTATATTATTGTTTACACCTGCTGACACTGGCTCCTTTCTCTTTCCTTCCACTTCTTCCTTCTTGGAAGGTGCTCCCACATGTTTTATTGTTTTCTATCCAGAGCTTTCCCTTTAGCGTCTCCTGGGCCTTCAAAAACCTGTTTGCTTTGCTTGTTATTATGAAATGCACTAATCTCCTCACATTCCCTTTGTGCCATTGCACCAGATGTAGATCAGCTCCTCCTCCACATTTGCGTAGGAAGAGACTGCGGATGTTGGGTTGCACCGAAGATAGACACAAAAAGCTGGAGTAACTCAGCGGGACTAGCAGCTTCTCTGGAGAGAGGGAGTGGGTGACGTTTCGGGTCGAGACCCTTCTTCAGTCTGTCCCGAAACGTCACGCATTCCTTCTCTGCAGAGATGCTGATGTCTTACATAGAAACATAGAAACATAGAAACATAGAAAATAGGTGCAGGATGAGGCCATTCGGCCCTTCGAGCCAGCACCGCCATTCATTGTGATCATGGCTGATCGTCCCCAATCAATAACCCGTGCCTGCCTTCTCCCCATTTCCCTTGATTCCACTAGCTGCTAGAGCTCTATCTAACTCTCTCTTAAATCCATCCAATGACTTGGCCTCCACTGCCCTCTGTGGCAGGGAATTCCACAAATTCACAACTCTCTGGGTGAAAAAGTTTTCTCACCTCAGTCTTAAATAGATTCCCCTTTATTCTAAGACTGTGGCCCCTGGTTGTGGACTCGCCCAACATTGGGAACATTTTTCCTGCATCTAGCTTGTCTAGTCCTTTTATAATTTTATATGTTTCTATAAGATTCCCTTCATCCTTCTAAACTCCAGTGAATACAAGCCTAGTCTTTTCAATCTTTCCTCATATGACAGTCCCACCATCCCAGGGATCAATCTCGTGAACCTACACTGTACTGCCTCAATCAGAAGGATGTCCTTCCTCAAATTAAGAGGCCAAAACTGTACACAATACTCCAGATGTGGTCTCACCAGAGCCCTATATAACTGCATTGAGTTACTCCAGCATTTAGTGTCTATCCTCCTATGCATTTTTAGTGCTATCGACCTTACAAAGGAGCCATAAATTATACACATGGAAACAGGCCCTGTGGTCATCAAGCACCTGTTGTACTAATCCTACACTAATCCCAGTTTACAATCCTTTTAGATTCTACCACCCACCTTCACATGCAAGGTCATTTACAGTGGCCTCTTGGCCTACCAATCTATATGCTTCTGAGATGTGGGAGGATACAGGAACAACACATATTCAGGAAGGTATACAAAAATGCTGGAGAAACTCAGCGGGTGAGGCAGCATCTATGGAGTGAAGGAAATAGGCAACGTTTCGGGTTTTCTACCTGAAACGTAGCCTATTTCCTTCGCTCCATAGATGCTGCCTCACCCACGGAGTTTCTCCAGCATTTTTGTCTACCTTCGATTTTCCAGCATCTGCTGTTCCTTCTTAAACATATTCAGGAAGAATGTGCAAACTGCACACAGCAGCATGGAGGTCTAGGTTGAACATGCAAAAACTAGAGTTGTAAGGCAGCATCTCCAATAGTTGAATCATTGCGTCATAGTAAAGAGTTGCCATGTCAAGAATGGACCAGTGCTAATTGGACATTAATTGTTGAACGGTTTTGTACAATATTGTACAGTGGATTCAATCTCGGGCTGGAGGAGAAACAGATATAAATAGACAATATTCAATAGACAATAGAAAATAGGAGCAGGAGTAGGCCATTCAGCCCTTCGAGCCAGCACCGACATTCAATGTGATCATGGCTGATCATCCCCAATCAGTACCCCTTTCCTGCCTTCTCCCCATATCCCCTGACTCCACTATTTTTAAGAGCCCTATCTAGCTCTCTCTTGAAAGCATCCCGAGAACCTGCCTCCACCACCCTCTGAGGCAGAGAATTCCACAGACTCACCACTCTCTGTGAGAAAAAGTGTTTCCTCGTCTCCGTTCTAAATGGCTTACCCCTTATTCTTAAACTGTGGGCCCTGGTTGTGGACTCCCCCAACATCGGGAACATGTTTCCTGCCTCCAGCATGTCCAAACTCTTAACAATCTTATATGTTTCAATGAGATGCCCTCTCATCCTTCTAAACTCCAGAGTGTACATGCCCAGCTGCTTCATTCTCTCAGCTGGTTGTGCTTGAGAATAGCAAATGGATGTGCAAGGCAAGAGTAAGAGTAGGTCCGGCATCAAGAAAAGACTATGTGCATCTCCAGTAGAGGACAGGTAATAGAATATATGACAAGGGGAAGTGCAGTGCAATGCAGAAAATAAACTGACAGTGAAGGTACAGTGGGTAAAGTAAATTGTAATGAGTGGATCGTTTTATATAAACACAAATAAAGTTTGTGGCAGGGCCAGGTTCCAGATGTTTAGGATCTCTGGCATATCTGCTGGGGCAGAGGTAAACTGTACTTCTGAGTTGCATCTGAACTGGAAGGAGACTAATATCCTTGCAGGGAGGTTCTCTAGTACTACTGAGATGGTTTCAGTTAGAGTGGCAGGCAGGTGGTAACTGGAGTAGGTCAGGAGTAATGGGAAAATAGAGGTTACGACCACGGTTAGGGGGGCACGGTGGCCTAGAGTAGAGTTGCTGATTTACAGTGCTTACAGCGCCAGAGACCCGACTTTGGGTGCTGTCTGTACGGAGTTTGTATGTTCCCCCTGTGATTTCCGTTGGTTTTCTCCGGTTTACTTCCCACACTCCAAAGTCGCACAAGTTTGTAGGGGGGGGCGGGAAAAAGAAAGGAAGAGGTGGAGACAGTAAGCTAGTGGGAGAGCTGGGGAGGGAAAGGGGAGAGAGGGAGAAAGCAGGAACTATCTGAAATTAGAGAAGTCAATGTTCATACCGCTGAGTAAACTACCTAAGCAAAATATGAGGTGCTGTTCCTCCAATTTGTGCTGGGCCTCAGTCTGACAATGGAGGAGGCCCAGGACAGAAAGATCAGATTGGGAATGGGAGGGGGAGTTGAAGTGCTGAGTACTTCGGCCAAAAAGGGCTTGTTTCCATGTTGTATCTCTAAACTAAACTAAATGTAAACTTTCTCTGCACAGAAGTGTATATATGGAGGAAGCTGTCCAGAAGAAGTTGCAGAATTATGGTGTTTAAAAGACATTTGGATAGGTACACAGACAGAAATGATTTAAAGGGATGTGGCTAAACGCAGGCAGATGACTCGCAGAGATAGACATCTTGATCAGCATGGATGTGTTCTGCTGGAGATCTCTGTTCAATGCTGCACAACTTAGTCACTCTATAAATGATTCTTGGTGCCCCGTGTCTTATCTCCATTTAGCTTGAATTTCAGCCGTAATGATCAATTATGTTCATTATTTGATCAAGTGCTTTCAAATTTTTAATAAATCATCTTCTTTCATCAATTAAAAAAAAAACCAATGGTTATATCTTCAAAATCCATCTGTTCATAAAAGGAGCCAAATATTGGGAAAAAATAAAATAAGAACATAGCCTCATTACATTTCTCTTAAGATTGTTATAAATCACTTATTCAATTGTAGCCTGTCGGGACAGTTTAATAAATCAACAGTATCAACAAATTATTTTGCACCATTATGCAAGGCAGTGTCCATAACCTAATCACAGAAGGCAAATTAGAAGTTGTCTATCTCATGGAAATACACAAACTGTGCCAGCAAATCATATTGTTTACTTTTAAACCGTACATTTTAGCAAGAAAATACATTTACATAATTGTAGATTATAATCTTAATTTGCCAAACACTGGTTTATAAATTCCAAACGGGTGATATGGATATATTTGAATTCAGTTGAAAGGGGCAACATCAGAATTGGAATATTAAACTATGACAGATTAAAATCAAATTCACAATTTAAATCTTACAACTTTGCAACTCCCTCCCCAAATTCCTTTGACAGGTTGAATAGAAATGTCCCCAATCTCATTGTTTTATTAATTGAACACGTAGATGAACATCCCCAAGGAGTGTAATCAGATGGAAACTGATTCAGATGCGATATTTAAGAGCTTGTTCTAAGAAGGGGCATATTTTAAAGGAGTGACAGAGATACTTGCAGGGGAATGTGTGAGGAAATTATTATTTATCTTTAGTTTTAGCTTGAACCAGGACATCTGAAGATTCAAAGTTTTTAATATAGTAATTGTGCTGATACTGACCCCAACCAACCACATAATGAATATCATCCATTCCGGAGGTTTTACTTTTATGATGCCATTTAAACTTCACTTGGATTTCAATCACTTCAATGTAAAAGTAATTGGGAATGGGGAGCATTGGAACAAAAATTTGCCCTCGGTACATATTAACTGTAATATAATAATGTATTTACGAAGGAACTGCAGATGCTGGAAAATTAAAGGTAGACAAAAGTGCTGGAGAAACTCAGCGAGTGTGGAGAAAAGGAAATAGGCAACGTTTCAGGCCGAAACCCTTCTTCAGACATAATGCATGCATGTTGGTAGGTGCAATCAAAACAAAGAGCTTTTTATCATTGTTGTGTTATGAATACCACAGAAAATATTATGTAGTCTCAAAGTCACATTTAATAGAATAATATTGCTTAAATATATAGTTATTGGACTTTGCATTTCGGAAAAGTCCCAGCTGAGAGGAAGACAGTGAAATACCGAAAATATTGGGGGTGAAAATGACTTCAGGACAGTTTGTTAGGAAAATGAAGGAAATGGTAACAGAATACTTATACAGCTGAGTGAGTATAATTTTATGGATGAGAAATTGTGTTCAACCAAATTGATGACTTCTTTGACAAAGTAACTAGCATGTTAGATAACAAGGAAGCCAATGGATGTAGCAAATTTAGTTATACATAATTTGGTCTGTGAAGTGCCCCATAAAAGATTACCGCATTAGATAAGCACCTGTGGAGTTGAACGTAATAGGTTTAGTCCAGGGGGTCAGATATGGGGTTTCATGTGTGGGCCAGATATATAATGTCAGTGCAGATGGGCAAGGAGCAAGGCCAAGTGTGCATCCAGAGTCAAGGTCGGGAATAGTACTAGGTGTGCAGTCAAAGCTGGGACCAGGGGAGTGTTCATCACTGGGAACCTAAGCAGGTAAGCAGCTATGATCAGGGTAGAAGAGGGGGCCAGGTGTAAGGCTGGACTCAGGATCAGGAATGAGAGAAGGTATGCAACTGGAGTCAGGGTCAGGAGTAGTACCAGGTGTGCAGTGAGACCCAGGTTGGTCAACATGGGCCAAGTGTTTGATTATAATCTGATTTCCATACATGAATACACTAAGGTCATTCATGTGCTGCACATGTTGATCAGAGCCTGGCTCTACTGTGGAATGTAATTAGGAATGTAATTTAGTCTAACCTTATTCATAGCTAATGCAATTTAAAGCATATACAGTGGCTTGCAAAAGTATTCATACCCCTTGAACTTTTCCACATTTTGTCACGTTACAACCACAAATATAAATGTATTTTATTGGGATTTTATGTGATAGACCAACACAAAGTGCTGCATAATTGTGAAGTGGAAGGAAAATGATACTTGGTTTCCAAATGTTATTACAAATAAAAAATTGAAAAGTGTGGCGTGCAAAAGTATTCAGCCTCCCTGAGTCAATACTTTGTAGAACCACCTTTCGCTGCAATTACAGCTGCAAGTCTTTGGGGGTATGTCTCTGCCAGCTTTGCACATGTAGAGACTGAAATTATTGCCCATTCTTCTTTGCAAAATAGCTCAAACTCAGTCAGGTTGGATGGAGAGCGTCTGTGAACAGCAATTTTCAAGTCTTGCCAAAGATTGTCAATTGGATTTAGGTCTGGACTTTGACTGGGCCATTCTAACACATGAATATGCTTTGATCTAAACCATTCCATTGTAGCTCTGGCTGTATGTTTAGGGTCATTGTCCTGCTGGAAGGTGAACCTCTGCCTCAGTCTCAAGTCTTTTGCAGACTCTAACAGGTTTTCTTCCAAGATTGCCCTGTATTTGGCTCCATCCATCTTCCCATCAACTCTGACCAGCTTCCCTGTCCCTGCTGAAGAAAAGCATCCCCACAGCATGATGCTGCCACCACCATGTTTCACAGTGGGGATGGTGTGTTCAGGGTGATGTGCAGTGTTAGTTTTCCGCCACACATAGCGTTTTGCATTTAGGCCAAAAACTTCAATTTTGGTCTCATCAGACCAAAGCACCTTCCTCCACATGTTTACTGTGTCCCCCACATGGCTTGTGGAAAACTGCAAACGGGACTTCTTATGGCTTTGTTTCAACAATGGCTTTCTTCTTGCCACTCTTCCGTAAAGGCCCGATTTGTGGAGTGCACGACTAATAGTTGTCCTGTGGACAGATTCTCCCACCTGAGCTGTGGATCTCTGCAGCTCCTCCAGAGTTACCATGGGCCTCTTGGCTGCTTCTCTGATCAATGCTTTCTTTGCCCGGCCTGTCGGTTTAGGTGGACGGCCATGTCTTGCTAAGTTTGCAGTTGTGCCATACTCTTTCCATTTTTGGATGATGGATTGAACAGTGCTCCATGAAATGTTCAAAGCTTGGGATATTTTTTTATAACCTAACCCTGCTTTAAACTTCTCCACAACCTTATCCCTGACCTGTTCCTTGGGCTTCATGATGCTGTTTGTTCACTAATGTTCTCTAACAAACCTCTGAGGCCATCACAGAACAGCTGTATTTATACTGAGATTAGATTACACACAAGTGGACTCTATTTACTAATTAGGTGACTTCTGAAAGCAATTGGTTGCACTAGATTTTATTTAGGGGTAGCAGAGTAAAGTGGGCTGAATACTTTTGCACGCCACACTTTTCAGTTTTTTATTGGTAAAAAGATTTGAAAACCATGTATCATTTTCCTTCCACTTCACAATTATGCGCCACTTTGTGTTGGTCTATCACATAAAATCCCAATAAAATACATTTACGTTTGTGGTTGTAACGTGACAAAATGTGGAAAAGTTCAAGGGGTATGAAAACTTTTGCAAGCCACTGTATATTGCATTCAAGTGTAAGTTAAAAGACACACTACAATATGCACCATATTGCACAATTTCAAACTGAAAAATGCAAAAGCTCTGTACGAATGGGAGGGGACACATTCTCCTCCCACACCCTTGACCCCCCCCCCCCCCCCTCCCCCGGTTGCTACGCTCTCTCGGGCTTGGTCTCATGCAATTTCTCACTCCCAACTCTCTCCCAGGTCTCTTGTGTGGCAGCTCCACCAGCTGCGCCACAGTGCAGGTCTGATGGAACAAACTGTTAAGTCCAGAGTTGCCATCAAACAGCTATTAGCAATCTGAAATGCAACAGGATTTTGGGAATTGGAGGAATCCCAGTTGCAGTTAGAACATTTGGTGAATGAAAAAGTGCTAATACAAATTCATAAGATTTTATGATCCTGAAGATTACGATGCATGGGATCCACGGTGACTTGATCATTTGGATTCAGAATTGGCTTCCTCATTGAAGACAGAGGATGGTGATGGTAGGGTGGTACTCCAGCTGGAGATTTGAGGCCAGTGGAATTCAACAGGGATCTGTGCTGGGACTCCACAATCAGCTTCCTACGCACCTTTGATGCGACAGGGAGTGTAGCTTCAGTGTGAATTCTGGATTTCTGTCCAGGGTCCTGACCCAAAATGGTAGACAACACACTTCTGCCACCCATCAGAATGGTTCTGCGTTACTCGTGGGATGCATGGGAAGGGTAGCATTCAATCTCAAGGCCATTTTCTGTTTAGTTTTCTTTCAGATTTATTTGAAAAATCAATACGACTGTGCCAAACCCATGCTGAATAAAATGTGGCAGTCTGCAAGCATCCTATCTCACAGCATGCATTGACACATGCAACACAGATATTCCTGTTAGACTGTCTGGAAATGAGATATGGCTTCATTAATAAAATACTTCATCCGCTGTTGTCTTACGGAAATGAGAAGCTGGCAATACTAAGTACTTTAACTTACGGCATTACTGCTGGTTCTTTTGTGAACCGTTCGATAAATATACTTCGCAGCTATGATGCAATGTGATGATTCATCTTTCTAGAATCCTAAAAGAAACACCTTTATAATTATTCTTTTGTACTAATATCATGTCTATCATGGAGCAAAATATTCAAGGATAGGACGCTACTCTTGACAGCTAATGAGCCCTCACAAACTGTTCATGTTTGTTAAGGATGTTCATCAAAGGAATCCAAAAATATCACATCAGCTGCATTCTTCTGAGATTCTGATAAAGGAGAAGGCATGTGACAGGTCGAAATAATGGCCCCAGATGCAGGGAGACATGCCATTATAATGGAGGCATCAATGTTGAACAATGGATTTATTGCTCTCCGCTACTTCTAGTTTTCTTCACTATCTGAGCTTGGCAACTAATTATCATAATGCAGACCCATTAAAATCAATGGCCGTATTGAACGAGCTGAACAGAAACCTCCAGAGATTGCCGTTGCAATGAATTCCATATGGCACTGATTTCAGGAATCGAACAGAACACATGCAAAATAGGCAATAGCACTCTACTGCTAACTCAAACTGTGTCAGAGGTTATGGGGAGAAGGCAGGAGAATGGGATTAGGAGGGAGAGATAGATCAGCCATGATTGAATGGCGGAGTAGACTTGATGGTCCAAATGGCCAAATTCTACTCTTATCGCATGAGCTTATGAACATGAAACCCCTATGGATCAGAGTAGCTAATGGAGAGCTTGCACTGTTAAATGTTTAGTTTAGTTTGGTTTAGTTTAGTTTAGAGATACAGTGTGGAAACAAGCCCTTCAGCCCACTGAGTCCACGTGACCAGTGATCGCCCATACACCATTTCTATGCTACATAATAGGGACCATTTACAGAAGCCAATTAACCTACAAACCTGCATGTCTTAGGCATGTGGGAGGAAACCGGAACACCCAGAGAAAACCCACGCGGTCACAGGGAGAATGTATAAACTCCACACCGACAGCACCTGTAGTCAGGAACGAACCCGCGTTTCTGCCGTTGTAGGGCAGCAAATCTACTGCTGCACCACGGTGCAGTTTTATTCTTTAATTCCAATATAAAGGTAATTCCCAGACTGCCAAAGAATGTAATTAAGGAAAGTAGGATAATTATTGAAGCAATGTGAAATTACCTCCAGAGATGAGGTATTTGTATTGCTTCTGAAATCACTAGCTAATGGACAAATCTCTTCAAATTGACTGCTTGTGAAACAATGTACATGTTATAGAAAGAGTTTCTTTAATATTGTGGAAAAATGTATTCAATATTTGATCGCAGTGATTATATATAACTAAATAGTAGTTAACAAGGATTGCTATCTCAGGTTGACTTTGCCTTAAGTTGTTGCACTATTCAACTTTCATTTGACTCTTTGCTTAAGATGACAGATGGCATGTTGGTCTTTATTTCAAAGAGGCTGGAGTTTAAGAATGGGAGGTTTTGTTACGATTGGCGAGGCACCACTTCATGGAAAATAGGTGCAGGAGTAGGCCATTCAGCCCTTCGAGCCAGCACCGCCATTCAATATGATCATGTGTAAGAAGGAACTGCACATGCTGGTTTAAACCGAAGATAGACACAAAAATGCCGGTGTAACTCAGCAGGACAGGCAGCATCTCTGAAGAAGCTCCATGTGATCATGGCTGATCATTCAAAATCAGTACCCAGTTCCTGCTTTCTCCCCATATCCCTTGATTCCATTCGCCCTAAGAGCTCTATCTAACTCTCTCTTGAATACATCCAGTGAATTGGCTTCCACTGCCTTCTGGGGCAGAGAATTCCACAGATTCACAACTCTCGGTGTGAAAATGATTTTCCTCATCTCAATCCTAAATGGCACAACCCTTATTCTAAAACTGTGACCTCTGGTTCTGGACACCCCCAACATCAGGACCATTTTTCATGCATCTAGCCTGTCCGATCCCTTAAGGGGCTGTCCCACTTGGGCGACCTAATCCGCGAGTTCTGGCAAGTTTGGCCTCGACTCATACTCGCAGCATGGTCGACACGAGGTTATAGGTGGTCCTTGTAACTCCCCTTCATGCTCTAGAGTAATCCCCGTGTACACGGGGCCTCAGCTAGATCGCGGTGTATTTTTCAACATGTTGAAAAATGTCCGCTAGTAAAAAAAGGTCGCCATGCAAAAAATCGATATTTTTTTTACTCATAGAAACATAGAAAATAGGTGCAGGAAGAGGCCATTCGGCCCTTCGAGCCATCACCACCATTCATTGTGATCATGGCTGATCGTCCCCAATCAATAACTCGTAGGCTTAGTCGTAGTAGGTCGGCATGTTAGTCGTAGGTAATCGATGGTAGTCGAAGGCAGTCGAAGGTAGTCGTAGATATTCATCATAGTCAAAGGGAGGTTGAAGGAGGTCGTCTTCACTCTCCACTATTCGGTGTCCAATTTTCCCAAAGTTAGTCGTAGCTATTCGAAGCTAGTCAAAGCTAGTCTTCAACATAGTCAAAGGAGGTTGAAGGAGGTCTTCCACATAGTCGAAGGAGGTCTTCAACATGAATTTTTTTCAAACTCTCCTAAACTATCCTAAACTAGCCAATTAGGTCACCCAAGTGGGACAGCCCCTTTAAGAATTTTATATGTTTCTATAAGCCCCTCTCATCCTTCTAAATTCAAGTGAATATAAGCCCAGTCCAATACATTCTTTCATCATATGTCAGTCGCACCATCCCAGGAATTAACCTGATGAACCTATGCTGCACTTCCTCAATAGCAAGAATGTCCTTCCTTAAATTCGGAGACCAAAATTGCACGCAATACCCCAGGTGTGGTCTCACCAGGGCCCATGTACAACTGTAGTTGGACCTCTTTGCTCCTGTACTCAAATCCTCTCATAATGAAGGCCAACATGCCACTAGCTTTCTTCACTGCTTGCTGTACCTGCATGCTCACTTGCAGTGACTGATGTTCAAGGACACCCAGGTCTCGTTGCACCTCCCCTTTTTCTAATCTGATATTCAAATAATAATCTGCCTTATTATTTTTGCCACCAAAGTGTATAACCTCACATTTATCCACATTATACAGCATCTGCCATGCGTCTGCCCACTCACCCAACCTATCCAAGTCACCCTGCAGCCTCATAGCATCCTCCTCGCAGCTCACAATACCACCCAGCTTTGTGTCGTCCACAAACTTGGAGATGTTACAGTTAACTTTGAATACTGTGACCAAAAAATATATGATAGCATTGGAGATACATCTGGTTAACTTCTGGGATCAGAGTGTTGATTTAGCAAGTTTTGCGTCTGTATTCGTTAAGGTTTAGGGTTTGGCGGTTGTAAAGGCGGCAACCAAGTCTTGTGAACTTATTTATTCAAGAAATAACTCTTTGGTTTACAGATCCTCACAAACACGACTGACCACAAAGGTGGTCAGCAACACAACTGTGGCGCAAATGCAAAACCGCGCAAGATCAGCTGCTCCTCCCGAGTCACTTGACTGTGGCTTCGCAACGCCGGATTCGATGCCTGCGTGCGCCAGCAGGCGGCGCTACATGGGGAATAAAGGGGTGATCTTCTTGGGATATACAAAGTGCAAGGCAGTAGAGCTACTGCCTTACTGAGCCAGAGACCCGGGTTCGATCCTTGCAGTGCTGTCGGTGCAGAACTTGGACAGGTTTGTTGGTTAATTGCCTTGGTATTCTGTAAATGTAAATTGTCCTTAAGGGCCTGCCCCACTTTCACGAATTCTCCCGAGTTTTCCACTTGATTCAAACCCACAGAATGTTCGTAAAGGGGCCGTAGGAGTCCGTGGATATATCATAGTGGCTCGTTATGCCAGACGTAGGTACTGGGGGCATCACGTTTTTTCCAACCTCATGAAAAAATGTCCACGAGTAAAAAAATAGCCCCGCGTACCTACGGCTGGCATAACGAGCCGTTACAATATATCCACGGATACCTACGGCCTCCTACGTACTCGCTACGAAAATACTGCAAGTTTGAATCAAGGGAAAACTTGGGAGAATTCATGAATAACTGTGGAAAATTTGTGAATAACTCGGGAAAGTGGGACAGGCCCTTTAGTGTGTGCAGGATAGTGTTAATGTGCGGTGTGGACTCGGTGGGCCGAAGGGTCTGTTTCCACGCTGTATCTCTAAACTAAACCAAACCATGTCGACTTCTCAAGGCAGATGTTGGGATGTTTTCCCTGGTGGGAGAGCCACAAGCAAGAGAATATAGCAGCAAAACAAAGGGAGGCCACTAAACAGGAAATGTGTTCCTTCAGAGGGGAATGAATTCAAAACTAGCCCAAGGGGTGTTGGACGTGAGAAGGTTAGCTATATTTATGGCGGGCACAGAGAAGTATTTGAAAGATCGAGTAATTGTCGATGTTGGGGGCTGGTAGAGGAGTTGTGGCCAGAGCAGATCCACGATGATCAGACTGAGTGGGCAGGAGCAGTCTAATGTTTTCTATTCTACAACTCCATTTTCCTGCGTTCTTGGACACTGGAATGGATTTTTGTTAAAGGTGGTGAGTGTAAGTGGGTGATTTGTGGTTGGCATGGATTTGGTAACCTGAGGGGTCTATTTCTGTGCAGTGCGCCGTATCTTTCTTTCTTGCTATTTCTGAACTTTGTCATTAGTTGTCATTAGCCAGGTTGGTGACCGGTTGTCCGGAGCTCCCGCAACAACAGCTTCGTCCGCTGGACTGGAGGGTTGCAGCTTCGTCCACCCCGGGCCGCGGAGTTTGAACCGGCCCGTTCGCAGAGCTCGGATTCAGCCGCGGGACTTACCATCACCCGGCGGGGGGCCCCAACATCGAAAGCCTGGATCGCCTCAGCGCAGAGGGAGAACAAGGAGGGAAGAGACAAGGACTTTAAGACTTTTGCCTTCCATCACAGTGAGGAGGTGTCTGGTGGACTCACTGTGGTGGATGTTAAATCTGTGTTCATCGTGTGCTTTGTTATTTTATTCTATGTTATGACTGCAAGGCACAACATTTTGTTCAGACTGAAAAGTCTGAATGACAATAAAGGATACTTTACTTTACTTTATTAAACATTTCTTGAACATTTCCCAATTTATATGAGAACCAGAAGATACCAAAGCCTTTGCAGTTTTTGAAGCTTCTTTGAACACTTATGGGCCTGTCCCACTTTCATGACCTAATTTATGACCTTTTATACACGTGGACATTTTTCATCAGGCTAGAAAAACGCCCCGACCTACTTGATGCCACGAGTACCTACGACTAGCATCACGTCCTACCTACGACCTACCTATGACCTACGACCTCCTACGACCTCCTACGACCTCGTGCTGACCATGCTGCGAGTATGAGTCAAGGGCAAACTCGGCAGAGTTAGGCGAATTAGGCCGTGAAAGCGGGACAGGCCCTTTAGTTTGGATGGTAGTTACAATATTGATGTAATGTCTGTGATTTGATGAATCAGTTAAAATACTTGACAAAGGTGTCATTGAAAGTAACAATATGCATCACCACTTAATTGATGCTATGGTATTGTAGTTTGAACCAGAAATATTTGATTACATGTGTACATAGAGGTGAAGCAAAGTTCTGTCAATGCTCCGCAGTTCACTTGATCATTAAATATTGGACATCGTTTTCAACTGGTCACGTGCATTTTGCATTTATTTCAATTGAATTGAATTTCCTTTATTGTCATTCAAACAATAGTTTGAACGAAATTATTACCTTGGAGTCATGACAGAAAAAAAGCAACAAAACACACAATGAACACAGTTTAACACAATTATCCATCACAGTGAATCTCCAGGCACCTCCTCACTGTGATGGAAGGAAAAAGTCTTATCTCTTCCTTGCTTGTTCCCCCGCTGTGTCGAGTTGATCGAGGCTCTCGATCTTGAAGGTGATTCGAATTATAAACCTTTGAACTTAAATTGGTGATGAAGATATTCAATGATTAAACACGACAACAAATAAGCTCCGATCTACATCAGACTATTATTATTATTGCACCATATTTGTTTATTTATTGAGTATGTGTGCATGTGTATATATACACACTGAACTTCTTTTCTCCGTTATGCACTATGTTCATATATTCTGTTGTGCTGCTGCAAGCAAGCATTTCATTGTCCTATCTGGGACATGACAATAAAACACTCTTGACTCTCTGGACTTGATTTCAACCAGCTACAAATGATATTGAATATGAATGAAATAGTGAAAAAAAAACAATAGTACGCTGTTTTCCAACGAGATTTAATTATGCCCACTCTCCTTGACTTGATGCGGGGGAGGGGGGGGGGGGGGGCACAAAGTCCAGTTTCCAGCCTTTGGCAGCTTTGTCTCTTCCATCAACTCGAAGCAAGAAGCCATCGGAGCCAGCAGTTCAGCAACAAAGCCTGTCTTGAACAATGCTAAATACGGTAACCCAATATCCCGCTTTCATTGATTAGTGTTCTGTGTTTTGGTCTGTTCAGCACCATCCTGTGGTGTAAATCCATGCTTTTTAACTTTTTCAATCGATTTTATGATTCTTATTTTGACACCTCCAATTACATTGTGCAGTTGATATGTGTTGGAAGGAACTGCAGATGCAGGTTTACAACGAAAATAGAAACACAGGTCTGAAGGAGGGTCTCAACCTGAAACGTCACCCATTCCTTCTCTCCAGAGATGCTGCCTGTCCTGCTGCGTTACTCCAGCAGTTTGTGTCCATTGTGCAGTTGATGTGTAGGCTGGGTTGAGCACTTTAAAATTAGCACTGTTCAGCAGCGATACCGAAAGGCTCTTTTTAACATATAGGAACATTTTACAGTATGCTTTCAATCCTAAAAGTGCTTTGGCAGTTAAAACGTGAGAAAACAGAGATTGCTGGACTTTTGCAACTAGGGTTCAGAAATCATAGGGACAGAATTAAGCCCTTCAGCCCATCCACCATTCAGTCACAGCTGATCTATTTCTCCTCTCAACGCCATTCTCCTGCCTTCTCCCATAACCCCTAACACTCGTACTAATCAAGAATCTGTCGATCTCCACTTTAAAAATGCCCAAAGGTGACTTCCACAGCCATCTGAGGCAATGAATTACACAGATTCACCTCCCTCTGGCAAAAGGCAATCCTCTTCATCTTTTATTCTGAAGTTGTGCCCTCTGGTCCTCGACTCTCCCACTAGTGGATACAACTTCTCCACATCCACTCTATTCAGGCCTTTCATTATACAATAAGTTTCAATTAGGTCCCCCTCCATCCTTCCCAACTCCAGCGCATACAGGTCCAGAGCCATCACGTGCAGCTGCTTCACAGCTCCAGGGACCCCGACTCAAGGCTGACCTCGGGTACTAACAGTACAGAATATCACATTCGCTCTGCAACCGCAAAGATTTCTCACAGATGCTACTGTTGTTTTCCACACCCCATAGGTGTGGTGGCACGGGCCTGTTGTCCATAAATCATGGTGTAGTGTACGTTAGTGGCTAAAATAATCAAAGGACAATTGAGCTATTGCTTCCAGCGCCAGAGCCCGGGTTCAATCCGGGTGCTGTCTGTACGGGGTTTGTATGTTCTCCCCGTGGCCTGCGTGGGTTTTCTCCGAGATCTCCGGTCTCCTTCCACACTCCTAAGACATACAGGTTTGTAAGTTAATTGGCTTGGTATAAATAGTGTGTGTAAAATTGTCTCGGTATAAATAGTGTGTGTAGGATAGTGTTAATGTGCGGGGATCTCCGGCCGGTGCGGACTCAGTGGGCTGAAGGCCCTGTTTCTGCACTGTATTTCTAAACTAAACTAAACTAAAGCTAGACCTATATGAGACTAGGGTAAGAAGAACAACCTCTTCCCATTGCCTATCAGGCTCTTGAACCACACCCTGCACAGCCCTTCCTCAGCACCAAGCCACTATGTACTTCACACTGCTAAAGCTGCATGGGGTAATTTGGCTTGCAATAACGTGGTCTGTTTGACGTAGAATATCTGATAATGGATTGTTTATTTATTTGTTGTGTTGTTGCATTTAATGCCCCTGTAAAGCTGCAGCAAATAATAATTGCTTTCTGTTGGTCTCAGTGCGTACGATAATTAAACAGTCGTGACTCTTGAAGTTGTGGAGTAATTGTGAAATAAGAGGGTGAAGGAACTACTGGGATAGCTTACCTCTGAGCCAAACTGGACCTGTTGGCCTCCGTATTTGTCATTAAAATAAAATGTTTAGCCTTGTCAGAACCACAACGCTTCACAATGCAATTCATTAATTTACGTTTTTAGTGTAGTTAGGCTCCATTGAGAGCCTGAAGAATAAATAGCTTGCAGTGGAAGGCTGCATTGGAAGGGCATCAAGTGTGCAAACGTTCATAGTTTGTACACCGAATATGGACAAAAGAATTTATACAGGGCGTTCAGCATTTGTTTGAGTGAATTAATCATCTGTAGTTTCCTTTATTCAGTAGATGCTGTAGCGGCAGATTTTCATATCTTTCGAGAAATTAACTCCCGAGCTGCCTTTTGGATGAGCATGGATAAGGAGAATATCTTCGATACGCATGCGAGCTGGCTCACAGAGACGTTCAAAGCTTCTTCACAGATATGGCTCCAAAACACAGTTTTTGAAGAATAAATGCTTTATTGGTGAGAGTAAAATACATCAAAATTTCTACCGACTCGTTACTACAATCTTCATCGAACTCCAGCTTATTACTTCAAACATTAGAAAACTCCTCGTGTCTCCGTTACACTTCGCATCATCTGGTCATGTGGCCGGCATGGTCGAAGGGTTAACCCACCCCATTGTCTCTCCAAACTTCAGAAAAAACGAAACTTCTGCGCAAGCATCTTAGCTCCAAACACGCCCAAAACTTCATAAATCCCACCCACAATATAACGGGCAGTCTAAAATTTAAAGGCACATGCCATCATCAATGACATGCAAAACAGGCCAAATGGCCACTACAGATGCTGGCAGCAGAGGTGGTGTGAGCAGGTATTGAGGAGGGTGGTTCTGGGACACCAGAACTATCTGTTGAGCCTTCCCCAGGTGTCGTGGGCCTAACTCAACGAAACACCAGTGCGGAGAGGTGCCCACTCGATAATGATATACTTGCATCCACAGGATTAGTTTTTAAGTGCTTGTTAACATGTAGGTAGCTTATTATTGCTCATGGAGTTAAGGGCCTGTCCCACCAGAATGCGACTGCATGCGGCGAGCGCGACCTAACGTGGTCGCTTGAGCCGTATGGCCTCGTGGGGCCGGTCCCACTTCGATCGCCGGAGCCGTATGGAGTTGTGCGGGGCTGGTCCCGACATCGCGCGGGGCTCCGAAAAACGGACACTGTTCAAAAATCCCGCGTGGCAACGGCCTGTCGGCCCGCAGGCTCATTGAGGACGTACGCAGCGCCTCGACGGGCGTACGCAGCATCATGACGGCGTACGCCTAGCACGTAGCATTGCTCGATGACGTCACCGCCCAGCGTGCCATTGCGTGATGACGTCACTGCCCGACGCCGTGCGACGTCCAAATTCAGTCGGCCCGCCTCCTGCCCAGCTGATTGGTGAGTATGATGTCGGAACAAGCTCCATACGGGTCCGCGGTTGGAAGTGGGACCGGCCCCGCGAGGCCGTACGCCTCAAACCACCACGTTTGGTCGCGCTCGCCGCATGCAGTCGCATGCTGGTGGGACAGGCCCTTTAGGTATTGTCCTCAGCATACAAGAGTATAAGCAGGTTAGATACTACTTTGGTTTTGGACTTGGTTTTCTTGATTGAGCACTTATCCTGGTGTTTAGTTTAGTTTAGTTTAGAGATCCCGCACAGAAACAGGCCCTTCAGCCCACCAAATCTGTACCGACCAGCGATCCCCACACACTAACATTATCCTACATACACTAGGGACTATTTACATTTATACCAGGCCAATTCGCCTAATGGTGTTATAGCACAAGTAATTTGTGTTTCAATTGTGATTTTAGGGGGGGGGGGGGGGGGGGGGGGGAATTGACAAGAATTCTGGGAACATTTGACAGGTCAAACATCATGCATGAAAAGAACATTGGTTAGAGTTAGAGGTTTGCACCTTCAATCAGATTGATTCTCTCTGCAGCTCAGACAGCAATTTCTCCATACACACCACGTTTTCCCAGCATTTTAATTTTAATTATCCATTCAACCTCAACTAGTAATGTACCTTCATTTTAATACTATATGTTCTGTTAGAAACATAGATAGAAACATAGAAGCAAGGTGCAGGAGTAGGCCATTCGGCCCATCGATCCTGAAACGCCATTCAATATGATCATGGCTGATCATCCAACTCAGTATCCTGTACCTGCCTTCTCTCCATACCCCCTGATCCCTCTAGGCACAAGGGCCACATCTAACTCCCTCTTAAATATAGCCAATGAACTGGCCTCAACTACCTTCTGTGGCAGAGAATTCCAGAGACTCACCACTCTCTGTGTGAAACTTTTTTTTCTCGTCTCGGTCCTAAAAGACTTCCCCCTTATCCTTAAACTGTGACCCCTTGTTCTGGACTTCCCCAACATTGGGAACAATCTTCCTGCATCTAGCCTGTCCAACCCCTTAAGAATTTTGTAAGTTTCTATAAGATCCCCCCCCAATCTTCTAAATTCTAGCGAGTACAAGCCAAGTCTATCGAGTCTTTCTTCATATGAAAGTCCTGACATCCCATGAATCAGTCTGGTGAACCTTCTCTGTACCCCCTCTATGGCAAGAATGTCTTTCCTCAGATTTGGAGACAAAACTGTACGCAATACTCCAGGTGTGGTCTCACCAAGACCCTGTACAACTGCAGCAGAACCTCCCTGCTCCTATACTCAAATCCTTTTGCTATGAATGCTAACATACCATTCACTTCCTTCACTGCCTGCTGCACCTGCATGCCTACTTTCAATGACTGGTGTACCATGACACCCAGGTCTCGTTGCATCTCCCCTTTTCCTAATCGGCCACCATTCAGATAATAGTCTACTTTCCCTGTTTTTGCCACCAAAGTGGATAATCTCACATTTATCCACATTATACTTCATCTGCCCACTCACCCAGCCTATCCAAGTCACCTTGCAGCCTCCTAGTATCCTCCTCACAGCTAACACTGCCCCCCAGCTTCGTGTCATCCGCAACTTGGAGATGTTGCATTCAATTCCCTCGTTCAAATCATTAATATATATTGTAAATAGCTGGGGTCCCAGCACTGAGCCTTGCGGTACCCCACTAGTCACTGCCTGCCATTCTGAAAAGGACCCGTTTACTCCTACTCTTTGCTTCCTGTCTGCCAGCCAGTTCTCTATCCACATCAATACTGAACCCCCAATAACGTGTGCTTTAAGTTTGTATACTAATCTCTTATGTGGGACCTTGTCAAAAGCCTTCTGAAAGTCCAGATATAACACATCCACTGGTTCCCCCTTATCCACTCTACTAGTTACATCCTCAAAAAATTCTATAAGATTCGTCAGACATGATTTACCTTTCGTAAATCCATGCTGACTTTGTCCAATGATTTCACCACTTTCCAAATGTGCTGCTATCCCATCTTTAATAACTAGCAGTTTCCCCACTACCGATGTTAGACTAACTGGCCTATAATTCTCCGTTTTCTCTCTCCCTCCCTTTTTAAAAAGTGGGGTTACATTAGCCACCCTCCAATCCTCAGGAACTGCTCCAGAATCTAAAAAGTTTTGAAAAATTATCACTAATGCATCCACTATTTCTGGGGCTACTTCCTTAAGTACTCTGGGATGCAGCCTATCTGGCCCTGGGGATTTATCGGCCTTTAATCCATTCAATTTACCTAACACCACTTCCTGGCTAACCTGGATTTCACTCAGTTCCTCCATCTCATTTGACCCCCGGTCCCCTGCTATTTCTGGCAGATTATTTATGTCTTCCTTAGTGAAGACAGAACCAAAGTAGTTATTCAATTGGTCTGCCATGCCCTTGTTCCCCATGATCAATTCACCAGTTTCTGACTGCAAGGGACCTACATTTGTTTTAACTAATCTTTTTCTCTTCATATATCTATTAAAAACTTTTGCAGTCAGTTTTTATGTTCCCTGCCAGTTTTCTTTCATAATCTATTTTCACTTTCCTAATTAAGCCCTTTGTCCTCCTCTGCTGGACTGAATTTCTCCCAGTCCTCTGGTAGGCTGCTTTTTCTGGCTAATTTGTATGCTTCATCTTTTATTTTAATACTCTCCCTGATTTCCCTTGTTATCCATGGATGCACTACCTTCCCTGATTTATTATTTTGCCAAACTGGGATGAACAATTGTTGTAGATCATCCTTGCAGTCTTTAAATGTCTTCCATTGCACATCCACCGTCAACCCTTTAAGAATCAATTGCCAGTCTATCTTGGCCAATTCACATCTCATACCCTCAAAGTTACCTTTCTTTAAGTTCAGAATCACAATTTCACACTCCTCTAGGTTGCAAATTTGTGAAGTAAAATTGTTTGGAACATCAACATTTTCAGGGTGCAGACCAAGCAATTCAGGGAAGCGTTGAAATATGAGGTGCTTCAGCTCCATGTTATGAAACATGTTGTGGTATTAAAATGCAAGGTAGATATTGAGATGTTTTCAGCAGAATTTTAAATGAGAGGACATAGATACGAGATTAAGAGACAGTTATTTGAAAGTGACGTGCACAGGAATGTCTTGTGCAGCGTGGTTCATCTGTGGAATTATTTATTCTCTAGAGTTGTGCAGGCTGCATAATTTGGGGTATCTGAAGAGAAAATAGGCACATTTTTTAAAGATCAAAGAATCGATGATGATAGGGAACTGGCACAGAAGAGAAGATGAGACTGGGGCAAATTATTTGTGATCGCGTTGAATAGCGGGTTCGGTTTAGTGGCCTACTTGTACTCCTATTTCACATGTGTAGGAAGGAACCACAGATGCCAATTTACAGTGAAGATAGACAAAATGCTGGAGTAACTCAGCGGGACAGGTAGCGTATCTAGGGAGAAGGAATGGGTGATGTTTTGGGTCGAGACCCTTCGTCAGACTGAGAGTCAGGGGAGAGGGAGATTGGAGAAATGGAGGGGTACAAAGAGAATGTAATGTAGCCTCATTGTCACCTTCCCCTCACCCAACAATTAACCATTCTACATTTCCTCGATCATCATCTGCTTTGATCTGTCATTTTCACACCTTACATTCTATTTGTACCCACACACATCTCCAGTTTCCCTTACTCTCAATCTGAAGAAGGGTCTCGATACAAAATGTAATCCATTCCTTCTCTCCAGAGATGCTGCCTGTCCCGTTGAGTTTAGTGGACCTACGAGCTGTATTCCACAAATTTCACCAGCATGTGCAGTGCCCTACCAGGGGCTCAAACATGCTGGATAAAGTGTACACCAACATCAAGGACGCATACAGAGCTCTCCCTTGCCCATCCCTGGGAAAATCCGATCACCTCTCACTGTTTCTACTGCCTGCGTACAAACCCCTCATCCGCAAGACCAAACCTGCAATAAAGACGGTCAAAATATGGCCCGAGGATGCCAACCTACAACTCCAGGACTGCTTTGATCGCACCGACTGGGACCTGTTTGCACAACAGGCTACCAGTGGTACAGAGGTAGACTTGGAGGAGTACACATCCACTGCGCTCTCCTACATCAACTGCTGTGTGGAGGTTGTCACAGTGGACAAGGAAATAAAGATGTTCCCAAACCGCAAACCATGGATGAACAAGGAGGTTCAGAACCTCCTAAGGGCACGCAACATTGCCTTTAAATCCAGGGACACTTGTGCCTACAGTGCTGCCAGGTCAAACCTGAACAAAGGCATAAAAAAGGCCAAAGACATCCACAGGCAAAGGGTGGAAGCCCACTTCAACACCGCGGACACCAGAAGCATGTGGCAGGGTGTCAGGGACATCACTGACTACAAGAGTAGACCCGCCTGCCCCCACAGTGATATCACACTGGCCAATGAATTAAACACCTTCTTTGCCGCTTCAAAACTGGCTACACCACCAGGAGAGGAACAACCCCGGCAAGGGCGGAGGGACAGGCCTTAACACTGAGCACCCACGAAGTACAGTGCGCTCTGCGTAGGATCAATCCACGCAAGGCTGCAGGCCCGGATGGAGTCCAGGGTAGGGTACTAAAGGACTGTGCTGTACAGCTGGCGGAGGAATTCACAAGGATCTTTAACCTGTCTCTATCTCTGGCAACGGTCCCCAAGTGCCTGAAGACAGCTACCATAGTGCCGGTGCCGAAAAAGTCTAAAGTCACCAACCTGAATGACTACCGCCTGGTTGCCCTAACTCCAATACCAATGAAGTGCTTTGAAAGGCTGGTCCTCTCCCACATCAAATCCAGCATCCCTGCCTCACTGGACTCTCATCAATTTGCATGCAGGGCAAATATATCCACAGCGGATGCCATCTCTCTGGCTCTTCACACTGTCCTGACTCACCTGGAAAGACAGGCACGTATGTGAGGATGCTCTTCATAGACTATAGCTCTGCCTTCAATACGGTCATCCCCACCATGCTCACCACCAAACTCCACCAGCTAGGCCTCAACTCACCGATATACGATTGGATCCTGAATTTTCTGAAGGAGCAACCGCAGACAGGCCCGCACCTGTCCTCCACTATCACCCTGAGCACCGGCACACCACAGGGCTGTGTACTGAGCCCCATGCTCTACTCCCTCTTCACCCACGACCGTGTCCCTGCATTTGACAACAACACCATTGTCAAGTTTGCAGATGACACAACGGTGATCGTGCTGATCATCAATGGTGATGAAACAAACTATAGAGCGGAGGTGCAGAACCTGGCAGACTGGTGCTCACGGAACAACTTGTCGCTAAACACCTCCAAGACCAAGGAGCTGATTATCGACTTCAGGAGGTCACTGAATGGGGAATACGCCCCAATCTCCATCTATGGAGACAGTGTGGAGAGAGTGTCCAGCTTCAAGTTTCTGGGCGCTCACATCTCAGAGGACCTCACATGGTCCACCAACACCGCTGCGCTGGTCAAAAAGGCACGACTGATCTTCCTAAGAACATTGAAACGGACTGGTCTGCCCCAACAGCTGCTGACGACCTTCTACCGCTGCACCACAGAGAGCATACTAACGTGTGGCATCTCTGTGTGGTATCTCAGCTGCACGGAGACGGAGAGGAGAGCTCTTCAGCGCATTGTCCACAGAGCGCAACAGATTATTGGGACACCGCTACCAGCCTTGGAGGGCATCCACCACACACGGTGCCCCAGGAAGGCCGTCAGCATACATAATGACTCCTCTCACCCTTGTAATGGACTGTTCGAACTACTCCCTTCCGGCAGACGTTACAAGGCCTTCTACGCACCAGACTCAGGAACAGCTTCATTCCCAGAGCTATAGCGGCTCTGAACCGGCCCTGCTAAGTACCCCCCCACCCCCATGGACTGTCTCCCCCGGCCTCGCACGTTAGTCTGTGTTGATTTTACTGGTCTAATGTTCGTTTTTACAAACCTTGTTCTCAGGGTATTTAAACCTACATTTTATTTGTCGATTAAGTTATGACATTGGATGGAAGTTGCAAACCAAATCTCGTTGCACTTATGTGTAATGACAATAAAATATATTATTATTATTATATTATTGTGTCTATCTCCTATTTCTTATGTTTGCTGGCAGAAGTGTATGGCAACTGAAATAGTTTCCATTTGGGTAAGCATAGGAAATCAAATTAATGTTGCATAAAAGGCAATCATCTACATGGAACAAAAAGAGTGCAAAGGACGTGAAGAATTAAAGAAAAGTAGAAAGTTGCAGGAAATGTCATTCTGAATAAAATGTCTCCCATTTATGACTCCGTTGCCTTGATTTCAAAGGTGACCTTCAAGTGTTTTCATGTTGAAAATAGCTTATTTTTCTGATATTAGAAAAGTTTTAAACTCTTTGAACGAAACAATTCAAAAATGTTCACATTTCCAGACCTCTATAATCCCCTTTCCTGAATGAAATTTCCGGTGTGTCAGCATGTGGGTCCTGAATGATTTTTCAAGTGTTGGACTAAGTTCTTCTTTATACCATAAATTGAACTTTAATTGTGTAGCTGCAGGCTTTCACAAAACCACTCAATGACCTCTCAATAAGCTGTTGGAATAGAACGTTATCAGAAAATGTCTCGCAGTATTTTACAAAAGGTAAGAAAGGAATGTAAAAAAAAGTGGAATGAGTCATGTTGTGTTTAGTTTAGTTTAGAGATACAGCGCAGAAACAGGCCTTTTGGCCCACCGAGTTCTCGCCGACCAGCGATCCACGCTCATTTACACTAACCTCCACACACTGTGGACAATTTACATTTTTATACAAAGCCAAATAACCTACAAACCTGTTTAAGAAGGAATTGCAGATGCTGGAAAATCAAAGGTAGACAAAAGTGCTGGAGAAACTCAGCGGGTGCAGCAGCATCTATGGAGCGAAGGAAATAGGCAACGTTTCAAGCCGAAACATTGCCTATTTCCTTCGCTCCATAGATGCTGTTGAACCTACAAACCTGTACGTCTTTGGAGTGTGGGTGGAAACCGAAGATCTCGGAACAAACCCATACGGTCACGGGGAGAGCGTACAAACGCCGCACAGACAGCTGCCATAATCAGGGTCTCTAGCGCTGTAAGCGCTGTAAGGCCACAACTCTACCACTGCACCACCATGCCGCACAGTTTAGTATAGATTGTGTAGTGCATAGCTTGTAAGCGTGAGTTTTCAAATGTTTGTAAGAAAATGGAGAGTGATTTCAAAGATGTAAATAAAATGAGTTGAAGATAGTGATGTGGGACTGGGGTTGGTGAGAGAGGCTCTGGGGAAGGGCAGGGATTAAAGGCCAACCAACTGCATGAGGACATACAGGCACAGGGAATGAAGTGAACCTGACGGAGGTTTTGCCAAGGCCTTGGGTTTGACTGAGAACCGATGTTGGTCAATAGGGATGGGAACATTGAGCAAACAGTATTGAATATAATATCAGAGAGTCATGTTGCAGCTTTATAGGACCTTGATTAAGCTTTTGGAGCATTGTGTGCAGTTCTAGTCACTCCATTGCAGGATGGATGTGGAGGCTTTGGAAAGTGTGCAGAGGATGATTACCAGAATGATGCCTGGATTACGCAGCATCAGCTACAGGGACATGTTGGACTGGCTTGGATTATTTTCTCTGGATAGCCTGGACTGGATCTGTTGTGGGGAGCCTTGATATAAAATGATGAGAGGCACACATGGGGCAAACAGTCAGAATCTGTTTCTCACGATAGAAAAATCAAATAATCCCATTCTTTGGAAAGTGAATCGAAATGTCACACATGTGACCAGCCCCTTTTCACCTCTAACCCTAAAGAAACATTGTCAGCATAACACATAGAAATTTCACTTGATAAACCGAAAAAAAATATGAATCATATATGTGCAGTACAAAACAATATCCCTGTAACGCTTTCAGAATTAGAAGAGATGTTTTCCACAGTTTTTCATCTGTTTGGTCACACACGTGACTGAGAATGGGCTAATACTAGATGGCATACCTTTAAGGTGAGAGAGGAAAAGCTTAAAGGACATGTGTGGGGCAATTTTGTTACACAGAGGGTGGCGAGTGTCTGGAGCCCGCTGCCAGGGGCATTGGTTGAAGAAGATGCATTGGTGGCATTTAAAATACCTTTGGCTATGCATATGGATATGCAGGGAATGGAGGGATAAAGGTTGTCTGCAGGAAAATAAATGATAGCCTTGGCTTCATATTCAGCTCAGACAATGTGGGCCGATGCACAATTTTGTATCATGAGGAAGGAGACTGGGGAGAGTTTAAATAGTGGCGAGAGGAGTTTTAAGGAGGTGTAAGCTGTTAAGCTAGAGTACTATCCAATTCACCTCGATCCAACTGCAGACATTAGACATTGTCTATTGAACTGATGCACTACTATGCTGAGAACTATTGTCCTTGAGTTTGACGATTGTATTTATGCATAATATTATCTGATCTATTTGGATAGCATACAAAACAAATCTTTTCACAGTGCCTCATGGCAATAATAGACCTAAACTTAGATTAAGTAAATGAACAGTTGGTGAAGCTGCTGTCACACAGTACCAGAGACCCGGGTTCGATCCTGACCCTGGATGCTCTCTGTGGAGTTTGCATGTTCTCGCCTGTGACTATAAGGTCTCCTCCAGGTGCTCCAGTTTCCTCCCACATCCCAAAGGCATGCAGGTTTGTAGGTTAATTGGCCTCTGTAAATTTCCCCTCATGTGTAGAGAGTTGGTGTGAAAGTAGGATAACATAGAACTAGTGTGAATACATGATTTGATGGTTGATGTTGTCTTGGTGGCCCGAAGGGCCTGTTTCCATATTGTATCTCTAAACTAAACTAAAGGTGACCAAACCTGGCTTCATTATTCCTGCGTCAAGTTTAACTTATTCACTGAAGATTGGCCTTCAACTTATGGAGAGTGGAAGATAATTATTTTTACAATTAATGTTCTTGCAGAGATTTGGTGAGATATTGCTCAGTGTTCTATCGACAGGCAGACAGACAACAAGGATCTAACAATGAGTATTGACCTAATGACCTCATACCAATGACCAAGCTAACAATGATCTAGTCTACATTTTCCTTGAACTTCATCCCCTTTGATGTCTCGTTTTCACACCGTACCCTTCCATATCTCTGTGTCTCCCTCTCCCCTGACTCTCAGTCTGAAGAAGGGTCCTAACCCAAACCATCACCCATTCCTTCTCTCCAGAGATGCTGCCTGTCCCGCTGAGTTACTCCAGCTTTTTGGGTCTATCTATGGTGTAAACCAGCATCTGCAGTTCCTTCCTACACGTTCTATCAGGCTAGTTGCCTGGGACCAGTAGGACCGACCAGTGAAACAGAGCTGAGCATCAGCTGCAGTTTGTCTGTTATAAATCTGTCACTGCCCTGTTTAAACAAAAGCTTGCATTACCACTTATATCTATCCCTGGGCAGTGTTTAGCAGTGAGCTCTTGTGAGGTTAGTTAGTGCTGGAGCTTTCAAGCTGTTAACATATGTTGAAAGATATCTTGGATGCACTGAGCATTCCTATTAGAAGAGGAAGCCAGCAGCAGCAGCAGCAGCATTGGTGGGATCAGGAGAAACACTGGAGTGGTGGTTTACATGGGAGGCAGCAGTATTCGTACCACAGTGTTTGCAGACAGGAGCTTGGCTGAGAATGCAATCCTCCCCCAAGCTGGTGTAGTCAAAGTAGGTGGTGGCAATTACCCATTGGACCCAATGGGCCCCATTGCCAGTGGTTGTGAAAGTCACTCATAGAGTCACACAACCACATGCAGGGGTGGAACAGAGGCAATTCAGCTCTGCCAGCCAAAGATGGACCTTCCTTCTTTCCAGTTCTTGATCTATAGCTCTGCAGGGTATGGATCTTCAGGTGTTCATCCATTATGATATCATCCATTAAGTAGGCAGTCCATTCCAGACTTCCACTCGCCAAGTATTTTTATTTCTCTGCTGCCTTCCATTCCTTCTAACAGGTAATTTAAAATCTACGCATAGAGGTTAATGAGTGGCACAGTTGCTTTCAGTTCGTTCTGTCAAAGTCTCTCATCATTTAGCCTTTGCTTCAAGATATTTCTAATGGGTTTAAGGTGAGAGGGGGAAAATGTAAAGGAGATATGCAGGGCAGGTTTTGTACGTAGACAGTGATCAGGGAGGCAGATAGGATGGTGGACAGGGACATGAATATGCAGGGAATGGATCGATATGATTCACGTGCAGGCTGAGTTTAGCTGAACCTAAAATTATGTTCTGTATGGACACTGTGAATGGAGGGCGTACTCCAATGCTGTGCTGTTCTATATTCCAGCACTCTTAGAAAGTCTCCCAGTTTGATGAACTTGGGATATTGTCCTATCATGGTGCGGGGGTTGATGATAATAATTCCCAAGACACTTTCAAACTGTGTGCAACAATCCACACCTTGCCATTCCAAAGATAGACATAAAATGGTGGAGTTACTCAGCGGAAACCTCAGCGGAGAGAAGGAATGGGTGATGTTTCGGATCGAGACCTTCACACACTCCAGCATTTGATGTCTATCTTCGGTGTAAACCAGCATCTGCAGTTCTTCCCTGCACTTTTCCATTCCAGTTTAAGGGATGGCCCCAAGGAGACTTCAAATTTGGCAAGTTAACCATGGAGAATTCTGCCACAGGGCTGGCATAAGTGTTGACATGTAGCTACCAGATATAACCATATAACCATATAACAATTACAGCACGGAAACAGGCCCTCTCGGCCCTTCCAGTCCGTGCCGACCATTTGTTTTCCCCTAGTCCCATCTACCTGCACTCAGACCATACCCCTCCATTCCCTTCACGTCCATATACCTATCCACTTTACTTTTAAATGTTAAAACCGATCCTGCCTCCACCACTTCTGCTGGAAGCTCATTCCACACAGCCACCACCCTCTGAGTAAAGAAGTTCCCCCTCACGTTACCCCGAAACTTCTGTCCCTTAATTCTCATGTCATGCCCTCTTGTTTGAATCTTCCCTACCCTCAATGGGAAAAACGTATCCACGTCAACTCTGTCTATCCCTTTCATCATTTTAAAGACCTCAATCAAGTCCCCCCTAAACCTTCTGCGCTCCAAAGAATAAAGACCTAACTTGTTCAACCTTTCTCTGTAACATAGTTGGAACCCTGGCAACATTCTAGTAAATCTAAATGTGCTGAGTTTTCTTCAGCACACTTTTAAAAACATCCCACTTGGCCGATGTTCCTTTCCCCTCAAATAACCTGCTCCAGTCAACATGAACGAGACCTTCTCTCTTACCCCAGCATCTCCTAATCAATACAAAATTTTGACTAAATAATCCCGATATTAAACCGCACCAGACAACATGTCCCAGCTACACTAGTCCCACCTGCCTGCATTTGGTCCATATCCCGCCAAACCTGTCCTATCCATGTACCTGTACAACTGTTTTTTAAACATTGGGATATACAGCTTACAGTGCTGATAATACTGCTGTCTTTGTTCTTGAGAACTGCAGTAAAATCCATGGCAGTTTACATGCACTGTATCAAAGCGGGATTTATTTTTTGCTTAATGCTCTAAAATCTATTCCAAATCCAAGATATTTTATGACTTTTGTTAGACAGGCTTACTGGAATGCTGAGGGGGTTATTTTATGCAGCTGTCACTATTTAGCATGCAGTGGTTAGGTCATAAGGTCATGTGAAAGGAGCAGAAATAGGCCATTCAGCCCATCAAAGCTACTCCGTCATTCAATCATGGCTGATCTGTCTCTCCCTCCTCACCCCATTCTCCTGCCTTCTCCCCATAATTCCTGACACCCGCAATAATCTATCTATCTCTGCCTTAAAAATATCCATTGACTTGGTCTCCACAGCCTTCTGTGGCAAAGGATTCCACAGATTCACCACCCTCTAACTAAAGAAATTCCTCCTCATCTCCATCCTAAGGAAACATCCTTTAATTCTGAGGCTATGACCTCTAGTCCTAGACTCCCCCACTAGTGGAAACATCCTCTCCACATCCACTCTATCCAAGCCTTTCACTTATCATTACGTTTCAATGAGGCCCCCCCTCATTTTTCAAAACTCCAGTGAGTACAGTCCCAGTGCCGACAAACGCTCCTGTAATAACAATAAGGGGAGCTAAAGATATTTTACAATATACAAGGAAGAAGTTTCAAAATATTCCTCTGATTAAATTTAATCTACTTGGCCAGTTCAATGCTGTCTAAAATGCAGACCACCCCACTCGAATATCGCCATAGCTAACATGAACAAATGCCGACCTTCCACTTTATTCTCAGTCCAATCTTACTTCACATTTATGGCCCAAGTATAATCTATTAAATCAACCATGATTCAGAACTATTTCCATTATACATGTAAAAAAACCTCTGTAATATTATAATATGATGGCTCTCCAAAGTTGTGGCTAACTACTTTATACGATACCCAAATTGTGATTCTAATCTCACTTTAAAAATCATTCCCAAATGAACAAGCATTTGGTTTACTTTACTCACTTCCTTTATTATCATTTTTAGGTATTCTCCTCATTTTATTTCTTACTCAATTTTCTGCTTTTCTCATACGGTAAACCCTTGATTTAATGGACCCCTTTATAACAGACTTTGGTTGTAACGAACAGCCCAGCCAACGCCATCCCCAACTCACGCTAAGTCAAGTCACTTTTATTTATATAGCACATTTAAAAAACAACTCTCGTTGGCCAAAGTGCTTTACATTGGTGGAGGTACTAACGTTATACAACAGTGGTTCATAGATTAAATACAAACATCACTACATACATATAGCCCTCGCTCAGAGGACGTCAAGAAAGGCTTGGGAGTAGAGATGAGTTTTAAGTCTCGACTCCTTTGAGTCGATGGAGGGGGCAGTTCTGATGGGAAGAGGGATGCTGTTCCACAGTCTAGGAGCTGCAGCAGCAAAGGCGCGGTCGCCCCTGAGCTTATACCTAGACCCCGGATGTTCAGTAACCCCAAGTCGGCCGATCTGAGGGACCTGGAGGTGGTGTGGTGGGTAAGCAGACTTTTGATGTAGGTGGGGGCAAGCCCGTTAAGGGCTTTGTAAACATAAAGGAGGATCTTGACATTTATTCGGAACCACACAGGGAGCCAGTGGAGAGAGGCCAGGATCGGGGTGATGTGGTCCCTTTTCCGGGTGCCCGTCAGGAGTCTCGCTGCGGCGTTTTGGACCAGTTGCAGGCGGGACAGGGAAGATTGGCTGATGCCAGTGTAGAGGGAGTTGCAGTAATCTAGGCAGGAGGAGATAAATGTGTGGATGATCTTTTCGAGGTCATCAAACTGGAGGAATTGTTTTATTTTAGCTATTGTGCGAAGCTGAAAGAAGCTAGCGTTTACCATGGCATTGACTTGTTTGTCAAATTTTAATGCTGAGTCAAATTTCAATGCACTACCTCCCCAGCCTCTTACAGTCCTGGCTTCTGATGCCAGCCCAGCTCACAAGGTGCGCCAGCGAGCCCTTCTTGACCCACGCCACTGTCCAGTGACACAGCTGTTGTTGTGGCTCACGTTGTAGCCCCTGGGGGCATCGCTTACTTCACGCCGTCTCTATAGACAGGATTGCGTTCAGTCACTCTGGGGCAGCCTCCCCCCTCACCTGCTGCTATTTCTTCCTGATGGCCTGTTGCTTTATCAGCTCCCTGCTCCCCTACCAACCCCCCCCCCCCCCCTCCTTCTGCTGTCGCTCGGTCCACTCCGCCTCTTTCCTCACTCCACCTTGGAGCATGTCGGCGACTGCAGGGGAGAAGGAGGAGGAGGAGGTGATGGAGCGGGTAAGAGGCCGAGAGCATGGAGCATTGGGAGGAGGAGGCTGTGGAGGGGGGGAGTTGGCCAGAGGACAGTGACGGGACAAGGAAGAGGAGGTGGCGGTGGAATGAGGAGCGGACAAAGCCAGATGCCAACAGGTAGAAACAGCCGCAGGTGGGAGGAGAGGATGCCACCCCGTCAGTGGGGGCAGCCTGAAGAAAGTGCTGTCCCCAGGGCCTACAACACCCACTTCAATCAGACTGTGAAGAATGGCTCGCTGGTGAAGACCAGCGCCATCAGTGCCTAGTTTTAAAGTGAAACAACTCAAAATGCTGGAGTAACTCAACAGACTGAATCAGTCTGGGGAAGGGTCCTGACCTCACCTATCCATCTTCTCCAGTGATGCTGACCGGCTGAGTTACTCCAGCACTTTGTGTCCCTTTGTGCAGTAACCAGCATCTGCAGTTCTTTATTTCAGCTATGCACAATGATAATATCTTACTCAGTTACAGCGGACAATCGACAGTACCAGACCCATTCCCTCTGCCACATCCACTCATGGATTGTTATAAAGAGGGTTTACAGTAGTTATTCACAACTTAGAAATAAGTCATTCCCTGCGGCTCTGAAAGTAATCCTGCCAAACCAATTCCCCATTTTCTCCGTGATTTTTAAATGACTACAAGAAGCTCTGCATCAGTTTGAATGCGGTTGTAATTTTTCCAACTTGGATATTTGTTGTGACACGGATGTCTTTGTAACAGCAAGGAAAGCTATTAAACCATGACTCCAATTACTTGAATCTTTCTTTTCTTCTAAACATGATCATATGTAAAAACATGGGCAGCACTGTGGCGCAACTGGTAGAACTGCTGCCTCACAGCGCCAAAGATCCAGGTTCGATCCTTAACTTGGGTGCTGTCTGTGTGGAGTTTGCACATTCTCCCTGTCACCGTGTGGGTTTCCTCCGGGTGCTCCGGTTTCCTCCCACATCCCAAAGATGTATGGGTTTGTCGGTTAATTGGCCTCAATAAATTGTGCTCCAGTGTGTGGTGAATGGATGAGAAAGTGTGGTTACATAGAATGAGTGTGAATGTTGATGATCGGTGTGCACTCGGTGGGCCAATTCAGTTTAGTTTACTTTATTGTCACGTGCACCGAGGTACAGTGAAAAGCTTTCGTTGCATGCTAACCAGTCAGCAGACAGACAATACATGATTACAATTGATCAATTTACAGTGTATAGATACATCATAAGCGAATAACATTTAGTGCAAGGTAAAGCCAGCAAAATCTGATCAAGGATAGTCTGAGGGTCACCACTGAGGTGGATTGAAGTTCAGGACTGCCCTCTAGTTATGGTATGTGTAGGGAGAAACCGTAGATGCTGGTTTAAACTGAAGATAGACACAAAATGCTGGATTAACTCAGCGGGACAGGCAGCATCTCTGGAGAGAAGGAATGGGTGACGTTTCCGGTCAAGACCCTTCTTCAGGCTGATGATCCTTGATTATGCTGCTGGCCTTGCTGAGGCAGCGTGAGGTGTAGATGGAGTCAATAGAAGTGCATGTTTCCATGCTGTATCTCTGAACTAAACTAAAGTAAACTAGATTTAGCATTCTTTCTGTGCTTAACCTAGAAGTTATAGCAACTTAATTTCTTCCTGGTATGATAATATTGCCAAGTTTGCAGATTTAACATCTGCATTAATTGTGTTGGCTATTTTTGACTGGCATACAGCACTAGCTTACTTTCTCATCTAAACATTTCTAAGTGCAGCATAAGCTTACTCTGTACGTCTGGGTATAGTCATCGCTGTACTATTCAGGATGAAGTGCAATCTCAATTTACATTCCCGATTCCTGCACATGTATTATTCCACCCCCACCAAGAACCATATTTATAACAATTCAATGTATTACTTGATGGTGTAATCTTTTACAAATTTGAATTTGCATTTGTTCAGCATTTGTTTCAATATAAAGACTTATTTCCCATAATTCTCCATATTCTAACAGTTGTATTTATCAGTAAAATATTCTGTGGAATTCTCTGCCTCAGAGGGCGGTGGAGGCAGGTTCTCTGGATGCTTTCAAGAGAGAGAGCTAGATAGGGCTCTTAAAAATAGCAGAGTCAGGGGATATGGGGAGAAGGCAGGAACGGGGTACTGATTGTGGATGATCAGCCATGATCACATTGAATGGCGGTGCTGGCTCAAAGTGCCAAATGGCCTCTACTCCTGCACCTATTGTCTAATGTCTATTGTCTATTGTCTAAAACAGAAAATATTGTAGTTACTCAGCAGGTGAGGTAGCATCCCTGGAGGACATGGATAGGCAAGGTTTCTGAGCTGGGACCCTTCTTCCGACCCGAATCTGAACCATTGGAGACAAGCAGTTCCTTGTGCCTCCACTTGTATTTATTAACTACCTACCACTGTTTTCCTGACCAGTTCAACAACCTGGACCCACTTAACTCTTGTTCAAGAAGGAACTGCAGATGCTGGAAAATCGAAGGTAGACCGAAATGCTGGAGAAACTCAGCGGGTGCAGCAGCATCTATGGAGCGAATGAAATAGGCAATGTTTCGGGCCGAAACATTGCCTAGTTCCTTCGCTCCATAGATGCTGCACCCGCTGATTTTCTCCAGCATTTTTGTCTACCCACTCAACTCTTTCTCCTTTGCAGATTCCCAATCTCTTTCCTTCCAATTCCTTCCAACTCCCCACAAATGTGTCACAGATGAAGAGATCCCAGCAAGAGAGAAAGGGAGATGGAGAAAAGAATAGCAAATGGAGAGACCGTACAGCATGCATTAAAGTGGATGAGCAGTGGGGCAGGCAGAAGAAAAATATTTGTCATTTGCAACATCTTAATATATTTACTTGCAGAATTAGAATTAAATTTAGTGGTTTCTTCACTGAATAATGTAAATATCAATTCCAGGCAATTAATTACTCCAATTATTTGTAATATCTTTGGTTACAATTAACATATGCAATGGGATAAATATAAATGATGTTTTCCAGCTGTTAATTTTCTTTTAAGTCTTTGGATCTGTGTTTTCTCTTTGTTCGATTACTGAGAACTTTCTGCACCGTCAAATTCACTTACACTTATTGTAGATAATTGAAGCTCAGTTGATAGGCTGTTTTATTCTGGGCAATATTTGTGTTACATACAAAGTGCATACAGACTTATCATGCATTGCACATGAGCAAGATCTTCTATTAACTTAGCAATGTGGCGAAGCGGTAGAGTTGCTGCCTTAAGCCCCTGTCCCACTTTCACGACCTAATTGCCGACCTCTGCCGAGTTTGCCCTCGACTCATACTCGCAGCATGGTCGCTACGAGGTCATAGGAGGTCTTCGTAACTCTTCCTCATGCTCGTGAGTGGTCTCCGCGTACTCGTAGCCTCATGTAGGTCACGGCGTTTTTTCCAGCCTGATAAAAAATGTCCACGAGAGAAAAAAAAGGTCGGCAAGGAAAAAATGGATACTTTTTACTCATCGGTAGGTCGTAGTAGGCCGTGATGGTAGTTGTAGGTCGGTAACTGGCCCGAGAAAAAAATGCAAACATGACATCATTTTATCATGTGATCATTTCCACTTGTAGCTAGTCGTAGTTGGTCTTAGGTGTGGAAGACTGAGGTTGAGGGGGGTCGTAGGAGGTCGTAGACATAGGCGTAGGAGGTCTTTTACTTCGGTGAGTCAACATGAACTTGGCATTTTTTTCAACTCGTCTAGGGACTTCTGAACTCGTGGATTAGGTTGTCCAAGTGGGACAGGCCTTTTACAGCGCCAGAGACCTGGGTTCGATCCCAACTACGGGTGCTGCCTGTACGGTGTTTGTACGTTCTCCCCGTGACCGCATGGGCTTTCTCAGATATCTTCGGTTTCCTCCCACACTCCAAAGACGTACAGGTTTGTAGGTTAATTGGCTTGGTGTAATCATGTAAAATTGTCCCTGGTGTGTGTGGCATAGTGTGTAGGGATCACTGGTCTGAAGGGACTGTTGCCACGCTGTATCTCTAAAATAAAAACTAAACACGGCTGAGTTTAAAGCATGATTATGTGAAAAGTACTAGGGTCCACCCTAATCTGACATGTTGTCAGCTTTTCTATATTGGGATTGTTATTTTTAAATTTGATAAGGCTGCCAAAATAAGCTTTTCTGCACACACCGATAATGCAGAAACAATGTTTAAAACCTCTATTTTGAACGATTACATTTTACAGAATGTGAAATGCGGCTTAATAAAGTGCAGTGTACGAAATTAAATTCATGAATATTTCCTCATACACAATCCTCAACTATGTTCTGCTCACATTTCTGTCAGATTTTGAATACATTTGAATCGGTTGCCAGGTAACAGTGATATTTGTCTCCACGCGATTTTTGCCAATCTTGATTTTACGCCACACTTTTTTTCCACAGGTTTGGCTTTCCTCATTATGAATACATGTAGAAAACATTTCCGTTTTTAACCTGCCCTTAGCAACCAAACCACAATGACCCCATGACTCCGTTACCGGGGCAACATGAATCTCAGAACATTAAAACCCAGCTCCAGTGCAGCAACATATCCAGTCTTATTGTGTTTATCCTTGCCTATCAATGGATGCTGATGTGACACAACACTATTCAAAGATTCTGCTGCAAAATTCAACCTGAATTTATTTAAAAAACAAACTGAGTTTGCAATATAATCATCAGTTATCATTGCTCTAACTTCAAGTAACCCGTGCTTTCCCTCTCTCTCCATCCCTAGTTCTCTGACCACTGTCCCCCTTATTAAATGTTTATCTTTTTATGCTCGTTGTCGCATTTCTCTAGCTAACTGATCTGTTCAACATTCTCCTTGAGATTCGTCCCCTTTGATGTCTCGTTTTCACACCTCACCCTTCCATATCTCTGTGTCTCCATCTACCCCGACTCTCAATCTGAAGAAGGGTCTCGACTCAAAACGTCACCCATTCCTTCTATCCAAAGATACTGCCTGTCCCGCTGAGTTACTCCAGCACTTTGTGTCCAACTTCACTATAAACCAGAATCTGCAGTTCCTTCCTCCACAATGCAATCAGTATATTTTCATTTGAGGTGAAATTAAGAAGAATTATTTTTGTCTTGGGAATTGGGTGATGGAAATTAATGTAAACTGTTCCAGATTGAGCTGAACCTGAGATGCCTGGTATATTTAAGCATTGTTTTTTCTATTGATTGTAGACCCCCTATTTAGATATACACGCATGTGAAATTCTTCTTTGAACTTTAATTACATTTATTGGTATATGTTTTGAGCTTGTTTTTGTATCTACAGTTACAAAATACCCTACTTTTCCTTTGATAGGTGAATCAGCTGTAAAATACTAAAATCTACTTTTTGTTTAATTATTTTGTTTAACAGAGATATCCAAGCTCTTGAGGTTGTTGACACCGTCCACCATCGACCCATCAATGAAGACACCTTCATTAATCCTCAGCTTCCCTCTCCTAAAGTCAACAATCAGCTCCTTGGTCTTCCTGATGTCGAGAGCAAGGTTGTTGCAGTCTTACTGGCACCATACAATCAGACAATTGATGTTCTTCTTGCTGTGACATTGTAGGGTGGCATCGTGGCACAGCTCACTTGGCCTTCTTGAGCACCGGTATTATTGATGCTCTTTAAAAACAGGTGGGAATCTCAGACCTCAGTAGTGAGAGCTTGAAACATAGAAACATAGAAACATAGACATTAGGTGCAGGAGTTGAAGATGTCCACAAAAACTCCAGCCAGTTGGTCCATATTGATTCATTTATGTCAGGTCAGGCACCTGCAATTTATTCTCCACCTTCCCAGGGTGTCCTCAGATACATGTGATCTGGCCCAGGAGATTCATCTACCTTCATACGTTAGGACATTCAGCACCTCCTCAACCATAATGTGGACTGTCCTCAATTTATTTCCATTAACGTTCTAACTTCCCAATCTTCATGTCTTTCCCCATGGTAAAATACTCAATGATCACTCTGTGTTTATCCTACAGCTGCACACAGAGGTGACCGCTTTGGTTTCTGAGGGACCCTATTCTCTATCTAGTTACCCTCTTTACCCTAATGTATGTAAAACCCGTTTAGATTTTCCTTCATATTTTTTGTCAGAGCTATCTCCTGTCCCCTTCTCCCACCGCCCCCTCCCCGATCCCAGCTGTCTGTATATGTCGCATGCTTCCTCCATTTTCTTGACCAGAGCTTCAATTTCTCGCATCATCCAGGCTGCCTTGCCCTTCACTCTAACAGCAACATGCATGCGTTGAACTCTTGTCTTCACATTTTTAAAAGCATCCCGCTCTCCTGACATTCCTCTGACCGTAAACAATGAACTCCGATAAACTTGAGCAAGTTCTTGTCTAATGCCATCAGAGTTGGACTTGCCCCAATTCTGGATTTTAACTTGTGGGCCAATCCTGCCTTTATCCATCATTATTTTAAAGCTAACAGACCCCTGGTCACTGATCCCAAAAGGAACTAAAAAATACATTTTGATGTACATGGATAGGAAAAGTATTGAGAATATGGGCCTAGTGTGGGCAGGTTCGACTAGCGTAGATCGGGCATCTTGGTTGGCATGGGCAAGGGCTGAAGAGCCTGTTTCCATGCTGTATGAAACCACTCACGCTGCATAGTCAAGGGCCTGTCCCACTTTCCCGAGTTACTCACGAATTCTCCCGAGTTTTCCCCTTGATTCAAACTCGGAGAATGTCCGTAGCAAGTCCATAGGAGGCCGTAGGAGTCCGTAAATATTTTGTAGCGGCTCGTAATGTCAGCCGTAGGTACTCGGGGCATCAGGTAAGTCGGGACGTTTTTTCAGCATGTTGAAAAATGTCCACGAGTTAAAAAAAATAACCCCCGAGTACCTACGGCTGACTATTACCGTAATTATCCGAGTTTGAATCAAGGGGAAAACTCGGGAGAATTCGTGAGTAACTTGAGAAAGTGGGATAGGCCCTTGACTTTACAATAGTATCCTTGCTCATCAGACAAGTAAGTTGAACAATGAAGCTGATATCAAGAGTGATATTGAGATTAAAGATGCGCAAACTGAATTGGAAAATTTTACAGATATAGATATATACAGATATAAACTCTATGATACAGCCACAAGCTGCTGGAGCAGGCAGAGACGTGAGCGTAAGATACTAATATTTATGATGAAAACAATGCCATCAATAGGAGTCCCTTATTTGAAGAGTTTGAACCTATGACCGTGTGAGTTTACTCGGGGTGCTTCAGTTTCCTTGCACATTCCAAAGACATGCAGGTTTGTAAGTTAATTGGTTTCTATAAATAGTCCCTCGTGTGTAGGATAGAACTAGTGTATGGGGTGATCGCTGGTCGGCATGGACTCAGTAGGCCGAAGGGCCTGTTTCCACACCGCATCACTAAAACTGAAAACCAGAACTATATTTAGAGGGGGGCACGGTGGCCCAGCAGCAGAGTTGCAGCTTTACAGCGCCAGAGACACGGGTTTGATCCCTACCATGACCGTGCCCGTGTGGGTTTTCTCCGAGATCTTTGGTTTCCTCCCACACTCCAAAGACATACAGGTTTGTAGATTAATTGGCTTGGTACGTTCAAATTGTATCTAGTATGTGTACGTAAGATAGTGTTGATGTGCGGGGATCGCTGGTTGGTGCGGACTCGGTGGGCCAAAGGGCCTGTTTCCACACTGTATCTCTAACCTAAAACTATACTGAGGCTTAGGAAGTTCAGCATGTCCCCAACAACTCACAGCAACTACAGATGTGGCATGGAAAGCAATTTATCGGAATACATCACTGCTCCAGCTCCATCCAAGACTGCAAGAAATTAGAGCGAATTGTGGTCACAGCCCAGACCATCACACAAACCAACCTCCCTTCCATTGATTCCATTTACACCTCACGCTGCCTCGGCAAGGCCAGCAGCATAATCAAGGACGAGTCTCACCCTGGCCACTCCCTCTTCTCCCCTCTCCCATTGGGCAAAAGGTACAGAAGTGTGAAAACGCACACCTCCAGATTCAAGAAGAGTTTCTTCCCAGCTGTTATCTGGCAACTGAATCTTCCTACCACAACCAGAGAGCAGTCCGGAACAACTATCTACCTCATTGGTGACCCTCAGACTATCTTTGATTGGATTTTACTGGCTTTATCTTGCACTAAGCGTTATTCCCTTCTGTACCTATATGCTGAAAATGGCACAGTTGGAATCATGTATTGTCTTTCCACTGACTGGTTAGCATGCAACAAAAGCTTTCCAATGTACCTCGGTACATGTGACACTAAATTAAACACAACTAAAAACTAAAATAAAAACTTTCTCAACTGTAGCCGTAGTGATCATCCAGCAGCATTACTGTCATTCCAGATGAAGCTCGATGCTTTCACTGTATCTATTGCAACTCCAGCTGTATCCCAGACAGAGCTTGCAGAAACAATGAGCCTATCGGGGCAGTCCAGTTTGAGGATTTGGAGTAAGAGATAGAAGCGAGAAGTGCAGGATTGCAGAATGATTGGATTAGCGGTGGTGGAAGGGAGGCCAATGATGTGGTGAGATCTGTGACAGTGCTGGAGATGGTGGCCTGGTAGTCATTGATGGAGTCATGGTCCAGCGATAGTTATGAGAAGGAAGTGCCTGAAAATTGTCCCTCTCCTCTGCAGGGTCGAGGTTTGTCCTCTCGACTGCAGTGGCACTGCCAGAGTCTGTGGGTTTAATGGTGACGTTGGGATTGGTACAAAGTAAATAGAGTGCCATGTAGAGTGGGTGATGGGAGTGGTGAAGGCAAGGTGGTGAATGTCTTGATGGCAAATGGAGATGAAATAGTTGCAAGAGGATAAAAGGCCTAAAGGTGATGTCCTAGTTTCATACAGCATGAAACAGGCCCTTCGGCCCAACTTTGCAAGCAGACTAACATGTCCCACTTACACTAGTCCCAACTGCCTGCGTTTGGTCCATGCTAAACCTATACATGCACCTATGCAAATGTTTTTTAAACTTTATGATACTACCTGCCTCAACTACCACCTCTGGCAACTTGCTCCATATACCTACCACCCATATTTTTTTTAAGTTGCACTTGGGTTCCTATTTTTCCCCTCTCAAAATAAACCTATGGCCTCAGGTTCTTAATTCGTCTAGTCATTTACCCTATCTATTCCTCTAGGGTATCTACCCGATCTATTCCTCTCGTGATTTTATACACCTCTATAAGATCACCCCTCATCCACCTGATCTCCATAGAATAGAGACCCAGCCTACTCAACCTCTCCCTATAGTTCAGGCCTTCGAGATCTGGCAACACCCTCCTAAAATCTTCTCTGCACCCTTTTTAGCTTAACAACAGATTTCCTCCACTAGGGTGACCAAACCTGAACACAGTACTGTAAGCGTGCCCTTACCAATGCTGTGTACAAGAGTGTGGGGATCACTGGTCAGTGCGGACTATGTGGGCCGAAGGGCCTGTTTCGAAGCTGTATCTCTAAAACTAAAACTAAGAGGGAGGGATTGTTGGAGACGTGAGAAGGGATTATCAGTAGAAGGTGAGGACTCCTCATAGGCCTGGAGATGGGGGCGACAGACAAGAGCTCCAGATTATGATGGGTTCTGGCATGGCTGAGATGTAGGCACAGGGGTACAAAGGCCAGTCTTCTGCAGTTTGAGTTTTGGCTCTTTAAATAGCAGTTTCAGAGGAAAGGGGGTTGTTCCGTGAACAAGTATGAACAATTATTTTGAATTGAATTGAATTTAATATATTTTTATTAGCCAAGTAAAAAAAGCAATTTTTATGTCTGGCTGTGGCAGATTTGACAGTCCGGAGTCGCCTTCCAAAGGGAAGTGCTTCAAAAAGTTTGTGGCCAGGCTGAGGTGAGTCAGAGATGATCTTACCCACTCATTTCCTAGCCCTTGCAGTGTACAGGGGTTCTTATGGGGTTGGACAGGCTAGATGCAGGAAGATTGTTCCCGATGTTGGGGAAGTCCAGGACAAGGAGTCACAGTTTAAGGATAAGGGGGAAGTCTTTTAGGACCGAGATGAGAAAAACATATTTCACACAGAGAGTGGTAAATCTGTGGAATTCTCTGCCACAGAAGGTAGTTGAGGCCAGTTTGTTGGCCATATTTAATAGGGAGTTGGATGTGGCCCTTGTGGCTGAAGGGATCAGGGGGTATGGAGAGAAGGCAGGTACAGGATGCTGAGTTGGATGACCAGCCATGATCATGTTGAATGGCGGTGCAGGCTCGAAGGGCCGAATGGCCTACTCCTGCACCTATTTTCTATGTTTCTATGTTTACAGTTAACAAATGACTCCACAGATGTGACTGTGGTGTTATTGATGGTGAGTGGGGGGAGGGGAGGTGGAACTCTCCTAAAGTCTAAAGTTAGACTGGACTCCTCATAGCCTGAGTCAATCTGTCTCCCCTTGCACAGTCCCTTCCCTTGGGACACCTCGCATGCCCTCCATCATTTTACCTCTGATTCTCCGGTCTCCACCGCCTCATCTTCACCATGAATATCCAGTCTTTATACATGGCTATCTCCCATCAGGAAAGTATTAAAGCTCTCTAAGTAGAGTCATAGAATCACACAGCATGGAAATAGGCCCTTCATCCCAAATTACCCATGCCGACCAAGGCACTAGTCCCACCTGTCCATGTTTGGCCCATATTCCTATGAACCAATCCCATCCGTGTACCTGTACAAATGTCTTTCAAGAGTTTTTATAGTTCCTGCCTCAACTCCTTCCTTTGGCAGCTTGTTGCAAACACCCACCACCTACAGTGTGAAAACATAGTCCTCCAGGTTCATATCTTTCCCCTCTCACATTAAATCTATGTCCCCTGGGTCTTGATTCCCATACTCATGATAAAAGACTCAATGCAATTACTCTAGCTCTTCCTCTCATGATTGTATACACCTCTATAATATGACTTCCTTATCCTCCTGCGCTCCATGGAATAAAGTACTAGCCTGACCAACCTCTTCCCATAGCTCAGGCCCTTGAGTCATGGCAAATCCTCTCTGCAATCTTTCCAGCTGCAACTTCATTCTGGTACAAAGATCCAAACAGTTTCCTATACCAACTGAAAACTGACGAAGGGTCTCGACCCAAAACGTCACCCATCCCTTCTCTCCAGAGATGCTGCCTGTCCCGCTGAGTTACTCCAGCTTTTTCATAGAATCATAGAATCATAGAAAATAGGTGCAGGAGTAGGCCATTCGGCCCTTCGAGCCTGCACCGCCATTCAATATGATCATGGCTGATCATCCAACTCAGTATCCTGTACCTGCCTTCTCTCCATACCCCCTGATCCCTTTAGCCACAAGGGCCACATCTAACTCCCTCTTAAATATAGCCAATGAACTGGCCTCAACCACCCTCTGTGGCAGAGAATTCCACAGACTCACCACTCTCTGTGTGAAAAAAGATCTTCTCATCTCAGTCCTAAAAGACCCCCCTTATCTTTAAACTTTGTTGGAGTTCCCCAACATCAGGAACAATATTCCTGCATCCAGCCTGTCCAACCCCTTAAGAATTTTGTAAATCTCTATAAGATCCCCCCTCAATCTCTTAAATTCCAGCGAGTACAAGCCGAGTCTATCCAGTCTTTCTTCATATGGAAGTCCTGCCATCCCAGGAATCAGTCTGGTGAACCTTCTCTGTACTCCCTCTATGGCAAGAATGTCTTTCCTCAGATTAGGAGACCAAAACTGTACGCAATACTCCAGGTGTGGCCTCACCAAGACCCTGTACAACTGCAGTAGAACCTGCCTGCTCTTGTACACAAATCCTTTTGCTATGAATGCCAACATAACATTCGCTTTCTTCACTGCCTGCTGCACCTGCATGCCTACTTTCAATGACTGGTGTACCATGTTGCATCTCCCCTTTTCCTAATCGGCCATCATTCAGATAATAATCTACCCTCCTGTTTTTGCCGCCAAAGTGGATAACCTCACATTTATCCACATTATACTGCATCTGCCATGCATTTGCCCACTCACCCAACCTATCCAAGTCACCTTGCAGCCTCCTAGCATCCTCCTCACAGCTAACACTGCCCCCCAGCTTTGTGTCATCCGCAAACTTGGAGATGTTGCATTCAATTCCCTCATCCAGATCATTAATATATACATTGTAAATAGCTGGGGTCCCAGCATTGAGCCTTGCGGTACCCCACTAGTCACTGCCTGCCATTCCGAAAATGACCCGTTTATTCCTACACTTTGCTTCCTGTCTGCCAGCCAATTCTCTATCCACATCAATACTGAACCCCCAATACCATGTGCTTTACGTTTGTATGCTAACCTCTTACGTGAACCATGTCGAAAGCCTTCTGAAAGTCCAGATATAACACATCCACAGGTTCTCCCTTATCCACTCTACATCCTCAAAAAATTCTATAAGATTCGTCAGACATGATTTACCTTTCATAAATCCATGCTGACTATGTCCAATGATTTCACCACTTTCCAAATGTGCTGCTATCCCATCTTTAATAACTGACTAGCATTTTACCCACCACCGATGTTAGACTAGCTGGTCTGTAATACCCCGTTTTCTCTCTCCCTCCATTTTTAAAAAGTGGGGTTACATTAGATACCCTCCAATCCTCAGGAACTGCAGCCTATCTGGCCCTGGGGATTTATCGGCCTTTAATCCATTCAATTTACCTAACACCACTTCCCGGCTAACCTGGATTTCACTCAGTTCCTCCATCTCATTTGACTCCCGGTCCCCTGCTATTTCCAGCAGATTATTTATGTCTTCCTTTGTGAAGACAGAACCAAAGTAGTTATTCAATTGGTCTGCCATGTCCTTGTTCCCCATGATTAATTCACCAGTTTCTGACTGCAAGGTACCTACACTTGTTTTAACTAACCTGTTTCTCTTCACATATCTATAAAAACTTTTGCAGTCCGTTTTTATGTTCCGTGCCAGTTTTCTTTCATAATCTATTTTCCCTTTTCTAATTTAGCACTTTGTCCTCCTCTGTTGGACTCCGAATTTCTCCCAGTCCTCTGGTAGGCTGTTTTTTTCTGGCTAATTTGTATGCTTCATCTTTAGTTTTGATACTATCCCTGATTTTCCTTGTTATCCACGGATGCACTATCTTCCCTGATTTATTATTTTGCCAAACTGGGATGAACAATTGTTGTAGTTTATCCATGCAGTCTTTAAATGCCTTCCATTGCATATCCACCGTCAACCCTTTAACCATATATAACCATATAACAATTACAGCACGGAAACAGGCCCTTTCGGCCCTTCCAGTCTGTGCCGAACATTTATTTTCCCCTAGTCCCATCTACCTGCACTCAGACCATACCCCTCCATTCCCTTCACGTCCATATACCTATCCACTTTACTTTTAAATGTTAAAATCGATCCTGCCTCCACCACTTCTGCTGGAAGCTCATTCCACACAGCCACCACCCTCTGAGTAAAGAAGTTCCCCCTCACGTTACCCCTAAACTTCTGTCCCTTAATTCTCATTTCATGCCCTCTTGTTTGAATCTTCCCTACCCTCAATGGGAAAAGCTTATCCACATCCACTCTGTCTATCCCTTTCATCATTTTAAGACCTCAATCAAGTCCCCCCTTAACCTTCTGCTCTCCAAAGAATAAAGACCTAACTTGTTCAATCTTTCTCTGTAACATAGTTGCTGGAACCCAGGCAACATTCTAGTAAATCTCCTCTGTACTCTCTTTATTTTGTTGACATCCTTCCTATAATTAGGCGACCAAAATTGTACACCATACTCCAGAATTGGTCTCACCAATGCCTTGTACAATTTTAACATTACTTCCCTACTCCTATATTCAATGCTCTGATTTATAAAGGCCAGCACACCAAAAGCTTTCTTTACCACCCTATCTACATGCGATTCCACCTTCAGGGAACTATGCACAGTTATTCCTAGATCCCTCTGTTCCACAGCATTCCTCAATTCCCTACCATTTACCATGTACGTCCTATTTTGATTTGTCCTGCCAAGATGTAGCATCTCACTCTTACCAGCATTAAACTGCATCTACCATCTTTCAGCCCACTCTTCCAAATGGCCCCAATCTCTCCGTAGACTTTGAAAATCTACTTCATTATCCACAACACCACCGATCTTAGTATCATCTGCATACTTACTTATCCAATTTTCCACCCCATCATCCAGATCATTGATGTACATGACAAACAACAGTGGACCCAACACAGATCCCTGAGGCACCCCACTGGTCACCGGCTTCCAACCTGACAAATAGCCATCCACCATTACTCTCTGGTATCTCCCATTCAGCCACTGTTGAATCCATCTTGCTACTCCGCCATTAACACCCAAAGATTGAACCTTCTTAACCAACCTTCCATGGGGAACCTTGTCAAAGGCCTTACTGAAATCCATATAGACAACATCCACTGCTTTACCCTCATCAATTTCGCTAGTTACCGCTTCAAAAAATTCAAGAAGGTTTGTCAAACATGACCTTCCAGGCACAAATCCATGTTGACTGTTCCTGATCAGACCCTGTTTATCCAGATGCTTATATATATTATCTCTAAGTATCCTTTCCATTAATTTGCCCATCACTGACGTCAAACTAACAGCTCTATAATTGCTAGGTTTATTCTTTGAACCCTTTTTAAACAATGGAACAACATGCGCAGTACGCCAATCACTTTCAATGGCTAATGGCCACCCGTTCCCTTTCTGGCCGCTTACTGTACGTGCTATTCATGATTTAAGAATCAATTGCCAGTCCACCTTGGCCAATTCACGTCTCATACCCTCAAAGCTACCTTTCTTTAAGTTCAGAACCCTTGTTTCTGAATTAACAATGTCACTCTCCATCCTAATGAAGAACTCAACCATATTATAGTCACTCTTGCCCAAGGGGCCACTCATAACAAGACTGCTAACTAAACCTTCCTCATTACTCAGTACCCATTCTAGAATAGCCTGCTCTCTCGTTGGTTCCTCCACATGTTGGTTTAGGAAAACTATCCCACATACATTCCATGAAATCCTCTTCCTCAGCACCCCTGCCAATTTGATTCACCCAATCTATATGTAGATTGAAGTCACCCATTATAACTGTTTTACCCTTGTTGCACGCATTTCTAATTTCATGTTTGATGTCATCCCAACTCCACTACTACTGTTAGTTAGGTGGCCTGTACACAACTCCCACTAGCGTTTTCTGCCCCTTAGTGTTTCGCAGCTCCACCCATATCGATTCCGCATCCTCCAAGCTTATGTCCTTCCTGTAGCAACGCTACTCCACCTCGTTTTCCTTTCTGTCTTTCCCTCCTGAATATTGAATATCGCTGGATGTTCAGCTCCCAGCCTTGGTCACCCTGGAGCCATGACTCTGTGATCCCAACTATATCATATTCATTAATAACTATCTGCACATTCAACTCATTCACCTTATTACGAATGCTCCTTGCATTGAGACACAAAGCCTTCAGGCTTGTTTTTACAACACTCTTACCCCTTATACAATTATGTTGAAAAGTGACCCTTTTTGATTTTTGCCCTGGATTTTTCTGCCTGCCACTTTTACTTTTCACCTTATTGCTTCTACCCTCATTTTACATCCCTCTGTCTCCCTGCTCATGCTCCCATCCCCCAGCGACATTAGTTTAAATCCTCCCTGACAGCCCTAGCAAACACTCCGCCAAGGACATTGGTTCCCTTCAAGCCCAGGTGCAGACCGTCCTGTTTGTACTGGTCCCGCCTCCCCCAGAACTGGTTCCAATGCCCAGGAAATTTGAATCCCTCTCCCTTGCGCCATTTTTCAAGCCACGTATTCATCTGCAATTTCCTCCTATTTCTACTCTAACTAGCACTTGGCACTGGTAGGAGTCCAGAGATTATTACCTTTGAGGTCCTACTTTTAGGTTTATCTCCTAGCTCCCTAAATTCGCCTTGTAGGACCTCATCCCGTTTTTTACCTATATCGTTGGTGCCAATGTGCACCACGACAACTGGCTCTTCACCCTCCCCCTCCAGAATGTTCTGCAGCCGTTCAGTGACATCCCTGACCCTTGCACCAGGGAGGCAACATAACATCCTGGAGTCTCGTTTGCGGCCGCAGAAACGCCTATCTATTCCCCTTACTATGGAATCCCCTATTACTATTGCCCTTCCACTCTTTTTTCTCCCCTCCTGTGCCGCAGAGCCACCCATGGTGCCATGAACATGGCTGTTGCTGCATTCCCCTGATGAGCCATCTCCCTCAACAGTATCCAAAATGGTATACCTGTTTAGGAGGGAGATGACCGGAGGGGACTCCTGCATCACCTGCCTACTGCTACGTTGGCTAATGGCCACCCGTTCCCTTTCTGGCCGCTTAACCTGCGGTGTGACCGACTTACTGTATGCGCTATTCATGAGCTTCTCAGCATCGTGGATGCTCCAGTATGAATCCAACCGCAGCTCCAATCGTTCAATGCGGTCAGTCAGGAGCTGCAGCTGGACACACTTCCTGCAAACTTAATCACCAGGGACACCGACCATATCCCTGATCTCCCACATGCTGCAGGATGAGCAAACCATGGGGCCGATCTCAAATTACATGGCTTGCCCCCAGATTAAATCAACTCACTCACACTATGAAAATCTTAATCCTTTAAACTAACCTTTATTAAAAAGCACTGTACCCTTTGGAAGTAGTCCTTTTGTCCTCTTTTCCATACTTCTCCCACAGCTCCCGTTATTGACCCCCTCTTCCTCCTTGTTCCATCCACCTACATCACACACATTTCACAAGCAAGATTACCCTGACACTTTCCATCCAAATGGCTCCTGTTCTCAACTTCCTTACTAACCAGATTCCAGCATTGGCAGCCTTGTGTTCCTACAATATCACCTTCCAGCTGCTGTCCCCACCTTTACCCTCACCGGCCGCCATTTGTCTCTTTTTTGTATGTCCTTTTTTTGGGCTCTTCTCTCTACCTGCCTCTTCTTCCCAACTTCCTCTCTCCTGACTCCTCTGAACTCTCTCCATTTGCCCATCATGTTTCACCCCCCCCCCCCCCCCACCATGGTCCACCGATCACTACTCCTTCTTTGCTCTTCATACTGTCTATCTCTCCTCGTTACTTTCAGTCCTGAAGCACGGTTCCAATCTGAAGCCTGAAACCTCAACCATTCCTTGGAAGAAGCTGCCCGACCTGCTGAGTCTCTCCAGCAGATTGTTTGCTGCTCCAGATCCCAGCATTTGCAGTCTCTTGTGCTTCCACTCAAACTGTCTTCCTCGTCTTCCTTGTGAAAGCTGACCTTCCAGGTCAGGATGTCAAGGTCACGTTTACTATCAGCTTCTTTGCCTCAGGATCATTCCAGGCTCTTAGTTGCATTAGTTAGAACACTTAAGCTTCATTAAAAAAAAGGAAACTTTACGAGATTTTCTTTCATCCCACAAGGGCAGTGGGATGGCACAGAGTCACAGCGGTAGAGTTGCTGCCTCACAGCACCAGACACCTGGGTTAGATCCTCACCATATGCACTGTCTGTATGGAGTTTATATGTTTTCCCTGTGGGTTTTCTCTGGCTGCTCCGATTTCTGCCCACATACCAAAGATGCCCAGGTTTGTAGTTTAATTGGCTTTGGTTAGTTGCAAAATTGTCCCTGATGTGTAGGTTAGAGTTAGTGTACAGGGTGATCGCTTGTTGGCGCGGACTCGGTGGGCCGAAGGGCCTGTTTCTGCACTGTATAGCTAAAGTCCAAAATAAAGTCTAAAGTAGGGTAATAAGGATTTGCCAGCAATGTAGGTCTCCCACATTCAATCTCTATCCATTTGTTAATGATCATGGTAGTTTATTAGTGCAAGAACAAAATCAAAACACAAGGAAATACCAGAAAACCCAAATTAATTTCTTTCTTGCATAAGGTAACAAGTTATTGAATCTTGTGAGTTTCAAGGAAATTCTGTATGACTTCTATTTGTACTATTCTACAAAGGCTGAATACCTGGAGATAACCAATTTTGTTTGCCTTTGACAATTTGACGAAGGTTCCTAGTTTCCAACATTGATTTCATTCAAAAGAAGGATACAGAAAGCTGTAGTAACTCAGCGGGACAGGCAGCATTTTAGGAGAGGAGGAATGGGTGACATTTCGGGTCGAGACCTGTCTGAAGAAGGTCTCAGAACGACCCAAAACATCACCTATTCCTCTCCAGAGATGCTGCCAGTCCCGCTGAGTTACTCCAGCTTTTTGTGTCTTTCTTCGGTTTAAACCAGCATCTGCAGTTCCTTTCTACACATATTGATTTCATTCAAATTCCAGATCTAGTCTCCTCTATTCTAGCTTCAGAAAGGTGCAATGTACCTTTAACTGGCTGAGGTAATTTTTCATCTGTGTTATCTCCTGCCTTCTATCTGATTCATCTGCCATGGATTTTGCAGAAGCCAATTCCTTTCCTGCTGTGAATCTAGGTTTTCATTTAAACTGTCCTGCTGGAATCAATCATCCTGGGCCACTTAAATAGTGACAGGAATGTGTGGGCATTCATGGCTTAACTGGCATGTTCACAAGAACTTTGAGTCGAGCAAATAAGTTGTAGACAGTGAATAGCTTTAAGCCCCTGTCCCACTTAGGAGACCTAAACAATAGACAATAGACAATAGGTGCAGGAGTAGGCCATACGGCCCTTCATGCCAGCACCACCATTCAATGTGATCATGGCTGATCATCCCCAATCTGTACCCCGTTCTTGCCTTCTCCCCATATCCCCTGACTCCACTATTTTTAAGAGCCCTATCTAGCTCTCTCTTGAAAGCATCCAAAGAACCTGCCTCCACCGCCCTCTGAGGCAGAGAATTCCACAGACTCACCACTCTCTGTGAGAAAAAGTGTTTCCTCATCTCCATTCTAAATTGGGAACATGTTTCCTGCTTCTAGCGTGTCCAAACCCTTAACAATCTTACATGTTTCAATGAGATATCCTCTCATCCTTCTAAACTCCAGAGTGTACAAGCCCAGCTGCTCCATTCTCTCAGCATATGACAGTCCCGCCATCCCGGGAATTAACCTTGTAAACCTACGCTACACTCCCTCAATAGCAACCTCTGGTGACCTTGCCCGCCACCCAAGGTTTCCATGAGGTCACCGGAGGTTTTGGTCACTCTCCCTAATGGTCGAAAGTGGTTTCCACGTGGTCGGGGCTTCATCTAGGTTGCTGCTATTTTTTCATCATGTTTAAAACCGGCCTTGACTAAAAATAGGTTGCCGTTTTAAAAATTGATAATTTTTTAGTCGTAGGTCTAGTCAAAGCCGGTTTTCTTCATATTTGAGGAAGGTTTTCAACAAATGCGTGGGAGGTGGTAGGAGTTGGCAGGTCACCTCGACCTTGATTTGTTTTTTTGGGTGGCGGGCAAGATCACCAGAGGTTGCTGTTTTGGTCTCCTAAGTGGGACAGGGGCTTTAAGCAGGATTGTTGGGGTCACATTTCTTGTTCCTCTAACAATCAGTTGCAAACTGCAATGCTTAAGTGAACTGAATCAGTAGCTATGTCATATTTATGTTATTTTGCCATGACTGAGGCCACGTTACATATTTATATCCTTGAAGGTTGCAACAGATTTATGTAATACCAATAAAGGCACTTCCTTTGGCCGAATGGAAGTACTGTTGGAAACTTTCACCTAAAATCTATATATCTAATGCAAAGTATGAAAGGTTAAAGATTAGACAAGGAATCATTTTACACTCAGGGTTTCATAATCCTTGCCAATATTATTTTAATGTATCACACATTGACTCTTAAAGCTGTCAATGAGAACAAAGATGTTTAGAATCATATCTAAAATGCAGCTAACTAGGTTTAGGTTTATTAGTGTCACATGTAGCATGGTACAGTAAAAAGCTGTTTTGCATGCTATCCAATCAAATCAGATGTAGGAAGGAACTGCAGATGCTGGTTTACACAGACGATAGACACAAAATACTGGAGTAACTCAGCAGGACAGGCAGCATCTCTGGAGACGTTTCAGATCGAGACTTTTCTTCAGACAGGGCTCAACCCGAAACGTCACCCATTCCTTCTCTCCAGAGATTGCTGCTTGTCCCGCTGAGTTACTCCAGCATTTTGTGCCTATCTTCAGATAATACTATGCATAGGTGCAATTAAGGTAAACACAAGTAGAATAGGGAGAGATACAGAATGCAAAGCATGGTTCTCAGCACTGTAGCGCACCAGTTCCAGAGATAAAGTCCAATGTCTACAATGGACTCAAATTTCACTGTACCTTAATAACAATAAATGTGAATTTGAACTTGAACTTGAGCAGAGGTGAATCGGAGACTATCCTAGCTTCTGGAAGTACCGTTCAGAAGCCAGGCAACAGAGTGAAAGCTGTTCTTGAATCTGGTGACGCATGCTTTCAACCTTCTGTATCTTCTGTCTGATGGGAGCAGGGAAAATAAATGTCTGGGGGTGGGCAAGTATTTTACTTCGGAGTCACGTGAGTGACTACGTGAAGAAGCCCCGCCAGGCGCATGCTCGGCATTACGTCGACGCATGTCGGTAGGGAAGGGCTGCAGATCGCAGCTCCACCAGCGGTAAGTAACAGACCCGCAGGTAAGTGAGTTGAAATTACTTCCTGGGTAGAAACTCCGTGACGCTGGCTGGAATAGCCAGGAGGAGTTTGGGGAAGTTTTAAAATAGACACGGGTGAAAAAATCGGCGCGGGGGGAAGAGCGCAACCCGGGTGGAAACTCAGTTAAGATCGGGACCACAGATTAGTACGAAGCCGGTTCCGATACCGGTAGCCGTTGAAACTGCCGTAGTTCAGATTTTAGACGCTCCACAGCCACAGGCCACAGAGGGAACTCCAGTGAAGAGGAAAAATAAAAGGAAGTCTGCTAGGCCTGAAATATCAGATTAATCTGATGAAGAAGAGGCAGGACCAGGCAGACGAGCCTGTGGATCAGGATGGACCAAATGGAGAAAATGCTCCAAATAATTATAAACCAAGGGTCAAAAGACCCAGAATATTCCCAGGCAGCCCCTGAGGGGGTTCCATATCATGATTATGGTGCCTTTACAACATGGGAATGTGAACCTCCAGAGACTTGTTTAGGTCTGGAGGAAGTCTCCTTGAGCAAGTCTCAGGAGTACCAGGGCAGCAAAATACTGACCCTGAAGGTGGTGTTTTTGTTGTTGAATATCCACCACGGCACAAAAGTCAAAGTACAGGTGTACCGGATGTAGCACAATCCTTTGCTATACCAGAGGGAAGCGGTGAGGTCATGGAAGAAAACCTGGCGACCAACATTAATTATTTGGTTTCTCACCAGCTTCATGATACTGTCATGATGGAGACAGCAGACCTCTATAAAACACCTATTAATTGTGCATCACCGTGGGTGCCGACGGTGAATCCAAGTATTTGGCACCTGTAAGTTCAATAATGCGAGGGTCCTCAAGCTCATTGCAGCTGGCTTTACTGCTTTTGGGAGGTAGTTGGAAGGGCATGCTATGTTCAAAATTCAAAAAGACATGTTGGCATCGTTGTAACTCTTAATAGTAAGATTAAATGAGAACTTACCAGTTTGAAGTTTGATCTTTATTTTTATGAGGAGTTGCGATGAGGGATTTTGTGAAGACCCCGCCAGGCAAGCATGCGCGACATTCTTCAAAGCAGCGGTGTGGAATCACAGATAACAACAATGACTGAAGATAGTAAGATTAGAGAACTCGAATATACCAGTTGACCTTATGATAGAGGGTTGGTAGCGGAGGGCACGAAATCCCTCATCGCAACTCCTCATAAAATAAAGATCAAACTTCAAACTGGTAAGTTCTCGTTTAATCTTACTATTTTACTTCGGAGTCACATGAGTGACTTCGTGAAGATTTCAATGCTCTGTAATTCCATGCCCTGGACCACATCCATGCTCACACACTGCCGTAATACTGATGGAGGAAGTATGTTAACGTATTTCAGACTTGAACAAGCTGAAAAATAATAACATTTGTTAATACAACAATAAAACCCCTGAACTCGGGGACAAACGTTTAGGAAACAGCACTTAAAACTGAATCCGCCAACATTGCGAGAGCGGCCACAGGTCTGTTATAAAACCGCTGAAATGTAGTTTCACTGGCCCAGCCCACTTTTGCGAGGACATAATCCATGAACACCTCCATGGTCCTCGCCGCTGATGTGGATGCAGCCCTGGTAGAATAACATTTTAAAATGTTAGCGTCTTACCTGCTGCACCGAATACCACCTTGAGCCATCTCCTGATGCCCATTTTCAGACCTGTAGTCGCAGGTCTATGTAGTTTAAGCAACTCTTCTATAACGCAGTGACTTTATTGTGGGTCGAAACCATTCTATCCAGGCAATTCCTGTAGAGTTTGGACCTGTTGTGCTGTCTTCAGTGCCAGTACCATCACCACTTTGAAGGTGAATAAGTCCAGTGGTAAATCCGCCAAAGGCGACCAGCTCCTGAGTAGGGTCAACACCACCCCCTATATCTCTGGTAATATATCGAGATCGGGGAGGGATAGACATTACCCTTCAGAGTGGATACCAGCTGGTGAGAATCCCACACCAATGTTGAGATAGGATGACAGTGCACTCCTGGCACTGTATATGGCACTGTAACTGAGGGACTCATCATAATGCAGGCCCGTGAGGATTCCAGCACATTGGAGATCGTAATAGATATGTAGGTGGTCTTCTAGGTCCGACTATGGTAACCTCACATATCCTTATGTGGGTAAGGTACTGCTTCCTGGTGGACTCTCTCTGCATGCTGCTGTATGATGTCCATGGTCCTTTCTGTTGCAGATCTGGTTTCGTTTTCTGCAACACCTATCTGATGAAGCAGAATGGGGGAAAGCATAGAAACCCATTTCCCCCCAGTGTAGCGAGAACACGTCCATCGTCACTGCCCCAGGATCTGGTTCTCAAGACACATATGTTGGTATCCAATGGTTCAACCTGGACGCAAGGAGGTCAATATCTGGTGTTCCATATTAGGCTATAGTTTTAGCAAATATTTGGAGGTTCAACATCCACTTGATGTCGTTATTAAATACTTGTGACCTGGTGTCCGCCACTGTATTGAGCTTAACCGGAAGGTACGTAGCTGATATCCAAATATTTCTTTCAATCCACTAGAGCCAAATTAATTTTTCCAATTCATTACAAGATATTGACTTGATACCATCCATAAGGTTTAAATACGCCACCTCAGTGGTATTGAAGATGGACATGCGTATGCTGCAGATTAGTGCATTAAGCCCGTGGCCCGTGACATGCTCCCAGCATTTCTAAACATTTCAATACCTTGTGATTGAAGAAAAGTAGACTCGTGCAAATGCCATCTACCACCCCAACTGGAAATGGTGTCAGTAGCTCCCCAGCCCTTGGTGCTTGCATCGGTTTGTAACACGACTAATGGGTTTGAATTAATGATGGGATTTAACAATCACAAACATTGCTAATCCACTATTGTAGCTCAATTTATGCCTTGATTGGCGGCTGCATAGGCCTGTAAAAATGTCCAGCATTCGCTTTTAATGCCGAGATTTTGCTCTTTGTAAGCTTAGATAGTGTAACGTCCCAATTATGTAACTAGGATGTAGCTACAAGTTTAGCAAGTATTTTAGCAGTATGTCTAATAGTCGGTTTCCTGGCGCAAGCAAGGCTGTTACAACATGCCTCTATTATGTCTATAGCTTTGTTTTCCCTGGGATAGTGACAATCAGCTCCCTTACATCCCCAGAATGTATATAACTGCTCTCCTACTTGTGAGGTTAAACATGGCAGCACTTCCAAGAGAACCAGACCCCTTACCTCCATGGTGACCGGCGGGCCTGACGTTCTGGTTCCTGGGTGTTCCGTTGAATTGTGTTGAAGTGCTGCCGGCGTGTAGGTCCTTACTGGTCTTTCAGGTGGCCCCCGAGGTCTTGCATATGGGTGTTTGTCCTGCGCACTGCCGCCTGCTGAGGGAGGTGGTTATCAACCGTCTGCCTCCCGCCTCCTAATCCAGTCCTTGACCTGTTTGTGCAGGTCCTCACCGAACCAGCTGTCTCGTGGAGGCGTCGCAGATGCCCTAGTACAACCTCCGCAAATATGGGGCTTTGGAAGTCGGTTTGATGGCGATACTCCGAAGTGTTAACCTCATGACTAATGGTTGCAAGAGCATCCTCCTGTTCTGCCGTCCATTTCCATGCCGTCATCCGACCTGGCAAGGCAGTAATCCCCGACGTCAGCAATATCAGATTGATTTAGGAACTTCAGCTCCAGTGCCCCTATTCCCCGACTGATGTTGCCCCAGATGGGCGTGTTGAACTGTCGGTACATTCAATCGATATGCAGTTGTTTGGGCCTGGTAATATGTTGATCCGCCTCGGTAAGGACCTGTTCCTGCAGCTGGGAGTGGTGAGGTAGTCCTGATGCTGGCCCCTGTGTGCTTCGTGGGCGAACCTGATACCACATTCATCAGTTCATTCCTGTGGTTTCTCAGGTACTGTAGGTTCCTGCTCCATCCCCATCTTACGTGTCCGCCAGCTGCTGATCCTTAGGCATCCCCACCGATGACGTGGACATGCTGGGTTGCCCAGCCGCATGTCTCCTGGACTGGAGGACATCTGTGTCCAGGTGCAGAGTTGTGCTCTAGGATAAATACGCTCATCCAGCCGTGCGACCGCTGCCGCAATCTGCGGATGACAATTCGACTTCCTCAGGTTCTGAAATCCCTGAGGCTTCTGTCATCGCCCCGCACCTCAATTGAGTAATAACAAGGGTGCCCTAACAGGAGTCGCTGCCTGCCGCTTCGCGTGGAGCTAAGCGACTCCCGCACGACCTGCCGCTGGCCCCGCCGACTTCCGGCGAGGCGCCCGCTAGTCCTGATAAGACATGAGCGGGGATGAGTCGGTCCCGGGCCGCTGAAGCGTGATACGCCGACGTCCGCGCGGGCTTCCACCTGTCCCGATGTTTGGTCACGTCCTGCCGCTAAAGGAGGGGTGCGGTGACCGAGATGAGACTACACGTCCTTCCAAATCTGACAGGACTCCCCCTGAGGGTGGTGAGATTCGTGCCGGCCGCACATGCGGGCCTTGCAACCCAGCCTCAATCCTTCACTCCGGTCCCGTGAAACTGGCGGCAGCTCCCGTGGAAAGTCGACCCCAGGCTCCTACAGCGGGGCTTCACCGACCTGTTGTGGCCGATTCTTCCCCCTGGTCCTCTCTATCTCTGCATAGTTTGGGGAGAGAGAACGGCCCACCAGGCAATTGAACACGTTTACACACCTTTGCTCCACTGTCCCTAAATGCTTAGGTGACGGTGGTAGGGAGTCCAGGGTCTGGCCTACCCGCTCCTGCACGGTGCTCCTAACCACTCACCGGCCCACGGCCAGCCGTGGTGGAGAATCGGGTCCCGCTGCGCAAAGGCTCCCCGGTTTCCACGTTCTTATCTCCGGCCCACAGAGTGGTCGCTGCCCGGCATTGCGGGCAGCTCCGGAATATGGGCGCTGACTCCCCATACCGAAGATCCATGGCCCTGGAGGCAGAACTTCGAAGTCCCTTCATTCTGGACTCCCTCATTGTTTCTGTAAAGCAAAGTCTATACAGAAGCTAAACAACTCAAGGTTAGTAAGCTTACCTGAGGTCTTTATGAGCCTTCTCGGTGGAGGAGGCACTCCTCTCCCCCCCCACAGCTCCCAATGGTGACAAGACTTTACAGCGGGACGGACATAGACTGCCGCTAACGTCAAGGGTCCGCCTTGTGTGAGTCGGGCCACCGTCTCTGTCACTACTCTATAGGGTAGCATAGACGGTGTCCACGAATTCCTTCGGCCTGAGCGTTGAGTCGGAAGCTCCTGCTCTGCCTTTGCTGCCCGCGAATACAGCCTCCGACCCGGACCCTCCTGGTTCCACGGCTTGCCGACCTCCCGGGCAGTGTAGCCGTCAGCCCGTGGTGACCCTGCGGGCTGCGGGTGTAGATTCGGCTTGCCGCTCTGCCGTCCGCTGGCCGAATGGCGAGTGTGAGCCCCGGCCCCCACCTGTGTCCCCGGTGTAAAAAATAAAGTCGGGCAACGGCGTAATAAAGCTGTCAGCCTACAAGCCGTTTTCCTGGCAAGCCCATTACCTGTCAATACAGACAGGGATCCTGCAGGCTGTGGAGTAGTTTGAGTATGGGGGCTAGTCCCCACTCCTTTGTTAATGCCGTCAGCCCACGGTGTCCTGCGGTGCTGTGGTGTAGAGTCGGGCTGCTGCTCTGCCGTCGCTCCACTGCGCACGGCGAGCCTGCAAGCCCCCACTCCTTTATTCATGCCGCCAGCCCGCTGTTTCTGGCTGGCTGCGGTGTAAGAGTCGGGCTGCCTCTGCCGTCCTCTGCGGCAGTGAGAACCCGGGACCCACCTGGGTCAACTGGCTCTTCCCGACTCCATTTCTATAAGAGCCAGCCGCCGCTGACTTTCCCGCATCTCGCGTCCCAGCCAGTGTTTGAAGCGGCCGGGAGTACTCGTGAAACAGACCTCCTGAAATGAAAGAAGGACGGCAGGTCCCTGCAGTAGAGGAGCAACGCTCCTCACTGCCTGTCGCTCACATGTGGTCGACGATATGTCGCGCATGCGTGCCTGGCGGGGTCTTCACGTAGTCACTCACGTGACCTCCGAAGTAAAATTTGAGATTAATTGTATGAGTAAAATCGCCATTCGGTCCATCCTGCACCCAAGATTGCTGATTTGTGTAATCAAATCAAGCTCCAGATTATTTATTTGGAGAAACCTGCGTAAACAAATTAAAGATATCGATGAGGAGGCAAAAACGATCAGCCTCATGAAACCTTTTATATTTAGCCAAAGGAGACAATCTGCTGGATTGAGAAGGAGGGTTTGAATTCAAGAGCAAGGAACAAGCAGAGGCAGGGGTAGGGTGAGAAGGTATTATCACCCATCACAGCCCAATGTCCAATCCATATATTTGGGAGAAGGAGACCAGTTCAAGGTCATTTGCTGAGGTACAAAACTGTATTCTATCACAGAGGAAACTGTTGTGGAACCTCCGATTGGTGGTAGATTGCAATTGTTTTATGATGAATGGTACTGTATAACATCTGATCGGTTTATATTAGATACTGTGTCAGGTGCTACTATTGAATTTGTGGAAGGAGTTGATCCACCTGTACAGGATAAACCTAATCGGGATTTGGTGTTTCCTGCACCTGAAATTTTCAGGAAAAAGAAGAAAAAAAAAGTTTTTTTTTTTTTTTTTAAATGTACTTAAAAAGGGGTAATTGAAAGTACGGGGTATCATCCGCAACAATTTGTGTCAAATATTTTCCCTAGGCCAAAGAAGATGGGGGTTGTAGAGTCATTCTGGATCACACAAAATTGAATTCATATGTCCAGTATAGACATTTTAAAAATGGACACCTTCAACACTGCAAAGGAAGTTTGTTGTCCATAGGATGTTACATGGCTACTATAGATTTAAAAGATGCGTATTATTCAGTGCCAATTCATCACCATTATCATAGGTACTTGAAGTTTAATTGGATGTGTCAGCTGTGGCAATATAAAGCATTACTAATGGGTTAAGTTCAGCTCCCAGGCTGTTCACAAAATTATTGAATACCATCACTGGGGCATTGTTTAGAGGCTCAAAATCACATTGTAATGGCTTATCTTGATGATATTTTAATTGTTAATGCCCACTCAGGATTCAGCTGAAGATTCAGTGTTCACAGCAACTATAGACGGTTGAAAAGGCTAGGGATTCTGATTCCATCCAACAAAAATCTAAGCTACCAGCCGTTGCAAACAATTGAGTATTTGGGGTTGTCATTATTTATTCAGTTGCTATGTCAGTAACTTACCAACAGATAAAATTGTGGATTTTACAAATGAGTGTGAATTCCTTGTGACAAACTTATCCATCATCCGAGAAGTTAACTAGGTTATTGGTAAGATAGTAGCAGCGTTTCCCGCTGTTGAGTTTGGCCCTTTGCATTAATCAAATCTTCAAAGGGCAAAAAGCACAAGCACTTATAAAAGCGTGCAGGTCATTTTGACAGACCCATGCAGTTGCCAACAGAAACTTTGGCTACATTACAGTGGTGGACTTGGGAATGTTGCACAAGCTACTAAAAACATTGTTATTCAGTAGTATTACAAACTGATGTTAGTGCTCTCGGATGGGGGGCTATGGGGACAATGACACCAGCTGTGGTGGTAGATGGATTCTGTCCCAAGAGGAATTAATTCTCCAAACATATGGTATTAATTAAATTTGGAGTTATTGGGGGCATTTTTTGGATTAAAAGCTTATTGTTCTACTATGGAGGACTTGCATGTTCAATTGCAAGTAGACAATACCACAGCTTGTAGCAATATCAATCACATGGGTGGAGTAAGATCAGTAATCATGTGAGATCATCTGGTCAACCAGATGTGGAATTGGTGTATATGTAGGAATATCTGGCTTTCAGCTATTCTATCTCCCAGGGAAAGACAATGTTGTGGCAGACAACAGATCACGGGAGTTTAAAGACAATACAGAATGGATGTTAAATCCACAAATTTTCCACAAAAAAAAATTGTCAATCAGTATGGTGTACCAGACATTGATTTGTTTGCATCCAGATTAAATCACCAATTGCCTAAATACGTGTCATGGGAGCCTGACCCACGAGCTGTAGCGTTGGATGCATTCTCGCTACATTGGGGAAATATGTGTTTCTATGCTTTTTCCCCATTTTGCCTGATTAGGCAATGCCTCAGTAAAATAGAGCAAGACTCTGCTAAGGGTGTTTTGGTGGTTACAAACTGGCGTACACAGGCATGGTTCCCATTGATGCTTAGAATGATAATTGAACCTTTTATGACGATTCCCAGCTCCAGGGATTGTTGGTACAACCAGTGACAGAACAAGTTCATCCATTGCATGATCATATTAATTTATTAATCTGCAGGTTCTGACCAGACCGTTACAAGGGCTTGGACTGTCGGATAGGACCATGGATGTCATAACGTCAGCTTGGAGAGATAGCACTAAGAAACAATATATGTCTCACATAAAGAAATGGGAAGCTTTTTGTATATTTTACTTCGGAGTCACGTGAGTGACTACGTGAATAGAAGCCCGTACAGCCGTTGGTGCGTCATGACGTCAGACGCTGGTGCAGTTGGCCGGTTGGAGCAGCAGCGCTCCTCCGAGCGGTAAGTTTAAACCGCTGGTTACACGAAGAGCTGGAGAATTTAGCAGGTGCAGCAGCATCTAAGGAGCGAAGGAGATGGGCGACGTTGCGGGTCGAGACCCTTCTTCAGACTTCACCCTCGATTCTCCAGCATCTGCAGTTCTTTGTTAACAAGTTTAAACGGAGGTAAGGTTTTTAAAATTTTTTTACCACATGTCATTTTCTGCGACGGTTTAGAGTTCTTAGAGAATGTTGCAGAAAGTGAAGAAGGTGTCGGCGAGGCGCTCCGGGGGTAGAAAGGAAAAGTGGCAGGAGAGTGTTGAGGATGGAGGCCCGTCTGGTACACCTGGTCCGGTGCTGGCTACACAGCCAGTGGTTGCGGACCCACTGCCGGGGGCAGTGGAGGCTTGTCAGTAGGGAGGAAGGCCACTGGCAAGTCTCTGTGGCCCGTAAATGAGTCGGGCCTGGAGGTTATACCCTCCATAGGAGAGTCCGTTTGCTCACGGCTCTCCCACGTCGAGATTCTATTACAAAAGAATGCTCGACAGGGACCAGCTCCGTGAGGAGGAGTGGTGCCCAAGCCAGGCTGATGGAGAGCTTGTGCTAGCAGCACCTGTTTCAGGGCTGCAGAACTATCCTGCCTGTGAGGAGGATGTTCTATCAGTGCAGTTTGCTGACACTGATTCTACGCTAGGGGAGAGCAGTAAAGGAGTTTGGTTGGAGGTAATTCCGAACATTGCTGGGAAGATTGCTGAGCGTAGAGAGGCAGGAAAGGCGATTGATGTAGAATTGGCCGAAAGCCATTCAGTATATGCTCTACCCCCACCAGTTACAGGAGCTAGCTATGGATGAAGTAGCAAAAAACTATAAAGCTCCTGTTAATTGTGATCTCCTGAAGGTACCGGTGGGTTAATCACCAAATTTGGTCATAGATGGGTATGCCTGCTAGGGCCCAGGAGATGAAGTTTTAAAAAAGTGCTTAAACTGTTGTCAGCAGGTATTACAGCTGTGGTGAAAGTTATTGGTACAAACGATAGGGTTGAAGCACACCAGGATGAACTGGGATTCCTTTGTAATGCATTTTGAAATTCATAATATCGGGAGGGCCGCTATTTAGGCCAGAGCTAACCCGAATTTGGCGAGTTTGTGCAAACCGACCAGTGTACCACCACGAAATCTGTTGTTTGGTGGTAACCTTGTAAAAAACGGTCAAAGACTGTCATGAGGTTGTTATAACCATGGCCCTCATTAAGCCAGCTGGCAAGCAAGGCAAAAAAGGTTCTCTACAAGAAGTCGAGGACAACAAGGTCCGCAAGGAAAGATGCACGTAAGGAATATAACAATGACAGACGATGAATTAACAGATGTTCCTGTTCAAATTGGGGACGGTTAAAAAATTGTTTCTCAAACAATGGCAGCAGTTGACATCAGATTTGTTCATACTAAAACCCCTGTCTCACTGTGCGAGTTGGCCCACGAGTGACCCCGAGTTTTCACTCGTGGTGATCACGTAGCGGGAACGTCGGAACTCGCGCGTTCAACTTGTCCACTCGTGGCGCTAACGGCAGGTACTCGGGAAACTTGTTAACTCGTGAAAAAAATCAAACCTGTTTGATTTTTTCCACGAGTCAAATTAACTGTTCAAGTTAAAAATGGAAACATTTAAACTCGTTGCAGTAATGTAATGGCCCCGTGCGTTTACCATAGTGTCTCGTGAGTCTATCGTGGGAACTTTTTATAATCTGAAAGGGACTGAACCAAAGTAGTATAATATGTATATACATATTATATATATTATATATATTTCAATTCCAACCCCGAAGCAATTGAGAGGCGATTTCTTGGGCCGTGTAATTTAACGTGTGTCTTTGCTTTTAAAAGTGAAGCTGTTTAATTGTTTACGCTGCGCTGTGTTTCGTGTTGGGGAGAGTGCTGCTGTACAATGCTTTCAATTTTATACTGCCCTCACCCCTTCCACAGAAAAATGCCTAAATTTTTCTTTGTGCCCGCTCTCCTGGGAGCAATCCAAACCAGGGGAACAATGAACCCTCAGAGGCTTCGCGTTCCTTGCTCCTATATATGGAGGGTACACAAAAAGCTGGAGAAACTCAGCGGGTGCAGCAGCATCAAGGAGCGAAGGAGATAGGCGACGTTTCGGGTCGAGACCCTTCTTCCTTTATTAGGAAGAAGGGTCTCGACCCGAAACGTCGCCTATCTCCTTCGCTCCTTAGATGCTGCTGCACCCGCTGAGTTTCTCCAGCTTTTTGTGTACCCTCGATTCTCCAGCATCTGCAGTTTCCTTCTTTAAATCCTATATATGGACCTCGCTCGCTCGCAACTGTATGAACGCTCGATCAACCAGACATCGGCCAACACAGAGGCCTGATTACTGAAAACAAAGTCAACTTGTACCAGACCTCATCATCTTCCTTCCGACAACCCGTAACCACGGCACCACACTTTCAACAGAAAAACTTAATATTTAAAGAATATATTATGGGACATTGGATTGTCTGAAGAAGGTCCCGAGCAGAAACGCCACATATGTGTGTGTGTTGTGGCTGTGTGTGTGGCTCTGTGTGTGTCTGTGTGTGTGTCTGTGAGTGTGTGTGTTGTCTGTGTGTGTGTCTGGTGTGTGTGTGTGTTTGTGTTGTGTCTGTGTTGGTGTGTTTGTTTGTGTGTGTGTATCTCTGTCTATCTGTGTGCGTTTGTGTCTGCTGTCGGGTCCCGGCGGCCGCTCAAAGTCACCCGAGCTGCTTCCTCTGAAGTGGTGGCCAGCTGCTGTCTGTGTGTATCTCTCTCTCTAGGTGTGTGTGTGTGTATGTGTGTGTGTGTCTCTCTCTCTCTCCCTCTCTGTCTATCTGTTTGTATCTGTGTGTGTGTCTGCTGTCGGGTCCCGGCGGCCGCTCAAAGTCACCCGAGCTGCTTCCTTCCTCTGAAGTGGCGGCCAGTCCTGCTGTCTGTGTGTATCTGTGTGTGTGTGTGTGTGTGTGTGTGTGTGTGTGTGTGTCTCTGTCTGTCTGTGTGTATCTGTGTGTGTGTGTGTGTGTGTGTGTGTGTGTGTCTCTCTCTCTCCCTCTCTGTCTATCTGTGTGTATCTGTGTGTGTGTCTGCTGTCGGGTCCCGGCGGCCGCTCAAAGTCACCCGAGCTGCTTCCTTCCTCTGAAGTGGTGGCCAGCTGCTGTCTGTGTGTATCTGTGTGTGTGTGTGTGTGTGTGTGTGTGTGTGTGTGTGTGTCTCTCTCTCCTCTCTGTCTATCTGTGTGTGTGTCTGCTGTCGGGTCCCGGCGGCCGCTCAAAGTCACCCGAGCTGCTTCCTTCCTCTGAAGTGGTGGCCAGCTGCTGTCTGTGTGTATCTCTGTTTGTGTGATTGTGTGTGTGTGTGTGTATGTGTGTGTGTGTGTCTCTCTCTCTCCCTCTCTGTCTATCTGTTTGTATCTGTGTGTGTGTGTCTGCTGTCGGGTCCCGGCGGCCGCTCAAAGTCACCCGAAGCCTGCTTCCTTCCTCTGAAGTGGCGGCCAGTCCTGCTGTCTGTGTGTATCTGTGTGTGTGTGTGTGTGTGTGTGTGTGTGTGTGTGTGTGTGTGTGTGTGTGTGTGTGTGTGTGTGTGTGTGTCTGCTGTCCGGTCCCGGCGGCCGCTCAATGTCAGTCACCCGAGCTGCTTCCTTTTTAAAAATTATTTAAAATAGAGATCCATTGCAAAAAAGTATTTAAAAACATAAAACAACAAGAAATGCTTGGTTACTGAAGGATGCGCATTTTCCCATTGTAGGTCATATCAATAGATGCCGCCGCGCTGAAATAACTCAAAACCACAGGATGGAGATGTATTTTAACATTGTTGCTTTATTAAAACATACCTTCATTCACGGTTGGCTCAAGAGTAACGGGAGAGGAACTTGATAACTCGGGAGAGGAACTTGGAACATCGCAGCAATGACATACCCGTGGGAACTCGGTTACACACTTGATCATAAACTTGAAGTCTCGTGCACAGCCACGAGTCTGTCACTCGGGGTACCTCGTGGGTCAACTCGCACAGTGAGACAGGGCCATTAGTGTATTGAAGGGGTGAAAATTTGAATTTTACTCTAAGGACAGTCTACCTAATCAACATTTTCCTAGTCGTAAACTTATTTTCAGATGAGGAAAATGTGCTTATTCAAGCAGAGATTCAGTCGTTTACATAAGAAAGGGGTAATTGAGCCTTCTGTCTATCAAAGTCAATAATTTCTGTCAAGTATATTTCCCAGATCTAAAAAGAATTATTCTGGATTTATCGAATTTGAACAAATTTGTTTGTTATAGGCATTTCAAAATAGAAACATAGAAACATAGAAATTAGGTGCAGGGAGTAGGCCATTCAGCCCTTCGAGCCTGCACCGCCATTCAATATGATCATGGCTGATCATCCAACTCAGTATCCCCGTACCTGCCTTCTCTCCATACCCAAAATGGAGACCTTTACCACGGGCAAACATCCAGTGTCCAAAGGGTATTATATGGCAACCATTGATTTAAAGAATGCGTATTACGCAGTGTCCTATTCATGGTAATGATAGAAGATTGACTGAGCTGTGGCAATTCAGGGCATTGCCGAATGGATTAACTTCAGCTCCTAGATTATTTACTAAAATTGGTAAAACCTGTGTTAGCATTACTTAGAGCTCAGGGCATGTGGTAATGGCCTATTTAGATGATATTCTGATTGTTGGAAAGACTCATGCTGAAACTCAATCATCAGTTTCAGTTGTTAAAATCACTTTTGAACAAATGGGATTTGTTATTCACCCAGATAAATCTAAATTATCACCAGTCCAAATTATTGATTATCTGGGATTTACCATTAATTCCAATCACATGTTGGTAACTTTGCCCAGGGATAAATTGAATCAGTTAATTGAGGACTGTGTTAATCTCGTTGGAGAACAACGGCCTTCGATTAGACAAGTAGCAGGTTTAATTGGGAAGTTGTTGCAGCCTTTCCAGCTGTGCAGTATGGTCCTCTGCATTATCAACAATTACAACGATCAAAGGAACAGGCACTGAGAATACAAAGGGGCCATTTTTTGATAGGCCTATGCAGTTGTCAGCTGGGGCGATTGCTGACATACAATGGTGGATAGTACATGTTTCAAAAAGTTTAAGGAAGGTTTTGGTGGAATCACCGTCACTGATATTACAGACTGATGTAAGTGCACTCGGTTGGGGTGCAACAGATATGTCTTCTAGTTGTGGAGGCAGATGGAATGTGGATGAGACATCGCTTCCTCAATTAAGAGGGATTAATTATTTAGAGTTGTTGGGCACCTGGTAATGGGCTCAAAGCTACATACCAGGTGCCCTCCTGTTCTACAAGGAGGGATCTGCAAGTGCAGGTCAGATTGACAACACCACAGCAGTGGCATATGTAAACCACATGGGTGCAGTTAAGTCACAGTCTTGTGATAGACTGGCTAACCAGATTGGAGCTGGTGTATTGACCAAAATATCTGGCTTTCAGCACTTTATTTGCCAGGAAGAGGTCACGTCAGTTTAATGACAACATTGAATGGATGTTAAATCATGATGTATTTAACCAAATGATTGATCAGTATGGATTACCAGATATTGACTTGTTTGCATCTCGATTAAATCATCAGTTATCTAGATATGTTCATGGGAACCAGATGCTGGGGCAGTAGCAGTGGATGCATTTTTCGCTGCATTGGGGAGGAATGTTTGTGTATGTATTTCCTCCATTCTGTCTCATCAGCAGATGTTTGCAAAAGATCAAGGAGGACTCCGCTTCAGGGTATTGGTAGTGCCAGATTGGCCTACACAAGCATGGTTTCCCGTTGTATTATAAATGGCTAGGGAGCCTTACATGCTTATGCCCAAGAATAAAAATCTACTGGTAAATCCAGTCACTGGGGATCATCATCCTTTATATGTCGTATTGATCTGTTAATTTGCAGATTTTAAGGAGGCCATACCTGGGGAGAGGACTGTCTCATCAGACTGTGCATGTTCTCACGTCGGCCTGCAGGGATAGTACACAGCAGCAATATTGGAGTTTGTCAACTCTTTATTTTGACCAAAAATTAAGTTACAGTGCGATTAATTCAGCCAGAAGTGCGCTGTCTTCTTATTTACCTATGAATGCAGAATTGCATACAGTAGGGACACATCCGTTAGTTTTCACAATTCAATGAAGGGAGTTTTTCAATTCTAATCCTCCTAAACCCAGGTATGCCGGTATTTGGAATATGAGTGAGGTTTTAATGGTTCTTCGCCAGTGGGCTCCGGTTACAAGCCTATCAGTACCAAATTATCTATGAAGGTGGTCATGCTTATGGCGTTGGTTTCAGCTCAACGTGTACAAATGTTGCAAAAGCTAACGGCTAGATAGAATGCATGTGTCGGCTGATGCCATTATATTTTATGTCTATGATTTGCTTAAACATAATAGAAGAGGCATGACAGGATGTAAGATTGTGTTTTCAGCATACCCCGCAGATGATCGCTTGTGTGTAGTCTCACATTTATCTCGTTACATTGAGATTGCTAAACCTCCGAGAGGAACAGAGTTGGCTTTGTTTATTAGTCACAAAAAAACACACAGTAAGGTGTCGGTGCAAACGATTTCAAGGTGGCTAAAGCAGGTCCCAGGCAAGTGCTGGAATTTGATACTGATAAAATTCAAATCTCATTCCACCAGGGCGGCATCAACGTCCGCGGCAAGGGCGATGGACGTGCCAATAGACCATGTCCTCGCGGCCGCAGGATGGTGCAGTGAGCTAACTTTTCAGAGGTTTTATCACAAGTCGATTTCAAGGCTCGGGGTGTTTGCTGATTCTGGTTTCAGTACTGTTACACTTTTCCCCTGAGTTAGAGGGGTTTGTTATGATTTGTTTGTAAATAAAGTGTTATTTCATTTAACAAATGTATTACTGGATGCATGATTGATTGTTAACGACTTTTGAGTCAATCCAGGCAGTGTGAACGTCGGATTTGGTCTGTGGCGTGAATTCACAGTGCATTTGAAGTCTTCACGTAGTCACTCACGTGACTCCGAAGTTAAATAGTAAGATTAAACGAGAACTTACCAGTTTGAAGTTTGATCTTTATTTAATGAGGAGTCGAGTTTGAGGGACTTACGTGCCCTCCGCTCCCACCCTCATAGATCTCATCTGGTAGTTCTAGTATTATCACTTACCGTTATACTTCGGTCGTTGTTAGTGTGAATTCATTCCACTGCTTTGAAGATTGACGCAACCAACGGCTGTACGGGCTTCTATTCACGTAGTCCCTCAACTCGACTCCTCATAAAATAAAGATCAAACTTCAAACTGGTAAGTTCTCATTTAATCTTACTATTCAGTCAGAGATATCTTATTCTGCAAACATATCGGATGTATTGGAGTTCCTTGCCATGTTGCATTTGATCAGCACCTTAGTTATAGTGCTAGTAATAGTGCTCATAGTGCTTTGTCTTCCTATTTAGGACAATTTTCAGAACACCTATCTATCGGGTCTCATCCATTAATATCCCGATTTATGAGAGGGATTTTTAATAAAAATCCTCCCAAACCCAGATATACAGAAATTTGGGATGTTAGTATAGTCCTCACATTACTTCGGCAATGGGCTCCAATTACGTCACTGTCTTTTCAGAAGTTAACATTTAAGGTGGTAATGCTTATGGCATTAGTGGCAGCACAAAGAGTACAAACATTGCAAATGTTATGTTTAGATTGTATGCATTTGTCTGCAGATAACATTACTTTTTAACAGAGCAGACCGGGGAAGTCTGGAACCAAGGTAATCTTTAGAGCATATCCTGTCGACCAAACATTGTGTGTGGTTAAGCATCTGACTCAATATATTGAAGTAACCAAGAGTCTCCGAGGTTGTGAGACAACAATGCTTATTGCTCATAAAAAAACATACAAAAAAGTGTAAGTACAAACTATTTCTAGATGGTTAAAACAGGTTTTGGATTTAGCTGGAGTAGACACTGATGAGTTTAAATCTCACTCCACCAGGGCAGCGTCCACGTCCTCAGGACATGCCGCTCGACCAAATTTTAGAGGCTGCAGGATGGTGTGAAGAAGAAACTTTTTCCAAGTTTTACAATAAACCTGTTATCATGGTGCCAGAATTTGCACATGCAGTGTTGAGTTCTGTTTGATATTTGCTTTCTTTTATGTGATGATTCATATCTTTAGTTGTAATTTCCCCTATTATAAAGGGGTATTACTTTCTTCTATTATTATATATTAAAATACTTATTGCATTATTCAAGCAATGTTCAATAATATTATTTACTCACTACTGTGTCTATTGAAGCAGTGTGTCATATGGAATGAATCTACGGCATGAAAATCACAGGGCTTCAAAATCTTCACATAGTCACTCACGTGACTCCGAAGTAAAATAGTAAGATTAAACGAGAACTTACCTGTTCGAAGTTTGATCTTTATTTTATGAGGAGTTACGATGAGGGATTACGTGCCCTCCGCTCTCGACCCTCATAATCTAAATGATCATCTGGTAGTTCTAGTCTTGTGTGAGCCTTACTATCTTACTTCGGCTATTGGTTCTGTGTTTTTCACGCCGCTGCTATGAAATATGCCGAGCATGTGCCTGGCTGGGCTTCTTCACGTAATCCCTCATCGTAACTCCTCATAAATTAAAGATCAATCTTCGAACAGGTAAGTTCTCATTTAATCTTACTATTTTATTATATTGGCCTGTTTTCCGGGGCAACAGGAATTGTAAATGGAGTCAATGGTGGGGAGTCTGATCTGACTGGTGGACTGGACTACATCCACAACTCTGCAATTCCTTGTGGTCTTGGACAGAGCTGTTCCCAAATAACTGTACATGGATAGATAAGGTGTAAATGGATATGGGCCAAACAAGAGCAAATGGGACTAGCTCAGAATAATGAGTTGGTCTGAAGGGCCTGTTTCCATGGTGTATGACTCCCTATTAAGCACCACCTTCATACTGTGACAAATGGATAAACTGGTCCAGTTTTGAATATGAAAGCAATGAGCACATTTCTAAATGCAGAAAATTCCAAGTCTATTCTCGTTATGGACAATATGCAACGGGTATATTTTAGGCGGCAGTAGCTATCGTGGATTTAAATAGTGCATGTTTTTACACAGTGGTTCAACAGTGTCAGAATGGTTTGAGACAAAATCTCACCCTGGGACCTGGGGTGGCGTGAATATCGGGATAATGCAGATTTGCATCAGGAGTTGGGACATTCCAGTTGAGTCATTTCCTTACACTAAAAATGTCTACTTTTAATCAGGTTTGTTATATAGACGGATGATCAAATAACATTGGGAAAAAACAACCTATTTTATCAAGTATCTTCCATTTATTATTCATTATAACCTATAATAGCAATCCCAAAGAGCTAGTTGTAGTTTTTATAATAATCCTGGCAAAAATCAATTGAGTTAATGTGCAGATTCTGAGCACTCAGCCGTTATAGATCTGAAGATCATAGTTATCGGTAAATTATTTATGTATACGCCTCAGAACCATCCAAGTCCCTACAGGATAGTTTAGTTTAGTTTAGTCTTAAGGGCCTGTCCCACTTGGCAATGTTTTTGGTGACTGCCAGCATCATTGACTGAGGTATCAGGTCACCGAAAATGTCACGGCATGACGCGGCGTGATGACGTATTGAAGCACGGTGCTTCCTCAAGTGTCGCCGCTGGATTTTGAAATGTTCAAAATTGCCAAGTGGGACAGGCCTTTAGTTTATTGTCACATGTACTGAGGTATAGTGAAAGGTTTAATTGCGTGCTTACCCGAGTCAGCAGAAAGACAAGACATGATTATATTCGAGCCATACACAGTATACAGGTACATGATAAGGGAATAAAATTTAGTGCAAAGTGAAGCCAACAAAGTCCGATCAAGGATAGTCCGATCATCACCATTGAGGGAGATTGTTGTTCACGACTACTCTCTGGTTGGCTAGATGTCAGTTATCTGAATAAGGTAGTTATTGTTTTTCACATTTCAGTAATAATGTGGATTATTATGTTGTTGTTGATTAATTCTGTGTTTTTTGAGGCGGCAAAGTAATCCAGGGTGCAGCAGTAGAGCTGCTGCCAGGGCCGGAGACCCTGGTTCAATCCTGACTACGGGTGCTGTCTGTACGGAGTTTGTACGTTCTCCCATTATCGTGTGGGTTTCTCTGAGATCTTCGGTTTCCTCCCACACTCCAAAGACGTAGAGATTTGGAGGTTAATTGGCTTGGGCTTGTATACTTGGTATAAATGTAATTTGTCCCTAGTGTGAGTAGGATAGTGTTAATGTGCGGGGATCGCTGGTCGGTGCAGACTCGGTGGGCCGAAGGGCTTGTTTCCGCGCTGTATCTCTAAACTAAACTAATGCAGTTAGTAGAGCTGCCTTGCTTCAGAGAATAGATTCAATCCCAACCTTTGTGAATGTCTGTCTGAAACGTGCATGCCTCCCTGTTACCGAGAGACCGTCCTCTGGGTGATCTGGTTTTCTCCCACAGCCCACAGACGGGGCGAAATGGCCAGTATGTTGCCTCAAGTGTGTAGATGAGTGATGGAATCCTGTGGGAATTGAGAGGAGTTTGCAGAGTTTGATATGAAACTAATGTAACAATTTTTAACAATTACAGCACGGAAACAGGCCCTCTCGGCCCTCTCGGCTGCTAATGTAGATGGGCGCTTGATGCTCTGTGTAGAATTGGAAGGCCAAAGACATTGACTCTGGAACATAAATGGACCCATGTGTTCATTACTATGTATTTTCTTCATATCTAATTATGAACTGGTAATTAAGGTGTAGAGTGCCCTTTAGTATTTGCCAAACAGGATCTTAATGATGATAAACATTATTAGCTTGATCAATATAAATAAATACAAGTTTGTTTTTGATTACAGGGAAGACATAGAAAAGGCCAAAACTTCAGCGTACTGGAAAAATATGCAGGAGTTGCATTCAACAACATGTAATTTTTTCTGGAACTTAATGCAGCTTTCAAGGTAAACAGACCAGAGAAATTGATTCATTTTGTTGCAGACAAAAAAATAGTGTAACACTCCTCTTATAGATGCACAACTAAACAACTTTGAAGTTGATCTTAATGATTTTCCACCATTGCTGCTAAGAGACACAGCACTGATTTCATGTTCCCATCAACTAATGTGTCAACAAAGATGCAGATCTAAACTGTCTTTCAGAACTGTCAATTATTTATTTTCCAAAAGTTTCTAATATTGATGTTAATTTTCGTGATATAATTTATATTCCACAGCTTCCCGGCAGAACAGATAAACCACAAGGGTGGAACGGTGGCACAGCGGTAGGGACACTTGTTTACACCGCCAGAGATCCGGGTGTTAATGTGCGGAGATTGCCGGTCAGTGTGGACTCGGTAGGCCGAAGGTCCTGTTTCCGCGCTGTATCTCTATACTATACTAAACAAAGTGTCAATTATTTGCTTTCTAAAAGTCTCTATTTATGATGCCCATATTCCTGATATAATTTGGATTCCACAGCCTCCCGGTAGAAAAGATAACCATATATATAGACGCAAAATGCTGGAGTCACTCAGCGGGACAGGCAGCATCTCTGGAGAGAAGGAATTCCAAAGATGTTGTCTGTCCCGATGTTACTTCAGCATTTTGTGTCTATCTTCAGTTTAAACCTGCACCTGCAGTTCCTTCCTACACAGATAAGCCATATGGTTTATGTTTTAAAGTCTGCTTCTAAAGCAACTTCACTTGTGACTTTCAAATGCTAATACATTTGAAACAAATCATTGATGTAGAATCTGTTGAAAAACTGAAAATAAATGGATAAGGTATTTGTCTTCAACAGATGCACACGATGCAAGATTTGTTTTAAGTTAAGACATGCACACAATAATTGGTCCATTTCCAATACAATTAAACTCTGAAGCTGTAAGTGATATTTAATTGAGGACATTGGTGAGAATAGACTTGGGAACAACATGACCTAATCAAGATGGTTGGTATGATCAGGGTAGATAATGGATGGTGCTGATGAACTAGAACATGGTGTGCCCTCATTGATGTGGAGCACTGGGTGTTCTGATCAGCGTAGATCACACAGCACAATGTTCTAGTCAGGATTGATTAAAGATTGGTCTAACCTGCAAAAGCTTTAGGTATATGCAGCTCTCACAGCGGACCTCAGGTTAGTATAGGTTATACATTGAACAAATGATACTTTATTATCACATGTGACATGTCAAGGGAGATTCCATGTTTTGCGTACACAAGGTATGCAAAGAGTCGCCACATATAGGGCGCCGAGAGTTACAACGTATCCCATTTTGTCCCCAACTGTCCCCATTTTTTCTAGGCACACCCCCCCCCCCCCCCCCACTGGACGGCGGGTCCCCCTCTGTTCTCGGCGGCCCCGTCCGATCTCCGGCTCCCACCGCGGGCCCGTCCTCACCGGCTCAGATTTTGTGGAGCTCCAGGATTTCTAATTGCATCCTTATTGGATGTGGTGGTGGTGGGGGGGGGGGGGGGGGGGGTGGGGAGATGTATATTTAATGTTAAAAAACTGACAAGAAAACTAGTGCAGAAAAGGTGGCAATAGAGTACGGTGACAAAATATGAACACAGTACTCTGTGTGGCCTCACCAATGTCTTGTACAGCACTAACACAATGTCCCAACTTCTACACCCAATATCTTGATTGATGGAGGCCAAAGTACGAAAAACCGTCTTGACTACCCTATCTACTTGTGACATCACTTTCAGAGAACTATGTACCCGCCCTCCTAGATCCCTCTGCTCCACAACACTCCCCAGGGCCCAACTATTCACTGAAATGCAACACCTTGAATTTATCTGCATTGAACTCCATTGGCCATTCCTCAGCCCACTAGCCCAGATGATCAAGATCCTGCTGTTATTATTTGATAACAGTCTTCATTATCTATGAAACCATGCACTTTAGTGTCATCTCCACACTTACTAATGTTGCCTTGTGCATTCCCATCCAAACCGTTGAGTTCTGGTCTGTGGGTGAATCCTTAACGTAGAGCTTCATCAGGAAATTACTGCAAGAACTCTGCTGTTTCTGAACTGTTGGCATGAGGTGGAAGTCACAACTCCATTTTGTTTCTAATTTCCAAATGCATCCTGTCTGTACCCAATGTCTGCAGTTGTATAAGGCTCTGATGAAACCACATCTGGAGTATTGTGTACAGTTTTGGTCTCCTAATTTGAGGAAGGACATCCTTGTGATTGAGGCAGTGTAGCGTAGGTTCACGAGATTGATCCCTGGGATGGCGGGTCTGTCATATGAGGAAAGATTGCAAAGACTAGGCTTGTATTCACTGGAGTTTGGAAGGATGAGGGGGGATCTTATAGAAACATATAAAATTATAAAAGGACTGGACAAGCTAGATGCAGGTAAAATGTTCCCAATGTTTGGCGAGTCCAGAACCAGGGGCCACAGTCTTAGAATAAAGATGAGGCCATTTAAGACTAAGGTGACAAAACACTTTTTCACCCAGAGAGTTGTGAATTTGTGGAATTCCTTGCCACAGAGGGCAGTGGAGGCCAAATCACTGGATGGATTTAAGAGCTAGCTCTAGGGGCTAGTGGAGTCAAGGGATATGGGGAGAAGGCAGGCACGGGTTATTGATTGGGGGCGATCAGCCTTGATCACAATGAGTGGCGGTGCTGGCTCGAAGGGCCGAATGGCCTCCTCCTGCACCTATTTTCTATGTTTCTATATTCTTAAACTATTGAAATCAAGAATCTCTCTTTAACTTTTTCTTTTCACAGACACAAGTTCCCTTGAATGTCAAGCCCATGCGTTTTTATTTTGCCCTGGAATTATTAGTTGCTCACAATTCATATCTGGCATCATCTAATTACTACTTCTTGAATTACTTTGGGTTAATTATGTACAAATTTACTTTAGTTTAATTTAGTTTGTTGTCACGTGTACCGATGTGCAGTGAAAAGCTTTTGTTGTGTGCTAACCAGTCAGCGGAAAGAAAACACATGATTACAATTGAGCCAGTCGCAGTGCACAGATACATAATAAGAGAATACCGTTCAGTGCAAGATAAAGCCAGTAAAGTCCGATCAAAGATAGTCTAAGGGTCACCAAAGAGGTTGATAGTAGTTCAGGACTGTTCTTTAGCTGTGGTGGGATGGTTCACTTGCCCGATAACAGCTGGGAAGAAACAGTCCTTGAATCTGGAGGTGTGCGTTTACACGCTTCAATATCTTTTGCCCGATGGGAGAGGGGAGAAGAGGGAGTGGTCAGGGTGCGATTCGATCTTGATTATGCTGAATGTGTTTTCACCATCTGTAGATCACAACAGCACTCGGGGTGAAATGCTGCCCATTAAGAAATTGGCCTGGACACTTCAATTCACCCGAGTTCACACTGATATTTTCATGTTAGTCATGAATCTAATAACACCACAGGTGGTGCAGTGTAAGTTTCCTTTACAGGAGGCAAACATTAGACCTGTTAAATGCAACCTGAGAGCTTCACTGTTGAAACACAAAAGGACACAACAACATGGCATTTATGTGTTGTTCTTTGTGATATTTTCCCTTCTATGTGGCACCTGGCAGCTTCAGAATTCAGTGGCCAGGGTAATGGGAACTGTATGTGAGGTGCTCCCTCTACAGTGCACAGCCTTGTTGTAGATCATTTCTGAGCTGCACACTGCAATCACTGGCCCTCGGAAGAGCTTTCACAACGTTACGTGGTGGAGCCACTCATGGACTGAGGAGTAGTTGGATCTGATCATCATGTGGGCTTGCCAGATACGCTGAGATCTCCCTGTTCCTCCTCCCTCATGGTTTCCCACTTTTTATGAGTAAAAAGGAATGCAGTCCCACAGCCACAGGGAGAATTCTTTAAGTTCTGATCTATTGGTTTAGTTTTGTGATACAGAGTGGAAACAGGCCCCTCAACCCACCGAGTCAGCGCCGACCAGCGATCCCCACACATTAACACTACCCTACACACACTAGGGACAACTTACACTAAAAGCCAAGCCAAGTAACCTACAAACCTGTGGGAGGAAACTGAACATCTCGGAGAAAGCCCAGGCGGATCACAGGGAGAACGTACATCCTCCGTGCAGACGGCACCCATTGTCAGGATCGAACCCGGGTCTCAGGGGCTGTAAGGCAGTAGCTTTATCGCTGTGCTCCGTGCCGCCCCTGGCTTAGTAATGAAAGGAAACTGGGATATCTTCAAATACCTCCTGTAGCAATCACACAAGTCATATTGCAAAGCACTTCCTCTGTGTGTCAAATGCCCTGGCGCAGCTTTTAATATATTGTTTCAGAATTGTTTGTGGGAGCTGAGGAAACTAAGTATATTAAAAGAGATGAAATCCAATTCTCAGGCTTTTTTAAAAAATTATTTTCCACTTTGCAAATGTTTTAACCTTTGTTTCTTCATATAGTTATTTCAAATGTATTGAAAGAGAGTGGGAGTCTTCTACTCATTAGTCTAAGCTTGTGCACCCTCTCATTTTTCTTTTCGCTACTTGTCTATGTTTCGATAAACACATTTTTTGGCAAGTTCAGGCCTATTATATTAGGTGCAAAATCAGGAGGAAAATAGTAAGATTAAACGAGAACTTACCAAGTTTGAAGTTTGATCTGTATTTTACGAGGAGTCGCGGTGAGGGATTTCGTGAAGACCCCGCCAGCAGGCATGCGCGGCATCCTTCAAAGCAGCGGTGTGGAATCACAGAACCAACCATGACTGAAAATAGTAAGATGAAAACCGTAGAACTACCTGATTGACCTGATGATAGAGGGTGGGAGCGGTGGGCACGAAATCCCTCACCGCGACTCCTCGTAAAATACAGATCAAACTTCAAACTTGGTAAGTTCTCGTTTAATCTTACTATTTTACTTCGGAGTCACGTGAGTGACTTCGTGAAGATTTCAAAGCTCTGTGATTTCACGCCCTGAACAACGTCCATGCTTATCACACTGCCGCCATTCTGATGGAGTAAGACTGTTAATGGAGTTCAGTTGACAGCGGCTGAAAAATCAACACAATTTATTAATCAACTAAACAACAACCCCTAACTCGGGGCCAGACATTTACTGAGCGGTACCCAGGATAGCTTCTGCGAATGTCGCAGGAACGGCCAGAGACTTGTTATAGAACCGTTGAAAGGTTTTTCCCCCACTGGCCCAGCCCGCAGTGGCGAAAATGTGGTCCATGGGCACCTTCATGGCTCTCGCTGCAGCCCTGGTGGAATAAGACTTAAAAACGTTAGTAGCAACTCCTGTTTTAATAACTCTTTACCAAATAATTTTATTTGACCAGGGTTGGCCACCATGGTGTCCAGTCACAGTTTTTGTAACATCTGGACTCGTTGGGCTGTCGCCAGTGCCATGAGCATCACCACCTTAAGGGTGAGCTGTTTCAAATGGTAGCTCATCTATTGGAGCCCAGCTCCTCAGTAGGGTCAGCATGATCCCCACATCCCACGTTACTGTATATCTGGGTCGTGGAGGGATTGGTATTGAATACTCCCCTCATTAGTTTAGACACCAGGTGGTGGGAGCTGATACTTATATCCAGGTATGAATACAGCGTACTCCTGTCGCTGTTGATGGCACTGTAGCTGAGGCCTGCATCAAAATGGAGGCCTGCTAGAAACTCCAACACATCCAGTATTGTTGCCGAGTTGGAGGATTTGGTTGTTCCGGGCACAGAAACCTCCCACTTTCTGATTTGTGTGAGATATTGTTTGCGGGTGGATTCCCGACGCGATGCTGCAATAAGGTTCATGGCTCTTGACGAGATGCCTGCCCGGTTGAGCGGTCTTTTCAGAACCTGCAGGCCAACAAGTTTAATGACCATGGCAAGGATGACTGACCCCCTGTAATGGAGTGAGTAATCAATTTGGGATGTTCCCCAATCGCCATCCATGGTTGTTGTACATTTCTACAACCATCGGGTACCATGGTTGTGTAGGCCAGTCGGGAATGATCAATATGTCAGTTGCAGAGTCTAGTTTAATTTTCTGCAATACCCGACTGGTGAGGCAGCATGGGGGAAACGCGTAGCAACCCATTTCCCCCAATGGATAAAAATGCATCCAATGCTATTACCCCAGGGTCTGGTTCCCACAACACAAACGTTGGTATTCGATGGTTCAGCCTGGACGCAAATAGGTCAATATCTGGTGTCCCCAAATTGAGCTATAAATATCTCCAATTTGGGGGTTCAACATCCACTCAACGTTGTCATTGAAGACACGTGACCTGGTGTCCGCCACTGAATTAAGCTTCCCAGGCAAATAGGTCACAGTAATCCAAATATTTCTTTCAATGCACCAGTGCCAAATTGTATTAGCCAATTCATTGCAAACTAGCGACCTAATACTACCCATATGATTGATGTAAACCATTATTGTAGCATTATCTATTCGAAAGCGGACATGTAATCCCATGAATTAGTACAGAAGCCCGCAGTCCATGAAATACCCCCAGCATTTCTATATAGTTTATCCCATGTGACTCCAGGAATGTAGACTCATGAGAGTTCCATCTGCCACCACAACTGGACATCGTACCAGTTGCTCCCCAGCCTGGTGCACTTGCGTCAGTTAGTAGCACAACATCAGGGTTGCTCCATATAATAGGTCAATGACATTCTTTAATATTATCTACCCACCATTATAGCTTGTTTCTAGCTTCCGGTGGTAACCAAAGTGGCCGATCAAAGCAGCCAGCATTTGTTTTTTTAATGCTGTGATTTGTGACCTTTGTGAATTTCGGTAGTGTAGCGGTCCGAATCGTGCAGCTGGGAATGTAGTTACCAATTTAGAGTTACCAATACCAATAACTTTCGCTGTTTGCCACATGGTCGATACCCTGGCGCAAGCAAGATTGTGGCACTCTTCTGATATAGCAGTAGCTTTATTAGTGGGGATGATAAACTTCATTAAATTAGTGTCCAAGGTGAACACCAAGTCCATAACCCGTAGCGGGTGCAGTTTTTGATTTGTCTGGATGGATTACAATCCCAGCTTCTCAAGCAGAGCCTTGGTTGCAGCCACTCCTTGAATTGCCAATTGGAGGGTCTGCCCCATTATAAGGATTTCATCCAACATGCCATCACTATAATCTTGTTGTCAGAGAAAGCCAATACAGGTAAATACCAACTTGGTAAACAGCCTAAGCTGTGATGGTTCCATTAGGCAATGCACCCTTCCAGACAACTTCAGAATTCCCTGTGAGCCTCAGCAATGGGCACCGTATAGCATGCTTCTTTCAAACTGATACATGCCATAAAGTACCCTGAGTAAAGCATCCACCTAGCTGTTCCAAAAGCATCCATTTTGACATGGGTATATTGTACAAAAGTGTTCAACTCAGCTAAATCGATTATAACCCGACATTCCTCTTATTTTTACTGCTGGTGAACATATTAGGCTCAACTCAATATGTCCATGCTTGGTTATGCCAATTACCACTTTTCCCTGCTCGCCATATAATTTCAGCATGCCCTGCCTCCACCTCTTTTCGGGATAGAGTAAATTCCTACGAGGCGAATGCTGGGTATGGGAATCTATACCTCCCACGAATTATATACCCTTGAACACTTTGTAAAATAAACTCATCTGTGGTTACAGTTTTCCCCATATGTCCAAGGCCGCCCTGCAATCGCCCACCTATTTGTACAGGAGGGATACTACGGCGTGAGAGGAGCCAGACCCCCTTACCTCCATAGTGAACGGCGGTTCCATACATACGGTGCTTCTGGTGGACGTTATGGAGGTTGACGGCCCGGCGGCCGCATTTCCCATGCAGGCCGCTGTTGGCCTTGCCCTAAACGGTCGTTGTATTTATTGAGATGGAGGTAGGTAGAATCTTTGTGCCCTATCCGGCAGCCTTGGTTCACAGGTTGTATTAGGCTGTTGCCGGTGATATGGGTGAACTCTGACCGATGGAGTTTCATGAGGCCCACTGTTTTGGCCTCCTTTGTCCAGTCCCTTCACCTGTTTGTACAGGTCTCCAAGCAATTGATGCGGCAGTGGAGCGGTAATGGTCGGCACAACCCCGCGAATTTGGGGTTTAGTGTGGGCTATATGGAGCTCTTACGCAGGCAATATATCTCATACTGGGCGTTGCATAGGAGTGCCAGTGCATCATGCTATTTACTGGACACATTATCCCCGATCAGGGTTTTGCAAACGCCGTTATGCCCGTGGAGAACCCTTTCTCCAAGGTATTATTGAGAATCTGACTCCAGAAGTTGGTGCATACGTAGGCAATCAATGGTGCCCGCCAATTCGTGGTGCAGGGTTCACCTGTCTGGGTAGAAATGGCAAACTTCACTCACCACATCCAGCATCCTCCTCATGCTCTGGTTCAGCGGTCACTGGCTGTCCCTGGTCGTCGTCAAACTCAGCAGCTGGGCAATCATTAATGCTTCTGGCTGGAGACGATGAGGAGCTGAGCGGAGTCCTTGCACGGCTAGTGGATGCCGTTCTTCTCGTTCTCGGTCCCGCTGGAGATGTTGGACCATTTAAGAGCTCCAACCGCTCAATGCGACCGTCCCTGCGAGATGCAGCGGACAAGCCGACTTCCCCAGGCCCTGCGAATTCACTGGGGCTTCCACCATCGGACCTCACCCCCTTAGGGTCTATGGTCCAATGGCAGGTCGTCGTGACCTACAGCCCAAGTAGGGTCATACGACTCCCGCACGGACTCTCCGCTAGTCTGTCTTCTCCCAGACTGTGGCGGCCCACCTGGCAGATAAGAAGGCAGGTGAGTTGACTCGGCGCCGGCCCCCGGAACCTGGCTCCCCGGAGTCCGTGCAGGCTTACCTCCACACTTACACCATTACTTGGCGTGGAGGCGCATGGTCGGCCGCTCGCAGCGCTGAGCTGACCGACCGCTTCCTGCTGCCACCTCCGCCCTTGACCGCAGCCTGACGGGGTGTGTTGTCGGCGGTACCTGCTCCAGCAGGCCTACACGACGCAGCAGTGTTATGCCCGGGCTGCACGATGGCAGATATCCCTGGCTGCGGTACGCAATGCACTTTGCAGGGCTCCCCTGTCGTGCGGCTGTCCCCCGGCCCAGCCCCCTCGGGTCTACTGGAGCTCGGGGAGAGGTTGCCTGTAAAGGAAAACAAGACCCCTTGCCACGTACCTGTATCCCCCCTTATTCTCTTGGGGGACGGGGGGCTCGGAGTCTGGACCTGTTGCTTGCAGCTCCGTAGCGGTAACCCATTCGGGTGAGTCGGCCCCTGTATTAGCGGGAGCGCCCGACTTCCGCATTCCTGCCCCCACCGTTGCGTTAAAGCTGCCGGCGTTCCGTGCAGCTCCGGGGACAAGGGCCGTCGGCTGGCCGCAGCTCAGCTCCGCGCCCGACTTCCGCATGCGTTAAAGCTGCCGGCGTTCCGTGCAGCTCCGGGGACAAAGGCCGTCGGCTGGCCGCAGCTCAGCTCCGCTCCTCGGCAGCGTCGTCCTGCGGCCCTTGTCCATGCTGTGAGCGTTAAAGCTGCCGGCGTTCCGTGCAGCTCCGGGGACAAGGGCCGTCGGCTGGCCGCAGCACAACTCAGCTCCCCGACAGCGTCGTCCTGCGGCCCTTGTCCATGCTGTAAAGGAAGGTAATACTTACCTGCCGGTCTTGTGAAGGAGCCGGTGGGGAGAGCGCACTCCCCCCCCCCCCAGCTGCCGCTGCAGATGCGTGCGACGATATGCCGCGCATGCCTGCTGGCGGGGTCTTCACGAAGTCACTCACGTGACTCCGAAGTAAAATTGATAGATTTTTGCCTTTTGAATGTATAGGGTGAGTTCCAATCTGCTAAATGAGACTACCCCAACATCAATTGCTCATGTTTCTATAAGATCCCCTCTCATCCTTCTAAATTCCAGTCAACACAAGCCCAGTCGCTCTATTCTTTCATCATATGACAGTCCCGCCATCCCAGGGATCAGTCTCGTGAACTTACGTTGCACTCCCTCAATAGCAAGAATGTCCTTCCTCAAATTAGGAGACCAAAACTGCACACAATATTCCAGGTGTGGTCTCACCAGGGCCCTGTACAACTGCAGAAAGATCTCTTTGCTCCCATACTCAACTCCTCTCGTTATGAAGGCCAACATGCCTTCTTCACTGCCTGTTGTAGCTGCATGCTTACTTTCAGTGACTGATGTACAGGGACATACAGGTCTCGTTGTACTTCCCCTTTTCCTAACCTTACACCATTTAGATAATAATCTGCCTTCCTGTTCTTGCCACCAAAGTGGATAACCTCACATTTATCCACATTATACTGCATCTGCCATGCCTCTGCCCAGTCTCCCAACCTGTCCAAGTCACCCTGCAGCCTCGTATCATCCTCGTCACAGTTCACACTTCCACCCAGCTTTGCGTCACCTTCAGATTTGCAAATATTACTGCTAATTCCTTCATCTAAATCATTGATGTATATTGTACATCGGCCTGCGGTGCCCCACTAGTCACTGCCTGCCATTCTGAAAGGGACCCATTGATCCCTATTCTTTGTTTCCTGTCTTCTCTATCCACCCTACCCTCAATACCATGTACTCTAATTTTCCCACTAATCTCCTATGTGGAAGATTATCAAAGGCTTTCTAAAAGTCCAGGTACACAACATCCACTGGCTCTCCCTTGTCCATTTTACTTGTTACATCCTCAAGAAATTCCAGAAGATTTGTCAAGCATGGCTTCCCCTTCATAAATCCATGCTGACTCGGACCGATCCTGTTACTGCTATCCAAATGCGCCGCTATTTCACCTTTTATAATTGACTACAGCATCTTCCCCACCACCGATGTCAGCCTAACTGGTTTATAATTCCCTGTTTTCTATCTCCTGCCTTTCTTGAAAAGTGGGATAACATTAGCTACCCTCCAATCCACAGGAACTGATCCAAAGTCTATAGAACATTGGAAAATGATCACCAATGCATCCATGATTTCTTGAGCCACTTCCTTTATTACCCTGGGATGCAGACCATCAGGCCCTGGGGATTGATCAGCCTTCAGTCCCATTATTCTATCCAACACCATTTCCGGCCTAATGTGAATTTCCTTCAGTTTTTCCATCATCCCAGATCCTCTGGCCACTAATACATCTGGAGATTGTTTGTGTCTTCCTTAGTGAAGACAGATCCAAAGTACCTGTTCAACTCATTTGCCATTTCCTTGTTCCCTATAATAAATTCACCTGTTTCTATCTTCAAGCGATCCACATTTGTCTTAACTAATTTTTTCCTCGTCAAATACTTAAAGAAGCTTTTACTGTCCTCCTTTATATTCTTGGCTAGCTTACCTTCGTACCTCATCTTTTCTCCCTTTATTGCCTTTTTAGTTATCTTCTGTTGTTCTTTAAACGTTACCAAATCCTCTTGCTTCCTCTTCATCTTTACTATGTTATACTACTTCTCTTTTATTTTTATACTGTCCTTAACTTCCCTTGTCAGCCACGGTCGCCTCTTACTCCCCTTGGAATCTTTCTTCCTCTTTGGAATGAAATGATCCTGCATTCTCTGGATTATTCCTAGAAATACCTGCCATTGCCAGGGTCCCATTCCAGTCAACTTTGGCCAGCTCCTCCCTCATGCCTCCATAGTCCCCGTTGTTCAACTGGAATACTGACACTTCCGATTTTCCCTTCTCCCTCTCAAATTACAGATTAAAACTTAACATATTATGTTCATTACATCCTAATGGTTCCTTTACCTTGACTTCCCTCATCAAATCCAGTTCATTACACAACACTAAATCCAGAATTGCCTTCTCCCTGGTAGGCTCCAGTTCAAGCTGCTCTAAGAATCCATCACGGAGGCACTCTACAAACTCCCTTTCTTGGGAGTACCAACCTGATTTTCCCGGTCTACCTGCATGTTGAAATCTCCAATAACCACTGTAGCATTACCTGTGCAACATGCCAATTTTAACTCCTGATTCAACTTGCACCCTATGTCCAGGCTACTGTTTGGGGGCCTGTAGATAACTCCCATTACGGTCTTTTTACCCTTATAATTCCTCAGTTCTATTCATACTGACTCCACATCTTCTGACTCTATGTAACCCCTCGCAAGGGACTGAATTTTGCTCCTTACAAACCGAGCCACCCCACCCCCTCTGCCCACCTGTCTGCCTTTTCGATAGGAAGTATACACCTGAATATTCAGTTCCCAGTCCTGGCCCTCTTGCAGCCATGTCACAGTAATTCCCACATCATACTCACCAATTTCTAACTGAGCCTTTATTTATTATACTTTGTGCATTCATATACAGTACCTTGACCTCCGTATTCATGTCCCCCCTCGCACCACTCGCAATTGGCCCTGACCTTACTCTCTTATCCTTTCTTGAACTTTCTGTCACATTAATTCTGGAGTCTTTTATAACTTTTTCTGTACTCACTTCCCCTTTAACTCCATCGTTATACTCCCAATTTGTCAATCCCGCCCCCCGCTATTTAGTTTAAACCCACACGTGTAGCACTAGCAAACGTGGCTGCCAGAATGTTGGTCCCCCTCCAGTTAAGGTGTAACCTGTCCCTCTTGTACAGGTCACCCCTACCCCAGAAGAGATTCCAGTGGTCTATAAAAAATCCACTTAGGCTGTACAGCTTCTGCCAAAGATTATTGCAGTAAATGGGAGATGCTTTGGTTCCTTTTCCAATATCTGAAAATGTTAAATTTTACAATGTAATGGTGATTAATATTAATTTCACTACAAATTTTGTGTTGATGCTCTATTTTAGTCTTTATGTTTTTTTCTTCCATGAACTTATAGCGAGATGTCACTGCACCTTTTAATATAATTGAGGATCCAGGCATTAATGTCAATTTTACAAACATTGTCTACGATACCTTGCTGGGCACCGTGAGTATATATTTTCAGCGTCTTTAGCAAAATATTTTTACAAATTAAAGTTTATAGATTGAAAGTGTTGCAGAGAATGATTTATCTGGATTTTTAAGGTGTGCCTGTGGCACCACCTGGTGGTTAGGCCACTTACTGAGTGAACCCTCGGCACTAAGATTGGCAGGATCACGTGACTGTGTTTGGTGGGAAGAGGTTGTCAAGTGGTTAAGGGGTGTGCCCTGGTGTATATATAGAACCCTGGGAAAAAATCCTCCCCGGTCACGTGTGAGCTGTTCTCTGTTTAACCTAATAAAGATCACTTTGTTTAACAATATGTGTCTCACTATTTGCCAAATGTACATGAGCATGGTCATAAAAGCAAAATATCCAAGACCTTTGGTTACTTTAATGCATATTAATGAGTTGTTGATAGACAAAGTAAGATTTAGAAAATTGCAAATTACACCAAACCTGGTTAAAAAGTGAGGAATGTGCGAATGGTTGCAAAAGAAGAAAGATGAGCCACCAGGGTGGGACGGTGGCGCAGCGGTAGAGTTGCTGCCTTACGGTGCTTACAGCGCCAGTGACCCGGGTTCGATCCTGGCTACGGGTGCTGTCTGTACAGAGTTTGCACGTTCTCCCCATGACCGCGTGGGTTTTCTCCGAGAACTTTGGTTTCCTCCCGCACTCCAAAGACGTACAGGTTTATAGGTTAATTGGCTTGATATAAATGTAAAAAATATTCCTGGTGTGTTTAGGATATTGTCAATGTGCGGAGATTGCTGGTTGGTATGAACATAGTGGGCCGAATAGCCTGTTCCCGCGCTGCCTCTAAAACTAAAAACTAAAACACCAGAATATGCTGAAAAGGGATAGATGAGGTATAATAATCTGCAGGCTGACAGCAAAAGAACAGGGGAATGGATGTAACAGCATTGTTGTTCAGACAGCCCAGTATGTACTCTATGGGTAAGAAGGAACTGCAGGTGCTGGTTTACGCTGAAGATAGATGCAAAATGCTGGAGTAACTCAGCGGGTCAGGCAGCATCTCTGGAGAGAAGGAATGGGTAACGTTTCTGGTCAAGACCCTTCCTCAGATGACCTCCTCTGCCATAGTAGTAATTCTAAAGTTACTGGAAATCCATAAGTAAAACAGAAAATGCTAAAAATGTTCAACAGGTCAGGCAGCATCCAAAGCAACAGCACAAAATGATATAGCCTACTGAGGTTTTACAGTCACAGTTTGAGACTGGTAGCTGTTGGAACCGTTATACTTCATTTTGGCTTCATATTACTGGGGCAAGATGGCTGTGGATGTACAACTGTGCCGGGATATTATCTGGTGATAGGAAATTGTATGTTTGAATTTAGTTTTCTTAGTGTAGAGATACAGCGCGGAAACAGGCCCTTCGACCCACCGGGTCTGCGGCAACCAGCGATCCCCGCACATTAACACCATCCTACACCCACTAGGTACAAGTTTTTTACATTTTCAGGCCAATTAACCTACAAACCTGTACATCTTTGGAGTGTGGGAGGAAACCGAAGATCTCAGAGAAAACCCACACAGGTCACGGGGAGATCGTACAAACTCCGTTCAGACAGCACCCGTAATCGGGATTGAACCCGGGTCTCCGGCGCTGGATTCACTGTAAGGCAGCAACTCTACCGCTGAGCCACCGTGTTGCAAAATATGACTTTACAGTAGAGCTTTTTACTCCTAACATCCATTGGCAGTTCACCACACCTGTAGATCAGCAGCAGAATAATACAATGTGGCTTACATGGGCGTGCTTGTCTCCCCTTTACATGTAATCCTGATGCCTCACAGAATAATGCTGATGCTTTAAAACATGTTGAACATCATTAGGGCCTATCCCATTTAAGCCACTTTTCAGCGACTGCTGGCAACATGTTGAAAATTCAGCGGCGACCAGAAAGGTGTGTCGCCAGGGTGTTGCCTGTATGGTCGTGAGTGGTCTCCTAGTCACCCCAAGAGTCGTAGCGTCTTTCTGGTCACCACTAAATGTTCAACATGTAGAACATTTTCGGCGACCTATGAGGGGTGCCGGCAGTCGCAGGAAAAGTCGCGTAAGTGGGACAGGCCCTTCAGTGTTTGTTAACTAGTCAGCAGTTAATAGGAAACATCACCAGATTCTAAATACTGTTAGAACACACCAAGAATAATGTATTCTATGTTATGCTATTTCTAGCTGTAGGACATCCAGAAAGCTGTACTGAGAGGGATTATTAACAGTCTGTTGAAAGAATGGAAAGGGTAAGTGTGGTTCGCATGGGGGCGCCGTCCTGTACGGGTATGGCTGCCCAGCCTGCAGCTGTCCGTTTTTTCTCTCTTTTTTTAATTTTTACTTAGTTAAGTTTTTCTGTTTTCGGAGTCCTAACCTTTTTTATGTGGGGGGGGAGGAGGGAAGGGGTAAACTGCTTTCTAGGGTCCCTACCTGGTTGGAGAGGCAGCTTTTCTCCGGGCTGCACCGTCGACCCGTCCTCGCGGCCTACCAGCGGGCCTGGAGCGGCGTTTCCTGGGGGGACCGTCCAGAACCACAGCTTCAGCAGCGGCGCAGCGCTGGAGCGCCATCGCTGGAGCGCCATCGCGGTGTGGAGCGGGCGATGCCTTGCCTGGGTCGCCGCGCTGGAGCTCCGGTGAGCTGAAGACCGCAGGTGAACATCGCGGAGCTGCGGGACTGTGGGGCGGCCGGCTGCGGGTGGCGGCGCTGAACTTCAGCTTCAAATCTCTCGGCGAATCGCCAGCTGCAGAGCTCCATTCAGCGCGGCCTGTTGGCGTCGGAAGCCGCGGTCTCCAGCAAGGAAGCAGCCGTTCCAGGTTTCCCAAGCCGCGGAGAGGGTTCACCCAACGCCAGAGAACCATCACCCGGCGAAGATGGGGCCTGAAACATCGGCCTCCATAGTGGCGACTGTGGAGGCCTCAATAGGCCCGACTATGAGTGGACAAGGGGATGGGACTGGACTTTGTGCCTTCCCTCATAATGGGAACCATTGTGGGGGGATGTTTTTTTATGTTTATTGTTAAATTCTTTAATGTTGTGTCTTATCTTTATCTATGTGCTGCATGGCAAGTCAAATTTCACTACACCAATTGGTGTATGTGACAATAAATGTCCTTTGTCCTTTTGCATGTCTTTGAACAAACCCATCTTGATGTGGGGGAAGGAATTGCAGATGCTGGTTTACACCGAAGATAAACACAAAATGCTGGAGTATCTCCCGGTTGCCAGTCCTGGGCCTCCTCCACTGTCAGAGTGAGGCCCTACACAAACATGAGGAACAGCACCTCATTTCGCTTGGGCAGCTTACAACCCAGCGGTATGACTTGTGAGTTCTCCAACCTCAAGTAATCATTGCATCCCCCCTCTCCCCATCCCTTCCCCACCCTAGTTCTGCAACTAGTTTCACTGTCCTCCTGATTAATTTTACTGTTTGTATGCTTCATTGTCACCTTCCCCTCATCCAACAATGAACTATTCCACATTTCCTTGATTTGCTTTTGATCTGTTCTTGTCTCACCTTACACGTACTTGGTACCCTTCCATGTCTCTCCCCTGACTCGCAGTCTGAAGAAGGGTCTTGACCAGAAATGTCGCCCATTCCTTCTCTCCAGATGCTCCTGTTTTGATATTCTGTCTACAGATTCCATCAGCAGGTTGGAAGCTATAACATGTAATGGACAAGGACAGTAGATTCAATGTTGATTTTCTGCACAAAAGGAAGGGCAAGATTATTTATAGTGATTTAATTGCAGTGTTTTAGAGCTTCTCATTTTATATATGTACTCACCAAGGAGTAAGAATTTCCAGCCTAAAGAATAAGCATTTTCCATTCACAAAATAGTGGTACTGGGAGGGTTTGTACTCGAGTCGAAACAAGGAACTGCAGATGCTGGTTTACAAAAAGAGACACAAAATGCTGGAGTAACTCAGCAGGTCAGGCAGCATCTCTGAAGAGCCTGAATAGATGATGGTCGGGACCCTTCAGACTGATTGTGGTGGTGGTGGGGGGGGGATGAGTAGGGGCAGGACAAAGCCAGGCAGGTAGAGATGAGGGGGGGATACAGATGAGGAGAGGTTGATAGGAAGATGGTTGGAGAAAGGCCATAGAACCTCTGCAGGTGTACATATTGACTGGTTGCATCAAGGCCTGGTTCAGCAACTTGAATGCCCAGGAGCAAAGAAGACAGCAAAAAGTGATGAAACTGCCCAGTACATCATGGGTTCTGACCTCCCCACCATCGAAGGGATTTACAGGAGTCGTTGCCTCAAAAAGGCAGCCAGCATCATCAAAGACCCACACCACCCTGGCCACACACTCATTTTACCCCTGCCATCGGGAAGAAGGTACAGAAGCCTGAAAACTGCAACGTCCAGGTTCAGGAACAGTTTCTTCCCTACAGCCATTAGGCTATTAAACACTACAACTTCAAAATAAGCTCTGAACTACATTGGATGGCTTTTTGTAGTATTATTGTTTGTTTTTTATGTGTGAGTGTGAGTGAACTTTGAACTGAACTTTTTTCTCATGTATTAGGTATGTTACAAAACTTACTTTGAGCAGCGCTGCAGTTCTGCCACTCCCCTTGTGCGCGACTTTGGCACCTTTCAGAGGGGGGGCGCGTTTAAAATGCCATTTTTCTCCAGACAGGGCAAATCGATCCATCTCTGGGGATTTCGTTGCTAAAGAGAAATCGCTCCGACATTTGTTTCATGAAGGTATTTTTTTTTATGAATATTTTTATTAGTTGTAGAAACATATTAATAAGAAATACTTATTAGATACATTCATAATATTGTTAATATTAATATTAACATTTAAGACTTTATGTTTCTATACACTTTTTTAAATTTTTTTTATAAAGTAGGAAGAGATAGAGAAAAATAATATAGAGAATAAGGAAGTGAATGGAGTATTAATCAATTATCCGTCATTGGAGATATAACCATGATTTATTATGCGTAGTTCTTCATCCATTCTATTATTCAGGCCTCAGTCAAGCCCTCGCACTGAGCCACTTTGACCCTGTAAATATTCAATATATGGAGACCATATCCCTCTGAAGAGATCCAACCTGTCCATTAGGACAAACCTCAATCTTTCCAGATGGAGTGTCTCCGACATTTGTGTATTCCACATTTTGATTGTGGAGGATGTAGGACCTTTCCAGAATTTTAGTATTAATTTTTTCCCAATTATTAAACCATAATCAATAAAGATTTGTTGATTCATTGTTATTAATTGGTCTGTTTCCAGTATTCCTAGTATTATTAACTTTGAGTCAGGAGTCAGATTCATATTAACAACATTCGAAATTATCCTAAATATTTCTATCCAAAATTTTGTAATTTTTACACAATTTGTAAATGAATGTGTCAGATTAGCTTCTAAATGTTGACATTTATCACATATAGGAGATACTTTTGGAAAGATGTTATGTAGTTTGGATTTTGAATAATGTAGTCTATGTAGTATTTTAAACTGTATAAGAGAGTGTCTAGCATTTAACGAACAATGGTGTATATGTTGTAAACTTTCGTCCCATACTTCTGGTCTTATAATTTGACCTAATTCGTTTCCCCAGGATTGTCTATATGTTTCTGTTGATGGGACATCATTTTCCAATAGGATATTATATATATATATGACATCATTTTTTCTGTGGTCGGATGTTTATTTAGACATTCATCTAAAATTTCTGTCTTTCTATTTCTAAGTTTCTGTGCGTTTGCCTTTACATAGTCTCTGATTTGTAAGTATCTAAAATAATCTTTAGAATGTAGTCCATAAATTTGTTGTAATTCTTGAAATGAAAGGAAAACATTTTCCTTATAGAGATCACCCATCTTAATAATTCCCTTGTTTTTCCATTGCAAAAAGCCTTTATCCATCATTGAAGGTTTAAATGTAACATTATTTACAATGGTAAGGGCTAGTGGTATAGATTTCAGTTTTAATGTTTTCTTTATTTGTTTCCAAATACGTATTCCGCTTTCTATTATTGGGTTTTCACTATAGGTTTTCTTACCTAAATTAATATTAGCAAATATTATTGAACTGATTTCAAAAGGAGAACAATCTTCTTTTTCCATATTTAACCAAATTGGTTGGTTATCTGTCTCTTCTAACCAAAAATTCATATTTTTAATATTAACTGCCCAGTAATAAAACATAAAGTTTGGTAGTGCTAAACCTCCATTTATTTTTAATTTACATAAATGTTTTTTATTTATTCTATGGCTCTTATAATCCCAAATAAATTTAGTAACTAGGGAGTCCACCTTCTTAAAGAAATTTTTAGGAAGATATATTGGAATTAATTGGAAAAGATATAATAATTGTGGAAGAAAAATCATTTTTATTATATTCATTTTACCTAACATTGAAATGGGTAGAGTTTTCCAATATAAAATATTCTTATTTAATTTATTCAATAATAGTGGGAAGTTAGATTTAAATTAAGAATCAAATCTTTTTGTTACATAAATTCCAAGATATTTAATTTTTTCATTTGTTATCTTAAAAGGAAATTGTTGTAATAAGTGTGTTATTTACCGTTATTGGCATAAGTTCACTTTTATTCCAATTGATACTATATCCTGAAAAAGATCCGAATTCAGTTATTAATTTTAGCAAATTTTGGATACTAATTTCTGGTTTTGTGATATAAAGTAATACATCATCCGCGTATAAGGAAATTTTATTTTTAGTATCTCTAGTATCATACCCATATATTTCAGGATGTAATCTCACCCTCTGAGCTAACGGTTTTATTGCAAGTGCAAACAATAGGGGGAGATAAAGGGCAACCTTGTCTACAGCCTCGAGATAAATTGAATTTAGTTGATAACATTTGATTTGTTATTATTCTAGCTGTTGGGTTAGTGTTTAATAATTTGATCCAAGTAATGAACTTCTCTCCCAATTTAAAAGTTTCCATAACCGAAAACAAATAGAACCATTCCACCTGATCGAAGGCTTTCTCTGCAAATAACGAAATAACTACTAGATCTTTTTTAATACCTCTTTTCGAATATATAATATTGAATAACCGTCTCAAGTTATATGAGGAATATCGTTTTGGTATAAATCCTGTTTGATCGGGGTGAATTAATTCATTAATAACTGTGCTTAGCCTTTGTGCTAATATTTTAGTTAATTTCTTTTGATCAGTATTTTAAAGAGCTATAGCTCTAAATGATCCTGGTTCATCCAGATCTTTGTTTATTTTAGGTATAAGTGTTATAATAGATTCATTTAACGTTTCTGGTAATTTCTGCTGTGTATATATATATATTCATATAATGATTTCAGACGTGGTACAATCTGATCATAAAATGTTTTATAAAATTCCGAGCCAATACCATCTGGTCCCGGTGTTTTACCATTTTTTAATGATCTAATAGATTCTTGGATTTCTTTTACTGAAATTTCAGCATTTAATGATTCTCTATTTTGTGAGTCCAACCCCTTCAGATTACATTTTTTTTTAAATGCTTCTATTCCTATCTTGTTTTCTGTTCTTTTCGCAGTGTATAAGTTTTTAAAGTATTGCATAAATCTCTCATTAATATCTTTAGGTTGTATTAAAAGTTCACCATTATGTGATTTAATCCTATGGATTATTTTTTCTGGCTCCATCTTCCTTAATTGGCGAGCCAATAATTTTTGAGGTTTATCTCCAAATTCAAACTGTAATTGTTTAGTATGTTGATAAAGTTTTACAACTTGATCTGAATATATTTTATTTAATTTATATTTCAATGCTGCAATTTTATTATGTAATATTATGGATGGATTAGCTGCATTCTCTATATCTAATTGTTTAATCTCCTTTTCCAGTTCTTGTTGATCCCTTCTATTCTTTTTATTATAAAATGCTTGAGAGGAAATCATGATTCCCCGGAGATATGCTTTAAACGTTTCCCATAATAAGGAACAAGATATTTCCGGTTTATCATTTGTTTCGAAGAAAATCTTAATCTGTTCTGTAATATATTCCTGAGTTATTTTGTTTTTTAAAATTTGTGAATTAAATCTCCACTGTCCCCGTTTTTCTGTTTTACCATTTATTTTAATCTTAAATGTTAAAGGTGCATGATCAGAAATTATAATATTGTGATATTTAGAATTATAAGTGAGTGAAATATGTTTGGCATCGACCAAAAAGTAATCTATTCTTGAGTAGGTTTTATGTACCGGCGAATAAAAGGGATATTCTCGTCCAGTGGGATTTTCTACTCTCCAAACATCTTTAATATTAGTAGTTTCCATATATGCATTTAATAAGTCACTGGAACGTGATTTAGTTTTCCTTTGTCTTGTAGATCTGTCTAAGTAAGGATCTAGTGTGCAATTTAAATCTCCTCCAATTATTAGGTTATATTGTGTTAATTCCAGATTATGAAGGTATTTATAAACTACACTAGATCATTTATTAGCTAGAGTAATTAAAAAATTATCTTCTAAAGCCATGAGCGCCGACAACGGGAGGATTTTACGTGGGGGAGAAAATAAGGTACACAATTTATTTTTACATTAAAACGTGGTTCTTAGGAAGCCTTTAATCAAATTTTCATTTTGCGAAAAGGGGACAAAAAAATATACGAACTGGCAGTGTTTTTCCTGCTGACCGTGATTCACTGCAAACCGCAACGTTCCAATCCACCGCGTTCCACTAAAACCCACTCGCAAGTTGATTTAAACGGCCATTAATTTAAAGGAATTTAACACTAAATTCCTTCCATTTGGCCTATAAATTCATGAAAATTAGATTTTAAAATCATGTTATATTGTGAATTATTGTGTCAATGGTATTTGGACACTTAGGCAATTTAAAAATGTTTATCTTTTCTTAAGAAGTGGATAGATGTTTAGATCTAGTAATTGAATTTTGTAATTAGCTACAATTAGGTAACTAACTAATGATATGCTTTAATTTCAGGCCATCCAAGTAAGATTGTTTCACATTTGTTTCAGAATGCTTCAATCTATAATAACTGAAAATTTCTTTCAGTTCTCTTAATGTTTAAGAAAGTTATGGGCTTTTGATTATCCTAGATCACAGCTGTTGTCAATGGAAAAGCAATAGGGAACAAGATGCTAATTTCTGAGTATGAAAATGGCCATAACCTTTTTAATACTGAAGTATGATAGTGAATTAGGTGTCAAATTAAACTTCTTTTTATGCTTTATCTGATGGGATAAATTGCAGACTTGATTTTTTTAAATCTCAAAATTTTGTAACATTGCTACATGTGTTATATTGTTTACAGTGTACTATGTTTACATAGTCTGTTGTGCTGCTGCAGGTAAGAATTTCATTGTTCTATCTGGGACAAATGACAATAAAACACTCTTGACTCATGAAAATACTGAAGGTGTGAGACAGAACGATTGTGATGCTAGAGGAAGGAATGTGGAAGGGAGGGGGAGAGAAGAAATGGATGGGGACGGGACGGGGGAGGGTAAGATACAGTGGCTTTCAAAATTTTCATACCCCTTAAACTGTTCCACATTTTGTCACGTTACAACCACAAACGTAAATGTATTTTATTGGGATTTTATGTGATAGACCAACACACAGTGGCGCATAATTGTGAAGTGGAAGGAAAATGATACATGGTTTGCTAATTTCTTTACAAATAAAAAACTGAAAAGTGTGGCGTGCAAAAGTATTCAGCCCCCTTTATTCTGATACCCCTAAATAAAATACAGTGCAACCAATTGCCTTCAGAAATCACCTAATTGGTAAATAGAGTCCACGTGTGTAATCTAATCTCAGTATAAATACAGCTGTTCTGTGAAGACCTCAGAGGTTTGTTAGAGAACATTAGTGAACAAACAGCATCATGAAGCCCAAGGAACACACCAAACAGGTCAGGGATAAAGTTGTGGAGAAGTGTAAAGCAGGGTTAGGTTATAAAAATATATCCCAAGCTTTGAACATCTCACGGAGCACTGTTCAATCCATCATCCAAAAATGGAAAGAGTATGGCACAACTGCAAACCTACCAAGACATGGCCGTCCAGCTAAACTGACAGGCTAGGCAAGGAGAGCATTGATCAGAGAAGCAGCCAAGAGGCCGATGGTAACTCTGGAGGAGCTGCAGAGATCCACAGCTCAGGCGGGAGAATCTGTGCACAGGACAACTATTAGTCGTGCACTCCACAAATCGGGCCTTTATGGAAGAGTGGCAAGAAGAAAGCCATTGTTGAAACAAAGCTATAAGAAGTCAAAGTATAAACCTAGCAATTATAGACCTATTAGTTTGACGTCAGTGGTGGGCAAATTAATGGAAAGGATACTTAGAGATAATATATATAAGCATCTGGATAAACAGGGTCTGATCAGGAACAGTCAACATGGATTTGTGCCTGGAAGGTCATGTTTGACAAACCTTCTTGAATTTTTTGAAGCGGTAACTAGGGAAATTGATGAGGGTAAAGCAGTGGATGTTGTCTATATGGATTTCAGTAAGACCTTTGACAAGGTTCCCCATGGAAGGTTGGTTCAGAAGGTTCAATCTTTGGGTGTTAATGGCGGAGTAGCAAGATGGATTCAACAGTGGCTGAATGGGAGATGTCAGAGAGTAATGGTGGATGGCTGTTTGTCAGGTTGGAAGCCGGTGACCAGTGGGGTGCCTCAGGGATCTGTGTTGGGTCCACTGTTGTTTGTCATGTACATCAATGATCTGGATGATGGGGTGGAAAATTGGATAAGTAAGTATGCAGATGATACTAAGATAGGTGGTATTGTGGATAATGAAGTAGATTCTCAAAGTCTACAGAGAGATTTGGGCCATTTGGAAAAGTGGGCTGAAAGATGGCAGATGGAGTTTAATGCTGATAAGTGTGAAGTGCTACATCTTGGCAGGACAAATCAAAATAGGACGTACATGGTAAATGGTAGGGAATTGAGGAATGCTGTGGAACAGAGGGATCTAAGAATAACTGTGCATAGTTCCCTGAAGGTGGAATCGCATGTAGATAGGGTGGTAAAGAAAGCCTTTGGTGTGCTGGCCTTTATAAATCAGAGCATTGAATATAGGAGTAGGGAAGTAATGTTAAAATTGTACAAGGCATTGGTAAGACCAATGCTGGAGTACGGTGTACAATTTTGGTCGCCTAGTTATAGGAAGGATGTCAACAAAATAGAGAGAGTACAGAGGAGATTTACTAGAATGTTGCCAGGGTTCCAGCAACTATGTTACAGAGAAAGGTTGAACAAGTTATGTCTTTATTCTTTGGAGCGCAGAAGGTTAAAGGGGTGACTTGATTGAGGTCTTTAAAATGATGAAAGGGATAGACAGAGTTGACGTGGATAAGCTTTTCCCATTGAGGGTAGGGAAGATTCAAACAAGAGGGCATGACATGAGAATTAAGGGACAGAAGTTTAGGGGTAACGTGAGGGGGAACTTCTTTACTCAGAGGGTGGTGGCTGTGTGGAATGAGCTTCCAGCAGAGGTGGTGGAGGCAGGATCGATTTTAACATTTAAAAGTAAAGTGGATAGGTATATGGACGTGAAGGGAATGGAGGGGTATGGTCTGAGTGCAGGTAGATGGGACTAGGGGAAAACAAATGGTCAGCATGGACTGGAAGGGCCGAGAGGGCCTGTCTCCGTGCTGTAATTGTTATATGGTTATATGGTTATAAGTCCCATTTGCAGTTTGCCACAAGCCATGTGGGGGGACACAGCAAACATGTGGAGGAAGGTGCTCTGGTCTCCTAAATGCAAAACTCTATGTGTGGCGGAAAACTAACACTGCACACCACCCTGAACACACCATCCCTACTGTGAAACATGGTGGTGGCAGCATCATGCTGTGGGGATGCTTTTCTTCAGCAGGGACAGGGAAGCTGGTCAGAGTTGATGGGAAGATGGATGGAGCCAAATACAGGGCAATCTTGGAAGAAAACCTGTTAAAGTCTGCAAAAGACTTCAGACTGGGGCGTAGGTTCACCTTCCAGCAGGACAACGACCCTAAATATACAGCCAGAGGTACAATGGAATGGTTTAGATCAAAGCATATTCATGTGTTAGAATGGCCCAGTCAAAGTCCAGACCTAAATCCAATTGAGAATCATTTTCCTTCCACTTCCAATTATGCACCACTTTGTGTTGGTCCATCACATAAAATCCCAATAAAATACATTTACGTTTGTGGTTGTAATGTGACAAAATGTGGAAAAGTTCAAGGGGTATGAAAACTTTTGCAAGCCACTATAGGTGAGGTGCAAAGACATGTGAGTTTTGGTATTTACCTATAATTGGAAAATTCAACATTCATTACACTGGGTTGGAAACTACCCAGGTGTAATATGAGGTGTTGTTCCTCCAGTTTGCACTGGGCCTCAGTTTGACAATGAAGGAGGCCCAGGACTGAAAGGTCAGTATGGGAATGGGAGGGGGGGGGTGTTTTAAAATGGATAGCAACCGGGAGATCCAGTAGGCCTTGCTGGATCAAGCTTAAGAGTTCAGCGAAATGGTTGGTGAGTCCACACTTGGTCTCGCATTTTAAACTAGATTGATGAAAGGCAGGTGGGAGGCTGCACATCAAAGTACAAGTAATTGCCAGCAAGTTCAGTCGGCAGGTGCACAGAAAGACAATAGGATTAAGTTGTGTTTATTTCAATGTAAGGGCCAACAGGTGACATGGATGTATTCAGAACATGGATAGGTATGTGTGTCTGGGGCATTATAACCATTGCAGAACCATGGCTGTGGAAGATACAGATCGGCAGCTAAGTGATCCAGGGTGCAGGTGCCACGGGTGAAGGTGAGGGGGAAGGGCATAGGGAGTTGCTGTATTAATTAAAGAGAACATCAGGGCAGTAGTCCAAGATGACATTACTGAGGGATTGCTCAGAGATGCGATATGAATGGAACTGAGCAATAAAATGAGAATGATCACCTTATTGATTTGTACTGCAGGTTCCCAAATAGTAAATGGAAATTAGAGGAACAAATTTGCTGGGAGATCACAGACAGCTGCAAGACCAATAGGCTTGTCATACAAGGGGATTCTAACTTTCCTAATGTAGAGGGCAAAGCTTAACCTACTCTTCAGAAAATAGGGCCAGGCTAGTGACTGAGGTGACATTATACAAGGTCTTTCACTTATCTACCTAGAGTCATAGAATAATACAATGTGGAAACAGGCCCTTCGGCCCAACTCGTCCACACCGGCCAACAATGTCCCAGCCACCTTAGTCCCACTTGCCTGCGCTTGGTCCATAACTCTCCAAACCTGTCCTATCCAAGTGCCCGTCCAACTGTTTCTTAAATTATGAGATAGTCTTTGCCTCAACTACCTCCTCTGGCAGCTACAATACTGTTCCATACAGCCACCACCCTCTGTGTGAAAAAGTTACCACCCCTCGGATTCCTATTAAATCTTTTCCCCTTCAGCTTGAACCTATGTCCTCTGGTCCTCAATTCCCCAACTCTGGTCAAAAGACTGCATCTACCTGATCTATTCCTCTCATGATTTTGGACAGCTCTATAAGATCTCCCCTCATCCTCCAGCGCTCCATGGAATAGAGACCCAGCCTACTCAACCTCTCCTTATAGCTCACACCCTCTAGACCTGGCAACATCCTTGAAAATCCTTTCTGAACCCTTTCAAGCTTGACAATATTGTTCCTATAACATGGTGCCCAGAACTGAACACAATATACTAAATGCGGTCTCACCAATGTCTTATACAATTGCAACATGACCTCCCAACTTCTATACTCTATACTCCGACTGATGAAGGCCAAATGTGCCAAAAGCCTTTTTGACCACCTTATCTACCTGCGACTCGCACTTCAAGGAACCATGCACCTGTCATCCTAGATCCCTCTGCTCTACAACACTACCCAGAGGCCAACCATTTACTTTATAGGTCCTGCCCTTGTTCGACGTCCCAAAATGCAACACCTCAGACTTCTCTGTATTAAATTCCATCAACCATTCCTCCGCCCACCTGGCCAACCGATCCAGATCCTGCTGCAACCTTTCACAACCATCTTCACTATCGGCAAAACAACTCACATTTGTATCAGCGGCAAACATACTAATCTTGCCCTGTATGTTCTCATCCAAATCATTGATGTAGATGACAAACAGTAACGGGCCCAGCACTGAACCCTGAGGCACACCGAGGCACACCACTAGTCACAGGCCTCCAGTCCGCGAAGAAACCTTCCACCATCACCCTCTGCTTCCTTCCATGGAGCCAATTTGCTATCCATTCAGCTATCTCTCCTTGGATCCCTTGCGATCTAACCTTCCAGAGCAGCCTACCATGCAGCACCTTGTTGAACACCTTACTAAAGTCCATGTACACAACATCTACCCTCATCAACCGTCTTTGCTCACGTCTTCAAAAAATCTATCAGATTTGTAAGACACGACCTCCCACATACAAAACAATGCTGACTATCCCTAATCAGCCCTTGCCCATCCAAATGCCTGTATAGCCTATCCCTCGGAATACTCTCCAGTAACTTACCAACTACAGATGTTCAGCTCACCGGCCCATAGTTCCCAACATTTTCCCTGCAGCCCTTCTTGAAAAGAGGCACAACATTTGCCACCCTCCAGTCTTCCGGCACCTCTCCTGTATTTAAGGACAACTCGTAAATAACAACCAGGGCTTCCGCAATTTCCTTTCTAGTATCCCGCAATGTCCTCGGATATATCTGATCAGGCCCTGGAGATTTGTCTACCTTCAAACACGACAGTACCTTCAGTACCTCCTCGACGGTAACCCTGACTGCTCTCCAGAGACTTCCAGTGACTGCTTCAATTTCCTCCGTCCTACTGTCTTTCTCTTCAGTAAATATGGAGGAGAAATATTCATTAAGATCTTTGCCTACTGTGGCTCCACACAGAGGTGACCACTTTTATTCCTGAAAGATCCCACTAGTTTCCCTTTTCCCCCTTTGTATTTATGAAATCTTTTGGGATTGTCATTTATGCTACCTGCCAGAGCTATCTCCTGGCACCTTTTTGCCCTCCTGACCTCCTTTTTCAGTTTGCTCCTTAGTTCCCAAAACTTCTCCAGGGATGCACTTGATCCCAGCTGCCCAAACCTGTCCCATGCATCCTTCTTGTTTTTGACCAACGTCTCAATTTCCCTCGTCAGCCAAGCTTCCTTACGTTTGCCCGCTTTGCCGTTCACTCTAACGGGGACGTACACATCCTGAGCTTTCGTCAGCACACTTTTATAAACAGCCCACTTGTCCAATGTTCATTTCCCCTCAAATATCCTGCTCCAGTCAACTTGAGCGAGACCTTTCATATCCTCAAAGTTGGCCTTACCCCAGTTGAGCATTTTAACTCATGTACCTGCGTAGCCTTCCATTCCCCACATATCCATAGGCCGACCCAAAAGTCTTTTAAATGCCACTATTGTATCTGCCTCAACCACCAACTAGAGTAAAGCATTCCAGGCAATCACCATCCTTTGTGTAAAAATAGTCTTTGTCCCAGCGTGGAAGAATAGTAAGATTAAACGAGAACTTACCAGTTTGAAGTTTGATCTTTATTTTATTTGGAGTCGAGTTGAGGGACTATGTGAATAGAAGCCCGTACAGCCGTTGGTGCGTCAATCTTCAAAGCAGTGGAATGAATTCACAGCTAACAATGACCGAAGTATAACGGTAAGATGATAAAACTAGAACTACCAGATGAGATCTATGAGGGTGGGAGCGGAGGGCACGTAGTCCCTCAACTCGGCTCCTCATAAAATAAAGATCAAACTTCAAACTGGTAAGTTCTCGTTTAATCTTACTATTTTACTTCGGAGTCACGTGAGTGACTACGTGAAGACTTCAAAGCACTGTGAATTCACGCCGCAGACTCAAATCCGACGTTCACACTGCCTGGATTGACTCAAAAGTCGTTAACAATCAATCATGCATCAGTAATACATTTGTTAAATGAAATAAAGTTTTATTTACAAACAAATCATAACAAACCCCTCTAACTCATGGGAAAAATGTAACAGTACTGATGTTTCACCAGAATCAGCAAACACCCCCGAGCCTTGAAATCGGCTCGTGATAAAACCTCTGAAAAGTTAGCTCACTGGACCATCCTGCGGCCGCGAGGACCTTGAAATCGTTTGCACCGACACCTTACTGTGTGGTTTTTTGTGACTAATAAACAAAGCCAACTCTGTTCCTCTCAGAGGTTTAGTAATCTCAATGTAATGAGATAAATGTGAGACTATACAGAAGCGATCATCTGCGGGGTATGCTGAAAACACAATCTTACATCCTGTCATGCCTCTTTTATTATGTTTAAGCAAATCATAGACATAAAATATAATGGCATCAGCCGACACATGCATTCTATCCAGCCGTAGCTTTTGCAATGTTTGTACACGTTGGCTGAAACCAACACCATAAGCATGACCCACCTTCATAGTTAATTTGGTTATAGATAGGCTTGTAACCGGAGCCCACTGGCGAAGAAGCATAAGAACCTCACTCACATTCCAAATACCGGCAATACCTGGGTTTAGGAGGATTAGAATTGAAAACTCCCTTCATGAATCGTGAACTAACGGATGTGTCCCTACTGTATGCAATTCTGCATTGATAGGTAAATAAGAAGACAGAGCACTTCTGGCTGAATTAATCGCACTGTAACTTAATTTTTTTTTTTTTTTGGTCAAAATAAAGAGTTGACAACTCCAATACATCCGTGATCCCTGCAGTGTGATATACAATATCCTGCTGTAGGCAGAATTGCTCCCACTTCCTTATATAGGTGATATATTGCTGCTGTGTACTATCCCTGCAGGCCGACGTGAGAACATCCACCGTCCGATGAGACAGTCCTCTCCCCAGGTATGGCCTCCTTAAAATCTGCAAATTAACAGATCAATACGATCCTATAAAGGATGTTGATCCCCAGTGACTGGATTTCCCAGTAGATTTTTATTCTTGGCATAAGCATGTAAGGCTCCCTAGCCATTTGTAATACAACGGGAAACCATGCTCGTGTAGGCCAATCTGGCACTACCAATACCCCTGAAGCGGAGTCCTCCTTGATCTTTTGCAAACATCTGCTGATGAGACAGAATGAAGGAAATACATACACAAACATTCCTCCCCCAATGCAGCGAAAATGCATCCACTGCTACTGCCCCATATCTGGTTACCATGAAACATATCTAGGTAACTGATGATTTAATCGAGATGCAAACAAGTCAATATCTGGCAATGTATACTGATCAATCATTTGGTTAAATACATCCTGATTTAACATCCATTCAATGTTGTCATTAAACTGACGTGACCTCTCCTGGCAAATAAAGTGCTGAAAGCCAGATATTTTGGTCAATACACCAGCTCCAAATCTGGTTAGCCAGTCTATCACAAGACTGTGACTTAACTCCACCCATGTGGTTTACATATGCCACTGCTGTGGTGTTGTGAATCTGAGCTGCACATGCAGATCCCTCCTTGTAGAACAATAAGCTTTGAGCCCATACCAGGTGCCCAACAACTCTAAATAATTAATCCCTCTTAATTGAGGAAGCGATGTCTCATCCACTTTCCATCTGCCTCCACAACTAGAAGACATATCTGTTGCACCCCAACCCAGTGCACTTACATCAGTCTGTAATATCAGTGACGGTGATTCCCACCAAACCTTCCTTAAATTTTTTTGAAACATGTACTATCCACCATTGTATGTCAGCAATCGCCCCAGCTGACAACTGCATAGGCCTATCAAAAATGGCCCCTTTGTATTCGCAGTGCCTGTTCCTTTGATGGTTGTAATTGTTGATAATGCAGAGGACCATACTGCACAGCTGGAAAGGCTGCAACAACTTCCCAATAAAACTGGCTACTTGTCTAATCGAAGGCCGTTGTTCTCCAACGAGATTAACACAGTCCTCAATTAACTGATTCAATTTTTCCCTGGGCAAAGTTACCAACATGTGATTGGAATTAATGGTAAATCCCAGATAATCAATAATTTGGACTGGTGATAATTTAGATTTATCTGGGGTACCCTTTGGACACTAGATGTTTGCCCGTGGTAAAGGTCTCCATTTTGAAATGCCTATAACAAAACAAATTTGTTCGATAAATCCAGAATAATTCTACATCCCCCAGTCTTTTTAGATCTGGGAAATATACTTGACAGAAATTGTTGACTTTGATAGACAGAAGGCTCAATTACCCCTTCTTATGTAACGACTGAATCTCTGCTTGAATAAGCACATTTTCCTCATCTGAAAAATAAGTTTATGACTAGGAAAATGTTGATTAGGTAGACTGTCCTTATAGTAAAATCCAATTTTTCACCCCTTCAATACACTAAGTATGAACAAATCTGATGTTAACTGCTGCCATTGTTTGAGAACAATTTTAACCTTCCCCAATTTGAACAGGAACATCAGTTAATTCATCGTCTGTCAATGTTATATTCCTTACCAGCATCTTTCCTTGCGGCCTTGTTGTCCTCGACTTCTTGTAGAGAACCTTTTTTGCCTTGCTTCCAGCTGGCTTAATGAGGGCCATGGTTATAACAACCTCATAATAGTCTTTTACCCTTTTTGCAAGGTTACCACCAAACAACAGATTTCGTGGTGGTACACTGGTCGGTTTGCACAACTCGCCAAATTCGGGTTAGCACTGGCCTAATAGCGGCCCTCCCGATATTATTAATTTCAAAATGCATTACAAAGGAGTCCCAGTTCATCCTGGTGTGCTTCAACCATATCATTTGTATCAATAACTTTCACCACAGCTGTAATACCTGCTGACAACAGTTTAAGCACTTTTTTTAAAACTTCATCTCCTGGCCCTAGCAGGCAAACCCATCTATGCAAATTTGGTGATTAACCACCAGTACCTTCAGGAGATCACAATTAACAGGAGCTTTATAGTTCTTCGCTACTTCATCCATAGCTAGCTCCTGTAACTGATGGGAGAGCATATACTGAATGGCTTCGGCCAATTTCTACATCAATCGCCTTTCCTGCCTCTACACTCAGCAAACTTCCCAGCAATGTTCGGAATTACCTCCAACCGAACACCTTTACTGCTCTCCCCCAGCATAGAAACAGTGTCAGCAAACTGCCCTGATAGAACATCCTCCTCACAGGCAGGATAGTTCTGCACCCTGAAACAGGTGCTGCTAGCACAAGCTCTCCATCAGCCTGGCTTGGGCACCACTCCTCCCCACGGAGCTGGTCCCTGTCGAGCATCCTTTTGAAATAGAATCTCGACGTGGGAGAGCCGTGAGCAAACGGACTCTCCTATGGAGGGTATAACCTCCAGGCCCGACTCATTTACGGGCCACAGAGACTTGCCAGTGGCCTTCCACCCTACTGACAAGCCTCCACTGCCCCCCGGCAGTGGGTCCGCAACCACTGGCTGTGTAGCCAGCACCGGACCAGGTGTACCAGATGGGCCTCCATCCTCAACACTCTCCTGCTACTTTTCCTTTCTACCCCCGGAGCACCTCGCCGACACCTTCTTCCCTTTCTGCAACATTCTCTACCCAAACCGTCGCAGAAAATGACCTGTGGTAAAAATTTTATTTTTTTTTTTAAAAACCTTACCTCTTTAACTTGTTTAACGAAGAACTGCAAATGCTGGAGAATCGAGGGTGAAGTATGAAGAAGGGTCTCGACCCGCAACGTCGCCCATCTCCTTCGCTCCTTAGATGCTGCTGCACCCGCCGAATTCTCCAGCTTTTCGAATAACCCGCGGTTTAAACTTACCGCTCGGAGGAGCGCTGCTGCTCCAACCGGCCGACTGCACCAGCGTCTGACGTCATGACGCACCAACGGCTGTACGGGCTTCTATTCACGTAGTCACTCACGTGACTCCGAAGTAAAATCAAGAATTAGAGGGGATAGGAAAAATATTTAATAGGAACCCGGAGGGTGACGGGGATATGGAACGAGTCACCTGGGAAAGAGGTTGAGGCAGATAACAATAATACCATCCAAAAGGCATTTTGGTACATGGAGGAATGGGTTAGAGGGATACAGAACTTAGTACTCAGAAAAGCACACAAACCCATCCCTTCCGTCCACAATATCTGCTCAAACACAATGCCAAGTTCAACTGTTCTCTCAAACATGATCCATATCCATTAACCATATCCTTTAACCAATAATCTACCAAAATACCCAAGAGGATATTTAAACTCATGACATTCATTAAAAACGTGTGCAGTTTGTGGGAATATTAAGACATAGCCCAGGAACCTGGACAATCTTCTTCTTGCGTATGGCGTGCACAGCCTAAAGTTGTAGGAAAACTTGTTCTGTTAACGAAGAAACTGCAGATGCTGGAGAATCGAGGGTTACACAAAAAGCTGGAGAAACTCAGCAGGTGCAGCAGCATCTAAGAGGCGAAGGAGATAGGCGACGTTTCGGGTCGAGACCCTTCTTCAGACTGGTCAGGGATCAGGTAAACGAGAGATATAGACAGTGATGTGGAGAGATAAAGAACAATGAATGAAAGATATGCAAAAAAGTATCGATGATAAAGGGAACAAGCCATTGTAAGCTGTTTGTGGTGTGAAAATGAGAAGCTAGTGCGACTAGGGTGGGGGAGGGATATAGAGATAGAGGGAATGCCAGGGCATTCATGCCAGGAAAACTTGTTCTATTTGATTGTGCACGTTAGGTTGATTGCATTCATCGAAACAGGGCGGACCACGTAAGGTTGCAATCTCCCACCCCACCTGGACAATGAAATCCCTAGTTCAGGCTGAAATCATGACAGGGACATGGAGAGATTAGAATTTGAGGCTCTGTTTGACGTCGGTAATAGGTGAAATGGGAGTTGTGTGAATAGTGATACAATTAGGTGACCTACTGCAAAAGTACTTGCCTAATGTGCATCACACTCTATGGTCCTGGTCCAAGTAAATTATAAACTAATTTCACCATACAGGAATGTTATGTTGCAGATATAATCATTTTTGGATCACAATGCATTTAAAAATATGTTTCCCAATTCAATGTAAAGATTACCTTGATCGTTGAGCTTTGCTGTATACTCATGTGCTGTACATGCCATGTGCAAAGTCAGCAATTAATGCCCATTCTCAAGTCATTGAGTCGTAGAGTAGAACATGGAAACTGGCCCTTTCGCCCAACATGCCCACACTGGCCAACATGTCCCAGCGACATTAGTCCCACCTGCCCATGTTTGTTCAATATCCCTCCAAACCTAACCTATCCATGTACCCATCTAACTGTTTCTTAAATGTTGGGATAGTCCTTGCCTCAACTACCTCCTCTGGCAGCTTGTTCCACACACCCACCACCCTTTGTGTGAAAAAGTTACCCCTCAGATTCCTATTAAATCTTTCCCCTTCACCTTAAACCTTAGTCCGCTGGTCCTTGATTCACCTACTCTGGGCAAGAGACTCTGCATCTAGTGTCCTTGAGTAAGTTGTATTATGCTGCTTTTTTGAGCCACTCTAATTATAGAAGCGAAAGTATTCCTTCAGTGTTCAAAACACAATGGGAAACACCAAGTCCAGTTGATGAGAGCTGGAAGAGATGAACTTCTGACTCACCTGGAAGGGCTGCTGGAGTTGAACATTTCCAATTCTCTTCCCAGTCCCGCACCGATCTCTCTGATTTCCTTGGCCCCCTCCCTCTCCCCATGTCAATCGCTCCTTTTCCTTTCTCGTACAACCACCTGTGTCAATACCCCTTCCCTTCACTATTAATCCCACCAATACAGAATGTTCGTTCCTACCCGCTCTTAGCTTCGTACGTTCCACAGGGAAGGAGGTGAACCCCATCCCTTTTTGAGTGAAGGACCACAATTCTTCTTGTCTTCCCCAACACCATGTTGGCGAACACGGAAATCAAGGAAACTCAGTGTGGCTGTTTCTTTGAAGGCCAAATGCTGCAAGCCCACCCCATCTCTGCATCTGCCGGACAGGTAATATTACCTGGTGGGTGACACAGGTAGTAGAGTCTTTGTCATGTATCTCCCCACAACCGAGATCTTAGAGCAAAGGTGATGCCAGTGTAAACAGATACCACCTATTCTCAGTCTGAAGATTGTTTTTGCCCCGATAGGTAGCCTATTCCTTTTCTCCAGAGATGCTGTCTGACCCACTGAGTTACTCCAGCTTTCTCTGTGTATCTTTGGTTTGAACCAGCATCTGCAGTTCCATCTCAGCTATTCTCTCTTGCTTTCTGCAGATCATCTTGCTCCCCTCTCTTCATTTATAGTCTAGTTCTTGCCATGAAGGCCTGAATAACTGGATATAACATTGGCTTCATGGTAGGCAGCAGAGTGGTGGTGGAAGGCTGTGACTAATGGAGGAGGCCATTGACTAATGATGTTCCTCAAGATTAGTGCTGGGACATTGTTCTTTGTCATCCATATCAACGGATCAGAGTAATAACTTATGGGCCTGTCCTACTTAGGCAAATTTTCAGGCATCTGCCAGCGACTGTCAGAGTGGAACACACACACACAGACACACACAGACACCCACACACAGACACAGACACAGACACAGAGACAGAGACAGAGAGACATAAAGAGACACAGAGAGACATAGACACAGAGAGACAGAGAGACAGAGACACAGAGAGAGACAGAGAGAGACACAGAGAGACATAGACACAGAGAGACAGAGAGACAGAGAGACAGAGAGACAGAGACACAGAGAGAGACAGAGAGAGACAGAGAGAGACAGAGAGAGACAGAGAGAGAGAGAGAGACAGAGAGAGAGCGAGAGAGAGAGACAGACAGACAGAGACAGAGACACACAGAGACAGACAGAGACAGAGACAGAGAGACAGAGACACACAGAGACACACAGAGACAGTGACATACAGAGACAGACAGAGACAGAGACAGACAGGGACAGAGACAGACAGAGACACACAGAGACAGACAGGGACATACAGAGACAGACAGAGACAGAGACAGACAGGGACAGAGACACACAGAGACACACAGAGACACACAGAGACAGAGACAGAGAGACAGAGACACACAGAGACAGAGACACACACATCGCAAAGGCGGGGGCCAGGTCAAGCGGGGGAGCGCTATCTCAAATTCACACGGTGCAAAGCCAAAGTGATACAGACACACACCGCAATGAACAGGAAGGATGACGCTGCAATTATGATGGCTAGCGCAATGTACGGTAAGTCCATTAAAAGAGGGGAGAAGGGGGGAGAAGGAGTGTAAGGAGAAGGAGTAACCTGTTAAGAAGCCAGACAACATTTAAGAGGCCAGAGAGACACGGCTGTGAAGCTCGGCGGACATTAACATTACCAATCGGTTCCTTGGTTCTGAAAACTACTGCTTATGTTTTTTTTCTGCAATGAGCCAATGAAATTCACCGGTCAGCACCAGCAACAACCTAGGAAAACCTCCGACAACCTTCGACCTCCTGGCAACCCACTAGGACCTCGTGGCGACCCACCTACGGCACGGGAATTCTCGCTACTCTCCATGGCGGCTTCATTCTAGTCGCCGCTAATTATTCAACATGTTGAAAAATCCGCGGTGACCATAATGAGGCCGCGACTAGTTCCCAGATTTCGGGAACTCCTCACGACCATGAAGGCGACTCCCTGGCAACCACCCGCGAACATGTGGCGACCATGTGGCGACTGCAAAGTCTCCTGCAGTCGCCTAAAAAGTCACCTAAGTGGGACAGGCCCATAAGTTTTCAGATGATACTAAAGTAGGTGGTATCATTGAAGATAGACACAAAATGCCGGAGTAACTCAGCGGGACCGGCAGCATCTATGGAGAGAAGGAATGGGTGACGTCTCGGCTGGGACCCTTCTTCATTGACAGTAAAGATGGTTATGAAGAATTACAGCAGGATCTTGATCGGCCAGACAAGTGAGCCGATGAATGGCAAATGGATCTTAATTTGGATTAGTGTGAGCTGTTGCATTCGGGAAGTCTACTGAGGGCAGAATCTTTGCAATGAACAGTTGGGGAACGTTATAGAGCAGAGGGATCTAGGAATGCAAGTACATGGTTCCCTGAAAGTGGCATCAGAGGTAACTATGTTGATGAAGAAGGGAATTTTGATCTGCATCAGTCAGGGATTTGAGTTGAGAAGTTGATACATTCTGTTACAGTTGTATAAGACACTGGTGAGGCCATACTTGGTAGTATTGTGTTCAGTATTGGTCTACACTCTACAGGAAAGCTGCCATTAAACTGGAAAGTGTGCAGAGAAGATTTACAAGAATACTGCCAGGATTTAGCAGCCTGACCTATAGGGAAGGGTTGGTCAGGCTTGGACTTTATTCCTTGGAGCAATGAAAACTATGGGGTGATCATACATAGGTGTATAAAATCATGAGGGGAATAGATAGGGTACATGTATGAAGTCTTTCTCCTAGAGTAGGGGAATCCATAACCAGACAACATTGATCCGTCTGAAAAAGGGTTTTGGCCCGAAACGTTGCCTATTTCCTTCGCTCCATCGATGCTTCTGCACCCGCTGAGTTTCTCCAGCACTTCTGTCTACCAGACAACATAGGTTCAACATGAGAGAGGTAAGATTTAATAGGAACCCAACAAGCATCTTTTTCACACAGAGAGTGGTGGGCATAAGAAACAAGCTGCTAGAGTAAGTAGTTTTAGTTGGTACAATAACAACATTTAAAAGACATTTTGAAAGATAAATGGTTCAGAGAGATATGGGCCAAACCTAGTCCAACGGACTGGATTAGATGGAATATGTTTAGCTCAGAGATACAGCAGAGAAACAGGCCCTCCGGCCTACCAAGTCCACACCTACCACCAATCGCCCATTCACACTAGTCTGAAGAAGGGTCTCGACCCGAAACGTCGCCTATCTCCTTCGCTCCTTAGATGCTGCTGCACCCGCTGAGTTTCTCCAGCTTTTTGTGTACCCACACTAGTACTATGTTATCCCACTTTCTCATCCACTCCCTACACACTAGGGGGCAATTTAAAGAGGACAAGTTAACCTAGAAACCTGAGCATCATTGGGATGTTGAAGGAAAATGGAGCACCCAGAGAAAACGCCTGCAGTCACAGGGAGAACGTGCAAGCTCATAACAGATGGCACACAAGATCAGGAGCAAACCCAGGTCTCTGCTGCTGTGAGGCAGCATCTCTACCTCTGTGTTGCCCTGGAACTTGGTCGGCATGGGCAAGTTGGGCTGAAGGGCCAGTTTCCATTTTGTATGGCGATAGTATATGACACCATGTCTCATGAGAAATGGGTGCAGGTCCAATAAAATTCTCACTTAGAAACAGAGAAACATAGAAAATAGGTGCAGGAGTAGGCCATTCGGCCCTTCAAGCCTGCACCGCCATTCAATATGATCATGGCTGATCATCCAACTCAGTATCCTGTTCCTACCTTCTCTCCATACCCCCTGATCCTTTTAGCCACAAGGGCCACATCTAACTCCCTCTTAAATATAGCCAATGAACTGGCCTCAACTACCTTCTGTGGCAGAGAATTCCAGAGACTCACCACTCTCTGTGTGAAAAATTTTCTCCTCATCTCGGTCCCAAAGGAACTCCCCCTTATCCTTAGACTGTGACCCCTTGTTCTGGACCTCCCCAACATCGGGAACAATCTTCCTGCAGCTAGCCTATCCAACCCATTAAGAATTTTGTAAGTTTCTATAAGATCCCCCCTCAGTCTTCTAAATTCTAGCGAGTACAAGCCAAGTCTATCCAATCTTTCCTCATATGAAAGTCCTGACATCCCAGGAATCACTCTGGTGAACCTTCTCTGTACCCCCTCTATGGCAAGAATGTCTTTTCTCAGATTAGGAGACCAAAACTGTACGCAATACTCCAGGTGTGGTCTCACCAAGACCCTGTACAACTGCAGTTGAACCTCCCTGCTCCTATACTCAAATCCTTTCGCTATGAATGCTAACATTGGGGAAAACCAATGGTCGGCACGGACTGGAAGGGCCGAGAGGGCCTGTTTCCGTGCTGTAATTGTTATATGGTTATATGGTTATATGGCCGCCGCTGGAGCTCCCGTGAGCTGAAGACCGCAGGTGAACATCGCGGAGCTGTGGGCGGCGGGCCGCGGGCGGCGGCGCTGAACTTTAACTTTGGGAGCCTGTGATCTCTCGGCGAGATCGCCAGTTGTGGAGTTCCATCCAGAGCGACCTGTTGGCGTCGGAAGCTGCGGTCTCCAGCAAGGAAGCGACCATTACAGGCACCCCGAGCCGTCATACAGTCCATGATGCCTCATCTGCGCTAGTCCCACCTGCCCATGTTTGGCCCTTATGCTTCCAAACCTTTCCTATCCATGTACCAATCTAAATATATGTTAATGTTGATATTGTACACCACCCTCTGTGTGAAAAAGCTTCCCCTCATGTTCCTATAAAATCACTCCCCTCTCACTTTAAACTTACATCCTCTGCTTCTTAGAGTCATAGAGTGAGACAGTGTGGAAACAGGCCCTTCGGCCCGACTTGGCCATTTCAGCCAACATGTACCAGCTACATCAGTGCCACCTGCCAGTGTTTGGCCCATATCCCTCCAAACCTGTCCTCCAGACCTTCATCCCCCACTCTGGATAAAAGACTGCATTCACCCTATCTATTCCTCTCTTTATTGTATACACCTCTATAAGATCACCCCTCAGCATTTGAGCTCCGAGGAATAATTCCCTAGCCGGCTGAACCCTTCCCTATTGCTCAGGGCCTTACATTCTCGTAAATCCCTGTATTCTTTCCAGCTTAACAACAACCTTCCTTTCGCAGGGTGACCATAGCTGAACAAAATATTCCAAATGTGGTCTCACTGTACAACTGTAATGTAGCATGCCAATTACTATACTTAATACCCTGCCTGATGAAGGCCAATATACTGATATCTTCCTGAACATCCTATCTATCTGTGATGCCACGTTAATGGAATATATGTACCTGCACTCCAAGATCCCTCTGTTCTATCTCTATCTCTATCTCTATCTCTATCTCTATCTCTATCTCTATCTCTATCTCTATCTCTATCTCTATCTCTATCTCTATCTCTATCTCTATCTCTATCTCTATCTATCTCTATCTCTATCTCTTAATGCTCTTCCGGTTTGTGCGTTTTTTCTATTTGCGCAAAAACGGTACGCGATAGCGCTACGATTGTTTGCCAGCTCACTCACTGATCTTCTGTGCTGCGATTGCAACAAGTTTTGATCCAATCTGTGGTATATTGTAAATGTTAGCGAGATTAAAAATCGTAAAACCCCGCGTTCGCAGATCGATCTCTTCTCCTGCCATCAGCGCCGCGCGGATTGATCTCTTTTCCTGTCACTCTGCGGGACGGTCCGCCCCTTCCTGTGCCATCACGTCTTTACTGGAGCTGTGGGTAGCCGGCGGAAGTCTCCAACCAGACACAATTGTCAGAAGCAGCCCGGCGCTGAATGCTCCCCCGGGGCACGCAAGATGGGAGAGGAGCATCAACCTCGAGATCCTGGGGAGGAAGAGTGGGGGAAGAGAGGAGATAGAGGGAATGGACGGGAGTAGGGAAGGGAGAGGAGTTATGTAGGGGGGAGGGAGTAACTGAGGGTAGGGGAGAGGTGAGGGAGGGATTGGGGGAGGGTAGGAGGAGAGGAAGTTCTTCCAGCAGCTTGTTATTTGTAATACTTGTGAAGCAGAGGTACATTACTGTGTCCAAAATGATCATGCCAAACAATAAATAAGCAGTATTTTTTGTTGATTCATTAATTACATCTTCATTAATCATAGTTTTGATACCCAATTAATTCCCTGAGTAAGTTTCAAAAGTCTTGCACTTATTTTTCCAAAACTTATTACACCCTTGCTGAAGGAGCCCATACAAAATGTAATGTCTCCAATCTTTTAGAAGAATAATGACACAGATTTTCATGAGAAATGCTGACAGTTCTCCTTGTAACTATTGAAAGTCTGTAACCCCTAGGCAACTGTCCAAGTCTTAAAACCTCATAGGAGACGCTCCTTAACTATTTTGAGGAAGGACATCCTTGTGATTGAGGCAGTGCAGCGTAGGTTCACGAGATTGATCCCTGGGATGGCGGGACTGTCATATGAGGAAAGATTGAAAAGATTAGGCTTGTATTCACTGGAGTTTAGAAGGATGAGGGGGGATTTTATAGAAACATATAAAATTATAAAAGGACTGGACAAGCTAGATGTTCCCAATGTTGGGCTAGTCCAGAACCAGGGGCCACAGTATTTGAATAAAGGGGAGGCCTTTAAGACTGAGGTGAGAAAAAACTTCTTCACCCAGGGAGTTGTGAATTTATGGAATTCCCTGCCACAGAGGGCAGTGGAGGCCAAATCACTGGATGGATTTAAGAGAGAGTTAGATAGAGCTCTATGGGCTAGTGGAGTCAAGGGATATGGGGAGAAGGCAGGCACGGGTTATTGATAGGGGACAATCAGCCATGATCGCAATGAATGGCGGTGCTGGCTCATAGGGCCGAATGGGCTCCTTCTGCACCTATATTCTATGTTTCTATGTTTCGATGTTATTTCTCCAATGCGCACCAATGTTGCAGTAGTTGGATGCCACCTCTCCACAGTTTCTCAGCGGTTATGCAAATTCATTCATTTCAATGGAGGGGGAAGGCTCTGAGGAAGATTAACACAAAAAGCTGGAGTAACTCAGCGGGACAGACTAGCATCTCTGGAGCGAAGGAATGGGTGACGTTTCGGATCGAGACCCTTCTTCAGACTGAGCAAGAGGGATAATTTAAAAATATTTGGGGAAGGACATCCTTACTATTGAGGCAATGCAGCGTAGGTTCATGTGGTTTATCCCCGGGATGGCAGGACTATCATATGAGGAAAGATTGGAAATACTGGGCTTAAATTCACTGGAATTTAGAAGGATGAGAGGGTTTCTTATAGAAACATATCAAATTACAAAAGGGCTGGACAAGCCAGATGCAGGAAAAAACATTCCCAATGTTGGGTGGGGTGGGGGGTGGGGGGGTCCAGATCAAGGGGCCACAGACTAAGAATAAAGGGGAGGCCATTTAAAACTGAGATGAGAAAAAACATTCACCCAGAGAGTTGTGAATTTGTGGAATTCTCTGCCACAGACCCTCTCTGTGTGTGCCTCCATGACCCTCTCTATATGTGCTTCCGTGTCCCCTCTCTCTGTGTGCCTCCGTGACCCTCTCTCCGTGCCTCCGTGACCCTCTCTATATATGTACCTCCGTGTCTCTCTCTGTGTGCCTCCGTGACCCTCTCTATATGTGCCTCCGTGTCCCTCTCTATATGTACCTCCGTGACCCACTCTATGTGCCTCCGTGACCCTCTCTTCGTGTCCCCCTCTATGTACCTCCATGACCCTCTCTATATGTGCCTCCCTGACCCTCTCTGTGTGCCTCCGTGACCCTCTCTGTGTGCCTCCGTGACCCTCTCTGTGTGCCTCCGTGACCCTCTCTGTGTGCCTCCGTGACCCTCTCTGTGTGCCTCCATGACCTTCTCTGTGTGCCTCCGTGGCCCTCTCTCTGTGTGTGAACTTACCGCGGACTTCGCTCCAACTTCGCGCCACTTCACGCCACTCATCCGACCTCCGCGCGGTCCCCGCTGCCGGTTTGGTCGCGCTCGCCACATGCAGGCGCATGCTGGTGGGACTGGCCATGTACGGGATCATTCGACCTCCGCGCAGCCCCCGCTTCCAGTTTGGTCACTCTTGACGCATGCAGGTCGCATGCTCGTGGAACAGGCCCTTTACTGATTGTGGATAATCAGCTATGATCACAATGAATCGCGGTGCTGGCTCGAAGGGCCAAATGGCCTCCTCAATACAATCAATACAATCAGTTTTATTTGTCACATTGCACATAAAGTGCCAGTGAAATGAATTTGCCAGCAGCGGTACAATGATAAAGAACACACAAAAACACACAAAAAACTCCTCCTGCACCTATTTTCTATGTTACTATTTTACTTAGTTGTATTAACATCAATGCATTTTATCGTTTTCTACTGTTCTAAGTACTTTAAAAAAACTATTAAAGGTAAATGTTTAACATTTAAAACACATTTTAAATATTTTTTAAAAACTAATTAAAAGGTATTTTAAATAGTTTTAAATAGTTAAACATTAACTACTTGTTTTGCTTGTTTTCTACTGTTTCTAAGTGATTTAAGAAAACTATTAAAGGTTAATGTTTAACATTTTTTAAAAAATTAAGTAGTTGAAAAAACGTTTTTTTTAATCGATTTTAAATAGTTTTTAAATAGTTATCATTGACCTTTAAAAGGTGCCTTAAAGCACTTAGACCAGTATAAAACAATTAACCAGTAGAAATACAATTAATTAAAATTATTTAAAATTATCCTTTTATAATGCTTCTCTAATAATTCTCAGTTTTTGTTTTACATGGAATGATTAGGAAGCATTATAAAAGGATCATTCATCTAATGAGTGGTAGACAAAAATGCTGGAGAAACTCATTGGTAGACAAAAATGCTGGGTGAGGCAGCATCTCGGGAGCAAAGGAATAGGTGACGTTTCGGGTCGAGACCCTTCTTCAGACTGATGTGGGGGTGGGGTGGGAAGAAGAAAGGAAGAGGTGGAGACAGTGGGCTGTGGAGAGCTGGGAAGGGGAGGGGAAAGAAGGAGAAAGCAAGGACTACCAGAAATTTGGAGAAGTCAATGTTCATACAACTGGGGTGTAAACTGTCCAAGCGAAATATGAGGTGCTGCTCCTCCAATTTGGGGTGGATGTAATTTATAATTACATTCATCTGATGATGTCACCAAAGCAGTCAGAAGAAAAGTTGGACAATGATATTTTTGTGTTCCAGGTGTTTGAGGTATTGAGTTCCTCTGTGCGGTCAGTGGTTGTAGCTTTTAACATACGTATTTAAAGAAGTGAATGAAAGAACACTAATAATGAATATAGAAGTTGGGATAAGAATGTTCAACAGGGGCCTAACCTTGATAACCCTCAGCCCCCACCAGGCCATCATCTCCAGGACTATCTACGATTTCATCACTTCTGGCAATCTATTCTAATTTTAAATAACTTCTACTTACACCTCCTGTCCCCTCCCATGCCCCCTCTCCACTTGCCCCCTTCCTCAACCCTAGTTGGAGGTTTTACCAGCTCCACAGTTCTCCACATTGTTTCCCTCTTGAGATCGCACCTTCCTTAGCCAACAATGCCCGAGGTCATTTTTGCCCTGATTGGTCCTTGACTCCAGCTCTACAGCCCGCGCAACACTCTACTTTCAATCTGAAGGAGGCTCCCAACTCGAAACGTCACCCATCCTTTTCCTCCAGACTGGCCCGCTGAATTACTCCAGCGCTTTGTGTCTATCTTTTATAGATGTTGGGAGATGATGGTACAGTTGTACAAGACATGGGTGAGGCCTCATTTGTTGTATTGTGCTGAGTTTTGGTCACCCTGCTATTGGAAAGATGTCGTTAAGCTGGAAAGTGGGCAGTGAAGATTCATGGCAATGCTGCCAGGACTCAAGAGCCTGAGTTATAGGGAAAGGTTCAGCTGGCTAAGACTTTATTCCTTGGAACACAGATGAGGGGTGATCTGATAGAAGTCTGTATGACCATAAGAGGAACAGATAGGGAAGATTCGGAGTAGGGGAACCAAGAACCAGAGGACATAGGTTTAAGGAGAGGGGGGAAGGGTTTAATAGAGGCAAAGCATAGTGAGTGTATGAAATAAGCTGCAAGAGGAGGTAGTTGAGGCAGGTACAATCACAATGTTTAAAAGGCATTTGGACAGGTAGATGGATAGGATAGGTTTAGAGGGGTATGGGCCAAACGCAGCCAGGTAGGACTAGCGGAGGTGGGGCATGTTAGTCAGCACGGGCAAGTTGGGCCGAAGGACCTGTTTCCATACTGAATGATTCCATGACTATAATAGAAGAGCTGAGGGTAGAGGAATACGTTTTGGATTACTGTGATTCCCCGCTTTATCCCAAAGAGCTGGAAGGCCTCTTTTTCCACGAAGTGAGTTAACTGTGCACTTTGTGTTTTGGCTATAATTCAAATGGACAAAATAAGTTGTACAGCTTGTGACCCGCCCTTCAGCCTGAAATATCACCGTCATATCTGCTTCCTCCACATTACCAGGCAGCACATTTCAGGTACCTACCATTCTCTGTTTTAAAAAAAAGACATCCCACTCATCTGCTGTGATCTCTTGCCCCTCTGACTTTAAAGCTATGCTCTCTGGTATTAGACATTTCCATCCTGGGATACAGATTCTGACTGGCTGTCTTATCTATGCCTCTAAATGTTATAATCTTCTATCAAGTCTCCCCTCATCCTACGACGTTGCAGAGAAAACAATCCACGTTTGTCCAATCTCTCCTTATATTCGTCTATGCATCCTCTAATCCCGGCAGCATCCCAGTAAACCTCGTGCCCCTTCTCCAAAGCCCTCTTCTAACTGCAATGCTGTAATGTTGCAACCAGAACTGTACACAATACTCGATAAACTTTAATGCAGCTTCGATGGTTACCAGTGTAAGTTGTGCAATATTTTCTATTACTGAAATATAAATTTCAGGGATGCCACAATTGGTACCATTACCACAGATGTTAGGTTTTAAAGGTGCTTTAATGATTACCATTCCTCAAGATGGTAAGATCCTACAGTGGTTCAGTGATTAGCATAGTGACGGTCATTAAATATTGATGTGTAATTAATACGCAGATGCAGCAAACAGTTTGGCAAATCCTCCAATGATCCCCTTCATGGATTTTTACAACTCCACCTTGGGCCACATTGATCTCATGGAGGAGTATTGCATGTGGCAGTGTTGTGGAAACTCTCACAGGTAAGAAAGGGTCAAGAGCCAAGAGTTTTTTAGTTTAGTTTAGAGATACAGCACGGAAACAGGCCCTTCGGCCCACCGAGTCCCCACCGATCTGCATATTAACACTACCCTACACACACGAGGAATAATTTGCACATAGAACAAGCCAATTAACCTACAAACCTGTACATCTTTGGAGTGTGGGAGGAAACCGAAGAGCTCAGAGTAAACCCACGCGGTCACAGGGAGAACATACAAACTCTGCAAGACAGCGCCCATAGTCGGGATCAAACCCGGGTGTCCGGCGCTGCAAGCGCTGTAAGGCAGCAACTCTACCGCTGCGCCACCGTGGCTGCCCGAGTCCAGTGTTTTATTGTCATGTGTCCTAGATAGAACAATGACATTCTTGCTTGCAGCTGCACAACAGCGCGGGGTTTGGAGGGAGAGATAAATCAGCCATGATTTAAATGGCTGAGTAGACTTGATGGGCCGAATGGCCTAATTCATCTCCTATCACTTATGAACATAAAGGAGGAATTCACAGCATAAATTAGAAAATTGACTTCAAAAAAAGACAAATAATTAATGTTTAAGCTTTCTATACCAACATATTTTAAAGACCAAAGAATTACAGGTTTTGCAATTTAATAAAAAATCTGGTAACAAAGTACACGACTCACGCTGGACACAAAATGCTGGAGTAGCTCAGCGTGACAGGTAGCATCTCTGGAGAGAAGGAATGGGTGACGTTGCGGGTCGAGGCCCTTCTTCAGACTGGCCCGAAACGTTGCCTATTCTCACCAGAGATGCTGCCTGTCCCGCTGAGCTACTCCAGCACTCTATGTCCACCTTCGATTTAAACCAGCATCTGCAGTTCCTTCCTACACAAATATGACCCACACTGTCTTTCAAGTCTGAGGCTAATATCTGGTTAAAAATTTATCTGACGAGTTCTTCAACTCGAGCTGAAAATAATTCAACAAAGGTTAATTCACACTTTGAAAATTGTGAGGGAAAAGTGCTGAATGTAGTGAAATGTGATTGCAACTTAATGTTTAAAAAACGCTTTTTTTTTCAACACTTGCTCCTGGATATTAATGAATTCTTTGCTCTTTCTATGTTTACTTGGATTTCGTTTAATTCCGTTTTATTTAGAAATACAGCGTTGAAACAGGCCCTTCGGCTAACCGAGTCTGCGCCGACTAATGGTCCCCGCATATTAACACTATCCCACACACACACTAGGGACAATTTTACATTTTGTCATACAAAGCCAATTAACCTACAAACATGTACATCTTTGCAGAGTGGGAGGAAACTGAAGATCTCGGATAAAAGCCACACAAGTCACGGGGAGAACGTACAAACTCCATATAGACAGCACCCTTAGTTGGGATTGGGCCCGGGTCTGGTGCTGAAAGCAATTCTACAGCTGCACCACCGTGCCTCCCAGGTCTGTGTTCTAAAATGTGCTACACAACCAATTATTCCCTGAAATCTGACCTGATTGTTAGCTGGCAGTGCATTCTATAGTAGCAGCTCTGCACTCTCCTGTTTGCCAGCAGAGTTACAGGGATAATACAGTTTATTTCCTAACTCAGACTAAGAATAAGGGGTAAGCCATTTAGAACGGAGATGTGGAAACACTTTTTCACACAGAGAGTGGTGAGTCTGTAGAATTCTCTACCTCAGAAGGCAGTGGAGGCCGGTTCCCTGAGAGAGAGAGAGAGAGAGAGAGAGAGAGCTAGATAGGGCTCTTAAAGATAGCGGAGTCAGGGGATATGGGGAGAAGGCAGGAACGGGGTACTGATTGGGGATGATCAGCCATGATCACAGGGCAGGATAGCCTACTATTGTCTATTGTCTATTGTCAGGCATCAGGAACATAGAGTCACAGCTGCAAAATAAGGGACATTCAATTCAATTCAATTCAATTTTAATGTCATTGCACAGATACAAGTGTGGGTACAACGAAATGCAGTTTAGCGTCAGTTCGTAGTAATAGCAATATAGAAATAAATACAGAATGCAGACAATGTGGACGGAGACACTGGGGAAATCTATCGGCGGGACTCCGAGTTCAGCAGTGCGATGGTGTTGTTATAGAAGCTACTCCTCATCCTGCTGGTGCGGGACCTGAGGCTCCTGTACCGCCTCCCTGATGGTAGGAGGGCAAACAGTCCATGGTTAGGGTGGGAGGGGTCTTTGATGATCTTCCCAGCCCGTCTCAGACACCGTTTTCGGTGGAGGGCATCCATGGCAGGGAGCGGGGCACCGATGATGTACTGGGCGGTTTTCACCACCCGTTGTAGTGCCTTCCTGTCTGCTACGGTGCAACTGCTGTACCATACCGTAAAGCAGGTGGTCAGGATGCTTTCCATGGTACAGCGGTAGAAGTTGGTCAGTATCTGGGGGGACAGGTGGGCTTTTTTGAGCCTCCTCAGGAAGTAAAGGCACTGCTGCACCTTTTTGATCAGCTTGGAGGTGTTGAGGGACCAGGACAGATCCTCCGAGATGTGTACCCCGAGGAATTTGTAGTTGGAGACCCGCTCCACCTCAGTCCCGTTTATATGGATGGGGATGTGTCTGCCCCCTCTGTTCTTTCTAAAGTCAACAATGATTTCCTTCATCTTCTGGGAGTTGAGGACGAGGTTATTGTTGACACACCAGGTTGTCAGGTGCTGGACCTCCTCCCTGTAGGCTGACTCGTCGTTGTCACTGATCAGGAATTCAGGAATCGGGTGAGAAAAAATGTCTTCATCAAGGAGTGATAATTCTTTGCAATTTTGTCCTGAAGGATCGGTGAAGCTTGTTGCAAGTGTTGTCTCCTGTGGGAGTACCTTGGGGCAGAGAACCTTAAAGCACACAACTTACAGAATTGCTCTTGCTGGAGCTGTACTGGAAGAAACCTTAAACCATCAACACAAATTAAAACGCTGCTTCATACACAAGTATTACATTTTAGAAATGTAATTGCAGCTGGAGCAGATTCATTAAATCTTCATAGCTGATGCAAATTAGTATCATTAACCGTTCCTAAGTAAGGTAGACTTAACTTCCCAGGACCCATCCTTGCCCTTAAATGTCGGATAAAATAAAGTATAAAATAAAATATCCTGACTACTTAAGGGCGGCACGGTGGCGCAAAGGTAGTGTTCCTGCCTTACAGTGTCGGAGACCCGGGTTCGATCCCGACTACGGGTGCTGTCTGTACGGAGTTTGTACGTTCTCCCCATGACCTGCGTGGGTTATCTCCGAGATCGCCGGTTTCCTCCCACACTCCAAAGACGTACAGGTTTGTAGGTTAATTGGCTTGGTGTAAATGTAAATTGGCCCTGGTGTTTGTTGGGTAGTGTTAATGTGCGGGGATTGCTGGTCGGTGACCAAAGGGGCCTATTTCCGTGCTGTATCTCTAAGCTAAACTAAACCAAACTACTTCCCAAGTGGTGAGGGTAGGCCAGCATTACAGAGCAAGCCCAAAGGTCCATTCACCCCTGCTACTATTCCTTGGTTTCTCACAGTCTGGTGTTGGCATTAACTTGCTGAATGTGATGGAATTGAAGCCTTCCTCAATCACGGCATCCATTAATGCAGTTACATTTCACAACTGCTGTTTTGTTCTGCGGCAGATATCATTTACATGTTTTTTATGCTATATTTCCTCCTTTTAGAGTCATAGAATCATACAGCATGGTAATAGGCCCATCAGCCCACTCATCCTTGCCAGCCTCAATGCCCCACCTAAAGGGCCTGTCCCACTGTATGAGGTAATTCAGGAGTTCTCCCGAGTTCTCCTCTGATTCAAGCTCGTGTAATGTATGTAGCGGGTCATAGAAGCTCGTGGGTGTCATGTAGCGGCTCGTACGAGTAACGGTAGGTGCTCGGGAAATCCGGTAAACTCGTGACGTTTTTTCAACACTGTGAAAAATGTCCACGAGTAAAAAAATATGCAGCTGAACCAAAGTCCTATAAAGCTGCTTCATGCCTTCTTAAAGCATGGGTCTAAGAATCTCTGCAATCTGATTGACTAAACCCGCTGCTGTACAGTGTAATTCTTTTTACTGGCGAGAAAACCGATATCGATACAACACTGTAGCGATTCCAATACACTGTATTTTTGGGGATTTTTGCTGACTGCTTCATGCTGCGCGCACAATACAAAATGGCAGGTGCGGGTGAGTCACAGTTTGAGTTGCTGACGGATGAAAATCTGCTATTTTTCAAATCATGCGTCCGGTAATTATGATTTGGAAAATAGCAGAATTTTATTTTTATTTTACTTTTCTCCCCCCCCCCCCCCCCAATCTATAAAACGGATGAGGCACAGGTCTATTTTGTGCTTCGGTGGAATTGTGCGCAGGCGGTAACTTTGGAATGGGCTGCGCCTCGTGTGTTTAAACTATTCCAAGGTTACCCTGTGCACACAATTCCTACCGACGCACTCAGACCTGTGCATCATTTGTATACTGACTCTTATACTCAAAGTCCCAACCAATCAAAGCAAGCATACCGCATGCCTTCTTTACCACTCTATCTACTTGTGTTGTCACTTTTACATAGTTATGGTCTTGGACCCATATCCAGCAATGCAGTAAATGTTGTTATTGTACTTGCTTCAACTACTTCCTCTGGCAGCTCGTTCAATATATCCATCTATGTGGAAAACGTTTCCCCTCACATCTCTATTAAACCATTAGCCTCCGAACATAAATTTATACCCATTAGTTCTTGAACCCACTATCCTGGGAAAAAGACTTTATTCACCACTGCTTTCGCCTCTATAAGATCACAACTGAGCCTCCTGCACACCAGGGAATAAGGCGTTAGCCTGCCCAATCTCTCGTATAACTCAGGTCTTTGAGACACGGAATCCTCCTCGTTAATCTTCTCTGCACCCTTTCCAACTTAACAGAATCTTTTCTAAAGCTGGGTGACCAAACATTGCTGCCCACAGCTGAAGTTGCAGCTTCCAACTGTATTTCCAATGTCTCCTTCACTACAGTTCACTGACGGATGAAGACCAATGTGACAAAGGTAGAGTTGCTGCCTTACAGCGAATGCAGCGCCGGACACCAGGGTTTGATCCTGACTACAGGTGCTGTCTGTACGGAGTTTGTACGTTCTCCCCGTGACCTGCGTGGGTTTTCTCCGAGATCTTCGGTTTCCTCCCACTTTCCAAAGGCGTACAGGTTTGTAGGTTAATTGGCTTGGTAAATGTAAAAAATGTCCCTAGTGGGTGTAGGATAGTGTTAATATGCAGGGATCGCTGGTCAGCGCGGAGCCGGTGGGCCCAAGAGCCTGTTTACCGTGCTGTATCTCTAAACTAAACTAAAAAAACTAGAAGGTACACAAAAAGCTGGAGAAACTCAGCGGGTGCAGCAGCATCTAAGGAGCGAAGGAGATAGGCGACGTTTCAGGTCGAGACCCTTCTTCAGAAAGAAGGGTCTTCTAAAGAAAAAATTTAAAAAACTAGAAGACTTCTTCACTACTTACCTACTGTCTTCTAGTTTTTTTAATTTTTTTCTTTAGGGAACAATGCACTTGTATGCCTAGATTCCTCTATACAACATTCCCCAGTGCACTACAATTTACTGTGAAGCTCTCGCCCTGGTATGACTTTTCCAAATGCAACATCTCATACTCATCTGTATTAAACTCCCTTAGGCATTCATCAGCCCACTTGCCCAGCTGATCAAGATACCACCTACTTTAGTGTCATCTGCAAATCATACCATGTTTGTTCTCATCCAACCTGTTGATAGAAACCACGAGCAGGAATGTGCCCCAGCACTGATCCCCGAGGCACACCACTAGTCACAGGCCTCCAGTCTGAAAAGCAACCTTACACCTCTACTCTCTGCTTCTTTCCATGAAGCCAATTGGATATCCAGTTAGCTATCTCTCCCTGGATCCCATCCGGTCTATCCTTCCAAAGCAGCCGACTATGCAGAAACTTATTAAAGCTCTTAAAGAGTCATAATGTCCTACAGTGTGAAAACAGGCTCCCTGGCCCAACCTGCCCACACCAGCCAACATGTCCCAACTACACAAGTCCCAATTAACCTACAAAGCTGTACGTCTTTAGAATGTGGGAGGAAACCGGAGCACCTGAAGAAACCCATGCGGTCACTGGGAGAACCTACAAACTCTCTACAAACTCTGCCTCGCTGAAGTCCATACAGACTATTTAAAAAGGCCCTGCGCCCTTCTTGATTAGCTCTTCAAAAATAATGTAAGACATTATCTTCCATTTACAGAATCACGCGGACTATCCCGTCTCTTCAAATGCATATGTATACTTTATCCCTCAGAATCCTCTCCAGTAACATTCCTACCACAAACCTTACACTTACTGATCTATAGTTCCCAGGTTTTACTTTGCAGTCCTTCTTACTGTAAATAGAGGCACATCATTAGCCTCCCTCCAGTCCTCTGGCTCTTCACCTGTGTCTAACAATGATTCATGTATCTCAGCCAGTGTGCCTGCAATTCCTTCTCTTAAGCCCCACAGAGTCCTAAGGTATATCTGATCAGGCCTTGAAGATTTAATCTTCCTTCATATGTCTCAGGATATCCAGCACCTCTAGTAGGCCCCCCCTCAGTCCTGACTGACCATGGGTGATGCATCCTGGTCGGATGCAAGCCTGGGCGATGTCATATGGAGGACAGGCTGGTGCCCATCCAGCACCTCCTCGATTGTAATATCGACTGCCCTCAAGATAACTCTATTAACTGTCCACAGTAAAAATAGAGGAGAAATAATCATTGAAGACCTTGCCCCTCTGAAGCTCCACACATAGATGACCACTGGTTCCTGAGGGGCCCTGTTCGCTCTCGAGTTACCCTTTTTCCCTTAATACATATACAATCTCTTTGGATTCTCCTTAGTCTTATCTGGCAGGGCTAACTCGCGCCCCCCTTTTTTTTTAACCACCTTATTTCCTTCTTATATATGCTCCTCAATCTTGTATACCTTTCCAGGGATATATTAGGCCCCATCTGCCTATACCTGAACCCTGCCTTTCCTTTCCTGACCGGAGCCTCGATTTCTTTTGTCATCCAGGGTTTCCTACTCCCATCCGCCTTGCCCTTCACTCTAACAGGAACATGCATACCTAGAACGCTCACTATTGCACTTTAAAGGCATCTTACTTTCTGGGCATTACATTGCCCACAAACAACGTACTCCAACCAACTTTTGCAAATTCCTATCTAACACTATCAAAGTTGGCCCTGCCCCAATTTAGAGCCTTAACTCGTGGACCAGCCCAGTCCTTATCCATAACTATTTTACTTCGGAGTCACGTGAGTGATTACATGAAGAAGGCCCTCCAGAGTGCTTGCGTGTCACTACGTCCGACGCCTTTGCCGCACCGACAGGCTGGAGAGCGCAGCTCCACCAGCGGTAAGTAAAACACCCGCAGGTAAGTGTTTTAAACTTGCTGCGGTTTTTGCTTAGGTCCTGTAACGCTGGTTACAGGAGCCAGCAGGGACATTTTCCTAAGGGGAAAAATTAAAATTATGAAAATAAGGCGAGTATATCGCCTAATAGAGTAAACCCACCTGTGGTCAGTCCGCATGCGGAGGTGGATAGGGGTCGGAGGGAATGACATCCCGGGTCCGTTCTGCTACTACACCGCAATTACACCGCGTGTAATACAAGGATGGGCAGGACATGGGGACCCAGCAAAGCAAGCTGACGGAGCAAGGGTTCATTGTATCCCCTCAACAACGGGTAAGAGATATTCCCGCTAACCATCTGCTCCACCCCGGATCCACAAACACTGAGCATTAGTCTATGCTCACCAAGGGGTTTATTTCACTTTTAAAACAGCTGTACAAATGTAATAAAAGGACATTCTATGCAGAATTATTCTAAAACTCCCAAGCCATAACTGGGAGCCTGTTTTTAAAAAAACTGGAGGCAGCGCTGGAGTAATTAAGAGGGTGTGTGGATAGTGCAAGGAGCCCAGTCCAGACATCAAAAGGTGAAGTCCCCCCTTGGTAGGGGGTGGGGGGGGGATTCACGCTGTCGCTGGTCAGGTCCAGCATCCAGTAATTACCCTTGTCAGGGTCACCGTATGTCAAGGCATTTAATGAAATTACAGCTGAATGAGGCTGAGGTTGTGGCGGAGGAAGTTCTGCCATCCTTGCTAGTTCTCAAAAGTAGAGGGGAAAACACCCTCATGATGAACTTGTAGCTGCGGTCAGCGGATGACGATGGCTTTGAAGACGCCGACTTTAGAGTCACCGGCAGTTCAGCAGCAGCAGCAACTCCAGTGCTTTAAAGCACTGAGGCCACTCCTGTCGGGAGGCAAGCCAAGAGTAAATTGTCCAGGTCTGTCAACTCTGATGAGTGAGGCCAGAAGACATTCCTAAAATGAATATTGGGGATGTCTGGACAACGTGGAACACCTCATAGCCGAAATAATACAACCAGGAGGAGTTCCAGCCGGGGTTATACCCCAGGGACCCAGCAGCTTTCAGCAGCAATCTCGAGAATAGGAATGAGTCTGCATGGGGACCCAGCACAGCAGCACCCTGTTTAGGGCTGTGTGTGTGATCTCCCATAAGCAGGAGCCGGGAGAGCCAGGGCAGTACAAAACTGACCCTGAAATGGTGACCTCCCGTGAGCATGAGCCAGGAGAGCCAGGACATGGGGACCCAGCACAGCAACACCTCATTAGGGCTGTGTGTGTGACCTCCCGTGAGCTTGACCCGGGAGAGCCAGGGCAGTAGGAATCTGACCCTGACGTTTGGGGACCCAGCACACCAGCACCTCGTTTAGGGCTGTGTGTGACCTCCCGTGAGCATCAGCCAGAAGAGCCAGGGCAGTAGGAATCTGTCCCTGAAGTTTGGTGTCACTGCTTATGTGCATACACCAAAGCACATGAGCTATGCTCCGGGTGTGCCGGATGTGGTCAGCAATTTACCATACCGGCGGGAACTGGTGAAGCAAACAATCCGGCCAGCAAATTAATGGCCTCTCACCAGTTCCAGGACTTCATAATGGAAGAAACTTCACATATCAAACACCTGTTACTGTGCATCGCTCTAAAGGAGCGCATCATGAGGGCGCATGAATTAAGGCTGCAGAAGTCCTAAAAAACTGGTTGGAGCAGGAACTATGGCATTTGGGCAAATGGCAAGGCCACTATCTAAACACAGCAGGATATGGACCCTGCTGTGTACTGCCCATTTGTTAGTTAATATTCACGAATAACTATCCAGCCTACGCTCAACCCACGGTTCACAGCCTTGCGCAGATCCTCTAATATCCAGGGGAAGACCTGGACGATGAGACAGAAACTGAGGCCAGGATGCCACCTCAAAAACCATACCCTTTCAGATTAGGAAGGGGTAAGTGAATATTGGACTGTATCCAGGGATCTCAAATAGGTATCTCGGAAGTACATCCACCCGTACAAAATACACCTAGTTGGGTGTTGGGGTTCAATACCACTAACTCTACAGATCGATGATGCATATCAGCCTTAACAATTGTGTCCAATTCCCCAGCCAAAAGAACAATGGTGGGTGTCGAGTCATTCTGGGCCTAAACATACTTAACCCTTAAGGTCCAGTATAAACGGTTTAAAATAAAAAAAATCAGTATTGTAACTGGGATCAAAAGGGTGTTATATGGCAGCCATAGATCTGAAAGATGCATAATATTCAGCTACCACACGCCTGTTGAGAGATTAGGTCCTCACCCATCTAATTAAACTTAGATTAGTACCATTTAGAATGATTGGCTATTTGAGGTTCATCATTGGTTAATTAACATGGCAGTACTTTGCCTATGGCCAAAACTGTAACTATTGTCTTGTGATGTACTAGAGAAATTCTGACTCAATAACCTTTAGTTTACAAACTGATGTGAGCTTCAGGATGAGGAGCCACTGATATCGAGTCTGGCTGTGGTGGCAGATAGAATGTGAAAGAAGCATTAGCCCTGCAGAGGCATGGGTAAACTGCTTAGAATTGCTGGGTGCATTCTATGGCCTAAAGCATTCTGCTCAACAATGCATGAGTTGCATGTGCAGCTTCAGATTGATAATACCACAGCTGTTGCATATCAATCACATGGGTGGAATGAGGTCATTATTCTGTGACAATCTGCCTAATCTCATCTGGCACTGGTGCATTACAAGGAACGTCTGGGTCTCAGATATCTACCTATCAGGTAGAGATAATGTGAAAGTTGCAGACACCAGGTCATGTAAATTCTATGACAAACACAAAATGGATGATGAATCCAAAAGTTTCAAAATGATTGTTAGCCGGTATGGATTGCTAGACATAGATCTGTTGCATCTGGGTTAAATCACCAGTTACCTAAATTCGGCATGGGAACCAAATCTAGGGGCAGTAGCGGAGGATACATTCTCGCTATGTTGGGGACGTACGTTCTTACGCTTTCCCCATTTCTGCCTCATTTAATCAATGTCTCACCAAAATAGAGCACGACTACGCTTAGGCGTTTGGTAGTTCCTAACTGGTCCACACAGCCATGGTCCCATTGGTTCTGAGACTGATGACTCAGTATTCATGATTATCCCAATTACAGCAACTTGTTGGTTCACACTGGGACAGGAGGAGAGTTCCTCTTTACATGAGCGTATTAATTTATTGATTTATATCTTCTGACCAGACTGCTCCAGGGACTCGGCCTATTGAGTAGGACCGTTGATGCGGTTACGATGGCCTGGAGAGATAGTACTAAAAACAATATGTATCTCATATTAAGAAATGGGAGATGTTCTGCATACAGTCAAATATATCTTATCATAAGTTGCAGGCATTTGGGATGTATTGGAGGTCCTGGCTACATTGCATTTTGACGAGCAGTTAAGCTATAGTGCCATTATAATGCTCGAAGTGCGTTGTCCTCCTACTTGGGGCAAGGATCCGGATAACACTATGTCGGATCTCATCTATTGGTGGCCCGATTCATAGGAGGTATTTAACAAAACCCTCCCAGACGTAGATATTCTGAAATCTGGGATTTGAGCATTGTTCTCACACTGCCTTGGCAATGGGCTCCAAATACATCTCTGCCTTTCCGGAAGTTAACGCTCAAAGTGCTCATGTTCATGGTGCTAGTGGCAGCACTATGGGTCCAAATATTGCAAAAGTTATGACTGGACAGCATGCATTCTTCTGTAGATGATATTGTGTTTTATGCATATGATCTAATCAAACAGAGCAGGCCAGGGATGGCTGGAACCAAAATAAGCTTAAAATATACCCATTGATCTAAGACTATGTAATTGCGCATCTGAGCTAATAATATCAAGGTCATCAAGAGTCTCAGAGGTGCTGAAACAGCGATGGTCATCAGCCACATAAAACCTCATACAAAGGTGTCAGTACAAGCTATTTCTAGATGACCGAAACAGGTTTGATTTTGCTGGAGTAGACACTGATGTGTTTAAATCACTCCACCAGGGCGGCGTCAACGTACGCAGCAAAGGCGCAGGATGTGCCATTGGACCAAATCCTAACCGCAGGATAGTCCAGTTAAGGAACCTTTTAGGGTTTATGATAAACCTGTCCTCGCAATGCAAAGATTGTGCATGCTGTTTTGGGTTCTGTTTGAGATCTCCTTTGTAATTCCCCCTACGAAAGAGGGGTTATTACCGTTCTTTCATTGTTTAAAACGTTCATTGTATAATTTAAACAACGTTATTTATTTATCCTGTGTCAACCGAGGCAGTGTGTCGTATGGAACTGTGTATACGGCATGAAATCACAGAGCTTTGAAATCTTCATGTAGTCACTCACGTGACTCTGAAGTAAAATAGTAAGATTAAATGAGAACTTACCAGTTTGAAGTTTGATCTTTATGTTATGAGGCGTTACGATGAGGGATTACATGCCCTCCGCTCCCGACCCTCATAATCGCAAAGATCATCTGGTAGTTCTAGTCTTCTGAGTCTTACTATATCACTTCGACTGTAGTAACTGTGATTTCACACCGCTGCTTTGAAGTATGATGCGCAGGCGCTCTGGTGGGCCTTCTTCACGTAATCCCTCATCGTAACGCCTCATAAAATAAAGATCAACCTTTAAACTGCTAAGTTCTCATTTAATCTTACTATTTTAAAGCTAATTGAATTGAGATAGCTGATCCTAAAAGGTTTGCCCATTGACAAACGTGTTGTCTGTATGGAGTTTGCACGTTCTCCCTGTGACCGCATGGGTTTCTCCAGGAGCTCCGGTTTCCTCCCATATCCCAAAGATGTACAGGTTTGTAGGTTAACCGGCCTGTGTAAATTATCCCTAGTCTGGAAAATAGATCTAGTGTATGGGTAATTATTGGTTGATATGGACTGAATGGCTCTAAAATATACATCTCTAAAAAAAAAACTTTCTGACCACAGATGCTAGACTCACGGGTCTAAAGATACTAGGCTTTCCCTTGCAACTGAAAGAAGGACTTGCAACTATCTAGTTCCTTTCATATCCCATTCAATCTATAATGTTGCACCTTATAATTAAATAATCACCGTTGTAGTATAGGAAATGAGTAATTAACAGTGCAGATAAAAAAATAGTTAACAAAAGCTGGATAATGACCCGGTTATCCGATTTACCTTTTTTGTTTATTGCTAGTTTAGTTAGTTTACAGATACAGTGTGGAAACGGGCTCTTCTGCCAACCGAGTCCACACCGACCAGCGATCCCCACACATTAACGCACACAAATGGGTCCCACTTGGGCGACTTTTCAGGCAACTGCCGGTGACTGTCAAGTTGACGGCAGTCACCTGAAAAACCGGCAACTGGAACGGCAACTGTCAGAGTGGAACACACACACACACACGCACGCACGCGCACACACACACCGAACATGTGGCGACCATGTGGCGACTGCATAGTCTCCTTCAGTCGCCTAAAATGTCACCTAAATGGGACAGGCCCATTAGTCTCCTAAACAATGACATATGATTAATGATTATATTTGTCTTCACAGTTGTTTCTTCTAACTCTTTTGGAACACATACACCAAATAAAACGGCATCCACTTTAGTTGTAATACTTAAAGCTTGTGAATAAAATCTTGGTGGTGTTTTACAAGGCAGCATGCTTTGGAATGACTTGAAAGAGTGATTGTTTGGAAGTACAGATCGCTTTGCTTTTCTTTCTCAGCATTTAATCCAAAGTGAAATAAAACGTTATAGTTTTCAAATACAGAACACTAGTGCCCTCACAAGCACGATGGGCACATTACAATAATGTTTTATAACATATTTTCACAGGAGATATAGCAAATATTAAAATGCTGTTTCCAACATATCCAGAGAGAAACCTTAGAGTTTCATGACATTTCTGAAGTGTAGCATTATTAAAGATTGTGATATCCATATCTGAACAAAATGTTTTGAACACAACCACCAGGACACTTCTTAATATAATTTGAAGTGAATGCATTAAAGCTAGTATTTCCAACACTCACACTGCATGAAAAATATATTTAGGGGCTTTCATGTGAGGAGATTTTAAATAACGTTAATGGTTGATACGTTATGATATAGGCATTTGGGATAGTTGAAAATCCAATGATTTTTTATTCCGAATAACTGTGTTGTTATTTGTGCAGACAAGGTGATTTTCTGAAATGACGTCATCTATTTAAAGTGATCTTTCTGTGGAGTATGAGGTTTACCAAGCAAGCACTTATAGAATAGACCTAATTCAGTTAGAGTGAATGAGCAGCAACTTGATGAGTCCAGATGGGTTTCTCCTTACTCACCGACTGTCCAACCAAACCATGCTTGCTTTGCCTGGCTAATACATTCACTGAAGACAGACACAAGAAGCTGGAGTAACTCAGCGGGTAAGACAGCATCTCTGGAGAGAAGGAAAAGGTGACGCACCTAGTTACTCCAGCACTTTGTGTCTTTTTCAAATGAACATCCATCTTGATAAAGAGGAGAGGATGTATTTCCAAGATCAATAAGGATAGGGCGTAGACAATGAATGGCAGGGCCCAAGGCCATGTTGAGGAACTGCAGGAGCTTGATGTAAAAGTCTAAAGATCCCAGCACAAGTAGAGAGGGTGATTAACAATGCAAGATAGACACAGCATCTCTGGACAAAAGGAATAGATGATGTTTCGGGGAGGCTGTCTGTCCCGCTGAGTTACTCCAGCTTTTTGTGTCTATCTTTGGTTTAAACCAGCATCTGCAGTTCCTTCCTACACATAATACTTTTACTTCATCCAGTACAAATACTGTGTAAAAAAGAACTGCAGATGCTGGTTTAAATCAAAGATAGACACACATAGCGGGAGTAATTTCAGCGGGACAGGCAGCATCTGGATGAGGTTTCGGGTCGAAACCCTTCCTCAGACAGACAAATCCTTGCAGGCTCATCAACAATGTGTGTTCCAGCTTAGTACCAATTAGGGTTGCCAACTTTCTCAATCCCAAATAAGGGACAAAAGGTCAAAATAAGGGACAAATCCCCGACGGCAATTTGTTGACTGACTCGGCCGTGGCTGGGTGAATGATGAGTTGTCCCGGGTGCTGGACTGCACACCAAGCCCAGCCGGTGGGCCAGCTGAGGAGTTTTAGCAAAGTCCGGAACCCTTTCCAACTCATGAACCGATGTTCGGCCATGAGAAGGAGGGGTGGTGGCGTTGGGGGTAAGCGAAGGTCCAAAGGTCGGACAGCTGGCCGGGCTGCCGACCGACGGGGCCCACGGGCGAGGCGCTGCTGCTGCTGCACTCCATGGGCTGCACTACGTCGGGACGGGTGAGGCGGGGCTGGACGCGGCGATCCGACCCGACAGTCCCCTCGACCCGAGTAGTAGCAGTCAAATATGGGACAAAGGTGGTTTAGTCCAATTTAGCCCAATATACGGGATGTCCCGGCTAATACGGGACTGTTGGTAAGCCTAGTACCAATTGTCTTTCAGCATGCTGTTCTGAGTGGCTCTAACTTATTTGCTCCTGCTATGTCACTGCTTCCTGAGTGCCTCGTGGCCTCAGTTGTTACCAGCGGTGAATAGTTTCTCCAAGCTTCCACTCAGCTATGGAGCAGTAAGCCACAGCACCAGCCAGCTCCGCAAAAATTCTGCAAAAAAACGGGGATTTAAACAGATTTAAAATCACTTACCGATCGACTGCTTTCACTATCTGCCGCCTCAACACCGACGGTACCGGCTGACGTCATCAGCCCTGCGACGAATCATGACGGCACGGAGCCCTACCGAGAAAACGAAGGGTAAAAAAACCCGGGCGAGAGCGGGAGAAGGCCTGGGAGAAGCCTCGGACTCGAGTAGGGCCAGCTCCGTGGAAGACGTTTCCAGGAAAGCAGACACAGGAGGTGAGGACTTGAGAATTTTTATTTCTCATCAGATGGCTGATTTAAAACGTGAAATGAAAGATATAAAGAAAGAAATGAAAGTAATACAGGAAGATATAAAGGAAGAAATATCTCAAATTAATAATCAGATGGACTTGATGAAAAATCAATGGCGTGAATTTCAAAAAGATATAAAGACGCAAATTGATAATAAGTTCAAGAAAGACTCAGAAATATTGAAGAATGAAATCATTGATATGATTAATAACTTGGAACGCAAGATGGAGGGTAAACTTGAAAATGTTAAAAAAGACTTTAAGCATAAGATTGACCCTATTGTAAAAGTGGTCGAACAACAAGTTGACGGCATTAAAAACCTTGAAAAGATAGCGGAGGCTAGTACTGTGTCTACAGCAAAGCTGATAACAGAACAAGAACGTCTACTGGAGTTGTTATCCAAAGTAACAGATAAATGCACGCAGCTGGAAGGCTATCAAAGAAGGCAGAACTTGAGGATTGCAGGGATTCCTGAAGGTTTAGAGAAACACGAAGACACTCGAGAATTCACTGCTAAATTACTGCAAGCTGTTTTATCTTTGGATGATATGCCTGTTTTAGCTCGTGCACACCGAGTCGGCAGAAGACAGACCAGTACAAACGCCCCCCCAAGACAAATCATTGTCAAGTTACAATATGATTTCACCCTCGAGGACATTATGCAAAGAGCCTCGAGAACAAAGAATCTGATGTTTCAAGGACAAAGAATCAGTATCTATCGAGACTATCCCCCAGAGGTTGCCAGAAAACGAAAAGCGTTTAACGAAGCCAAAAACCTTATGAGGGGTGTAGAAAACTTGAGATACGGTCTGAATTACCCCGCCATCTTAAGAGTTACTTATAACAACGTGGAACACTTTTTCAAGACTCCAACAGAAGCAATGGAATTTGCAAAGCAGTTTGACACTTGAAAACCATCTACAAGCAAATATACTGCCTTTTTCTATTTTTAAAGACCTAGCACGGTCTCTTGACATTTTATGAAACTCTATACGACAACATGGAATTAGAAGAAATCAGAAGGAATGGACAATGTCGTATGGAACGAAATGTTTTCCCGGATTGGAAGAACCTCACCGAACATGGACAATTATTCATAATATACAACTAACATAAACAAATAACACACCTACTAAAATTATAACGCGGTTTTATTATTACTATGACTGTTATTAACCAAGACTCTGCACCATCGTTAACTAATACTACTAATAATTAATATCTTATGTCCTGTTACATATGGGGATATCCCTTCCTCAATATATTTCTCCCTTTTTTAATAATGACCTCTATTTTTTGTATTTTTAAAAAAAAAAAAAAAATTTCTTTAACTGTGGCTTTATAATTGGATTTTTTTTTAAAACTAACCTTAGATATATATACTTTCATGATGTTTAATATCACTCTTCTCATTTTTTTAATACTATATTCCCGTTAAAATATTATTATGGAATAATAATTCCTTAAAATTAGGAGCTGGCTAAATTAATAACATCAATGCCGGAAGCCTTTAGATTAATGGCCAACACAACTTGGCTTTCACAAACTACAAATATTTTATTTGTAGTTCTTCTATTCTTTATACACCTTTCTATGCTTTTTATTCACTTTTCATTATGTTTTTATGTTTACTATATCTTTCAGTTTGAATGGAGCTATATACTGGAACAATGGAGATACACTCGTGAAGCACATAAGAGAGATCTAAAATTCATCTACTCGGTGTTCGGGTGTAAGGTTAAGTCTACTGCGCGGACCCTTGGACCCTATTCTAGATTCCCACAAATCTAAAATGCAGGATTTAAAAAGAAATATGGGGAACGAGGGATTAACCTTTTGCAGTTGGAATGTTAAAGGTATTAATGAACCAATAAAAAGAGGAAAAATATTGACACACTTAAAGGCAATGAAAGCTGATGTAATTTACATCCAAGAAACTCACCTAAAGAAAGACGCTGAAAATAGGCTGAAAGCTAAATGGATAGATAAAATATACCACTCTTCCTTTACACACAAATCAAGAGGCGTAGCAATATTATTTCGTAAAGGTACTTTATTTAAGCATATATCTACTATATCTGATAAAGATGGCAGATACATTATTGTAATAGGAGAAATAAATAGGGAAAAAATGATTTTTGTTAACATCTATGGTCCAAATTTTGATAGTCCTTTATTCTTTAAGAAAGTACTTAATAATATTCCAGAATTAACACACTACAATTTGATAATTGGAGGAGATTTTAATTGTACATTAGACCCTTATTTAGATAGATCTTCAAAACAAAGGAAAACTAAATCGCACTCTAGTGATTTATTAAACGCATACATTCAAACGTCTAACATTAAAGATGTTTGGAGAACAGAAAATCCTACTGGTCGAGAATATTCCTTCTACTCGCCAGTACATAAAACCTATTCAAGAATAGATTACTTCCTAGTAGATGCAAAGCTTATCTCACTTACTTACGAATCCAAATATCATAATATTATAATTTCAGATCACGCACCATTAACATTTAAAATTAAAATAAATGGTAAAACAGGAAATCTAGGACAATGGAAACTTAATCCACAAATTTTAAAAAATAAAACAACTCAGGAATACATCATAACCCAGATTAAGATGTTTTTTGAAATAAATGATCAACCAGAAATATCTCGCTCTTTATTATGGGAAACATTTAAAGCATATCTTCGAGGAATTATGATCTCTTCACAAGCATTCCATAATAAGAAGATTCGGAAGGAACAACATGACTTAGAAAGGGAGATCAAACAATTAGATATACAGAATGCAACAAAATCAGATATAATAATACATAATAAAATTGTAACATTGAAGTATAAATTAAATAAAATATATACTGATCAAGTTTTAAAATACTACCAACATACTAAACAATTGTTGTTTGAATTTGGAGACAAACCACAAAAACTATTGGCTCGACAATTAAGGAAAATTGAAGCGGAAAAAATTATACATAGGATTAAATCACAAAACGGTGAATTATTAATACAACCCAAGGATATTAATGAAAGATTTATGCAATATTATAAAAATTTGTATACTGGTAACACAACAGTAAATAAAACAGAAATAGATGCCTTTTTAAATGTATGTAACTTAAAAGAATTAGATTTACAAAATAGAGAATTTTTTAAATGCCGATATTTCAATAAAAGAAATCCAAGAATCTATTAAATCTTTAAAAAATGGTAAAACTCCAGGACCAGATGGTATAGGCTCGGAATTTTATAAAATTTTTCATGCCCAAATGGTCCCATATTTAAAATCATTATATGAACAGATATATATACAAGAGAAATTACCAGACACATTGAACGAATCTATTATAACACTTATACCCAAAATAAATAAAGATTTGGATGATCCAGGATCGTATAGAGCAATTGCTTTATTAAATACCGATCAAAAAATTTTAACAAAAATTCTTGCACAAAGACTAAGCAAAATTGTTAATGAATTAATTCATCCCGATCAAACAGGATTTATACCTAAAAGATATTCTTCATATAATTTAAGACGGTTATTTAATATTATATACTCGAAAAGAAGTGATAAAAAAGACTTAGTAGTCATCTCGTTGGATGCAGAAAAAGCTTTTGACCAGGTGGAATGGCCTTATCTATTTTCGGTGATGGAAGCCTTTAAGCTTGGTGATAAGTTTACTACTTGGATTAAATTATTATACGCAAATCCAACAGCTAGAATAATAACAAATTATATGTTATCAACTAAGTTTAGTTTATCTCGAGGTTGTAGACAAGGCTGTCCTTTATCACCATTACTGTTTGCGTTAGCAATCGAACCCCTTGCTCAAAGGGTAAGACTACATCCAGAAATATATGGATACGATACTAAAGATACTAAGAATAAAATCTCGTTATATGCGGACGATATACTACTTTATATTACAAAACCGGAAATAAGTATCTGTAATTTGTTAAAACTAATAACGGAATTTGGTTTAATTTCAGGATATAGCATCAATTGGAATAAAAGTGAACTTATGCCAATAACCATGAATAATTTACAGATATTACAACAATTTCCTTTCAAGATAACAAATGAAAATATTAAATATCTTGGTATTTTTGTTACAAAAAGATTTGACTCTTTATTTAAATCTAATTTCCCGTTATTATTGAATAAATTAAATAAAAATATCTTATATTGGAAAAGCTTACCTATCTCAATGTTAGGTAAAATAAACGCAATAAAAATGATTTTCCTCCCACAATTATTATATTTATTTCAATCAATCCCGATATATCTTTCTAAAAATTTCTTTAAAAAAGTAGACTCAATAGTCACTAACTTTATTTGGGACTACAAAAATCATAGAATAAATAAAAAACATTTATGTAAAGCTAAAATAAACGGGGGTTTAGCTTTACCAAATTTTATGTTTTATTATTGGGCAGTTAATATTAGAAATATGAATTTTTGGTTAGGAGAAATAGATAATAAACCAAATTGGTTAAAAATGGAAAGAGAAGACTGTTTTCCATTTGAAATTAGCTCTATAATATTTGCTAATATTAATGTACCTAAGAAAACTTATAGCGAAAATCTAATAATAGAAAGTGGAATACGTATTTGGAAACAAATAAAGAAAACACTAAAACTAAAATTTATACCGCTAGCTCTTACAATTGCCAATAATTTTACGTTTAAACCGTCAATGATGGATAAAGCTTTTATACAATGGAAAAATAAAGGAATTCTAAACATAGGGGATCTCTATAAGGATAACTCATTTCTTTCATTTCAAGATTTACAACAAACCTACGGGCTTCATAATAATGAATATTTCAGATATTTACAAATCAGAAATTATATTTCTGCAAATACACAAGAACTTAGAAATAGAAAGAGTGAAATTTTAGATGAATGCTTGAATAAACACCCAAATACAGAAAAAATGATATCATACATTTATAACATTTTGTTGGAAAGTGATATCCCATCATCGGAAATACATAGACAGCGCTGGGAAAATGAATTAAGTCAAATAATAAGTCCAGAAATATGGGAAGAAAGCCTACAACATATACATTATTGCTCTTTAAACGCTAAACATGCACTTATACAGTTTAAAATCTTACATAGATTACATTATTCCAAATCTAAACTACATAATATATTTCCAAAACTATCACCTATATGTGATAAATGTCAAATCATGGAAGCAACTCTGTCACACTCATTTACTAATTGTACGAAGATTTTACAATATTGGAATGAAATATTCAAAACAATCTCGAAAGTTATTAATATTACTATGATTTATGACCCAAAGTTAATCATACTTGGAATACCGGAAATGGAACAAATAATTACAAGGAATCATAGAACTTTTATCGACTATTCTTTAATAATTGGGAAAAAATTAATATTAAAATTTTGGAAAGGCCCTGTATCCCCAACAATTAAAATGTGGAATACAGAAATGACGGAGACACTTCACTTGGAGAGATTGAGACTTGCCCTCATGGACAGGTTAGATCTCTTCAAGGAGATATGGTCTCCCTATATTAAATATCTACAGGGTCACAACGGTTCGGCGCAGGGACTTGACTGAGGCCTGAATATCTGAGTGGATGAAGAAATACACATAACAAATCATGAATGTATCTCCAAGATTGGATTACTTAGCAATACTTTAATCTCCATCAAACTTTTCATACCTTCTTTTCTATTTTCTATTCCTTTTTTCTATCTCTTTATCTTTAATTAAGGAAAAAATTATAGAAACATACTATATAAACTTTTAATATGTACACACTTATCTCTGTTTGTATGAAAAAGATTATAGATGTCTTAAACTTGTAATTATATAAAACTATGTACTTTCAATTATACAATAACTATGAAATATAAAATTAACAATAATACAAACATTATTAATATTTTGATAACATTATGAATATTAAAAAAAATGTTGTTTAAGATTGGGTACTACGTAGTTAAATTAGCGGGGATTTCTATTTGGTAATTAGAAGAATATCTATGATTTGAGAAATCTAAGTGTATTACTTATATTAGGAATATACTACATATACTCCCAATTATATAAAATAAATAATAACGGAATGTATAATGGATAATACTACAATTATCATAAATAGTACTAATTAATAATCAATACGTTATAATTTTACACATTGTATAAATTTCAATGTCGTATAAGAGTGTACTTGGTATATACTGTTTCTACAATAAAAAAATATTTAAAAAAAAAAAAAAAAAAGTTTCTCCAAGCTTCCACTCAGCTTCCTTTGACTTGATATCTGACCGCTGCGCAGAATGAAGTGGACAGCAGCGGGAAGTGTGTGGCCCTATATTATAAATGTTTCAGCTGCAGTGTTTTGAATGGTCTGGCAGAACATGCACTCATTGGAGTGCATTAAATTTCATATTATAGTCTCAATGACTCATTGAATTTTACCAAGTTGAATGGCAAGATTTTCAGCTCCAATAGACTAATTCTGCAGAATGATTAGACTCTCACGCAAAGAGTTTGCTTTTGAAGCCTCACACTTTCCAATGGGTTTGAGTTCTGGCTGTAATTAAGTCACAAAGTAGATACAAAAACCCAACTAACCGCAATGGTTGATAAATATGAAGGTAGAAATCATCCAATTATCTGTATGTCACTGACATGCAAAACTCAATGACATACTCAATGAGGACTGGTAACGGTGGCACAGTGATAGAGTTGCTGCCTTACAGCACCAGAGACCGAGTTCGATGCTGACCATGGGTGTTGTACCTACGTTCTCCCTGTGACCAGCGTTGGTTTACTCCGAGATCTTCGATTTCCTCGCACACGCCAAAGATGTACAAGTCTGTAGGTTAGTTGGGTTGGTGTAAACCCGCACCCGCCTCACCTTGCATCGCCGCCGGACCGGGGCTCCCCGAACATGGCCGCCGCACCGCACCCCACTTACCTCGCCACATCACCGGTTGAACCGGACTGCGCCGCCCCACCTGGACCTCCCACGCATCGCCCGCCGACCCCGACTCCACTGCCCTCCATCGCCCGCCGACCCCGACTCCTACCTCCGGGTCCGCCGACCCACGACACTCCACCGCCCTCCAGCAGCCCGCAGCCGTCGCCTCACCTGCAGACTGGACTCTGCAGTGGGCCTGAAGCCTCCACGTTGCTAACTCCTCCCACCACTCTGTTTTTAATGGCACTGGGTCCTAGTGCCCGTCTCCCCAGCCCCAGTAACCTTAGTGGCTATTCCACTGGGTCTTCCCCATCCCCCCCCCTACCATGTAACCCCTGCTCTTCCCCACCCACACCACAGCCCCCATACCCCCCCACCCCCTGACCACCCTCCACCCCCCCACCACACAACGCTTCGTCCTCAGTCCACTCACCTGCCTTCCTCCGGCCACAACCCCCATCCTTGCCGCGTGTTCACCATCCCCCCCGACCTCCCCCTCTCCGACATCGAACGGTCTGTCCTCAGCAGAGGTCTTACCTTTGTCCCCCTCCGTCCCCACCTCAATGAGTTCCGCGCCCACCACGACTTGGAGCTCTTCTACCGTCGCCTCCGCCTCACAGCGTTCTTCCACGGGAAGAAGTCCTCGCCCCCCACTGATGATCCCTTTTCCTGTCTCCCACGTACCCCCTCCACTTGGACCCCCCCCCTCGTAGCCTTCCGGCTCTAGAACTATTTATCCAGAACTGCCGTCGGGACATCAACCGCCTCGACTTCTCCACTCCCGTCTCACTCCAATCTCTCCCCCCTCGAACGTACTGCCATCGACTCACTCCGTAACAACCCAGACTGGGTTATCAAACCCGCCGACAAGGGAGGTGCCGTGGTAGTCTGGCGCGTCGATCTCTACAAAGCGGAGGCCGCGCGCCAACTCTCGGACACCTCCTCCTACTTACCCCTGGACCATGACCCCACTGACGAGCACCAGGCCACCATCTCGAGCACCATAACCGACTTCATCAGCTCGGGCTCCCTACCCCCCCGAGCCTCCAACCTCATCATTTCCCAGCCCCGCACGGCCCGATTTTACCTTCTCCCCAAAATCCACAAACCCGACTGCCCCGGCAGACCCATTGTCTCTGCCTGTTTGTGCCCCACTGAACACATTTCCACATACCTTGACGCCATCCTATCCCCCTTTGTTAAATCCCTCCCCACCTATGTTCAAGACACCTCAGACACTCTCCGTCGGCTCCGTGCATTCCATTCTCCAGGCCCCCATCCTCTCATCTTTACCATGGATGTCCAGTCACTCTACACCTCCATCCCCCACCAGGACGGTCTCAAAGCCCTCCGGTTCTTCCTCGACCAGAGGAGCAACCCATACCCGTCCACTGACACCCTTCTCCGCCTACCGGAGTTGGTCCTTACCCTCAATAACTTCTCTTTTGACTCCTCCCATTTCCTCCAAACACAAGGCGTAGCTATGGGCACACGCATGGGCCCCAGCTACGCTTGCCTCTTTGTTGGGTACGTCGAACAATCCTTGTTCTCGGCGTACCAGGGCCCCATCCCCGACCTGTACCTCCGTTACATCGACGACTGCTTTGGTGTCACCTCCTGCACCCACACACAACTGACTGACTTCATCCATTTCACCACCAACTTCCATCCGGCACTCAAATACACTTGGACCATTTCCGACATTTCCCTACCATTCCTTGACCTCACCATCTCTACTGCAGGTGATACACTCCTGACCGACATCCACTACAAACCAACTGACTCCCACAGCTACCTGGACTACTCTTCCTCCCACCCTGCTTCCTGTAAGGACTCCATCCCCTGTTCCCAATTCCTCTGTCTACGCCGCATCTGCTCCCAGGATGAGGTGTTCCACACCAGGTCATCACAAATGCCCTCATTCGTCAGAGAACGGGGATTCCCCTCCCCCACTATAGATGAGGCTCGCACCAGGGTCTCCTCCATACCCCGCAACACTGCCCTCTCTCCCCATTCCCCCAGTCGCAACAAGGGCAGAGTCCCCCTGGTCCTCACCTTTCACCCCACCAAAATGACAACACATAGTCCTCCGCCAGTTTCGCCACCTCCAACGTGACCCCTCCACTCGCCACATCTTCCCATCTCCCCCCCTGTCTGCCTTCCGCAAAGACCGCTCCCTCCGCAACTCCCTTGTCAATTTTTCCCTTCCCTCCCGCTCCACCCCTTCCCCGGGCACGTTCCCTTGCAACCGCAAGAGATGCTACACTTGTCCCTTCACCTCCCCCCTCCACTCCTTTCAGGGACCCAAGCAGTCCTTCCAGGTCCGACAGAGGTTCACCTGCACCTCCTCCAACCTCATCTACTGCATCCGCTGCTCCAGATGCCAGCTGATCTATATCGGTGAGACCAAGCGGAGGCTTGGCGATCGTTTCGCCGAACACCTCCGCTCGGTCTGCAATAACCAACCCGACCTCCCGGTGGCTCAGCACTTCAACTCCCCCTCCCATTCCGTATCCGACCTCTCGGTCCTGGGCCTCCTCCACGGCCAGAGTGAGCAACACCGCAAGTTGGAGGAACAGCACCTCATATTCCGCTTGGGGAGTCTGCATCCTCTGGGCTTGAACATTGAATTTTTCTCAATTCTGTTAACCCTTGCTGTCTCCTCCCCTTCCCACCTCTCCCTCAGCCCTCGGGCCCTGGCATTCCCTCTCTCTCTATCTCTCCCCCACCCTAGTCGCACTAGCTTCTCATTTTCACACCACAAACAGCTTACAATGGCCTGTTTCCTTTATCATTGTTACTTTTTTTGCATATCTTTCATTCATTGTTCTTTATCTCTCTACATTACCGTCTATATTTCTCGTTTCCCTGATCCCTAACCAGTCTGAAAAAGGGTCTTGACCTGAAACGTCGCCTATCTCCTTCGCTCCTTAGATGCTGCTGCACCCGCTGAGTTTCTCCAGCTTTTTGTGTACCCTGGTATAAATTAACCATTGTCCCCTGTGTATATAGGATAGTGTTAATGTGCGAGGATCACTGGTTAGTGCGGACTCGGTGGGTCCTGTTTCCGCGCTGTACATTATCACTAAACTAAACTCAAAGATCTGGTACCATCTTTCATATTTGATAAGGGAATCTATGATATTTTCCATTACGTGCAAATGTTACAAACATTTGTAGTCAGTTGATGTGTCCTTTCTTTCTAGCAGCAAAGCCTGGTTGATAAAGTGTCCCGCAGACAGAGGCCAGATATGAACATGCTTTTCATGAACTTTAAAGTGAGACGATTACATCTGGTCATTGATTCACTGGATGAGGTCATGTGGATTCTTGTTAATAACTACCACTGAATCATCCCCTTACTGACATTTTAATAAATTAATGAGAATATTTAAATACTCTAATATTTGTCTGAGGATCATTTACAATAATACAGAATTATCGGTAATAGGTATATTTCTGGAGGCCAAGCAAGCTAACCCCAGAAAATGTCACCCATGTGAAAGGCCAATGCCACATTTATCATCCAGTATATATCACCTGCATTCTCAGACAATAGTCTACCATAAACACTGGCAACCTGTACGCGTCTGAAGAAGGGTCTCGACCCAAAACGTCACCTCTTCCTTTTCTCCAGAGATGCTGTCTGACCGGCTGAGTTACTCCGGTTTTCGGTCTCTATTTTGCATTCTTTACCACCCTGTCTACTTGTGCTGCCACCTTCAGGGATCTTTGGATTTTTTACAGCAAGCTCCCACAATTCCTCAACATGTTCTGGGGCTCTGCCATTCATTGAATGTGCCTTATCCTTCCTGATCTTCAACATACATCACTCCTCTTTATCAAGATGAACTTACACTTGAAAAAAGGCACAAAGTGCTGGAGTAACTCGGTGGGTCAGACAGCATCTCCGGAGGACATGGATAGATGACGTTTGGTTCAGAACTGATTATAATTGGGTTAGAAAGTTGCAAGAGAAGTGGGGGCAGGACGACGCCTGGCAGTGATAGGTGGATACAGGTTAGGGAGCATTGGTCTGGCAGATGGCTGGGCAAAGGCCAGAGACGAAAAGACGGAATGTGTGAAATAAAGAGATAAGGATAGAAGAGGCATGAAATGTGAAGCCAGAGGAAGGGATAGAGGTGGAAGTGAATGGGGGAAGGGGAAACGGAGAAATAAGTACGCATCCAAGATGGGCAAAAAAGGAGGGGTGTGTTTGTAGGTTAGTTTGCTAAAATTGGAGAATTCAATGTTCATACTCTTGGGTTGTAAGCTACCAAAGTGTAATAGGAGGTGCTATTCCTCCACTTTGTGTGTGGCATCACGCTGGCAATGGAGGAGAACCGATAGGTCAATTTGGGAAAGGAAAGGGGAGTGAAAATGGTTAGCAACTGGCAGATCCAGTAGGATTGGGTAGGTGGCAGAACAGGAGCAAGTGCTTGGCAAAACGGTCGCTCTAGCCTCACCCATGTATAAGAGGCCACATGTGAAAATTGGGTTGGAAATTTACTGTCATAGTACATCTTCAACCAGATTTATTGTTCTTTAAATAGATGAAGATGTTATCAAGGTGCTTTTGTTCTGATATACTGGCAGGTATTGGATCAAAAGGTTGTGACCTATGGTAAATGTTCATGTAGGGGTGACATGTTGGCACGGCGGTAAAGTTGCACCTGTGTCCCGAATTCGATCATGACTATGGGTGCTGTCTGTATGGAGTTTGTACGTTCTCCCCGGGACCTGTCTTGATTTTCTCCAAGATCTTTGATTTCCTCCCACACTCCAAAGGTGTACAGATTTGTAGATTAATTGGCTTGGTAGAAATGTAAAATTGCCTCCAGTGTGTTGAATAGTGTTCTAGTGTCTTGATTGTCTCCAGTGTGTTGGACAGCGCACTGGACATCCGGTGGCACTGTTGCTAGCTGCCTCCGCCCACAATCTGGTTGGCTTTTGTTTTTTTTGTTATGCTTAAAGTATGTTTTTTTAGGGGGGGGTTTCAGTATTATATGTGGTGGGAAGAGGGCGTGGTAAGGGGGAACCGTCCTACAGTCACTTCCTGACAAGGATGCGACTGTTATCTGGGTCGCGCCCTCGCCCCCGCCCCCCCCTCGCGGCCTACTAACTGGATTGGCGCGGCCTTTACTGCCGGACCGGACCAGAGCTTCAGTAGCGGCGGCGAGGCGCTGGAAACATCGCGGAGCAGGTGAGGACTTACCTGGGATCGCCGCTTGGAGCTCCGCAGTGCTGGGCCGCTGCTCCAACATCACGGAGCGGTGGATGCGGAGCTCCCAACGCGGGCGGCGCTGACCTTGACATCGCGGAGTCCTGGGACCCTTTGCTGGGGGTCGCCAGCGCGAATCTCTGCCCAGCACGGCCTGTGGACATCGGGAGGCGCGGACTCTGGTGGAAGGTGGAAGGTGGCCGATTCAGAGGTCCTGAGGATGTTCTCCTGTTCGACGTTGGGGCTCCATCGTTCCCGGCGAGAGGGCCTGAACATCGGCCGCCCGTAGCGGTGACTAAGGGGTGCTCGGGAGGCCCCGACCACGGGTGAACATTGGGGAACATCAATGAGTGAGGAGGTTGACTGGACTTTGGTTCCTTCCCTCACAGTGGGGAACTTTGGTGCCGTGTTGTGGACTACTGTGTTCTGCGTTTTTTGTGTTTTTTTAATTATTTGTATGACTAAGGGAAAAATAATTTAGTTGTCTCTTAATTGAAGACAATGACAATAAATTAAATCAAATCAAATCAAATCAAATATGCTGAGATCGCTGGTTGGCATGGCCTCGGTGGGCCAAGGGCCAGTTTCTGTGCTGGAAATAGGTGCAGGAGTAGGCCATTCGGCCCTCGAGCCTGCACCGCCATTCAATATGATCATGGCTGATCATCATGAACGGAAATTATAAATAGATATGAAACACTTTAAAAAATCTATATTTTTAACCCCAACCCCAACCCTGACCCCAACCCCAACCTTGACCTTTCGGCTTCATGCCCTTTCGGCTTGTCTTCCTTCGGCGTCTTGTCCGCACACGGAAAAATATACATTGACTTGGCCGCCACGGCCTTCTGTGGCAATGAATGCTACAAATTCACCACGCTCTGACTAGAGAAATTCCTCCTCATCTACTTCCTAAAGGAACATCTTTGATTTCTGAGGCTATGACCTCTGGTCCTAGACTCTCCCACTTGTGGAAACATCCTCTCCACATCCACTCTATCCAGGCCTTACATTATTTTTAATGAGTTACCTCCTCATCCTGCAAGTACAGGCCCAGTGCCATCAGACACTCATCATATGTTACCCCACTCATTCCTGGGATCATCTCGTAAACCTGTTTGAATAATAACTCACACAAAAGGAATTTAGCATTAAATCTGGAAATAGATTGGATTAAAACCAGAAAATCTTCATAATATCATCAGATCAGGCACGGATGTGGACTAGAATAAACAAGAGAATACAGTCTCAAATGAGAAGATAAATTTGGTCCTGCTGCATGCAGGGAATTAATTTGCGGATTCCATGTTTGTAGAGAAAATCTTAGAATCAGGACTCTGCCTTCGGTGACTACATTAAACAGATCATAACTTTCTAGATAAATGAACCGAGATATATTAATTAAATTAATATCTGTTGAATTTACAGCACATACCTATGCAACTAAAGCCTGATTTAACTAAATTATTTGCCAGTTTGACCAAAGGCGATGTTTAACATTGTATAATTTGTTCAGTTTAGTTTAGTTTTCGAGACACAGGGCAGAAACAGACCCTTTGGCCCACCGAGTCTGCGCCGACCAATGATGCCCACATACTAACACCATCCTAAACCCTTTTTCGACCCGAAACGTTGCCTATTTCCTTCGCTCCATAGATGCTGCTGCACCCACTGAGTTTCTCCAGCATTTTGTGTACCAACGGTTCATATTTTTCTTCTTGGATATTAATCTCATTACCCAAGTCCTTTGTTACCCAAGGAGCTCCGCTTACAATCCCCTCATTTTATACCTTGTGAGTTTACACCTGACCTGTACTTGAAATCCCAGCTTTCAAAGGTGTCCCCCCCCCCCTATTCTTTAGTTACAATTTTAACTGTTGATCCTTGGTTTAACTTACGGGCCTGTCCCACTTTTACTATTTTTTTGCGGGGTGTTGCAAGGTGACGCCTGTATGGTCGCGCGTAGTCACCAACAAATCGTATCTTTTTCTGGTCGCCGCTGGATTTTCAACATGTTGAAAATTTTCGGCGACCAGCTGCGACTATGACAGGTGCAGGCGAGTCGCCGAAAAAAATCGCTTAAGTGGGACAAGCCCTTAAAGAGTCAAGAGTGTCATATGTGTCATATGTCCCAGATAGAACAATGAAATTCTTACTTGCAGCAGGACATGCTGGGATCCAAGGAGAGATAGCAGAATGGATAGAAAATTGGCTTCATGGAAGGAAGCAGAGGATGATGGTGGAAGGTTGCTTCTCGGACTGGAGGCCTGTGACTAGTGGTGTGCCTCAGGGTTCGGTGCTGGGCCCGTTACTGTTTATCATCTACATCAATGATTTGGATGAGAACATACACGGCAAGATTAGCACGTTTGCAGATGATACAAACTGGGTGGTTTTACAGATAGTGAAGATGGTTGTAAACATTGCAGCAGGATCTGGATCAAGTGGCCAGGTGGGCTTAGGAATGTTGATGGAATTTAATACAGAGAAATGTGAGGAGTTGCATTTTAGACATTCTAACATGGGCAGGACCTACACAGTGAATGGTAGGCCACTAGGTAATGTTGTAGAGCAGAGGGATCTAGGAGTACAGGTGCATGGTTCCTTGAAGGTGGAGTCATAGGTAGATGGGGATGATCAAAAATGCTTTTGCCATATTGGCCTTCATCAGTCAGAGTATTCATAGAACGGAGATGAGGAAACACTTTTTCACACAGAGTTGTAAGTCTGTGGAATTCTCTGCCTCAGAGAGCGGTGGTGGCCAGTTCTCTGGATACTTTCAAGAGAGCTAGATAGGGCTCTTGAAGATAGCAGAGTCAGGGGATATGGGGAGAAGGCAGGAACGGGGTACTGATTGGGGATGATCAGCCATGATCACATTGAATGGCGGTGCTGGCTCGAAGGGCCAAATGGCCTACTCCTGCAACTATTGTCGATTGTCTATTGCCTATTTACTATAGAAGTTGGGAGGTCACATTGAAGTTATATAACGTTAGTGAGACCAGATTTAGAGTATTGTGTTCAGTTCTGGGCACCATGTTATAGGAAAGGTACTGTTAATTTGGAAAGGGTGCAGAGAAGATTTACGAGGATGCTGCCAGATTTCGATGGTCTGAGCTTTCGATAGAGGTTGAGTAGGTGGGACTTTATTTCCTGGAGAGCACGTGGATGATCTGCTGGTGGAGGTCATTGAGGCAGGGACTATCCCAATGTTTAAGAAGCAATTAGACAGGTACATGAATAGAGGGATAGGGACCAAATGCAGGCAGGTGGGACTAATGTAGATGGGACATGTTGGTCGGTGCGGGCAAGTTGGGCCGAAGGGCTTGTTTCCACACTGTATCACTCTATGACTCTCTGACTTTAAGTAAATAGCAGGATAGGCAAAGGAGAGTCAGTGGATGTGGTTTACCTGGATTTTCAGAAGGCCTTTGATAAGGTGCCACACATGAGGCTGCTGAAGAAGATGAGAGCCCATGGTATCAGAGGAAAGATACTAGCGTGGATAGAAGATTGACTGATTGGCAGAAAGCAGTCGCCACAAAGTGGCTTTTTCTGGTTGGCTGCCAGTGACTAGTGGAGTTCCGCTGGGGTCGGTGCTGGAGCCGCTACTCTTCACGTTGTATATTAATGATATGGATGATGGAATCGATGGCTTTGTGGCCATGTATGCGGATGATACGAAGATAGGTTGAGGGGCAGGTAGAGTAGAGGAAGCTGGAAATCTGCAGAAGGCCTTGGACAGGTTGGGAGAGTGAGTAAAGAAGTGGCAGGTGGAATACAGCATAACAAAGTGTGCGAGCATGCACTTTGCTAGAAGGAATAAAAGTGTAGACTATTTTCTAAATGGAGAGGATTCAGAAATCGGAGGTGCAAAGAGACTTGGGAGTGCTGGTGCAGGATTCCCAAAAGGTTAATTTGCAAATCGAATTGGTAAGGAAGGTGATTGCAATGCCAGCATGTATTTTGAGAGGGCATGCATTCAATAACCCAGATGTAATGCTGAGGCTCTATAAGGCACTAGCCAGACTGCATTTGGAGTATTGTGAGCAGTTTTGGGCCCCATATCTGATGAATGATGTGCTGGCTCTGGAGGGAGTCCAGAGGAGGTTTATGAGAATGATCCCAGGAATGAGTGGGTTAACATATGATGAGCGCTTGATGGCACTGAGCCTGCACTTCCTGCAGTTTAGAAGGATGAGGGGGATCATTGAAACGTATCGAATAATGAAAAGCCTGGATGGACTGGGTGTGGAGAGGACTAGTGGGAGAGTCTAGCACTAATAGCCTTATAATTAAAGGATGATCTTTTAGGAAGGAGATGAGAAGGAATTTGTTTAGTCAGAGGGTGGTGAATCTGTGGAATTCATTGCCAAAGAAGGCTGTGGAGGACGTCTTTGGGTATTTTTAGAGATAGATGGATTCTTGAATAAAAGGGCTGAATAAAAAAGCGACCTTATTGGCGAGTTTAGAAGAGTTTGAAAAGTGTCATGTTGAAGACCTCCTTCAACTATGTAGAAAACCTCCTTCAACTTCTTTCTATTATGTTGAAGACTAGCTTCGACTAGTTTCCGGAAAATTGGACACCGAATAGTGGAGAGTGAAGACGACCTCCTTCAACCTCCCTTTGACTATGATGAAGATTATCTACCACAACCTTCAACTACCCTAGACTACCCTCAATTACAAATAACATTCCGACCTACTACGACTAAACCTACGAGTAAAAAAAATATTGATTTTTTCCATGGCAACCTTTTTTTACTCATGGGCATTTTTCAGCATGTTGAAAAATACGGCGCGACCTAGCTGAGGCCTTGAGTACGTGGGGACTACTCTCGAGCATGTAGGAGAGTTACAAAGATCTCCTAGGACCTCGTGGCGACCATGCTGCGAGTATGAGTTGAGGGCAAACTCTTCTAAACTTGCCAATTAGGTCGCCCAAGTGGGACAGGCCCTTAAGGAAGTCAAAGTTTGCATGAAGGCGGGAGAATGGGGTTGAGAGGGCAAAATGTGTAGGTCATGCTTGAATGGCAGAGGAGATTCGATGGGCTGAATAGCTTAATGGTGCTCCTATGAATTATTAATTTATGAACATTGTGTTCGGTACAAACACTGTGGGCTAAAAGACCTGTTTCTTTGCTGTACCGTTGTGTGTTCTATGTCACAGAGTCATACAGTGTGGAAACAGGCCCTTCTGTACAACCTGCCCACATGACTAATATGTCCCATCTACACTAGTCCCACATGCCTGCGTTTGGTCCATATCCCTCTAACCCTGTCCTATCCATGTACCTGTCTAATTGCTTCATAAATGTTGCAATAGTCTCTGCCTCAACTACCTCCTCCAGCATTTTGTTCCATACACCCACCATCCTTTGTGTGAAAAAGTTACACTTCAGATTCCTACTAAATCTTTTCCCCTTCACTTTAAATCTATGTCCTCTGGTCCTCAAATCACATACACTGGTCAAGAGACTCTGTGCATCTACCCGATCTATTCCTATCATGATTTTATACACCTTAATAAGTTCACCCCTCAATCTTCTGCACTCCAGGGAATAGAGTTCCAGCCTACTCAACCTCACCCTATAGCTCAGGCCCTCCAGTCCAAGCAAAATCCTTGCAAATCTTCTCTGCAAACTTTCCAAATTAACGTCTTTCCTGTAACATGGTGCCCAGAACTGAACTCAATACTTTAGCAGACAGGAAGGCACTACAACGGGTGGTGAAAACCGCCCAGCACATCATCGGTGCCCCGCTCCCTGCTTTGGATGCCCTCCATCGAAAACGGTGTCTGAGACGGGCTGGGAAGATCATCAAGGACCCCTCCCACCCTAACCATGGACTGTTTGCCCTCCTACCATCGGGGAGGCGGTACAGGAGCCTCAGGTCCTGCACCAGCAGGATGAGGAGTAGCTTCTACAATAACACCATCGCACTGCTGAACTCGGAGTCCCGCCGATAGATTCCCACATCTGTATTTATTTATCTGCATTTATCTAAACATTGCTATCACTACGTACTGACACTAAACTGCATTTCGTTGTACCCATACTTGTATCTGTGCAATGACATTAAATTTGAATTGAATTGAATACTTTAAATGCAGTCTCACCAACGTCTTCTATACTCAATGCTATGACTGATGAAGGCCAATGTGCCAAAAGCCTTTTTGACCAGCTTATCTACCTGACTCCCTTCTAGTACAGAAATTGGACATAAACTGGAAACTGAAAAGTAGGGGAACGCGGCCCCCCTGCATACCCCCCCATTTCCATCACTGCTTACAGCACTTGCAGTGCCAGAGACCCGGGTTCCATCCCGACTACGGGTGCTGTCTGTCTGGAGTTTGTACGTTCTCCCCGTGACCGTGTGGGTTTTCTCAGAGATTTTTGGTTTCCACCCACACTCCAAAGATTTGTAGGTAAATTGGCTTGGTAATGTAAAAATTGTCCCAAGTGTGCGCAGGATAGTGTTAATGTACGGGGATCGCTGGTCGGTGCATACACGGCGGGCCAAAGGGCCAGTTTCCACGCTGTATCTCTAAACTAAACTGAAATAACTATTCAAGAGTTACAGATCCAAATCAAATGTTACGGCAATTACAGGATTTTGATGCAATGGAATTAGATACAATTGTTCATGAGCATTCTTCTGAATGGGCTGCAGAGAGTAGGTATGTTACAAAACTTACCTTGAGCAGCGCTGCAGTTCTGCCGCTCCCCGTGTGCGTGACTTTGGCGCCTTTCAGAGGGGGGCGTGTTTAAAGTGCCGTTTTTCCACAGACTGGGCAAATCGATCCATGTTAGGGGATTTCGTTGCTGAAGAAAAATCGCTCCGACATTTCATTCATGAAGGTATTTTTAAATTACGCTAGATTATTTATTAACTAGAGTAATTTTAAAATCATCTTCTAAAGCTGTGACAATGGGAAGGATTTTACGTAGTGGAGAAAATAAAGTGCACAGTTTATTTTTACATTAAAACTTGGTTTTTAGGAAGCATTTAATCACATTTTCATGTTGCGAAATGGGGACAAAAAAAAATGTATGAACCGGCAGTGTTTTTCCTGCCGACTTCACCCCAAACCGTAACGTTCCAATCCACCGCGTTCCACTAAAATCCACTCGTAAGTTGATTTAAATGGCCATTCATTTACAGGAATTAACCACTAAATTCCTTCCATTTGGCCTATAAATTCATGAAAATTAGATTTAAAAATCATGTTATATTGTGAATTATTGTGTGAATGTTATTTGGACACAGGCAATTAAAAAAAGTTTATCTTTTCTTATGAAATGGATAGATGTTTAGATCTAGTAATTGCATTTTGTAATTAGCTACAATTAGGTAACTAACTAATTATATGCTTTAATTTCAGGTCAGCCAAGTAATATTGTTTCATATTTGTTTCCGAATGCTTCAATCTATAATAACTGAAAATGTCATTGAGTTCTCTTAATTTTTAAGAAAGTTATGGGCTTTTGACTGTCCTAGATCACAGCTTTTGTGTTAAGTCAATGGAAAGGCAATGGGGAACAAGATGCTAATTTCCGAGTATGAAAATGGCCTTAACTTTTTTAATACTGAAGATATGAAAGTGAATTAGATATCAATTTAAACTTATTTTTATGCTTTATTTGATGGGATAAATTGCAGACTTGATTTTTTAAATCTCAAAATTTTGTAACATTGCTACAGAGAGGTCAGAAAGACTCTGAATCTGGAGATGAATACAGATTCAGATGAATATGGAGCCGTTCCATAGAACAGTTACAGGTGGACAGTTTCTTCCCAGCTGTTATCAGGCAACTGGATCATCCTACCACAACCAGAGAGCAGTCCTGAACTACTATCTACCTCATTGGTGACCCTCGGGCTATCTTTGATTGGACTTTACTTGCTTTACCTTGCACTAGGGCGGCACGGTGGCGCAGCAGCAGAGCTACTGCCTTGCAGCGCCAGGGACCCGGGTTCGATCCTGACTACGGGTATTGTCCATATGGAGTTTGTACATTCTCCCCGTGACCAGCGTGGGTTTTTGTTTCCTCCCACACTCCAAACAAGTACAGGTTTGTAGGTTAATTGGCTTGGATAGAATTGAAAAAGTGTCCCTGGTGTGTGTTAATGTGCGGGGATCGCTGGTTGGTGCAGACTTGATGGGCCAAAGGGGCTGTTTCTGTGCTATATCTCTAAACTAAACATTATCCCTCATCATGTATCCATACATGATAGATGATGTGGTGGAGGCATCATCGAGTGTGGGAGGAAAGTGGTGAAGTGGTGGCACCATCGAGTGTGGCTGCCCTGCCTACAGCTCTGTCCTTTCATTCTTTTTGTTATTTTTTAGTCTGTTTTAAAGTTTGCTTTTGGAGTTCTTTTAGTCTTTTTTATGTGGGGGAGGGGGGGTTTGGGGGGGAGGGAGGACTGGGGGGGAGGGGGAAACGGTTTTCTTTGTCACTTCCTGGTTGAGGATGCGACTATTCTCTGAGCCGCATCTTCGCCCCCTCATCGCGGCCTACCACCTGGATTGGTGCGGTCTTTCCTACCGGAGACCGGCCAGAGCCTCAGCTTCAGTGGCGGTGGCGCAACACTGGAATCCATCGCAGAGCGAGTGATGCCTTTACCGGGGTGGCTGTGTTGGAGCTCCAGAGTGCTGGGACTGCTGACTTTGACATCATGGAGCTGTGGTCTGTGGAGCTTCCAACCACTGGCAGTGCTGACGCTGACTTTAACATCGCAGAGCCCTGGGATCTCTCGTCAGCGTTGAACCTCTGCCCAACTCGGCCTGTGGACTTCGGAAGCCTTGGTCTCCGGTAGGAAACGGCCGATTCTGAGGCTCCGGGCAGCTGAGAGTGTTTGAGGGCCTGAGGACATAGGTTCAAGGTGAAGGGGAAAAGATTTAATAGGATTCTGAGAGGTAACCTTTTTCACACAAAGGGTGGTGGGTGTATGGAACAAGCTGCCAGAGGAGGTAGTTGAGGCAGGGACTATCCCAACGTTTAAGAAACAGTTAGACAGGTACATGGATAGGACAGGTTTGGAAGGATATGGACCAAACGCGGGCAAGTGGGACTAGCGTATCTGGGACATGTTGGCCACTGTGGGCGAGTTGGGCCGAAGGACCTGTTTCCACACTGAAACAACCTATGACTCTGACTATGACATTTGTAATGGATCAAAATTGTTACACGCTGTGCTCTCTTCATCTGATTTATGCACAATTACGCTGACAGGGGGCGACAGACACCAGTTTAATGCTGGATTATGTGTTAAATTTCCACCAAGTTTGTAACAAGTGAAAGCAACATAAACAACAAGTTGTGGATGAATGGACACTTCTATACGAGAAAGGGAGCAGTAAGAGAGATTAAAGGCATGCCCTCTTTGATTTTATACTGCCAGTCACAATCAAAACGGACACCTTCCTCCTTGAACAAGTTAATCCACAGAGGTGAGGTACCAGGCATGAATGGCAGCAGCAGAGGCAGGGGCTGAGAACACCTCTGTGTCATCTCCCATAACAGAAGGCTGCTGAACTGTACTCAGATGGGAACAGACAAAGAGTCTGAAGAAGGGTGTCGACCCGGAACCTCACCTATCCCTTCTCTCCAGAGATGCTGCCTGTCCCGCTGAGTTACTCCAGCTTATTATGTCTGCAGAAAAAAGGCCAATGGTTTCACCTTCTGAACCTTCTGAATTTGTAGTCGGCAGCAGGGGCGGAAAACCCAGGAGGGCCAGAGGGAACACGTCCGCCCGTGTTTTGAGAGGTGGGGGACATCCCCCCCAAGTTTTTGTAATCCGGATTTTAAAATCTCCGCTTTCCGTGAGACAGTGGAAGTGGGACTGCTGATCGAGGGCGCCGATTGGACGAGAGAGACGTCGGTCAGCATGCAATGGGGGCAGGACATGATGATTCATCCCGATGATTGGAGGAGGGAGGGGAGGTGGGACTGAGGATAGAGTGCGGTGATTGGAGGAGGGAGACGTGACACAGACCTGAGCCTCATCCACAGCCAGGATCGATCCCGGCCGGGTCTCCGGCACTGTCCCGTCCGCACCCATGTACCCCCCCCCCCATGGGTGGCCAGAGAGGTCGGGAGTCAGATGGGCATGGCGCCCCCAGGCCCACAGCCAGCACAGAGAAGCAGCGGTAAACCCAGCTCACTCTGCCTGTACCGCCAGGTGAACCTGCCTGGGCGTGCGGGAAATCTAGCCAGCATGGAGAAGCAGCGCTGGTGTCCCGTCAGTCCAGTCAGGGCTGTAGGCTAACCTGGCGAGACAGGCAGAGTTGAGCTGCATTTAGCGCTGGATTGAGTCTCCGAAGCCTCGTGCATGTGTGTGTGAGTGTGCGCATGCGCGCGCGTCCGCCAAAATACTGTGCGTCCCCCAGTCCCCTCCATGTTTTGATAGCGAGTTCCGTGCCTGGTCGGCAGGGCAGTACTCTGCATATCGCCAACTTGGATGTGTTGTGCATACTAACGTGCCGTTAGTGCCCCCTTAAAACTGTCTGGTGAAGGTGATTTTACTATATTGTTGTCTAGTTCATTCCATTCCCTTAAGGTTCTTACAAAGAATAAGTTCTTATAAATATCTGTCCTGGCGAATGAGATTTCTATTTGCATATCATGTCTCTTTCTTGTTCTCCTTTCTGTTGAGTATGTTATGTATCTATCTGCAGTTATGCCCACCATCCCCTTTTGAATCTTGTACAACATGGCTAGTCTGTTCCTTGCACTTCTTGTTTCCAGCGTTTCCCACTCCAGGTCGGACAGCATCTGGGTGACACTGCTACCTCTATTGTAGTTCCCGAAGCAAAATTGTGCTGCTTTCCTCTGTACCCCTTCTAGTTTGTTGATATGACCAGGTTTGTGTGGGTCCCAGGCGCATGATGCGTATTCCAGTAAGGGTCTAACCAATGCTGTATATGCTGTGGTTTTCACTTCCTTTGGGCAGAACCAGAGGTTTCGTCTCAGGAATCCTAGTGTCCAGTTGGCTTTGGTGACCGTGTTGTCCATCTGTTCCCCCCACGAAAGCTTGCTATCAAGATGAACACCAAGGTATGGTTGTGAACATGTACGATGAAGTATTTGTCCACAGAAGACATAGTCTCAAGTAGGTGGTTTCTTGTTTGAAATTATCATAATTGAGCATTTGACTGGGTTGAAGCTCATCTTCCATGTGTTTTGCCATAATTCCAAGGACTGAAGGTCTTCTTGTAAGGAGTTCATATCCTCTACATCAGTGGCAAGTGTATATACAAGACAATCATCTGCGAAGAGTCTTGTTTTACAATTTATGTGTTCAGGTAGATCATTAATGTACATCAGGAACAACAGTGGCCCGAGGACCATGCCTTGCGGTACTCCTGACAGTACTTGTTCTTCTAAAGAAATGTTTCCTTCACAGGCCACCCTCTGCGTCTGGTTTGTGAGAAAGTCCCCAATCCAGTTATGTAGACTCCAGCTAGAATACTAACAAACCAAGTGTTATCAACTAAATTTAATCTTTCTGGAGGTTGTAGACAAGGATGCCCGCTATCTCCATTATTATTCACTCGAGCAATTGAACTACTCGCAGAAAGTGTCAGAGCTCATCCAGAAATACATGGGTACAATACTAAAGACACAATGAATAAAATCTCTTTATATGCAGATGATGTATTAATATATATTACAAAGCCAGAAACTAGTATTCCAAATTTATTAAATCGAATAACTCAATTTGGTCAGTTTTCAGGATATAACCATATAACCTTATAACCATATAACAATTACAGCACGGAAACAGGCCCTCTCGGCCCTTCCAGTCCGTGCCGACCATTTGTTTTCCCCTAGTCCCATCTACCTGCTCCATTCCCTCCATACCCCTCCATTCCCTTCACGTCCATATACCTATCCGCTATTAATTGATAGGTAATAGTAGAAGATATAGACACAGATATAGAAGATATAGACATAGTAGAAGATATGGACACAGATATAGAATTAATTGGAATAAAAGCGAAATCATGCCAATAACGGAACTCAATTTACATACACTACAACAATCACCTTTTAAAATAGTTGAGGAAAATTTAAATATTTAGGTATTTATGTAACTAAGACGTATACTTTTTTAATTAAATCAAATTTCCCACCTTTACTGAATAAACTAAACAAGAATATTCAATATTGGAAAACACTTCCCATTTCAATGTTTGGTAGAATTAATGCTATAAAAATGATCTTTTTGCCGCAATTATTGTACTTATTCAAGTCAATCCCGATATATATTCCAAAATCTTTTTTTTTTAAAGTCGACTCTACTGTTACAAGTTTCATCTGGGATTATAAGAATCATAGAATAAGTACAAAACATTTATGTAAATCAAAGATCAATGGAGGTTTAGCTTTACCAAATTTTCTGTTTTATTTTTGGGCAGTCCATATTAAAAACATGAATTTTTGGCTGGAAGAAATGGATCAACAAGCAGATTGGTTAAGGATGGAAAAGGAGGACTGTTTACCTTTTGAAATCGGTTCGATTTTTATGTTTGCACTGACAAAACTGCACAAAAAAACCTATAGGGAAAACCCTATAATACATAGTGGTACACGAATCTGGAAACAATTAAAAAAGGCTTTAAAATTGGGTAATATGCCACTCTGTCTCCCTATCATAAACAATCCCTTATTCAAACCTTCCATGCTGGATAAAGGTTTCACACAATGGAAAAATTATGGAATTAAAAAGATGGAACATCTTTATAAGAAAGGCACTTTTCTTTTGTTTTAGGAGTTACAACGGATTTATGGACTACACTCAAATATTTTTTTTCAATATCTACAACTCAGAGATTATGTTAAATCAAATACACAAGATTATAGGAATAGGGAACCAGAAATCCTTGATGAATGTTTGAATAAGCATCCTAATACAGAAAAACTAACAACTCATATTTATAATATCCTTTTAGATAGCGAGGTCCCATCGACGGAATCACATAGACATACATGGGAAAATGAATTAAGCCAACCCATAACGAAAGCTATTTGGGACAAAAGTTTACAATATATACATCAATGCTCATTAAATACCAGACATGCATTAATACAATTTAAAGTATTACACAGAATACATTACTCAAAAGTTAAACTGAATAGAATCTTTCCACATGTCTCTCCTGTCTGCAATAAATGTCAGCATCTAGAGGCTAACTTAACACATACTTTTGCAAATTGTATAAAAATTTAAAATTTCTGGATTGAGATTTTTAGAATAACTTCTGAAGTTATTAATACTAAACTGGATCCGGACTCAAAACTAATAATACTTGGAATATCAGAACAAAGTTTAACACTTACAACAAGCCAAAGAAATTTCCTAGATTACAGTATAATAATCGGGAAGAAATTCATATTAAAATTTTGGAAAGGCCCTATATCCCCCACAATTAAAATGTGTATTATGGAAATGTCGGAGACCCTACACCTGGAAAGAATCAGATTTACCTTAATGGACAAACAAGAAGTTTTTGTTAGAATATGGTCTTCTTTCATTGATTACTTGAAAGGGTAGATTGGTTCGGCAGGGGAACCTAACTGAAACTTGGACTCAGGATCAGATGAAAAGTTATACACTATATTCCTTGATCTTATCTCCAATTATGTATTAATGGTAAATTATTCCATTCCTTATTAAAAAACTAATAGAGGCAGAATGATTCAATTGATAATATTAATAATGTATGATTGATGTACACTAAATATTTCTACCATAATATGTTTGCCAATTTATTGTTTACCTCTAATAAAAATATATATTTAAAAAAAAATTAAAATTTGTTTTAGAGTAATGCAGTCTATGTAGCACTTTAAATTGTATTTAAGAGTGGCTGGCATTTAACAAGCATTGATGTATATGTTGTAGACTTTCATCCCATGTATCTTTCATTATAGGGTACACAAAAGGCTGGAGAAACTCAGCGGGTGCAGCAGCATCTAAGGAGCAAAGGAGATAGGCGACGTTTCGGGTCGAGACCCTTCTTCAGACGTATCTTTCATTATAGGTTGATCTAATTCATTTTCCCATGCTTGTCTGTGTAATTCTGTTGACGGGACCTCACTATCTAAAAGAGTATTATAAATGTGAGATATTAATTTATCTGTATTAGGATGTTTATTCAAACATTCATCAAGAGTCTCTGGCTCTCTAGTTCTGTATTCTTGTGTATGTGATTTAACATAATCTCTAAGTTGTAAATATCTAAAAAAAATATTTGAATGTAGTCCATAATTCTGTTGTAACTCCTGAAATGAAAGGAAAATACCTTTTCTATAAGATGTCCCACCTTTTTAATTCCATAATTTTTCCATTGTACAAAACCTTTATCCAACACAGAAGGCTTAAATGAAAGATTATTTACAATGGGGGGAAAGAGTGATAAATTATCCAATTTTAAAGTATTTTTAATTGTTTCCAAATTCGTATATCACTATATATTATAGGATTTTCACTATAGGTTTTTTTATTCCGTTTTGTGGGAGCTAACAGAATCGAGCCAATTTCAAAAGGCAAACAATCTTCCTTTTCCATCTTTAACCAGTCTGGGTGCTGATCCATATCTTTCAACCAGAAGTTCATGTATTTAATGTTAACTGCCTAAAAGTAAAATTAAAAAATTGGTAAAGCTAATCCTCCATTCGTCTTGGATTTACATAGATGTGTTTTACTTATTCTATGATTTTTATAATCCCAAATAAAACTTGTGACAATAGAATCAACTTTTTAAAAAAAATTGGGAGATATATCGGGATTAATTGAAAAAGGTATAGTAATTGCGGAAAAAAATCATTTTTATGGCATTAATTCTACCAAGCATTGAGATGGGAAGTGTTTTCCCGTACTGAATATTCTTATGCAGTTTATTAAATAAAGGCAGAAAGTCTAGTTTAAATAAAGAAGTATATTTCTTAGTCACATAAATTCCTAGATATTTAAATTTTTCATTGACTATTTTAAAAAGAGATTGTTGCAATTTATATGTTAAGTTCTGTTATTGGCATAATTTCACTTTTATTCCAATTAATTCTATATCCCGAAAATGAGACAAATTGAGTTATAAGATTTAACAAGTTTGGAATGCTGGTTTCAGGATTTTTAATGTATAGTAATATATCATCTGCATATAAAGACATTTTATTAACTGTATCTTTAGTATTATACCCATATATTTCTGGGTGGACTCTAACACTTTCTGCCAATGGTTCAATAGCAAGGGTGAATAATAATGTAGATAATGGACATCCTTGTCTACAACCTCTAGATACGTTAAATTTAGGTGATAACATTTGGTTTGTCAATATTCTAGCTATTGGATTGGTATATAAAAGCTGAACCCATGTGCAGAACTTGTCGTCCAGTTGAAATGTTTCCATCACCGAAAATAAATAGGGCCAACCCACCTGATCAAATGCTTTTTCAGCATCTAACTAGATAACTGCTAAATATACATTAGCTATTCTATTTGAGTGTATAATGTTAAATAATCGTCTCAGATTATAAAATGAATAACGTTTTGAAATAAAACCTGTTTGATCAGGGTGTATTAATTTATGAATCACTAAACTTAATCTATGGGCTAAAATTTTAGTTAATATTTTCTGATCAGTGTTTAAGAGAGCAATTGCTCTATATGAACCTGGGTCCTCAAGGTCCTTATCCATTTTTGGTATGTGTTATTGTTGATTTGTTTAGAGTTTCTGGCAGTTTCTGTTGAGTAAAAGCATAAATATATAATGTCTGTAAGCGTGGAGAGATCAGGTCATAATTTTTTTAATAAAATTCAGTGTTTAAGCCATCAGGGCCTGCGGCCTTTCCGTTTTTTAAAGATCTGATAGACTCTTCAATATCTTTTACTGATATTTCAGCACTTACTAATTCTCTCTCAGATCTAAACCTGTAAGATTACATTTCTGTAAAAATGATTCCATTCCTGCAGAACGCTCTGTCGTTTTGGTTGAATAAAGTGTTTGATAGTATTGTAAAAATCTGTCATTGATATCCTTGGGCAAGGTTAGTATTTCTCCCATATCTGATCTAATTTTATAAATTGTTTTTTCCCCTTCCGGTTTTCGGAGTTGACGAGCATAAGTTTTTGTGGTTCATCACCGAATTCAAAGTGTAGTTGTTTAGTGTGTTGATAAAGTTTTATGATTTGATCTGAATATATTTGGTTTAGCTTATATTTAAGTGCAGCAATTTTATTATGTATTATCAGAGAGGGGGCGGCAGCATTCTCTATATCTAATTGCCTTATTTCCATTTCCAATACCTGTTGTTTAGCACGATTCTCTTTATTATGAAAGGCTTGTGAGGAGATTAACGGTCCTCGTACAAATGCTTTGTATGTTTCCCAAAGAAGGGTGGCAGATATTTCAGGGTGGTCATTGGACTCGAAAAACATATTTATCTGTGTGATAAGATATTCGTAACATGCTTTATTATTTAAAATTTGAGAATTAAGTCTCCATTGTGTCTGCTTCTCAGTCATTCCACTTAGTTTAATCATGAATGTTAAGGGTGCATGATCCGAGATTATAATACTATGATATTTCAAATTATAAGCAAATGGGATAAGTTTAGAGTCTACTAAGAAGTAGTCTATTCTTGAATAGGTTTTATGGATCGGTGAGTAAAATGAATATTCTCGTCCGGATGGGTTTTCGATTCGCCAGACATCTTTGATATTAGTAGAATTAATATATTAATTTAGTAATTCACTTGTCTTGGATTTTATTTTCCTTTGTTTTGATGATCTATCTAGATAAGAATCTAATGTACAGTTTAAATCTCCACCAATTATTAAATTATGTTGTGTAAGTTCCGGGATAGTATTAAGTGTTTTCTTGAAAAACAAAGGGTTGTCAAAATTTGGTCCATAAACATTAAGAAGGATCACTTTTTTAAAATATAATTCACCCACTAATATAATATATCTACGATCGATATCCACAATAGTTGATATATGTTTAAAAGGTATACCTTTATGGAATAGAATTGCAACCCCTCTATGTTGCGCATCATTTTTAAGGTGAGTTTCTTGAAGAAATATTATACCTGCTTTGAATGATTTTAAATGTGCTAATACTTTACCTCTCTTGATTGGTTCATTAATACCCTTAACGTTCCAACTACAAAATGTAATTCCTTCACCCCCGATTTTCATATTAACATCTTGCATCTTATGGGTAGGGTGGTCTATAAAAGAGCAGATGGTTCAACACACTAAACCCGACGTTCCACCCGAACACAGGATAGATGAATTTTAGATCTAATAGGTCTTCCTCCTGGACATATCTCCTTAAATAAAACTTATAATTCAGTTCAATTTTAAAGGTATAATTAAGTAAAAAATTAAAAAAGTCAAAAAATAAATGATTAGCAAAAGTGCAAAGAAAAGAAAAAAACTACATCTACAATCAGTGTAGTTAGTGATAGCCACACTAGTGTGGCCAACCATCTAAAGACTTCCGTAGCCTTAAAAAAAATATTACTAGCTCCACTTAGTAAAAAAGAACATTTCAATAAAAACAATTTATGGGGAGAGTGAAAAAACTGTTTTGGGTCCAAAGGATTTGTAATCCAGTAATGAGAAATTATTATTCTCCTGAAAAAATATTAATCAAATATTTGTCAATATATAAAAAATAAGATTTTTTTTTAATGAATTTTTATTAATAAAGTACCTAAATTAAACCTTATTTACAGTTCATATTTTTAAACTAATTCTAAGTAAATCTAATTAATAATAATAATTAGTAATAATTAGTGGTAATTAGTACTAACATATAAAGGTTGTATGTCAATAGCAATAAAGCTCGCTCAACTATCATTATCGGCTTTCATTAGTCCTTAAGTATAACAATTTAAAGTTCCGTTTGTTCTCTTCATAATGATGACATCAGGTGGATATTATTCAATCCTCACTTGAATTCTCAATGCCCTGGGCGAACTCCAATGCATCCTTGTGATTGGTGAAGATATGTTCCTTCTGCTTTTAGGTGCCTCAATATTGCAGGATACATCAGTCCATATCTCAGGTTTTCTATCTTCTTAAGGATCCCTCTTGTCTCCGTAAAAAGCGCTCTGCTCCTGGCGACCTCGACAGGACAATCTCTAAATATACTAATCTTGTCTCCTTCAAATAGGAGATTTCTGGTACGAGCAATTTTTTTCATTATGTCTTCCAAAACATGGTCATATTGCCTTCACTATCAGTTGCCTTGGGGGGGTGCTCGCACTCGGGCGACATCTCAGTATATAGACTATTTCTGATGTCATAGTAATCCAGTTTTCCTAGGAGTCTTTCATGAGGAACTTTATCGAACACTTTCGAAAAGTCCAGGATTGCCATATGTATAGATTTATCCTTATCTAATGCCCTTGTGATGTCATGAATCGTGACAATAAGTTGTGTTTCCGTTGAACATTTTTATCTGAAGCGATGTTGTGAGTCCACCAGTATCCCATTCTTTTCGAAATGGTCCATGATGTGAGAGTGTATGATGTGTTCCAAGATCTTACATGTAACACTGGTCAGTGAAACTGGTCTGTAATTCTCAGGCGCAGCCTTATTGCCCTTCTTAAATATTGCACAGATGTTTGCTTCCTTCCACTATGGTGGTCGTGACCCACAATCAATTGAGGAATGGAATAAATCTGTGAGTATGGGTGCTATTTTCGATGCGAACGTCTTTAGAAACCATGGTGGCAACTGATCTGGGTCTGCTGCTTTGTTTGCCATTAGGTTCTGTAGTTGTGTAAAGGGGCTGTCCCACTTGGGCGACCTAATCTGCGAGTTCTGTCGATTCATACTCGCAGCATGGTCGACACGAGGTCATAGGAGGTCTTCGTAACTCGCCTTCATGCTCGAGAATGGTCTCTGCGTACTCGAGGCCTCAGCTAGGTCGGTGCGTTTTTTTCAGCATGTAAAAAAATGCCCACGAGTAAAAAAAGGTCGCCATGGAAAAAAACGATACTTTTTTTACTCGTAGGTTTAGTCGTAGTATGTCGTAGTAGGTCGGCATGTTAGTCGTAGGTAATCAAGGGTAGTCGAAGGTAGTCGTACATAGTCTTCATCATAGTCAAAGGGAGGTCGAAGGGAGGTCAAAGGGAGGATGAAGGAGATCGAAGGAGATCGTCTTCACTCTCCACTATTCGGTGTCCAATTTTCCAGAAGTTAGTCGTAGTTAGTCGTAGCTAGTCGTAGCTAGTCCAAGCTGGTCTTCTACATTGTCGAAGGAGGTCTTCAACATGTCATTTTTTTAAACTCTTCTAAACTCGGCAATTACGTCGCCCGAGTGGGACAGTCACCTCTGTACTTCTGCCTCATGGATCACTAGTTCAGGGATATCCTGTATGTTACTGGTTCCCATCGATGGAATGTATGACTTGTTTTCCCTCGTAAATACACTGGTGAATTGAGCATTGAGTGCTTTGGCCTTCCCTTTCCCACAAATTACAATTGTGTTGTTCACCATGACGTCTGCAACTCCCTTCTCTCCGCTACCCAAACGTTTCATATAAGACCAAAATTGCTTGATGTTTTCTTTCATTGCTGTGGTAAGGTTGTTTGACACAAAGTCTTGTTCAGCTTTGTTCAGAGCTTTCCTTAATTCCTTCTGGCAACTTACAAAGGAATCCCAATCTTATTTGTCTTGTGTCTTCTTTGCTGTATTTGTTGCCCTCTGTTTCTTTCGTCTGATGCAATGCCTGGTGCTCTAACAAGCCAGCAGTTTCATTTAGTTTAGTTTAGAGATACAGCACGGAAACAGGCCCTTTGGCCCACTGATTCTGCACCGACCAGCGGTCCCCGCACATTAACACTACCCTACACACACTAGGGACAATTTACATTCATACCAAGCCAATTAACCTACAAACCTGTATGTGTACGGAGTGTGGGAGGAAACCAAAGATATAGGAGAAAGCCTACTCGGTCACAGGGAGAACGTACAAACTCCGTACAGACTGTACCCGTAGTCGGGATCGAACCCGGGTCTCTGGTGCTGTAAGCACTGTAAAGGGCCTGTCCCACTTGGTGATTTTTTTGGCAACTGCCGGCATCACTGACTGACATATCAGCTCACCAAAATATTTGTGGCGTGATGCAGCGTGACGTGGCGTGATGCAACGTGACGTGGCGTGATGCAACATGACGTGGCGTGATGCAACATGACGTGGCGTGATGCAGCATGACGTGGCGTGAAGCAACGTGACGTGGCGTGATGCAGCGTGACGTGGCGTGATGCAGCGTGACGTGGCGTGATGCAACGTGACGTGGCGTGATGCAACGTGACGTGGCGTGATGCAACGTGACGTGGCGTGATGCGGCATGACGCGGCGTTATGCGGCATGACGCGACGAATGACGTGCGACGCGCGGTGTTTTTTCAAGTGTCACAACATTTTTTTTGTCGCCGCTGGATTTTGAAATGTTCAAAATCTTTTGCCGACACTGGTATGATGCCGGCATTCGCCGAAGAAATCGGCAAGTGGGACAGGCCCTTAAGGCAGAAACTCTTCCGCTGCGCTCCTAGTGTGAGTGTCCAAGCTGGAATTGGCCTTGTGAGTCGCCTCCTCCATTCACCCTCCTCTGCTCGTCTTTGTCCACACTTACTCCCCATATTGCTGGGCCACATATCAAATCATATGTCGAGACACACACCATCTGAGTGCGGTCGGTTTCTTTCTCCAGGGAAATCCATTCAGTGGGATGATTGCTTGAGTAAACTGATGGCTGCAAGCAGAACCTTGGCATCGTTACCTGCATATTGTTTCAAGAACCATATGATTAGTGAGTAGTTCTTGCCACTGTTTCAGTGGTTAAGGGGATTCAAGTATAGAATGGAATACTGTATTGTCCCGTGTGACTGGGCACAGTGAGATTCTTTGCTGCATACGCAATGTCTACAAATAGCAGCCACCTATGGCGCTGACAAAGTTACAAAGCCCGCCAACTCCCCCTTTTGTTCTCCCTCCCCCACCCCCCACCCCCCACAGTGGTTCCCCCACGCCAGGCCCTCTGTTGATCTTCCCTCCCCCCCCCCCCCCCCCCCCCCCCCCCCCCCCCCCCCCCCCCCCCCCCCCCAGTCCACAGTCATGCCCCATCGCGAAGCCTTCAGGTCGCACGCCTGTTGGGAAACCACTGATGATGTTAATCCACTTGTAGAGACTGATGGGATGGAGACTGCAATAAGAGGAGCGGGCAAAATGTGAAGGAAGAAACTGCAGATATTGGTTTCAATCAAAGGTAGACACAAAATGCTGGAGTAACTCAGTGGGACAGGCAGCATCTCTGGAGAGAAGGAATGGGCGACATTTCAGGTCGAGACCTTCAGTCTTCAGTCTGAAGAAGGGTCTCGACCCAAAATGTCACCTTTTCCTTTTCTCGAGAGATGCTGCCTGTCCCGCTGAGTTACTCCAGCATTTTGAATCTGTGAAGTGTGTCTTCAGTTCTCCTTGAGAGCACCTCCTTCAGGTTACAAGTGAAATCATATTGTTAGTTTGTTTAGTTTATTGTCACGTGTACCAAAGAACAGTGAAAAGCTTTTGTTGTGTGCTAACCAGTCAGCAGAAAGACAAAGCATGGTTACAATCCAGCCATTTACAGTGTATTGATCAGGGAATAACGTTTAGTGCAAAGTAAAGCCAGCATAGTCCGGTCAAGGATAGTCCGAGGGATATCAAAGAGGTAGATAGTAGCACTGCTCTCTGGTTGTGGTGGGATGATTCAGATGCCTGATAATAGCTTGGAAGAAACTGTCACTGAATCTGGAGGTGTGCGTTTTCACACTTCTGTACCTTTTGCCTGATGGGAGAGGGGAGAAGAGGGAGTGGCCAGGGTGAGACTCGTCCTTAATTATGCTGCTGGGCTTGCCGAGGCAGCGCGAGGTATAAATGGAGTCACAGTCATAGAGTGACACGGTGTGGAAACAGGCCCTTCGGCCCAACTTGCCCACACCGGCTACACTAGTCCCTCCTACCCGCGTTTGGTCCATATCCCTCATTAGAAGGGAGGTCTGGGCCGCGTCCGCAATTCGCTGTAATTTCTTGCGGTCTTGGATGGAGCTGTTCCCAAACCAAGCTGTGATGCATCCCGATGAAATGCTTTCAATGGTGCATCTGTGGAAGTTTAGAGTTTAGAGAGCGTGGAAACAGGCCCTTCGGCCCAACGAGTCCGTGCTGACCAACGATTCCCGCATGCACTAGGGAAAATTTTGACATTTGTTATGTCTTTGGAGTGTGGGAGGAGACCAAAGATCTCGACAAAACCCCACGTGAGGGGAACGTACAAACTCCGTACAGACAGCATCCGTAGTCGGGATCGAGCCCGGGTCTCTGGTGCTGCAAGCGCTGTAAGGCAGCAACTCTACCGCTGCGCCACTGTGCTTGTTGGTGAGAGTTGTAGGGGACTTGCCAAACTTCCTAAACCTTCTAAGAAAGTAAACACGTTGGTGTGTTTTCCTGGCCGTTGCTTCAATATGGATGGTGCAGGAGAAGTTGGTGGTGATATTGACTCCTAGGACTCCAAAGAGTTCCCTACAACTTCACTATGGAATGAGAACGTGATAGATGTGGTGACGTTGGAAGCCATTGAGACAGCAAACATTGCAAGGCTGAGCCGGTGGATTATGTGCTGTTGGTGCTGAGGTCAATGTCTGAACTCCAGGCACCTGATGCTTTATAGAAACATAGAAACATAGAAAATAGGTGCAGGAGTAGGTCATTCGGCCTTTCAAGCCTGCACCGCCATTCAATATGATCATGGCTGATCATCCAACTCAGTATCCCGTACCTGCCTTCTCTCCATAACCCCCTGATCCCTTTAGCCACAAGGGCCACATCTACCTCCCTCTTTAATATAGCCAATGAACTGCCCTCTACTACCTTCTGTGGAAGAGAATTCCAGAGATTCACCACACTCTGTGTGAAAAATGTTTTTCTCATCTCGGTCATAAAAGATTTCCCACTTATCCTTAAACTGTGACCCCCTGTCCTGGACTTCCCCAACATCGGGAACAATCTTCCTGCATCTAGCCTGTCCAACCCCTTAAGAATTTTCTAAGTTTCTGTAAGATCCCCCCTCAATCATCTAAATTCTAGCGAGTACAAGCCGAGTCTATCCAGTCTTTCTTCATATGAAAGTCCTGACAACCCAGGAATCAGTCTGGTAAACCTTATCTGTACTCCCTCTATGGCAAGAAAGTATTTCCTCAGATTTGGAGACCAAAACTGTACACAATACTCCAGGTGTGGTCTCACCAAGACCTTGTACAACTGCAGTAGAACCTCCCTGCTCCTATACTCAAATCCTTTTGCTATGAATGCTAACATACCAATTGCTTTCTTCACTGCCTGCTGCACCTGCATGCCTACTTTCAATGACTGGTGTACCATGACACACAGATCTCGTTGCATCTCCCCTTTTCCTAATTGGCCACCATTCAGATAATAGCCTACTTTCCTGTTTTTGCCACCAAAGTGGATAACCACACATTTATCCACATTATACTGCATCTGCCATGCATTTCCCCCTCAACCAGCCTATCCAAGTCACTTTGCAACCCCCTAGCATCCTCCTCACAGCTAACACTGCCCCCAGCTTCGTGTCGTCCTCAAACTTGGAGATGTTGCATTCAATTCCCTCATCCATATCATTAATATATATTGTAAATAGCTGGGGTCTCAGCACTGAGCCTTGCAGTACCCTACTAGTCACTGCCTGCCATTCTGAAAAGGACCCGTTTACTCCTACTCTTTGCTTCCTGTTTGCCAGCCAGTTCTCTATCCACATCAACACTGAACCCCCAATACCGTGTGCTTTAAGTTTGTATACTAATCTCTTATGTGGGACCTTGTCTAAAGCCTTCTGAAAGTCCAGACATAACACATCCCACTGGTTCTCCCTTATCCACTTTACTAGTTACATCCTCGAAAAATTCTATAAAATTTCTATAAGATTCGTCAGACATGATTTACCTTTCGTAAATCCACACTTTATTAACTGACTCTAGCAGTTTCCCCACTACTGATGTTAGACTAACTGGTCTGTAATTCCCCATTTTCTCTCTCCCTCCCTTTTTAAAAAGTGGGGTTACATTAGCTACCCTCCAATCCTCAGGAACTATTCCAGAATCTAAAGAGTTTTGAAAAATGATAAAAAATCCACTATTTCTGGGGCTACTTCCTTAAGTACTCTGGGATGCAGCCTATCTGGCCCTGTGGATTTATTGGCCTTTAATCCATTCAATTTACCTAACACCACTTCCCGGCTAACCTGGATTTCACTCAGTTCCTCCATCTCATTTGACCCGCAGTCCCCTGCTATTTCCGGTAGATTATTCATGTCTTCCTTAGTGAAGACAGAACAAAAGTAGTTATTCAATTGGTCTGCCATGTCCTTGTTCCCCATGATCAACTCACCTGTTTCTGACCGCAAGGGACCTACATTTGTTTTAACTAATCTTTTTCTCTTCACATATCTGTAAAAACATTTGCAGTCAGTTTTTATGTTCCCTGCCAGTTTTCGTTCATAATCTATTTTCCCTTTCTTAATTAAGCCCTTTGTCCTCCTCTGCTGGACTCTGAATTTCTCCCAGTCCTCTGGTAGGCTGCTTTTTCTGGCTAATTTGTACGCTTCATCTTTTGTTTTGATACTATCCCTGATTTCCCTTGTTATCCATGGATGCACTACCTTCCCAGATTTATTCTTTTGCCAAACTGGGATGAACAATTGTTGTAGTTCATCCATGCAATCTTTAAATGCCTTCCATTGCACATCCACCGTCAACCATTTAAGAATCAATTGCTAGTCTATCTTGGCCAATTCATGTCTCATACCCTCAAAGTTACCTTTCTTTAAGTTCAAGACCCGTGTTTCTGAATTAACAATGTCACTCTCCATCCTAATGAAGAACTCAACCATATTATGGTCACTCTTGCCCAAGAGTCCATGCACATCAAGACTGCTAACTACCCCTTCCTCATTACTCAGTACCCAGTCTAGAATAGCCTGCTCTCTCGTTGGTTCCTCCACATGTTGGTTTAGAAAACTATTCCGCATACATTCCAAGTAATCCTCTTCCTCAGCACCCCTGCCATTTGATTCACCCAATCTATATGTAGATTGAAGTCACCCATTATAACTGTTTTACCTTTGTTGCACGCATTTCTAATTTCCTGTTTGATGCCATCCCCAACTCCACTACTACTGTTAGGTGGCCTGTACACAACACCCACTAGCGTTTTCTGCCCCTTAGTGTTTCGCAGCTCTACCCATATCGATTCCACATCCTCCAAGCTAATGTCCTTCCTTTCTATTGCTTTAATCTCCTCTCTAACCAGCAATGCTACCCCACCTCCTTTTCCTTTCTGTCTATCCCTCCTGAATATTGAATATCCCTGGATGTTCAGCTCCCAGCCTTGGTCACCCTGGAGCCATGTCTCCGTGATCCCAACTATATCATAATCAATAATATCTATCTGCACATTCAACTCATCCACATTCTTATGAATGCTCCTTGCATTGAGACACAAAGCCTTCAGGTTTGTTTTTACAACACTCTTACCCCTTATACAATTATGTTCAAAAGTGGCCCTTTTTGATTTTTGCCTTGGAATTCTCTGCCTGCCACTTTTACTTTTCACCTTGCTACCTATTGCTTCTACCCTCATTTTACACCCCTCTGTCTCTCTGCTCACACATTTAAGAAACCCACCACCTCTTATTCTCTGTTTATTATATTTTTCTTCTTTCCCCCCTACATGTTGGGTCTGAGTGCTTCCCTTCTCTGCCGAGAGGCGGCAGGTCGGCATGGACAAGTTGGGCCGAAGGGCTTGATTCTGTGTATTACAACTCTATGACTTACAGTGGCTTGCAAAAGTTTTCATACCCCTTGAACTTTTCCACATTTTGTCATGTTACAACCACAAATGTAAATGTATTTTATTGGGATTTTATGTGATAGACCAACACAAAGTGGTGCATAATTGTGAAGTGAAAGGAAAATGATACATGGTTTCCAAATTTTATTACAAATAAAAAACTGAAAGGTGTGGCGTGCAAAAATATTCAGCCCTCCTGAGTCAATACTTTGTAGAACCACCTTTCACTGCAATTACAGCTGCAAGTCTTTTGGGGTATGTCTCTACCAGCTTTGCACATCTAGAGACTGAAATGTTTGCCCATTCTTCTTTGCAAAATAGCTCAAGCTCAGTCAGATTGGATGGAGAGCGTCTGTGAACAGCAATTTTCAAGTCTTGCCAGAGATTCTCATTTGGATTTAGGCCTGGACTTTGACTGGGCCATTCTAACACATGAATATGCTTTGATCTAAACTGTTCCATTGTAGCTCTGGCTGTATGTTTAGGGTTGTTGTCCTGCTGGAAGGTGAACCTCCGATCCAGTCTCTAGTCTTTTGCAGACTCTAACAGGTTTTCTTCCAAGATTGCCCTGTATTTGGCTCCATCCATCTTCCCATCAACTCTGACCAGCTTCCCTGTCCCTGCTGAAGAAAAGCATCCCCACAGCATGATGCTGCCTCCACCATGTTTCACAGTGGGGATGGTGTGTTCAGGGTGATGTGCAGTGTTAGTTTTCCGCCACACATAGCATTTTGCATTTGGGCCAAAAACTTCAATTTTGTTCTCATCAGAGCAGAGCACCTTCCTCCACATGTTTGCTGTGTCCCCTACATGGCTTGTGGCAAACTGCGAACGGGACTTCTTATGGCTTTGTTTCAACAATGGCTTTCTTCTTGCCACTCTTCCATAAAGGCCCGATTTGTGGAGTTCACGACTAATGGTTGTCCTGTGAACAGATTCTCCCACCTGAGCTGTGGATCTCTGCAGCTCCTCTAGAGTTACCATGGACCTCTTAGCTGCTTTTCTGATCAATGCTCTCCTTGCCCAGCCTGTCAGTTTAGTGGACGGCCATGTCTTGGTAGGTTTGCAGTTGTGCCATACTCTTTCCATTTTCGGATGATGGATTGAACAGTGCTCCGTGAGATGTTCAAAGCTTGGGATATTTTTTTATAACCTAACCCTGCTTTAAACATCTCCACAACTTTATCCCTGACCTGTCTGGTGTGTTCCTTGGGCTTCATGATGCTCTGAGGCCTTCACAGAACAGCTGTATTTATACTGAGATTAGATTACGTACAAGTGGACTCTATTTACTAATTAGGTGACTTCTGAAGGCAATTGGTTGCACTGGATTTTATTTAGGGGTATCAGAGTAAAGGGGGCTGAATACTTTTGCACGCCACACTTTTCAGTTTTTTATTTGTAAAAAAATTTGAAAACCATGTATCATTTTCCTTCCACTTCACAATTATGCGCCACTTTGTGTTGGTCTATCACATCAAATCCCAATAAAATACATTTATGTTTGTGGTTGTAACGTGACAAAATGTGGAAAAGTTCAAGGGGTATGAAAACTTTTGCAAGCCACTGTAAGTACGTCCCTTTGGTGAAATGGAAACTTGCTGAGAACCCTTCTCGCCACCTCCCCAGCAGGTGTTCCTTCACTTTCAATGTCAAGAGAGAAGGTCAGTAAAAAGTCCATCGTCAGCTTCATTGACATTTGCTGCAATGGATTCAGATGAGAACCTTGATGAGATATTCTAAAGGTGATGGCTCTGCACAATGACATTGAACTGATTAGATTATTAATCAGAAGTGTTAACAGCGGAAAGTCAGTCAAGCACGGAATACATTGACACAGTGCCAGATCTGAAGGCAAGTATCAGTTATGGTTATATGAGAACAAGTGGGGAGTGACTTAACCAAATCTAATGGAAACACCAGATGCGGGCTCCAGTTAGATTGTTAACTGAAAGATGTATTTCTCCACAATGCACCTATTCACCTTTTAGCTGTCGGAGGAAGGTCAATTGAGTAATTTGGTCGGGCTGTTCTGTTCAGGAGGTGTTGATTTTCCACCTGCAATATCAGTTCATTGTTCGGTTCTCAAGCCAGAAACAAATACATACAAAACAAGAAGTGATATTCAGATTGGGCCCTCAGTTGTACAGTTGCAACATATGATGTAGGTTTGCATGAAGTGAAGAGTACAACATTGGAGCACAGTGAATTGAAGATTACCAGCCTAAATCAGTGTCTTTTTGCAGTGACCCAATACATAAAATGTGGTCTGCTATCATCATTCTGTACTTCCTTGTGCAGTCAGCTGTGACTCACAGAATAGCAAACGCAAGTTTAATTTGGAAAGTTTCCAACCAGTCTGAACGTAACATTTTGAGATTTATTTACCTGATGTTGATGTGAGAAATCTCAGAGTTTAAATGGGTCATTCTATAAACTGTTCATCCTCTTAACTGATTGGAATTTCCAGTCAGAAGTGGAAATGTTACTCAGATTGTAACTGATAATTGAAAAGCCATCTGAAACACAGAATAGTTACAACATGGAAGAAGACGGCACAGTTACAGGTTCGATGCTGACTACGGGTGCTGTCTGTACGGAGTTTGTCTGTTCTCCCCGTGACCGCGTGGGTTTTCTCCGAGGTCTCCGGTTTCCTCCCACACTCCAAAGACGTACAGGTTTGTAGTTTAATTGGCTTGGAATGTGTAAATTGTCCATAGTGGGTGTAGGATAGTGTTAATCTACAGGGATCGCTGGTTGGTGCGGATTCGGTGGGCCAAAGGGCCTGCTTCCACGCTTTATCCCTAAGCTAAACTAAAACTAAACTTAGGTCATTGATTCACACATAAATACACAAGAGTTATCTGTTAGTCTCATTTCTCACCTCCCCCCACAGTCCTGCAACTTCAAGCCTATCAGTTATTGATCCAGCTCTCTATAGAACACGACAATCAAATCACTACTCCTGGCAGTGCAAACAGCCACCTACTGTGCAAAGTAATCATTCCTTCTGTCATGTTTGTTTCTTTTGACATTTAGAACCTTTATTCAATGTTCCCTATTCTTCGCCTTTCAGCCCAGAGTTTTTTTTTCTCTGTCTAGACTGTCCATCATGATATTCAATCAAAATGTTCATTTAAAGAACTGCAGATACTGTTTACACTGAAGATAAATACAAAATGCTGGAGTAACTCAGCCGGACAGCAGCATCTCTGGGTGAAGTGAGTGAGGCCAAACACAAATTAGGTGAACAACACCTCATAGCATCTCAAGTGGACAGCTTACAACCAAGCAGTATGAATATTGATTTCTCTAACTGCAAGTAACCCTTGCATTCCCTCTCTCTCTGCCCCTCCACCACCCTAGTTCTCTGATTACTTCCCTGATTAATGTTACTGTTTGGGGGTTACACAAAAAGCTGGAGAAACTCAGCGGGTGCAGCAGCATCTAAGAGGCGAAGGAGATAGGCGACGTTTCGGGTCGAGACCCTTCTACTGTTTGCATGCCTCGTTGTCACCTTCCCCTCAGCCAACAATGAACCATTCTACATTTCCTTCATCACCATCTCTTTGATCTGTTGCTTTCACACCTTACCCTTCCATATCCCCAGTTCCACTCTCCTCTGACTCTCAGTCTGAACCAAAGATCCTTTAGCATCTTTGGTCTGAAGAAGGGACTCGACCCGTTCCTTCTCTCCAGAGATGCTGCCTGTCCCGCTGAGTTACTCCAGGATTTTGTGTCTATCTTCGATAGTTCTCCCCACAAACGTTTCTTTGCCACGGAGACCACAGAGCTAAAGCCACATCCCTGGATTCATCTGATACATTTCTTCTGCAATCTATCCAAAGCCTTTACACATTCTCCTGAAGTATCACATCCAGAAATGAATGCAGCATTTCAATGGGTAAACAAATGTTCTATATAGATTGCTCATGTACACTATAAAAAAAACAAAGATCCTGCATGCTTTATTAACCACTTTCACAACTTCCTGCCATTTTCAACTATCTATACACTTAATTCCAGTGCATCTTTGTTCTGTAATCCCTTTTCAGAACTGTACCTTCAAGTTTATATTGCACCTACTGAATTTTTCTATTAAAGCATAACATTTCACAACTGTTTGGCATGAAGTTTAATATGCCGCTTTTCAACCCATTCCACCAGTCAGACTATCTCCTTGAAGTCTATTATTACTATCTTTCATACATAGTATTGCACCTCCAGGTTAAATGCTATCTATAGAAACAAAAAGCTGTAGGAACTCAGCGGGTCAGGCAGCATCTGTTGAGAAAAGGAATATGTGACGTGTTGGGTCGAGGCCCTTTTTCATATGTTTGTTTCCCTGTTCGGTCTCACTCTATCATTTTGGGTCGTCATACAGTCCTGGCTTTAATTTCCCAATCTTTGTCCCTCTTGGGAATATACAGAGAAATATCTCCACTTCAAAGCCCTGAAATGTTCAGGTGCCGAATAGGGCTAGGACATTTCTGTGGATTGTGTGCAGTTTTTACAGAAGGAACAAACCTGATGAATGAATTGGCCTTCATTTCATTCCAAAAACTGTGGTACTTCCAGTTTACAATGGAATATCAAACCAATGTTCGTGTTTAATTATCAAAAAGTGGATGAGTACGGATGTGTAGGAAGGAACTGCAGATGCTGGTTTACACTGAAGATTAACACAAAATACTATAGTAACTCAGCGGGACAGGCAGCATCTCTGGAGAGAAGGAATGGGTAATTTTGTGTCGATCTTAGATGAGTAGAGGTTTGAGGTTGAGGTTCAAGTCAGGCTCGTGGAAGAAAGAACTGTAGATGCTGGTAAAATCGGAGGTAGACACAAAATACTGGAGTAACTCAGCATGTGAGGAAGCATCTATGGAGAGAAGGAATGGGCGACGTTTCAGGTCGAGACCCTTTTTCAGACTCAATGGGACAGAAATTTTTAAGATAATCTCAATTGCAGTTAATGCAAATTTAATTCCAGACTCAAAATTAATCATATTGGGAATATTAGAAACGAATCAGATATTAACAACACAACAAATATTTTTTATTGGTTATAGTTTAATAATTGGTAACAAATTAATACTAAGATTTTGGAAAGGTCCCATATCCCCTACAATCAAATGTGGATTACAGAAATGTCAGAGACACTTCACCTGGAACGATTAAGACTTGTCCTAATGGACAGGTTAGATCAATTCAGAGGAATATGGTCTACATTTATTGAATATTTAAAGGGTTAAGGTTGTCCGGTTCGAGGCCATGACTGAAGCCTGAATGAAGGAATAGACGAAGAATTATATACAATAGATCATGAATATATCTCCAATGAAGAATATCTTGTTTAATACTCCACTCATTTTATTTATCTCTTTTTAATATCTCTTTCTCTATATTACCTATCTCTATTTCCTACTGTTATAAAATACAAAAAAATAGAAGTATAAATAAGATTGACTGTAAATTTTAAAAATATTAAGAATGTATGTAACGATAATATTTTCTTTTTCTTTGATCATATATTATTGCTTCTTAATATGTAATTACTTCTAATAAAAATATTATAAAAAAAAAAAAAGAAAACCCACACTTTCACGGGGAGAATGTACAAACTCTGTACAGACAGCGCCCATAGTCAGGATCGAGCTCGGGTCTCTGGCGCTGTAAGGCAGCAGCTCTCCCGCTGCAACATCATGGTGTTACACAGGCTGAACAGCCTTCATGCTGTGTTAACGAAGAAACTGCAGATGCTGGAGAATCAAGGGTTACACAAAAAGCTGGAGAAACTCAGCGGGTGCAGCAGCATCTAAGGAGCGAAGGAGATAGGCGACGTTTCGGGTCGAGACCCTTCGTCAGACATGCTGTTACAGGTCCATAATGAGATAGGTCAGAAGATCGGGACTATGTCCTAGCTCTTGGGAGGACAGTTCAGTTGTCTGATAACAGGGGGAAAAAGCTGCTTCCCACAAATATTTTGCACTTAGCTAAAGTGAAACCTTTACAGCTATTACATTCTCAACACTGTACTTTTCAATTGGACTAGTTAGAAGTGATGTGTGCTGCATGATGCCAGCTGATGAAATTGTAATTAGTATTGACAATTTTAAAACTATTCTGAAATGACAATATTTATAGTTATTTGATTCAAAGTCACAATACAGGATATCCATTAATTTAATATCTTTATCAAGTCACCTAATAGATCAATTGAACTCTAATTCAATGGTTTCAAACAAAAAACATTGTGATCTTTCACTTGATGACTATTTTATAGACTTTGGAGACTGATCATGTTATTGTATTTATCCATACCAGTACCAAAGAAGCAAAATTAAAATTAAAATGAGTGGTTTGACATATAAAGGCAATGGTGGTGCAGTGGTAGAGCTACTTTACACTGCTAGCTTACACCGAAGATAGACACAAAATGCTGGAGTAACTCAGCGGGACAGGCAGCATTTCTGGATGGAAGGAATGGGTGACCCTACTTCAGACTAGTGTCGAGTAGTTCCACATATAGGGCACACCGTATTATAATTGGCCAAGGATGGAAATCTATCAGAGATTTTATTACCACACCTGGCTTTTTCACTCCATCGTCAGTTGGTCAATGATCAAACGTGATTTATGAGAATAGCAGTTATTTCTGGAAACATTTTAAGCAGCACCTGCTCTATCTGCATCACTTGTAGCACAATCATTCAACAGCAAGAACGGGCTGCATCTTCAATCCCAACAGGCAAGTGGGTGTCACTGGATCGCTGGACATAGAATCATAGAATTGAACAGCACGGAAACACAATCTTTGGCCCAATTCATGCAAGCTGACCATGATGTCTGTCTAGATTAAACCCATTTGCCTGCAATAGGCTCATAAACACTCACTCCTTCCCATCCAAACAGATATTTAAAAGTAACTAGACCAAGTGCAGACCCGTTGGGTCTGTTCCCCCAACGTGCGTTTGCGTGGGGGGTGGGGGCGGGGCAGCATATCCCTGAGGGTGGGAGAGGGGTGGGGGAAGGGGGAGGGGAGAGGAGAGGGGAAGGAGAGAGGAGAGGGGAAGGGAGGAGGGGGAGGAAGAGGGGTAGGGGAGAGGTGGAGAGAGAGTGGAGGGGGGGAGAGAGAGGAGGATGAGAGGGAGAGAGGTGGGGAGATAGAGGGGGTGAGAGAGAGGAGGGGGAGAGAGAGAGAGAAAGGGGGAGGACAAGGGGGGGAGAGGGAAGAGTGGGGAGAGGGGTAGCAGAGAGAGGTGCAAGAGCGAGGGGAAGGGGTGGGGGGAGATGGGGGTGAAGAGGGGTGGGGAGCGAGGGGGTGGGAGGGGTGAGGAGAGAGGGAGATGGAGGGAGGGAGGAGGAGAGGGGGAGGGTGGAGAGGGAGGGAGGGGTTGAGAGAGGGTGGGGGAGGTAGGGGAGAGGGAGAGAGGGTTCAGGGAGAGGGGGGGTGGAGTTGAGAGGGGGGTGAGGGAGGGAGGGGAGAGAGGGCAGGGTGAGGGGGAGTGGGGAGTGGTAGGGGTAGGGGAAGAGTGGGGAGGGAGAGGGAGCGGAGAGAGGGGGAAAGAGTGGGGAGGGAGGGAAGGGAGGGGGGGAATAAGGGATGGGGGAGGGAGAATGGTGAGGTGGGGGATGGGTGAGAGAGAGGGGGAGAGGCGGGGGAGAGAGGGGGGGAGAGGGGGGGGGAGAGGGGGGGCAGGGGGGGAGGGGGAGAGGGGGGGGGAGGGAGAGGGGGGGGACAGGGGGGGGAGAGGGGGAGGGGGAGAGGGGGCAGGGGGAGAGGGGGGGGAGAGGGGTGGAGAGGGGTGGAGAGGGGTAGGGTGGAAGGTGGTTAGTGGGAAGGGGGCAGTGGTGGAGGGGGGAGGGAGAGGAGGGGGAGAGGGGGGTAGAGGGGAAGGGAGGGTGGAGAGAGGGAGGGAGGGGGGATAGAGAGTAGATGGAGAGAGGAGGGGGGGGAAAGAGGGGGATGGAGGAGACGGGAGGGGGGAAGAGGGGGATGGAGAGACGGGAGAGGGTGGGAGAGGAGGAGGGGGAGAAGAGGAGGGGGTAGAGGAGGAGGGGAGCCAGGTGAGCGAGCGGGCTGTGAAGAGCAGAGAGAGACCGGGGAGGGAGGGAGAGGGAGAGAGGGAGAGAGAGCTCTAGTACAGGGCCCGACTCTGTGGACGACAGGCTGGTCGAATGTGAGCGAGAGGAGCCATTGTGACGTCATGCAGCTCGTTAGATTTTTTTTAAACTGTCAAATTGGTGAACAATTTAGTAAAACAACTCGGGAAATATTGAAACAAATCAAAGAAAAAGTTAAAGCAAGCAAGCAAGCATGCCCACAAGTAAACATTCAAGATCAGACTTTCAATAGTTACTAGACCAAGTGCAGAACCGTCTGTTCCCCCGACACGTGGTTGCGGGGGGGGGTGACACACACAAACCAACCCCACGCACAAAATTAACGACCCCCCCCCCCCACGCTAACCGCTCCCTTATTCCCCACACCCCTATCTCCCCACTCCGCTCCCTCTATTCCCCACATCCCCCACTCTCCTCCTCACCTCTCCCATCCCCCCCTTTCTCTCCCTACCCCCTCCTCTCCCTCCGCCACTCTCCCTCTTCACCTCCCCAGGATCTCCCTATCCCCCGGGAGCCCACAGTGCAGGTCCAGAGCAGCAGCCGTTGGCCTCAGAGTCAGCCTCAGCTCCCAGGCCTCGCATCCTCGGCGCGTCCTCTCTCTACTCCTGGAGCCAGCCAGTGATCTCCGGGTTGTCACAGAGGACTGATTCCCGAATGCTTTAGACCCCGAGTACGGGGACCGAGGGATTGGAGTGGGCGGGCGTGAGCCCGAGTGAGGCTGTGGGCCGACTGCAAACAGTTGAGGCTTCCGCCGCAATGTTCTAGACGCCGAGCCGAAGCGCGAGCGGACTTCTTTTGTTGGAGTCCAGCTGCGGGGGGCGTGGTGCGAGCGTACGTAGTGTAGAACCACTTGAGCTGGGCGCTGTGGCAGCTGGGTGAGTGCTAGTCCACAGCACAGTGAGATGTGAAAAAATGACTGAGTGGGGGAGGGTGGTGGAAAGTGCGCCTGTGCATTGACAACATCTGCTTGAATGGAGAGCATGGGGGTGGGCAACGAGCAAGGACATTGTGATGTCCTCAGCTTGGCAGCAGTTTGATTTTTTTCGTCCATTTTGTGAACAATTGTATTGAAAATCTGGAGAGATAAATTACCAAATTTGCAGAGGAGTGGATTTCTAAAATCATAAGGTGAATCGCTACTGAAATCTGTAAATATTTCCCCGTTTTGGCATCTGGTTTTCGAGGAGATACGTTTCAAAGGCAAAATGACACACACACACACACACACACACAGTTTTAAAAGTATACTACCCATACCCTCAATGCACGGTTGCATGGGCGGTCTCACACACACAATAACCACCCCCCACACATTATTATTATTCATTGGCTCCTTTTACCGCATCCCCGCCCTATACTCTGACGCATAGACCCTTCCTTGCAGGTACGTCTAGTGGGGAGTAGAGAGAGAGGGGGCAGAGGGGTAGCGGGGCAGAGACAGAGAGAGAGGGGGAGGGGAGGAGAGGGGGGTAGGGAGGGGGAAGGAGAAGGGTGGATGGAGAGGGGGAGTGGGGAGAGGAGGGGGAGAGGGGAGAGAGGAGGGAGGAGGGGAAAGGAGAGAGGGAGAGGGTGGTGGAGAGGGGGAGGTGAGAGGGGGTGAGGGAGGAGGGGAGGGCAGGGGGTGGGAGGGATGAGGGAGGTGGATGGGGAGAGAAGAGGGGGGAGAGGGGGTGGAGGGGGGAGATGGAGGGAGGAGGGGGGAGGGGGGGGAAGAGGGGGGGAGTGGAGGGGGAGAAGGAGGAGGAGGGGTGGAGGGGAGGGGGGGTTGAGGATGCCTTGGAATCTCCCAGAATCCCAACGAAATTACTGCATGTTCATCATCTTCAATCCAGAGCTCGAGGGGGGGGGGGGAGCGGCTGGGCTGCGGGCGGGGCGGACAGCCGGCTGAGTGCGAATCGACTACAAGTTGGGGGAGGGTTCACGTAATTCGCATCTCATGCAAAAACAGTGCCCAGCAGGCTGTGCTTTGAAAACTTTTAGATGAGCCGATTTTTGAGATCATAAGGTAAATCTCTATAAAATTTGTAAAGATTTCACCATTAGCGAGGAGATGTGAATCACAGACACACAAATAAATCCATACACAAATACATCCACAGCCAAGATCAGAGTTTTATAAGTATACTAGACCAAGTGCAGACCCGTTGGGTCTGTTCCCCAAACATGCAGTTGCAGGGGGGTGGGGGGGGGGGGGGTGATATGCGGCGTCACACACACTAACCACCCCACACACACTAACTACCCTCCCACACTACCCCCTTTGATATTATATTAATATTATGAATATGCTCCTTTTACCCCATAACACTGTTCACTATTCACTGACGCATAGCTCCCAAGTCGCAGGCGTGTCTAGTGGGGAAGCGGAGGGGGTAGAGAGTGAGGCCAGGGAGAGAAGGGGGAGAGACAGAGAGGGGCAGAGAGAGAGAGAGAGAGAGAGAGAGAGAGAGAGGGACAAGAGACAGAGGGAGAGGGGGGGGTGGAGGGGAGGAGGAGAGAGAGGGTGGGTGAGGGGCAGAGGAGGGAGAGAGAGATGGGAGGAGAGAGATAGAGGGGAGGAGAGATAGAGGGAGAGGGGGGGCTGAGAGGGGGGGAAGGGAGGGGGAGAATAGGGGGTAGGGGAGGGGTGGAAGTGGGTTTAGGGGAGGGAGGGAGGGTGGGGGAGGTGGGGGGGAGAGAGAGAGGAGGGGCGAATGAGAGAGGGAGGGGAGAGAGAGGGAGAGAGAGAGGGGATAGAGGGAGAGAGAGGGGGGAAGAGAGAGAGAGAGGGGGAAGAGAGTGAGTGAGGGGAGAGTGGGGGGGGGAGGAGAGGGGAGGAGGGAGGGAGAGGGGGGGGAGAGAGGGGAGGAGAGAGAGAGGGGAGAGAGAGGAGAGAGAGAGAGGTAGTGCGTTGAGAGAGAGGGAGAAAAGAGGAGGGGGGAGCGAGACAGAGAGAGAGAGGAATGGGGCGGGGCGGCAGGTTGCGGGGGCCGACTGAGCCCCGAGCGATCCGAGGACCAAAGATCCTATAGCGAGCTATAGGCGCTTTGCTGAGGACTGGCAATAGCAGTGGTGGACCGGCCAAGAGTAGCTTCTGCCAGCGTTACAGAGGATCGGGTTGTGGACTCGGACACGGAGAGGAGGTCGTCCCCTGTGACGGGTAGAGAGGAGAGAGGGAGGGAGGAGAGGGGAGGAGGTGAGAAGAGGAGGGGGGAGGTGGAGGGGAGCCGGGCGAGTGAGTGGGCTGCGAAAAGCGGAGAGAGACAGAACCGGCTTGACTCTCTGGAAACCGGCAGCTGAGTCAGCGGGCGGGCGGGCGAGGGAAGGGAGGGGCAGCAAGGAGAAAGAACTTCAGCTCATGAGCGCCGCTGACCTCAGGATCTGCAGAACAAAGATCCTATAGCGGAGCGGAACTGTAGGACCTTTGCTGCAGAACTTTCTTCTTCTTCTTCTTCTTATAGGAATCCAGCAGTGTAGACGCTGCTAAGCGTATTACTGCCCTCCACAGGTCAAAGTTTAAACTAAATTCTTACATACAGTCCTGTAACATGCAGGAATTGAAGAACAGCCCTGGATATCAGCTGATGTTTCTCACTGTGTCCAAACAAAGATAAAACAGAAAAAGCCTCAACTCCAAGTCCTGTCAGTCTAGCAAACAATGCCTTTCTTTCTACCCTATACTTTTTACATTCTAGGAAAACATGCTTAACTGTCTCCTTACTCCCACATTCACACAAGCAAGAAACATGTTTCCCTACAATGCACAAACAGTAATTTAACCCACAATGTCCCAAACCTCAATCTACACAGTCTAACTGAGTCCCTACGGGACAGAGATGTACAGAAACATATTTTTCTAACTTCAGCTTGTACAGAAAAGTAGTGTCTACCCCTGACTTCCTTTTCCCATCCTCTCTGCCATTCTTTTGTTAAGCCCTCTTTAATTATTTCTCTCAGTTCCACTCTCCCCAATGATACATGGATATCAATTTCTCTTCTTAAACTCTCCTTTGCTATGAGGTCCACCTGCTCATTCCCCCTCACCCCAGCGTGCCCGGGAACCCAGCAAAAAGTGATGTTACATGCAAACCCAATTCTAGAAAACACACTCAAGATTTCATTTAGAATGTCAGGACGAGCGTTAGATTTCCCTACTCTGCAGAACTTTCTTGTTCTTTCTACGCCTTTTGAAGAAATGAGGGGTGGGTGGGCTAACGCACCTCGTGGAAAACTGCGCATGCGCATTGACAGCAGCTCCAGAGTGACGGGAGGGGGGAGGGTGAGGCCACGAGGAAAGGCATTGTGAGGTCAGCAGCTGGGCAACCTTTATATTGTTTTAAAATGGCAGTTTGGTGATAAATGTTAGTAAATATCTCGGGATATAATTGGCCAAATTTATAGTGGATTTTTGAAATAGGGGGATTTCAATATGCAAGTAGACTGGCAGACAGCAAAGAGTAGGAGTGAACGGGTCCTTTTCAGAATGGCAGGCAGTGGCGAGTGGAGTGCCGCAAGGCTCCGTGTTGGGGCTGCAACTGTTTACCATATATATAAATGATTTGGAAGAGGGTATTAGGAGCAACACTAGCAAGTTTGCGGATGACACAAAGCTGGGTGGCAGTGTGAACTGTGAAGAGGATGTTAGGAGGTTGCAGGTAGACCTGGACAGGTTGAGTGAGTGGGCAGATGCGTGGCAGATGCAGTATAATATAGATAAATGTGAGGTTATCCACTTTGGTGGCAAAAACAAGGGGGCAGATTATTATCTCAATGGGGTTAGGTTAGGTAAGGGGCAGGTAGAGCGAGACCTGGGTGTCCTTGTACACCAGTCACTGAAAGTTGGCGTGCAGGTACAGCAGGCAGTGAAGAAAGCTAATGGAATGTTACACAAAAAGCTGGCGAAACTCAGCGGGTGCA